>CM019824.1:19280828-20480828 GCA_009763385.1 Coix lacryma-jobi var. lacryma-jobi
AGCCCGACGGTGTCGAGCCTCCTCGATGGTGCTGAGCCATCAGCCCCTGGAGTTCACCGGAGCCTGTCTTCTAGTTAGAGTTCGTCCTCTTTGTCCCCATGTCTTCTCCAACTCCGGCAACTGCTCCCATGGCCGGCTGATCCTCAATAGTGAGCTTCGCCCCACCTCTTCCGTATCCAGTGCTCACAACATGCTCGATGAAATGCCCAAGCCAGTGTTCTAAGCCTTTATCACTCTGTTTCGCCATGATTCTTTCGCAGACCTCCTTGCCGTGACTCGTGGGTGCCCGAACGTCAGTGCTTATCTCGTGCTTGGGTTGGTTGGTTCGTTCGATAGGTAGCAAATCCCTTTCTCTCTCTCATCAAAATTGCTTTGCTTCCGATAAGTCTCTCTCATCTCTAGACTATATGTTCTTATATATTCCCTATCTATTCTATGCAGCAAGTCAGTGGCACGTTCAGTTGGCAGTTGGCAGTGTCAGTGAACCCGGGGCCAAGCTCGCGGGTACGGATCGAGGCCAAGCCTCGTGAGTCACAGTGGCAGCTGGTGAGTTAGGGGGAGTTTCTGTTAGTATTGCTTGTCAGTTGAACTTGTTAGTTGATCTTAAGTGGCAGTTGATTCTTCAGTGATAGTTCAGCTCTTTTTAGCGATAGTGGTTCTCTATTCTTGTAAGCTATGCACTGTAAGAATGTTGGTGGTGCTCTGGGGGATTCCCCTCCTCGTTCCGGTGCCATGAAGGGGAAGGCAAAGCTGATCACACGCAAGAAGCGCTCCCGAGCAGAGAGAGGTCGATCAGGCCCGAGCAGTTGCAGACACCACAGAGCGTGCAGATAGGGGAGGCCACAGTGGCGACTTATGTATTAAGGATGCTCTTACCCCCGAGCAGAGGCATGCTATAGAGGAGATCGAGCGTCGGCACGGATCACCAGCCGTGACTCTTATGGCTGCCGGTCGCCGGACGACTTTCGCAGCTCCAGTGGACGAGCCGTAGGGCTCCGGGCAGGGCCAGACAGAGGCCGAGGCAGCTGAAACAGCAGAGCCAGAGGTGGAGGTGCCATAGGAGGAGCCCAGGCGTCGGTCGTCTCATCACAGGACTAAGGTGCCACCCCGGCCCGACGTCCCTCTGCGGGGTGCACGTGCTCCATCGAGGTGTCCACCCCCGCCGATTCTGTGACTTGATCTCCGATTGGCCACCTGCTCCCAGATTCAGGTTCTTCGCCTTGTGCCAGTAGAGCAGTGGTTCCCAAGAGAGAGCCAGCAGCAGGCCAGCCCGGACTTCTACACAGTGCTGCAGGAGGACTTCTACCAGGGATACAGGAACGACGGGATCAGCTTGCGTTCACAACACGTATGTCCATTGAAGGTAATGGTTGTAGGAGCCAGAGAGCAGATTCTCCCCATTCTCACTTACTTACCCGGATTGGCAGACCTGTTGGGGCGGTCTGGCTCATATATTGAGGATTGGGTGTTTTAGCTTTACGCCTCGCTGTGGGTGCACCCAGACAGAGAGACGATTGAGTTTGCTTTCAGAGGGGAGCACTACAGGCGGTTCTCATTAGAGATCTGGGATTGGTTCAGACTTCGTCACTCTCAGACCCGGATCCATGACTTGTGCTACGACAGGACGGAGGCACTCAGACGCCCTCACGGTGGAGCTCAGCCGCCGATAGACCTGGTACGGTCGTGCTTCACTGAGCCCTTCGGCGAGGGTTCGAGTCGGGCACCTAGGGATCTCACCCCTATGACTCGAATCCTCAACGAGGTTCTACGGCGTACCTTGTTACCCAGGGTGGGCTTCTAAGAGGGTCTATCTCACTTGTAGCTGTGGTTATTGGCATACATGGTTAGGAAGCAAGAGTTCGACGTATGGGATGTCATTCTATGCGAGATGGAGGACTCCATGACAGAGGGCATTAAGGCCCTGCAGCAGCTACCGTATGCATACTGGATTTCCTAAATTCTATGGAAGGTAGTTGCCACCACAGGGACCGACCTAGGGCAGACTCTCATCAGCTCTGCGACCGTGTTCCCCAAGTACAACATGAGCCAGCTACTAGGACACGGTCGGGACCGCAAGCAGCAGCAGCAGCAGCGACCATCCAGCTCCCGTCAGCGCCCCGACGTGCCAGAGTCAGCCTAGGAGCAGGACGAGACAGTTAGAGTCCTTGCCGAGCAGGAGCTTGCCGATTTAGAGGGCGAGAGACAGTTTGTCGCCGAGCACCCCACATATAGCTTAGATGAGGACTACCAACTCTCGCCTCACGCTCAGCCTTGTCCCTACGACACCGAGGCCAGGACGTTTGGTACTGTTTCCTCCGATCCAGCTTTGCTAGCGATCTTATCTCGGATGGAGGTGCAACAGCGGACTGTGACACAGGACGTGCAGAGGTTGGCACAGGAGTAGCAGCGCCTTGCATAGGCCCAGGTCTTAGCTGTTGACAGTCCTTAATGTTAATATTATACCATCAACTAATGCATAGAATGATATGAAATGAACCATAAAGCATAGTTGTAGGGTTTGATTCTAATAAGTTCCACGAGTTGTGTTGTTCTCACTTGTTTTACAGGGTTATCAATATTTCACCTTATAAAAGTATCTCAAGTGATGAAACAGAGCATACCATTAGGAAGAGCTCGTCGAGACGATCGAAACGGACATATGGTTTGCTACATTTGGAGTCCCGGCAAGAGAGTCCTTGATGGATACGACATGGAAGATTCTAGAACAATTCGGAACCTTCCAGAAGACACGAGAAGGCAACTCACGGAAGGCAGGGCCCACCTGTCATAGAGGCAGACCGACCGGTCTCCCCCTTGGGTCGACCGGTCTGCTATAGGGCCCAATCTCGCCCTCCTTCGCGTGATGCACTCCAACCGACCTCTCCAACGCATTTTGGCCCATTAAGGCTCATGTGCATGTGGCGAAGGATTTAGTACCACATCGCTTACCCAAGGTGGAGGGGAGGCCAGGAGCCCCTATATAATAAACCCAGGACCCCCCGGAGGCAAAATATCATCATCTGGGAGTTTTTGTAGAGGCGTCCCTCGAAGGACAACCTCTCTTCTCTAGAGAATTAGGATTAGATTTTCCAATGTAATAGATTAGCTCTAGTCGGGAGTTAGGGAGACCCGAGCTGCGCTCCGGTTCCAGAGGAGTCTTCAGAGTTTTGGTATGTCTTTGTATCTTTTCTTTGTAAGAATTATGCTTTAATATATTTATCTTCTCTATTTACTTTATGCTTTATTATATGATTAGTATAGTTGTTATATCTTGGCATGAGATCTTCGCTCGTATTGAGTGCTCTAGTTATGCTAGGTAATTAGAGTAGTAATCGATAGATTAGACATGGTGTTTCGTTTATAGGTTACCTGAGGTTGCGCTCAATCCCACGGAATAGTTGTGGTAGCCCCAGGGGTGAAGGACCGAGAAGCTACCCGAAAGCGACCAGAGGGGGGTGAATGGGAGCTTCAAAATTTCCTTTCGGAAACTAGATGCTACTGTCCCAAAATCAACCCCAAGAGCGAACCCTAGAGCTTGCTAATGTCCACGACCCTAGATATAGGGTGGATGCTTCCTAGAAGCACAGCGGGACACTAGACAACCCTAGAAAGCCAACACAAAAGACGGAATTTGAATCCGATCAAGAACGAACGAACCGCGAACGAAAACGCGCGAAACTGGATCGACCGGACTCTGGCCAGCGTCCGGTCAGCAGGGACCGGACGCGTCCGGTCAACAAAAATCGGCTCTGGAACCTTACTGTTCGCGACCGGACTCACGAGTACGGAGCGTCCGATCGGGAGCAGTGCGTCCGGTCAGAAGCGAACAAACACGATGAACAGTGGAAGCAGTGCGTCCGGTCAAAACGTGAATAGAGCGTCCGGTCGAACACAGAGACTTCGCACAAAAAGTTCAACCACCGGACGCTCGACTGGTGCGTCCGGTCAAACCGAGGCAGCGTCCGGTCACCCCGCGAATTCACTGTTCGTCCACCGATTCGACTAGAACTCACCCAAAACAAATCCTCTAGGGATCAAACTCGATGAGTGAAGTCACAAGGAGGTTAGTGAGCTATCTCTAAGAGATCATGGCTCGAACCTAACTCCAAATCGGTGAATCGAAGAATTTCGGGGGAAGGGAGGAAAAATGACCCGAAACGAAAAATCGATCGATCTCCTAGACCGTGAGGTTAGAGGATGATTCCTTCGGTGCAAAGAAGTGCCTCACGATCTAGAACAACTTGGTTCAAACGGAATTGCAAAAGATGAACCGAGCAAAGAGATCAAGCGACGGGAAAATCGTGGAGCAAAAGGATTCCGCGAAGAACACAAGTAAAACGGAAATCACAGCCACGAACTCGAATCAAGGACGCAAATCAAGCCATCGATCAGTGCTCCAAGGTGAGGATACGGCCTCACTTCCTCAAATCAACAGTACACAGAGTGGAGTCTCTCTGCGGATCTCAACTAGCTAAAGCAGGGATGTGGGAGAGTGGAAACCCTAATGCTAGGAAGCAAATGACTGCGCTAAAACTGAGATTGAGATAGGGAGGAGGGTGTCTCCCCTGGACTACTTATACTAACCTAGCCTAAGTCTATTTCCTACTCTACCCCTCACTACTGTATTTACAGAGCGGACCAGCCTAACCCTAAGGCTATTCTAGTCCACCCGCTGGTGGTAGGTAGATCCGACGGCCACGCCCGCACGGTCTTCCGCGTCGCCTCCACGCAACCTTCAGATCGCCGCCACGTGCCGCCACCACTCTGCACCCCCGGTTTTGTGGCCCAAACCGGGAAACCAGCCTTTTCCATCAGCCCCCGGTTTTGAGGCCCAAACCGGGAAACCAGCCTCCAGCCCGAGTTTTGTGGCCCAAACTCGGAAACCCTCAGCGCCCGAGTTTTGAGGCCCAAACTCGGAAACCGGCCCACGCCCAGGTTTTGAGGCTCAACCTGGAAACCGTCACGCCCAGGTTTTGTGGCTCAACCTGGAAACCCAGCACCCAGGTTTTGAGGCCCAAACCTGGAAACCGTCCACCGTTGGTTTTTTCCCGGGCTCTACCAACAAACCGGCGTCGTAGAGGGGATGCACCGCCTGTGCACCCCTTCCACCGACATGATCGCACTTCTCCGCTTGTCCCTGTCGCAGGCTGCCAGCCACCACAGCTGATCCTCCGGCCTCCAGTCCATCAGTCCATGTCCACGTCCGCCCTTCACCGTCCGATACATCGGCATGGCACGTCCGCCGCACGGCACGCCCATCCTTCATCGCGCCCGGTCCGTCGGCACGGCACGTCGCAACTTGACCTTCACCCGCCATCGATCACTGTCTCCGTGCTCGACACCTGCACAACACAAGCCAAAGAACATGCGCATCATCTCCGTTGACAATCACTCATCACACAGAGACTCGGCATACACCCATGTATCCGCAATCTCCCCCTTGATGAGTGCATTGTCAACTCCACAACAAATCATGAATAAGAAGAAGGAGGTAGGAAGGAGTGAGAAGAGAAAACCCAACCAATTGACCCAAAAGCCTAACAAAAGCCAAAGAAGGTCAAGTGGATGAAGCGAAAACTTGGTCCCCAAAGACATGGGCAACGGCTCGACGCAACCAAGCAAAGCAAAGCTAGCCCTCAAGAAGAGGTAGAACAGGCTCAACACCGCTAGCAGATACCAATTGAAGATCGGAGGACAACTGAAGCAAAATGCTAGTCCCTCAAGATAGAGGCACAGAGGCTCAACACAACTAGCAAGAAAATCACTCCGAACCAATTGGAAATCAACCCAAACCAAATGGGAAAACACACCAGACGATACCAATTGAAAGCCAAATGAGAAAGCTTATGAAAGCTCATGAAAAGCTAGGAACGTTTGCTAGTCCCTCAAGACAGAGGCAACGGCTCAACACAACTAGCAAACTCCCCCTCGACAAATGCAAGCAACTAGGACAAAAGATTCTCCCCTTAGTTGATCAACACAGGGGCATATGATTTGCATAAATTTCTCCCCCTAGTTGAAAATGCACTTATCAAGGCCAAAAGGTATCGGAGAAGCAACTCTCTTCACATAAACTCCCCCTAAACACAAGATCTCCTTCCAAAATGCATATGAAGTCAAAATGCAAGTTAGGAGCTTCAAGTATATAGTCAAAAGAGTGCAAAGATGCTCGAATCAGTATAGCTCCAACAGCTCAATTAAGCACTCAAATAGCAAAGGCTCAGACTGATCACTTATACGAAATATGAATCATAGGAGCATGTGAGCAGTTTTAAGCCAAAAGGATAGTCACCATCAAAATAGCACTAGACATGTATAGAAGGAATCCAAACAAGTGCTAAGCATATATACAAGGTGAACTACCCCTAGCAAAGTTCAATCATCATGCATAGGAATGAAGCATATACTTGTGATTTCAAATTCATATCGGAGTTGCAGCGGTAAAAGAATTCACAAGTTCATTTTTGGCATGTGATTGCGAGAGGTTGAAAGCTTGTCATTGCCTAACTTTTCAACCGTGCGAAGCCTATGCCGAAGCAATCAGAAGCTTAAAGCAACGGTTTCGGTCATACACTACATGGCTCAAGTTTAACTCAAAGTGCAATGAGAAACAGTCTCAATACCATGAGGTGTTGACAAGCAATCCCATCTCGATCTTTTCAATTCAACAATACTTGGTTCAGATTTTAAGCAAGTTATGAACAACCAAGCAAGTGAATGACTCAGAACTAGAGACATAGCAACCTAGCATATATGAAAAGCAGGAATGGACTCAACACACCCTACACATGCTAGTTGCATATCTCAATGGTGAACATTTTCAGATTTATGTGCATTAGGCATAATTCACCATTCCAAAAATAGCTCGCTCATAACATGTAACAGTGATCAGAAGGAGCATAAGCTACAAGCATCATCATAAGTATCGGAGCAATACTAACAAGTGCATAATTACATTCTAGTGAATATAGACATGAAGCTCAGAATGTAAATGCGTATGCCCGACACAAAACTGAAAGAAAGAAGATACCAATTGGAAAGACTCAAGAAACTCAAAAGAAAAGAGCTTCAAAATAAAAGAGTCAGTCTGTACATCTCAAAATGCTTCCCCCATCTAAAAGGGGAAACACACACCAAGCTCACCCCTCAACCTATTAAAGGTTGATTCGTCTAAAGGCTTGGTGAAAATATCAGCCAATTGGTGATGAGTATCGACATGGCGAAGGTCGATATCACCCTTCTCCTGGTGGTCTCGCAAGAAATGAAAGCGCACATCAATGTGTTTGGTTTTCGAGTGAAGCACGGGGTTCTTAGCAACGCTAATGGCACTCATGCTGTCACAAAGCAAAGGAACTCGAGTAAAGCTCAAACCAAAATCACGCAAAGTGGCCATCATCCAGAGTAACTGGGAACAGCAGCTAGCCGCAGCAACATATTCAGCCTCCGTGGTAGACTGAGCGACACTAGACTGCTTGCGAGAAGACCACGACACAAGAGAAGACCCAATAAACTGGCAAGTCCCAGAAGTGGACTTGCGCTCAATGCGACAACCAGCAAAATCGGCATCGGAATAACCGCAAAGCGATAGAGTGGAGGAAGCAGAATACCAAATCCCGAACTCAGGCGTGAAACGAAGGTACCTGAATATGCGCTTCACCGCCTGACGGTGAGAAGTGCGTGGCGAAGCCTGAAAGCGCGCGCACAAGCACACGGCGAACTGAATGTCCGGCCGTGTCGCCGTCAGGTAGAGCAGCGATCCAATCATGCTGCGGTACTCCTTCTGGTCCACTGCTTCTCCATCCGTGTCGGCATCCAGGGCAGTCGTCGTCGACATGGGCGTCGGAAGAGGCTTGGCCTCACCCATGTCAAACCGCTTCAGCAAGTCCCTCGTGTACTTGCCCTGGTGCACAAACGTCCCCTCTCGGGATTGCTTAATTTGCAACCCGAGAAAGAAGGTCAGCTCGCCCATCATGCTCATCTCGAACTCCCTGCTCATAGTATCTGCAAACTTGGCAACCAAAGCGTGAGAAGAACCACCGAAAATGATATCATCCACGTAAATTTGGACCAAGAGAGTATCTTTGCCTTGCTTGAGGAGAAAGAGCGTTTTATCAACACATCCCATTTTAAAACCCTTAGCTAGCAAAAAGGTTTTTAATCTCTCATACCAGGCTCTAGGGGCTTGTTTCAAACCATACAAAGCTTTGTGGAGTTTAAAAACATGGTTTGGAAACTTGGGATTTTCAAAACCGGGGGGTTGCTGCACATAGACCTCCTCCTCAATGTAGCCGTTTAAGAAGGCACTCTTGACATCCATTTGAAAAAGTTTGAAACCCATGGATGCAGCATAAGCCAAGAGTATCCTAATAGCCTCCAAGCGAGCTACAGGAGCGAAGGTCTCCTCATAATCTATCCCCTCCTTCTGACTATAACCCTTCGCTACAAGCCGGGCCTTGTTTCTCACAATGTGGCCCTCCTCTCCTTGCTTGTTTTTAAATACCCATTTTGTCCCAATAGGTTTACAGTCAGGAGGTGGAGGCACTAGAACCCAAACCCGATTTCGCTCAAAGTTCTCTAGCTCCTCATGCATGGCATTGACCCAATCCGGATCCGTCAATGCGTGTCCAACATCTCGGGGCTCAAAAGACGCGACAAAAGCAGAATGAGCGAAGTGCGAGATGTGCTGTGACCTGGAGCGAGTAACTCGCTCGTCGATGTCGCCGATCATCTGCTGAGGAGGGTGCTGGCGCTGGATGTGTCGTGGCGCCTCCCGGGAAGAAGTGACCTCCCCCTCAACAGTAGCTGGTTCCACCCCGGGTACAAAAGGTACCGCGCGAGGTGGAGGATCCCACGGCCCCCAGGAAGAAGAAGTGTCGGGGCCGTGAGTCGTCGTCGAGGCCGCTCTTTGCGGCACGGCAGGTGGAGGGGGTGCTGGATCATCTATACCTTCAGCACCCTCGTCCTCGTCATCAAAAAGAGGCTCTCCAACCTCATGATCACCTGCACGCTCAAAACGAGAAGAAGGAGAAACAAGAGTCTCGTCGAAGGTGACATCTGATGTCTCCATGACTCGGTTAGTGTCAAGGTTAAGTACACGATAAGCTCGAGTGTGAGTGCCATAACCCAAAACACACCGTCAGAAGAACGAGACTCAAACTTGTCCAGGTTGCCTTTCTTCAATATAAAACAATGGCAACCAAAGACTCTAAAATAACTCACCTTGGGCTGGCGACCAAAACGCAACTCATAAGAGGTCTTTTTCAAAAACGCTCTCAGAAAAATGCGATTCGAAATGTAGCATGCAGTGTTCATAGCTTCGGCCCAAAAGCGCCTAGGAGTCCTATGCTCATCAAGCATCGTCCTGGCCATCTCAACAAGGGTCCGATTCTTCCTCTCTACAACACCATTTTGGGGTGGTGTATAGGGGGAAGAAAACTGATGCTCCAAACCAAGGTGGTTACAAAACACCTCAAAATCCGAATTCTTAAACTTGGAACCATTATCACTTCTAATAGCTCGCATCGAGTTCAAAGGGAACTCGTTCCGAAGACGCAAAATCAGATTGCGAGCAAATGAGAAAGTCTCGGTCTTCTCAGCTAAAAAGAAGACCCACGAATATCTCGAAAAGTCGTCAACAACAACCAAAACATACCACTTGCCACCAACCGAGCTCACCCAAGCCGGACCAACAAGGTCCATATGTAAAAGCTCTCCGGGGTGCGAGGTCATGACCTTAGTCACTGGATGGTGGGGAGCGGCAACCATCTTCCCATGTCTGCAAGAATGGCAAACTAGATCCTTCTCCATCGAAAGCTTGGGCAATCCTCGGATTAGGCCAAGTGAGCTAAGTCTTGCAAGCAAGTCGAAGCTTAAGTGACCGAGCCTCCTATGCCACTTCCAAAGATCGGAAGAAGAAGGACTAGCCAAAAGACAGCGAGAAGAACCAAACGACTCCGAGAAATTCGCGCAAAAGACCTTCCCAAAGGGCGAAATCAGACATACAAGATCGCCCTGAGGATCTAAGATGCGACTAAGGTTCGGTTTAAAACGAATCTCATAGTCATCATCAAAAAGTTGCGAAACAGAAAGCAAGTTAAAATGCAGGTTAGAAACAAGAGCAACATCGCGCAACACAAAGTGCTCATTAACCCGCACGGTCCCACGGGACAATACCTTACCTTTACTATTGTCGCCGAAGGTTATGTACTCCTTTCCGGCGACCGGGCTAAGGCTGGAGAACCACTTGGTGTTCCCGGTCATGTGCCTCGAACAACCGGAATCCACCAACCAAACGTCCTCCAACCGTCTTACCTACATCAATAGAAAGACATAGGGTGAGCATACGGTCCAACACTGGGGTTAGTGAAATAAGGGGAAAACCAGTGTTGGGCCGGCTGCTCAAAAGAAGGGTTAGTGAAAAAATCATTCCTAGCATGTCTACGAGGGAAGCGATCACCACGCTGAGAAAAACGTGGTCCGCTGGGGAAGAAGCGCTCACCACGGTACTCAAACTGCGGTGGGGGAAAGCGCTCAACTAAGCCTCCGCCACGGGGTCCGTTACCTGCAAAAGCAGGACCCCGTCGGGCACGCTCTCTACGAGGTCTACGCCTAGGAGCCTGGGGCTCAACTCTAGCGTCTCTCCTCGGAGCTCTCACTTCCTGCCTAGGCCTGGGAGCCTGACCTCCAGACCTAGCTGCTCTCCTCTTGCCCTTCGGAGCATGTCCACCATGAGCTGGATGGTACATGTCCGGGTTCTCCATCTCCCGAGCCCTGCGCGCCTCTCGCTTGCGCCGAAAGCAGAACTCACTCAAGTGACCATCTCTCCCACAGAAATCACACTGGTACCTCACCGCACGCAAAGGGGGTTGTTGGTGACCAGGGCTGTGGGTGTGGCTCACTTTGCCTTTGCCCTTCTGTGGCAACTCCTCACGAATGGGTGGCATAGCATCAAGCTTGTTTCTGAGGTGGTTTGGCTTGGGTGCCCAAACTGGGTTCTTGGGAGGAGCTCTCGGGGGTTCCTCAACCACACCATCTTTGGTGATAGGCTTGGCTGGCTCTTTGAGTGGAAGCTTGGCAAGTTTGGGAGTAGTGGTGGAATTGGGCTTCTCACATGGGTTCAGACCACTAGACTCTCCAATCTTCCCAAAAGCTGAGAGATCAACACTCTGAGCAAAACCTACACCAGGGGCACCAACAGCTCGCTTGAATTGGGAGATCATCATCCCGAGCTGCGGCTCACTACTGGAGACCCATGACAAGATGGACCGAAGGTATGTGTTTTCTTCCTCGGTTTGCATCTTGCCATGCTTCACATTGGCAATCTCCATCTCCAGGCCCTCACACAAAGCACACCTCGAGACACAAGTGCTATCTGAGCTGGCCTTCTCTAAAGACTCAAGCTTGGCATTTTTCTCTGCCAACTCAGATTGCAAGACAGGACAAGTCTTGCATGCACCCAACAGCTGCGGCCTAGCACGGAGCTCATCCACCTCTCCAACCAACGCAGCATACTTACCTCTCAGAGTGAGAAGGTCAGTCATGTGCGCGGTGCACGACTCGCACTCCGCCTCCTCCGACACTACCATGGTGGACCGAGCGAACTCAAGCTCCTTCACCGTGTCCTCCCACTTCTGCCTAAACTCCTTGCGCTCTCTAGCGGCACGCCTAAGCAACTTATCTTGGCTAAGGAGGGCAGCAGTCAACATCTCAACCTCGGAGGAAAGCTCGTCGTAGGTGAGAGATACCTGGGAGGTGTCGTCGTCGTCGTCGTTCCGAGGGGTACGCTCCGGCTCGCCGTCGACCTCATCTCCGAGCGCCATGGTGCAGAAGCCGTCGTCGTCGGCAAAGAAGCAGAGGCCGTTCAGCTTGTCCTCGATCCTCTTCTTCTTCTCGGACTCGTCATCGCTCGAGCTGGCGGAGTCGTCATCCGAGCCGTCGACGTCGCTGAGCGTGGCGAAGAACGCGCGCTGCTCAGCTTGCTGCTTCTCCAAGTACTTCTTCTTGATGTACTCTTTGTCGAAGCCGCCCCGTTTCTTGTGCCTTGGGGGGACGTGCTTCTCCTTGTACTTGGAGTCGCGCCTGTGCCCATGTTCGCCCTTGCCCAAGTGCTTGTTCTTCTTGGGGCAGTTGGCGATGAAGTGGTCGGGGTCGCCGCACTCGTAGCATCCCGTGCGTCCTCCTCCTGGACGGCGGTTCATGCGGTTGTTGTGGAACCGCGAGAACCGGTTGGCGAGCAAAGCCAACTCGTCATCTCCCAAAGACTCCAGCTGGTCCTCTGTCACAGAAAAGAGAGAAGAAAGTGCAAAGCCAGCTGAGGGGTTAGAGGAAGAGCCGGAAACCAAAGCCATGGACGGGCGAGAAGGATTTTCAAAAGAGGCCCTCGCCATAGCATCAATCTCACTGGACTTGAGCTTACTGAAGAGCTCGTCGCAGGTGAGGGTCTCATAGTTCGGCGATTCGATGATTGCCTGAACCTTGGAGTCCCACACCGAATGGTCAAGAGTGTGCAAAAGCTTCAAAGCACGCTCATGATCGTCAAATGGCAACTGCTCTCTGTTAGCCCTCATCCTGTTGACAATCACCTGAAAGCGAGCGAATAAACTTTCTATGCTCTCGCCAGGTTGATGTCTAAAGTTCTCATACTCTCGCTTGAACGACTCGTAGAGTCGGGTTTTGACTTGAGAGGTGCCCTCATGAAAACGCATGAGAGTGTCCCAGATCTCCCGAGCCGTAGCGAGGTGAGAAACGCGATCAAACTCACCCATGCTCAAACAAGAGAAAAGAGCATTACGGGCTCGGCTATTGGCATCGTGCTCATCGACCTGCTGTTGAGTCACACGAGCAGCCAAGACCACGTAATCAGGGGAGTTGCAAATATCCCAGATCGAAGCGCCCAAGCTCTGCAAATAGGCCAACATACGTATTTTCCAATACGCATAGTTCGTCCCATCGAAAAACGGCGGTTTGCCCACGCCGCGATCCATGTCGCCTTCGGTGGATCTGGAACCGGCTAAGGTGGAAGATCCTTAACCCGCTCTGATACCAATTGAAGGACCGAGAAGCTACCCGAAAGCGACCAGAGGGGGGGTGAATGGGAGCTTCAAAATTTCCTTTCGGAAACTAGATGCTACTGTCCCAAAATCAACCCCAAGAGCGAACCCTAGAGCTTGCTAATGTCCACGACCCTAGATATAGGGTGGATGCTTCCTAGAAGCACAGCGGGACACTAGACAACCCTAGAAAGCCAACACAAAAGACGGAATTTGAATCCGATCAAGAACGAACGAACCGCGAACGAAAACGCGCGAAACTGGATCGACCGGACTCTGGCCAGCGTCCGGTCAGCAGGGACCGGACGCGTCCGGTCAACAAAAATCGGCTCTGGAACCTTACTGTTCGCGACCGGACTCACGAGTACGGAGCGTCCGATCGGGAGCAGTGCGTCCGGTCAGAAGCGAACAAACACGATGAACAGTGGAAGCAGTGCGTCCGGTCAAAACGTGAATAGAGCGTCCGGTCGAACACAGAGACTTCGCACAAAAAGTTCAACCACCGGACGCTCGACTGGTGCGTCCGGTCAAACCGAGGCAGCGTCCGGTCACCCCGCGAATTCACTGTTCGTCCACCGATTCGACTAGAACTCACCCAAAACAAATCCTCTAGGGATCAAACTCGATGAGTGAAGTCACAAGGAGGTTAGTGAGCTATCTCTAAGAGATCATGGCTCGAACCTAACTCCAAATCGGTGAATCGAAGAATTTCGGGGGAAGGGAGGAAAAATGACCCGAAACGAAAAATCGATCGATCTCCTAGACCGTGAGGTTAGAGGATGATTCCTTCGGTGGAAAGAAGTGCCTCACGATCTAGAACAACTTGGTTCAAACGGAATTGCAAAAGATGAACCGAGCAAAGAGATCAAGCGACGGGAAAATCGTGGAGCAAAAGGATTCCGCGAAGAACACAAGTAAAACGGAAATCACAGCCACGAACTCGAATCAAGGACGCAAATCAAGCCATCGATCAGTGCTCCAAGGTGAGGATACGGCCTCACTTCCTCAAATCAACAGTACACAGAGTGGAGTCTCTCTGCGGATCTCAACTAGCTAAAGCAGGGATGTGGGAGAGTGGAAACCCTAATGCTAGGAAGCAAATGACTGTGCTAAAACTGAGATTGAGATAGGGAGGAGGGTGTCTCCCCTGGACTACTTATACTAACCTAGCCTAAGTCTATTTCCTACTCTACCCCTCACTACTGTATTTACAGAGCGGACCAGCCTAACCCTAAGGCTATTCTAGTCCACCCGCTGGTGGTAGGTAGATCCGACGGCCACGCCCGCACGGTCTTCCGCGTCGCCTCCACGCAACCTTCAGATCGCCGCCACGTGCCGCCACCACTCTGCACCCCCGGTTTTGTGGCCCAAACCGGGAAACCAGCCTTTTCCATCAGCCCCCGGTTTTGAGGCCCAAACCGGGAAACCAGCCTCCAGCCCGAGTTTTGTGGCCCAAACTCGGAAACCCTCAGCGCCCGAGTTTTGAGGCCCAAAACTCGGAAACCGGCCCACGCCCAGGTTTTGAGGCTCAACCTGGAAACCGTCACGCCCAGGTTTTGTGGCTCAACCTGGAAACCCAGCACCCAGGTTTTGAGGCCCAAACCTGGAAACCGTCCACCGTTGGTTTTTTCCCGGGCTCTACCAACAAACCGGCGTCGTAGAGGGGATGCACCGCCTGTGCACCCCTTCCACCGACATGATCGCACTTCTCCGCTTGTCCCTGTCGCAGGCTGCCAGCCACCACAGCTGATCCTCCGGCCTCCAGTCCATCAGTCCAAGTCCACGTCCGCCCTTCACCGTCCGATACATCGGCATGGCACGTCCGCCGCACGGCACGCCCATCCTTCATCGCGCCCGGTCCGTCGGCACGGCACGTCGCAACTTGACCTTCACCCGCCATCGATCACTGTCTCCGTGCTCGACACCTGCACAACACAAGCCAAAGAACATGCGCATCATCTCCGTTGACAATCACTCATCACACAGAGACTCGGCATACACCCATGTATCCGCAAGGGGTGACAGCTCTGTTAGGCCTTCGTAGTCCACCACGTTCGGATTGATGTTTTCGTAGAGCTTTTGGCAGCCTTCCCCTGACTACTTTCTTCCCAGTATTTTTCGAGAGTCAGAAAGGTACTGTTGCTCAAAAGTGCCAATGTTTATGGCTGCTATATCTTTTCATCTTTGTTACCTTAGAACCCAAGTAATAGAGAAGTACGTAGGAACCTTGATCTCTCCCGTTGTCCTCCCACTATAGTTATCTATACATTTATTATGAATTCTCTTTGATGTGCTTTCATTATTATATCATATATCATTTACTCCTGCTTTAGTCTATTTAGTACTCTGATTTAGTAGATGCATGATAGTGAGTTATCAGATTCTTGACCCTAGCTTCCCAGTGGTAAAATATAAATAACGATCCTCGAATACTCCCGGTAAAATGCTACAATGGTGTTCTGTGCGCTTGCGGAATCTTTCATATTCTATTTGCACTAACAAACGTCAACAAGCATTTTCGGCGCCGTTGCCGGGGAAGCAATTGGTGTAAAGATTTTGATAATGATCTTGATGTCTGCTAATTTAGTGTACCACTAGCTTTAGTAGGATTACCCCTTGTTCTGTTGAGTGTGGAATAGACATGACATCAGACGCTGTTTCGACCTTATGACGAGCTTCCACAGGAATGAAGAAGCCAGGGTGCCTGAACATTCAAGATCTATCATTAATTCAGGAACCCTGCAATCTCACAGGTTTGTGTATACATATATATTATTTATTCTAACCATGTGTAGATTGGAGAAAAGGTCGTCGTCACAACAATTCAACTCTCATCCCATGTGACGGATAGTTACGCTGCGCCACTCACATGTCGCAGTTTTGAGTCATGGTATGTTTGATCAAGGTGAGACAGTCTTGCTCATGGACTTTAAATTTATGAGTAGTTATCTTTTAAATTTCTTTCATACCACTGCATGTTTACACTTAATCATTCATCCACTCCATTTAGTTTATGTTTTCTCATATCAAGTTCCTTGCATGCATTCAAGTTATCTGCATCTAAAAAAATCCTCACTGTGATCGTACTCTGTCATCTCTTTTTGAATAAATCTCTGTTATGCTCTCATACTATCTTTGTTTACCATAGTATGTTTTGGTTTGAAAGTACTTAAATGGAGTACTTTTATAGGCTTTTTAAATTAAGCGTGGTGCTTAGGTTAAATAGTCTACCTTAATCAAATTAGACATGGAGTTTGGTTTGATTATTGATCTGAAATTAGCTTGTGTAGACATTGGATATTTTGTTGGACTAACCCCTGCAGAAAACTCTAAATACAATTTGGGAAAGTCCTGAGATGAATTCACGTCAGAGATGAAGCAAGGCATACAATGAACTGCATAATAAAGACTCAGCTCATTCATCATGGATGAAAGAACTATAAGTATTAAAGTTTATTTCAATTTAATTTCTACTGCAAGTATCTTTGCCTTGAACCATGTTAAAATGCAGCTAACACATAAAACACTAGTCTATGCTAAAGTAATCCTAAAATCATCTTTTCATTAGCATGGATGAATAACACAAGTTGTGGATAACAACCCATATTTCAAATTCAGTGCAATCCTTCGGGTATGTGTCCACTAACTTTTTTTAGGAGATGAGATTTACTTGTTAATGGTCTGAACATAAAGATCCAAAATCTAACCCGTGGATAGACAAAACTCGTCATCAGACAAGTCACTAGTGATGTCAAAGGCAGCCAAGCTTTGAGTCATCCCAAGGCTTAAGCTAGGACACTGATGACGAGCAGGATGCAACTCACCCCGCATGAGCCAATCTATGCCTATGCTCATGATTGTCGAAGACATCATGTGGATAAAGCCACTGTAATACAAGAATTAGAAGATGGAGAGATAGTACCAGAGCCTACAAATCAAGAAAATAGTTAACAAAGTCTCCATCTCCTGGACCTGTTGAGAACAAGACTAAGTTGGCCCACTGTGAGATAGTCAAGAAAAGACAAGCTAGTCATGAACAATAACCAACAAGACAAGAGAAGCTCCACAAGGTGGTTCGACACAATCACTCTTCAATGATAAAGGTAACATCTCAAGGTAAGTGTCCATCACTTTAAAAGCTTCTCCTTGTTTCTGGTATGCGCATAAATAAAGAACCAAACATGTTTATGTTGCACCTCACTCGATCCAACCTAATCAACTCAACATGTTCAGTTCTTTACTTTTTGTTCCTACCTTTACTCTCTTGAATCTCACTATCTTAATGAGCTAAAATATTGTGCATCTAACCTTTGGAAGATAATATATCACAATTATGAAAATATCGACACATTATGCATAGATTATCCTTCCTTGAGTTAAGCAATCTAATCTGTTAAATATTTTAAGATGCTACTTTCATGCTCATCTTCTGATCCTATCACTCATGTTAAGTTTGAATAGAACACATAAACAACAAGTTTATCTTGTGCAATGTGCCTAAGGTTAGAGAGGAATAAACAAAACTTTTGGTTCTGTTGGTGTTTTTCCACCAACAGAGCCCATGCACTTGATCTCTACCTTGTCTTTATGAGCAGGATACACTCTTGAGCAAAACAAGGAGGAGTTTGTCAACTCCCAAATTCTACAGAGTGAAGGTTCTGGATCTACAAGAACATGCACACTAAGCAAGATGCTACCAGCTTCCACAACTAGTGCTTCACATCAAATTGCTGGGCGAATGAAGAACATGAGTGACACCATATCAAGAGGTATAGTTATCAACGTCTACATATTGGGATCAAATGATGCACCTCAGGAATGAACATGGTGAGAAGTCTTGTTCAGAGGACTTAAAACATTGAACCCTCACCGAAAGGTAAAATCAGTACTTATCCATATTTATCTTTTCTGCATTAGATTCCATTTTTGCATATTTACTTTCCATTATTATTTCTCCATAGCATATTTACTTTTCTGCATTAGCATTGCATAAAAAAGAAAATAAAAATATTTTACTTTTTTTGCACTATATCATAAAACATAAAGCCCCATGTGAATAATTCTGTGGTGTGTAAAAACCCACATGAAATATTCACCGTGGTGGCATAAAAACAAAAATAAATATGCATACATTCATCCTGTTGTATTTTCTCTTGCATCATAAAAAATATTAAAATACAAAAATATTGAGAAAGAGATCTTACTGAAACTCTAGACAACTAAGGCTTAAGTGGCCAGCCACTAATGCTTAATCTGTTCCACAAGTTTTGTTGTCCATTTGAGTTTCACAGGATTAAAGACCAAGAAAAGGTGACGAGCAAGTGGATGTTCCATCCACTGTTGGAGCACTATTTCAACAACCAACGTCAATCAATGCTCCGATAGAGGAAGAACATTTTCACCATCAGTCCGCTACATTACAAGATCGAACGACTACGTCAACATTCAGCTTGGAGGAAAGCACCCCCGTACATCCAGGTAAGTATCTTTATCCTCTTAAGTTTTTCTTTCTATAAATAAATTCAAAATAAAAAAATGTGAGCACATGAAGGCTCACCCTTAAAAAGAAAAAGAACAAAAATATTCTGGCACATGAAGGCTCGATGTGATCGAAGGGATTAGCTTGGGAGAGGCGCACCCCTGTTATCTTCGTTATTCAGGTATGTCTTACGTAATCTTAGTGTTTTTTTAAATAATAGGTTATAGTGTGTGTTAGATTAAATAAATAAAGCATGACAAATCTGAAGAACTCTCTCTCTAATTTCTTAAAATGAAAATGATGTATAGTTGCTCTATTGTATTTCTTTCTAGTACCTAGCCTTCAAGCATGAGTTCCCTTAAGTTTAAAAATTAATGATGCTTTAAAATAAAATTAAATATATAGGTAGCAAATGCTTGATCCAGAGTCTAGGTAATTGACAGATATGATATGTGATGATCTTAGCTACTGTTATCTTGTTGAGTTCCGGAGAGTTTCCAATATTAATATGACAAATAATTGTATTGAGTTAAATTAAGCTTTGTTGACCCTGCGAGAAGTTATCATACTAATGAATTGAGATCACTTACACATTTCATCCATCCTCTGCATAAATGCTCATGATTACCTATTGCTATCCTCTCAAAAGTTTGTTGGAAACATGTGGCTATTGAAAAAAAATCCGAGGAAATAAAAAGGAACAAGTGTCCGAAGCCTCAAAAAGATAGATCCCGAGGAAATAAAAAGGGACAAGTGTGCGGAACCTTAAAAAAAAGAAGAAGAAAAAAAAGAAAAAATTGATGAATATCAGAAAAAAATGGGCACGTGCCCGACAGTAGAATTAGCCTGATAGCCATGTGTTTCTAATAAACAAAAGAGAGTGATATATTCAAAAGAGCATCCGCCTCCATTTTTCATACTCATACACTTCTCGATTCAATGGTATGCTTGACTTTCTCTTTGGATTCATTGTTTAATTTGGCAACATATGTTTTTGAAAATTCATAAAAACTCTAGGATAATGGTGAACTGAAAGAGCTAGAGACATAGTGCTTGATTTGATCGTTCTAACTTTCAATTACTCAAGATTCAAGGTAAAGTACTAAGCCCCGTGATGAATAATATGAAATCTTTTATCCAAATGAGAACTTTTGTTTGAATGCATGAGTACTTGTTAGAAGTGCAGATATTGCAGCAACTCCTGATCTATTATTGAGTTTGACTTTGCTACGGGACTAGCAAAGGGTAAGCTTGGGGGAACTTGTTGACGGTCCTTAATGTTAATATTATACCATCAACTATTGCATAGAATGATATGAAATGAACCATAAAGCATAGTTGTAGGGTTTGATTCTAACAAGTTCCACGAGTTGTGTTGTTCTCACTTGTTTTACAGGGTTATCAATATTTCACCTTATAAAAGTATCTCAAGTGATGAAACAGAGCACACCATTGTGAAGAGCTGTAACAGACTCGCCCAATAATGTGGCCCACTTACACCTGTCATTTGTCCAACGACCTCTGACTGCTATGTAAGTGTGCCACAAGACTGGATTAATCTGCTGGATACGATCGATGTATCCATGGGTCGCAGGAATCATCCATGTGGAACCATTACAGTAATAAACATTTCATACAACATACCAGATCGGAGAGTTCAGCGGAAGTCTTACATAAACATAATATTACATCCAGTGTTCATTATTACAACATAGGTGAAAGGAGTTCAAGTTGCGATACTACTAGTTGCTGAATAGAGTCTGATAAACATAACCAAAATACACAACCCAGCTTAAGGGCGCATCACTGATCATCCTCAGCGGGGATTATTGTCATGCAGCAAGGAGCAAAGCAAACTTGATCCGAAGGTTCACCTGCAACAAGGGATCATAGAACCCTGAGTACGGGAGTACTCAACAAGACTTACCCGACTAATAAAATGGGGAGAAGACTCAGGAATGCAGGCTGAGGGGAAGTCAAGGTGAGGCTTTAGCAAGAATCCCAAAAGTTTTCCTTTGCATAAAAGCTCCTACAACTAAGCAGTTGTGTCATTTCATACTTCTAATATTATCTAAGTAAATGAATGTACATGATAAAATCAACCCATTAATCTTCCTTTGTTTCATCATTAAACTACGCTGAGGGTGCGAGGACGAGTCTCCTTTTCTCGTGGAGCAAACGACGATTCGAACCGCTTGATCTACCCAGCTGGGGCTTCCTTATCACACGATATATGCAAGACCGAACTTGCATATATCAACCTTCCCGTGGATCCGCTCAAACCGGACCGGAGCCGCGCCACCCGAGAGTACAGTACACCACCGCCCTACACCGGCCATGCTGAGTCCGTCCAACAGGGGACCGAGCAGGGTGGGTACACGCTACTCCCGCCATCTCTCCACTCCCAGTGCGCGGGGACGCCGTTCCAGAAAGAGCATAGCCACAATAGGGCTTACCGTAGCATGTGACCAGTACTAACCAATAGTTCTCGATCCAACGGGCCAACAGCGGACGGGTCCTAAGCGACACAGGCGGAAACACTACACCAGGACTCCTTTCCTGTGCAAGTTACCCGCCCGGTCTCAGTTTAATTATACCATCCGCACCAGGGAAGGGTTCCCATCAATAGCATCTCTCTTTTCAAAATCCTACTCTAGTGAGCAAGGCTAAGCAATCTAAGCATTTGTAAATGACCCAGTGACAAGGATAATATAAGGAATAATCAAGATAGTCAATGCATCAAGTAGGTATCATTCAACTCCTAGACTTAATGCACAAATTTTATCAACAAGTATATTATTTGAAAATTTGCAAGGTAGGGGCAAATGCACCGGGGCTTGCCTTGGGGTTCCTCTTCTTCTGGTTCGTCACCACAAATATCAAAACCAACCTCGTAGAAGACCGGTGCCTCACGAGCAGAAACCTCCGGCTGATCCTTACTAGCTTCGGTTTCTAAACGCAACATCCGAACGAGCATATATAAGATGCATGCGATGCGAATATGAATGAATGCTCATGATGCTGAACAATTATAAGTGAAATAGTACAGTAGTAAACAACGATCATATAAAATTGGACACCATAATAGGAACAAGGTTTGCATAAGCGATAACCCGAACAGATTTCATGTACCAACTTGTTTTAACCATAACTGGAGCTACCAAATAGCTATGCAGATGATTCAGGACAATCTGGAAAGCTTAACTAATTCTCTACAACTTTCTTATAGCACACAAGATCAGATTCCCAAGTTAAATACTCCAAATAGCTCAGTTTGCACGAACTGTCAGGATTCTGGACAGCTCTGCACACACAGATTGCACAGAACATATCTCCCAATATATTCATCCAACACTTACGAAATTTTAGGAGCAGCTAGATATACAAAAGTACTTCAATTTTGCTATAGATCATTTTGACAGAAAACCAACTTATCATGGGGTTATTATATTTCCAATAGCACTGACTCTAGAACTTTGATAAATCATAGCAAAGGCTAAACCTCATGTCAAAGGCATGATTATAAAGTCAAAATTTATTCTCACAAAAAGGGCTAAAAATTTTACCAGGGATGTGTTCTGTGTTACTAAGTGCTTCAAAATTTGTTTCACAATTTTTGGACCATAGGATCAGCCTACAACAGTTATTTAAGGAGTCTACACCATTTATTTAACTATTTTAATACTCCAATAAAACTTGTCCAAACTTCCAGTTTCGTATTTTTATAATTTTCTTCACAACTCGGAGAGCTTACCCAAAAATTTTCATGATTTTAGGGGCTGTAAATTAATTGTGACAAAAATAACAAAACGCAGTACTATTCAAAAGCCAAATAGAAAACAATCCTAACGCTAAGCCACTGACAAGCGGGACTGGGTTGTCAGGCCGGCCTCGGTCTTGTCCAGCGGCGCGGGGTGCGAACTCGAGGCTCAGGCTTGACCTCGAGGGTCTGGCTCGACCTCGAGGGCCAGGCTCGGCCTCGGGCGAGACGCGAATTCGGGACTCGGCTTGAGGGTTAGGCTCGACTTCGATGGTTAGGCTCGACTTCGAGGGTTAGGCTCGACTTCGAGGGTTAGGCTCGACTTCGATGGTTAGGCTCGACTTCGAGGGTTAGGCTCGACTTCGAGGGTTAAAGAGGAAGGGCTTGCCAGCCTCGGGCGAGGCGGAGAATGAGGGCTGAGGCTGAGGCTGAGGGTCGAACTGGGCCGAGCCCAGTAAGAGTTAGAAATGGCTGGCTCGACATCGACCTTGACCAGTGCGCGTACGGGGCGTGACTCCGCAACGGCGGCGTTGACTATCGTCCCAACTCGCCGGCGGCGGGACCACGACTCAGCCGAGGCTACCGACGTGTTCGGGTTTGCCTCGCGAGCACGCCCAAGGTCTTGGTCGGGCTAGGGGGTGAATGCAGACGGAGCTAGCTTCGGCTACGAGAATGGCGGTTCTGTTCCGCCGTTCCCGACGTGCGCCGGCGTTCCGCCCAAATCAAGGCGGTAGCGTTGAAGAGGGAGTGAGCATAAGCACCAGGGGCCTCACCTAGGTTCGGTGCCCACGCTAGCTTGGTCGGAGAAGACCGGAGAGCTGAAGGTCGACGGTAGCGGCGAAGATGGCGGCGGACCGGGACTTCGCGGTGGCGTTCAGGCCCTTCCGGCGCGGTAGCGACCTGGACGGTGAGCCAATGCGAATCAGTGAGTTGAGGCGGAGCTAATGGCGTAACCTATTTGACCCGAGAGTCTCCTTACCCGCCGGACGACGACGAACGTGACCGCGGCGGCCGCTCGCCGGAGCTGGGGAAGAAGAAACTCGCCCGGGCAATGTGGGCGACGAGAACTCGATTCAGTGGGTCAGGAAGGTGGTCAGGGTTGTGGCGAGGTTGTGGATGAGCGAAGGCTGGTGGTGGAAGCTCGTCGGCGACGAATTTCGCCGCCAAAACTCACTGCTCTCACCGGCGGAGAACAGAGAGAAGAGAAAAGGAGAGGAGTGCGGCAACGGTGAGGTTTTTATAGGCGAGAGGGTGTGCGGACGGACTGCCAACGCATTGCACATGCGCGTGCACGAGCTGGCGCGTGGAGGCGGCGTGTCGGCGCCGGAGGACGCCACGGCGTGTGGTGGCCGTCGTGGACGCCATGCAAGGCTCCATGAACTGTAGCAACAGTAGTTCCTGTCCCCTCTCAAACTTCGCCCAGATCTTGAACTGAAGTGCAAAATCCGCCAACATGAAAGTTGTTCAAAATTTTATGTTCTACAAACTTGCTTAAAGGATCATGTTCCAATTCGGCCTGGTTTTTGAATTATGGTTTGATTTCAAATCTGCCCCAAACTGAATTCTCAATTTACTTTAGAATTTTCTGAAGAAGTTCAAATTCTGTGAACATAAAAGTTGTCACATTTGTGATTCCCTACAACTTTGATTTAAGGACCAAGGTTGGATTCTCAAGGGTTTGGAAGTTGTAGTTCAAGGGTAGATTCTAGGGTTTAAACAAATTTGTTTCAATTCAAATCCTGTGCAGAATCCATGTTAACTTTATATACCAAAGTTGTTCCATTCATTAATATCTACAACTTTGTTTTTAGGGCCATGTCCAGATTCAGCTTGGATCATAGTCTTTATCATAGGGCCACTATAATGACTTGTGATTTCATGAACCATGTAACCCTATAATCCCATCCATTCTAGAATTCAGCCACTATGATACCCTAAGCATCACACATCAAATGAGCAGAACAGAATTTAAATAAGCATATGATGCATTTGAGATCAAGTTCTATGCAAAATTGTAAATGCCTCAGTAGTGTTACTACATGAATGCTTTCCATGCTCATGATGACATGTCAGGTTTTATTTAGCTTAAACACCAGAGGTGTTACAGCTCCTCCCCCCTTAAAGAAATCTCGTCACGAGATTGGTTTAACTGACTAAGTAATGGAAAAGGAAATGTGTCAGGATCTAAATCTATGACCCTCCTTAAAATA
Source organism: Coix lacryma-jobi var. lacryma-jobi (assembly GCA_009763385.1). Classification (NCBI taxonomy): domain Eukaryota; kingdom Viridiplantae; phylum Streptophyta; class Magnoliopsida; order Poales; family Poaceae; genus Coix; species Coix lacryma-jobi. The sequence continues at coordinate 19,305,327 of CM019824.1, forward strand.
CCACTATAAGCTTTCCTAGACCAGTGAGACACGTACCTAAATGGAAGCGAGGAATTCCGGAAAATGCTCCAATAGAAAATCCTCAGATTCCCAAGTGGCTTCTTCTTCTGAGTGTCGATCCCATTGCACTTTATAGAATTTAATAGTTCTATTTCGGGTGACTCGGTCTTTTTGATCAAGCACTTTAACTAGATGTTCTGCATAAGTCATATCTGGCTGAATGTCCATGCCTTCATAATTCATCACTTTGTCGGGCACTCGCAGACATTGCTTTAGCTGAGACACATGGAACACATTATGTATAGCAGCAAGTTGTTCAGGCAACTCCAACCGATAAGCCTGCTTTCCACACCGTTTTATAATCTTGAACGGTCCGATGTATCGAGGTGCTAGTTTTCCCTTTACTCCAAACCGAACCACTCCCTTCATTGGTGATACTTTTAAGTACACATAACTTCCTTCAGAAAATACTAACGGCCTGCGTCTTCTGTCTGCGTAACTCTTTTGCCGGGTCTGAGCTACTTTCAGGTTGTTTTGTATTTGCCTTACTCTTTCTTCAGCTTCTTTTACTAAATCCACTCCGAAAAATCTTCTCTCGCCTGGTTCTGACCAGTTCAGCGGGGTTCGACATCTTTGTCCATAAAGTGCTTCAAATGGTGCCATCCTGATACTCTCTTGGTAGCTATTATTATAAGAAAACTCTGCCAATGGAAGGCATTCATCCCATTGATCAGGATAGGTGAGCACACAAGATCTCAACATATCCTCTAAAATCTGATTTACCCTCTCAGTTTGACCTCCAGTCTGAGGATGGTATGCTGTGCTAAAAAGAAGTTTGGTTCCTAATGATTCTTGTAAATGTTTCCAAAATTGAGAGACAAACTGTGTTCCCCTATCAGAGACTATGGTCTTGGGTACACCATGGAGGCTTAGAATTCTGTCAATATAGATTCGAGCATAGACAGAAGTTCTATAAGTAGTCTTAGCTGGGATAAAATGAGCTGATTTTGTCAGACGGTCAACAATTACCCAAATTGAATCAAATCCCTTGGAAGTTTTGGGAAGACCCACGATAAAATCCATACTGATATCCTCCCATTTCCAAGCTGGAACACGCAAAGGCTGTAACTCACCGGCTGGCTTCAAACGTACTGCCTTTACTTTTTGACAAGTGTCACACTGAGCCACGTATCGAGCTATTTCAACCTTCATCTTTGTCCACCAAAACCTTTGCTTCAAATCTTGATACATTTTATTACTTCCAGGGTGGATGGCTAATCTAGTAAGATGAGCTTCATCAAGAATCTTTTGTCTGAGCTCGGGTACCTTGGGAACAACCAATCGGTCTTTAAACCATAGTACACCTGCTTCATCAATTCTGAAACAAGTTGTTGCCCCTGTTTGGATTTTTGCTATAATATGACTTATTCCCTTATTCTTTTCCTGAGCTGCTATAATTTCTTCTCGTATGGTAGGCTCAATTCTAACATTATTCAAACTTCCTTGCAAAATGATCTCTATACCCAACCTTTCTAGCTCTTGACAGAGGCTTCGATGCATGGGTGCTATTGATAAGCAACTACAGTGGGGGTTCCGACTGAGAGCGTCAGCAACTACATTTGCTTTACCAGGATGGTAATGTATTTCTAGCTCATAGTCCTTGATTAATTCCAGCCATCTTCTTTGTCGCATATTCAAGTCTTCTTGTGTAAAGATGTACTTCAGGCTCTTGTGGTCAGTATACATATGACAGGTATTTCCCAACAAATAATGTCGCCAAATTTTTAGCGCATGTACAACTGCAGCTAACTCCAGGTCATGCGTAGGATAATGTTCTTCATGTCGCTTAAGCTGTCTTGATGCATAGGCAATGACTCTCCCTTCTTGCATCAATACACAACCAAGACCAATTCCGGAGGCGTCACAGTATACATCGAAAGGCTTCTCAATATCTGGTTGAGCTAAAATTGGTGCAGTGGTAAGCAGCTTCTTTAGGGTTTGAAAAGCCTGCTCACACTCAGGAGTCCATTTAAACTTGACTTGGTTTTTGAGCAACTCGGTAATAGGTTTGGCTATTTTTGAAAAACCAAGGATGAAACGGCGATAATAACCAGCCATTCCGAGGAAACTGCGGACTTGGTGAACTGTGGTTGGCGACTTCCATTTCAGAATATCCTGCACTTTTCCGGGATCCACTGCGATTCCTTTAGCTGATAACACATGACCTAGGAACTGCACTTCTTCTAACCAGAAAGCACACTTACTGAATTTAGCATATAACTGATGCTCACGCAGACGAGTCAGTACTATCCGCAGATGCTCAGCATGTTCTTCTTTGGTTTTGGAATATACCAAGATGTCATCAATAAATACTACCACGAACTTGTCGAGCTCAGGCATGAACACGGAGTTCATGAGATACATGAAATGGGCTGGAGCATTGGTTAGGCCAAAGGACATGACAAGGTATTCATATAAGCCATATCGAGTGGTGAAGGCTGTTTTAGGGATATCTTCGGGTCTAATTTTTATCTGGTGGTACCCTGATCTAAGATCTATCTTGGAGAAGACTTTGGCTCCAGCAAGCTGGTCAAAGAGAAGATCAATGCGTGGAAGGGGATATTTGTTTTTGATGGTTACTTCATTGAGAGGACGATAGTCTACGCACATTCTCAGAGTTTTATCCTTCTTTTTCACAAAAATAGCGGGACATCCCCAGGGAGAAGAACTAGGCCGGATAAAACCTTTTTCTAAAAGTTCTTGTAACTGAGTCTTCAACTCGGCTAACTCTTTTGGAGCCATTCTATAAGCTCTTCGTGATACAGGTGCAGTCCCTGGATATAGCTCAATCACGAACTCCACATTTCTGTCAGGCGGTAGGCCAGGTAATTCTTCCGGGAACACATCAGGGAATTCTCGGACCACTGGGACATTCTCAACTCCTTCACTAACTATGGCATATATTTTTGGGCTGATTAGTTTGGGTTTCGGGAGCTGGATAAGAAGCTGAGATTTTCGGTCTGGTGAATTTAGACGAACAGTTCTATTCAAAGTATCTAAGACAGCCCCATAACGCTGCATCCAGTTCATTCCCAAAATCACATCTAAGGTTTGATGGTTCAGCACAATCATAGAAGTAGGATAGACATGGCGCCCCATCTCTATTGGAACTTGATGCACTATCTCATTGGCATACAGCCGCCCCCCAGGTGACAGTATAGATATTTTCCCTTTGGATTCACATATTGGAATTGCATGTTTCCTGACGAACTCTCTATTGATAAATGAATGCGATGCACCGGAGTCAAAGAGTGTTACTGCTAATTGGTTGGCAACAGGGAACGTACCCAACATGACCGGTTCGCCTTCTGGAATAGTCTCAACTTGAGTGTGATGAACCTGTCCAGTCTTGGGTACCACATAGATCTTCCGGGTGCCTTGTCGAGAGCCAGATTGGTTGCCTTGCTGCTGCTTATTCTTTGGATTAGCTTGATTACCTTGCTGGCGAGGGACATTTGAGTTATAATTCTTCGGTGAAGGACAGCTCTTAGCAAAGTGTCCTGACCCGCCACAGTTGTAACAGGGGTTACTGGTCTTAGGAGCATTTGTGGATTGGGAGCTAGGTGCATTGGCTTGACGTGGGTACTGAAACTGGGAAGAGGCTTTGGCGTTAGACTGAGGCTGGTAATATTGTTGTGGTGGGCGAGCAGGTACATGTGCATGAGGAACAGGGTGGTATAGGAACTTAGGACGTTTTGGCACACTCCCAGACGTACCAGTTTGAGCGGTCTTCCTCCTTTTTGCCTCCTTGTGCACACGATTCTTCTCTTCTAGAGTGATGGCGATACTCACAATGTCATTGAATGAGGAGTTGGCACAGGTGGTCATCATAGTTTGCAGCTTGGTGCTCAACCCTCGCATAAAGCACTGCTTCTTCTTAGCATCAGTGTTGACATGATCAGGAGCATATTGAGAGAGATGGTTGAATTTGCTCACATACTGCATCACTGATTGAGTACCTTGCTGCAGCTTGAGGAATTCTTCTAGCTTCATTTGCATGATGCCTGCTGGGATGTGATGCGCTCTAAAGACTTCACAAAATTCAGCCCAAGTAACTTGGTGTCCAGGAGCTTGCGCGGCCAAATAATTTGCCCACCAGGTGCCTGCTGGCCCTCTGAACTGTTGTGCTGCAAATAGAGGCTTCTGTATGTCGGTGCACCGGATCAACTCAAATTTTTGCTCAATAGTATGCAGCCACTCATTTGCTTCCAAAGGCTCTTCAGCTTTGGTAAAGAGCGGAGGGCGAGTATCCATGAAATCTGAGTACGTGCTGTTGGCATTCGGATTTCCTTGCTCGCGGTGTCCTTGCGCGCGACCTTGAGCCATAGCTTGTAACAGCCTAGTGTTATCAGCTGTCACGGTGGCTAATGCAGCAATTGCGTCGGCCAGTGTCGGGGGTGGCCGTGGTGGTGGTGGAGGGTTTTCCCCACCCTGGGATGTACCAGCCCCGGAAGCACGCGTGTTCACCGGCATCTGTAATATATAACAAATTTTTGCACAACATCCATAAGTACTCATAATTAACTTGGTCATAAACTTCCATTACATCAGCAAAAGCAGTTGCATAAACATCACATGGTCTGATTTACTTATTACATAATTCCGCTCCTAGCAGGACTATCTAGTGCAACTGTCCTCCCATACTACTAGTTAGAACTACCCGAACTACGATCACTCCTCGTGGTCAGTGTCGAGGCCGGAGACGTGACCACCCTCGTCGTCACTATCGTCGATCTCGATCACCATCTCGGGCTCATCCTCCTCATCGTCGGGCTCTCCTCCGTCAGCCAGGACCACACCGTCCTCCATCTCGGCTGCCCCTGGAGCATGGTGAGGATGGAGCTGATTATGCAGGACGTGAATCTCCCCATGGAGGTTGTTGGCATACACCTCCATATCCTCTAGCTGAAACTCAAGCTCAAAGACTCGGGCACGGGCTTGATCTTCTCGGATCCAGGCTTCATCCCTCTGAGCACGGAACTGCTCATTTTCACTCTCTAAACCAGCTTCTACCTTGGATGCCTCACTAAGCTGCGCGCGCAACACAGCCTCTAGTTCAGCTGCCTCCTTCAGCTGCTCGCGCTGGGAACTAATGATCATGGCGTCCAGAGCTCTATCCCTGGTGGACTCTGCTAGGGTAGTAGTGAGCCTCCTGATCTCTGCAAGGAGCTCTTCCTCAGAACGATGGGTACTACGGCTGCTGCTAGCCTCTCCCGAACGCGATGCGAGCTGGCGTCGTGGGACTCCCCTTGGCCCCGTGCTTTTACGCACAGTCCGCTTAGCAGGAGCCATCCTGGAATAATTTTTAAACTAAAGTCAGCTTCGTACACCTATAAGTCAGTATAATTATACCCATGACCCGATATCTTTTAAAGGAGAAGAATTTTATAATTTAATTGATGCAAGATGAAATGATGCGTACCTACGATTCTACGCATACGACATTATCTACTTACTTGTATACCCACCAAAAATAATTTTGTACCTTTTTAAACATAGGGCATATATATTATCCAGCACCCACTACCTAGTAAGCAAGAAGTAAGTTGAGGGAAGCAATAGATAAGATTAGAAAGAGTCTTTTAGATTTTTCCTTAGAAAATAAATTTTGAAGGTTTTCAAATTACTATAATGGTTGCCACGGGGATCCTGCTCCGATACCAAGCCTGTAACAGACTCGCCCAATAATGTGGCCCACTTACACCTGTCATTTGTCCAACGACCTCTGACTGCTATGTAAGTGTGCCACAAGACTGGATTAATCTGCTGGATACGATCGATGTATCCATGGGTCGCAGGAATCATCCATGTGGAACCATTACAGTAATAAACATTTCATACAACATACCAGATCGGAGAGTTCAGCGGAAGTCTTACATAAACATAATATTACATCCAGTGTTCATTATTACAACATAGGTGAAAGGAGTTCAAGTTGCGATACTACTAGTTGCTGAATAGAGTCTGATAAACATAACCAAAATACACAACCCAGCTTAAGGGCGCATCACTGATCATCCTCAGCGGGGATTATTGTCATGCAGCAAGGAGCAAAGCAAACTTGATCCGAAGGTTCACCTGCAACAAGGGATCATAGAACCCTGAGTACGGGAGTACTCAACAAGACTTACCCGACTAATAAAATGGGGAGAAGACTCAGGAATGCAGGCTGAGGGGAAGTCAAGGTGAGGCTTTAGCAAGAATCCCAAAAGTTTTCCTTTGCATAAAAGCTCCTACAACTAAGCAGTTGTGTCATTTCATACTTCTAATATTATCTAAGTAAATGAATGTACATGATAAAATCAACCCATTAATCTTCCTTTGTTTCATCATTAAACTACGCTGAGGGTGCGAGGACGAGTCTCCTTTTCTCGTGGAGCAAACGACGATTCGAACCGCTTGATCTACCCAGCTGGGGCTTCCTTATCACACGATATATGCAAGACCGAACTTGCATATATCAACCTTCCCGTGGATCCGCTCAAACCGGACCGGAGCCGCGCCACCCGAGAGTACAGTACACCACCGCCCTACACCGGCCATGCTGAGTCCGTCCAACAGGGGACCGAGCAGGGTGGGTACACGCTACTCCCGCCATCTCTCCACTCCCAGTGCGCGGGGACGCCGTTCCAGAAAGAGCATAGCCACAATAGGGCTTACCGTAGCATGTGACCAGTACTAACCAATAGTTCTCGATCCAACGGGCCAACAGCGGACGGGTCCTAAGCGACACAGGCGGAAACACTACACCAGGACTCCTTTCCTGTGCAAGTTACCCGCCCGGTCTCAGTTTAATTATACCATCCGCACCAGGGAAGGGTTCCCATCAATAGCATCTCTCTTTTCAAAATCCTACTCTAGTGAGCAAGGCTAAGCAATCTAAGCATTTGTAAATGACCCAGTGACAAGGATAATATAAGGAATAATCAAGATAGTCAATGCATCAAGTAGGTATCATTCAACTCCTAGACTTAATGCACAAATTTTATCAACAAGTATATTATTTGAAAATTTGCAAGGTAGGGGCAAATGCACCGGGGCTTGCCTTGGGGTTCCTCTTCTTCTGGTTCGTCACCACAAATATCAAAACCAACCTCGTAGAAGACCGGTGCCTCACGAGCAGAAACCTCCGGCTGATCCTTACTAGCTTTGGTTTCTAAACGCAACATCCGAACGAGCATATATAAGATGCATGCGATGCGAATATGAATGAATGCTCATGATGCTGAACAATTATAAGTGAAATAGTACAGTAGTAAACAACGATCATATAAAATTGGACACCATAATAGGAACAAGGTTTGCATAAGCGATAACCCGAACAGATTTCATGTACCAACTTGTTTTAACCATAACTGGAGCTACCAAATAGCTATGCAGATGATTCAGGACAATCTGGAAAGCTTAACTAATTCTCTACAACTTTCTTATAGCACACAAGATCAGATTCCCAAGTTAAATACTCCAAATAGCTCAGTTTGCACGAACTGTCAGGATTCTGGACAGCTCTGCACACACAGATTGCACAGAACATATCTCCCAATATATTCATCCAACACTTACGAAATTTTAGGAGCAGCTAGATATACAAAAGTACTTCAATTTTGCTATAGATCATTTTGACAGAAAACCAACTTATCATGGGGTTATTATATTTCCAATAGCACTGACTCTAGAACTTTGATAAATCATAGCAAAGGCTAAACCTCATGTCAAAGGCATGATTATAAAGTCAAAATTTATTCTCACAAAAAGGGCTAAAAATTTTACCAGGGATGTATTCTGTGTTACTAAGTGCTTCAAAATTTGTTTCACAATTTTTGGACCATAGGATCAGCCTACAACAGTTATTTAAGGAGTCTAAACCATTTATTTAACTATTTTAATACTCCAATAAAACTTGTCCAAACTTCCAGTTTCGTATTTTTATAATTTTCTTCACAACTCGGAGAGCTTACCCAAAAATTTTCATGATTTTAGGGGCTGTAAATTAATTGTGACAAAAATAACAAAACGCAGTACTATTCAAAAGCCAAATAGAAAACAATCCTAACGCTAAGCCACTGACAAGCGGGACTGGGTTGTCAGGCCGGCCTCGGTCTTGTCCAGCGGCGCGGGGTGCGAACTCGAGGCTCAGGCTTGACCTCGAGGGTCTGGCTCGACCTCGAGGGCCAGGCTCGGCCTCGGGCGAGACGCGAATTCGGGACTCGGCTTGAGGGTTAGGCTCGACTTCGATGGTTAGGCTCGACTTCGAGGGTTAGGCTCGACTTCGAGGGTTAGGCTCGACTTCGATGGTTAGGCTCGACTTCGAGGGTTAGGCTCGACTTCGAGGGTTAAAGAGGAAGGGCTTGCCAGCCTCGGGCGAGGCGGAGAATGAGGGCTGAGGCTGAGGCTGAGGGTCGAACTGGGCCGAGCCCAGTAAGAGTTAGAAATGGCTGGCTCGACATCGACCTTGACCAGTGCGCGTACGGGGCGTGACTCCGCAACGGCGGCGTTGACTATCGTCCCAACTCGCCGGCGGCGGGACCACGACTCAGCCGAGGCTACCGACGTGTTCGGGTTTGCCTCGCGAGCACGCCCAAGGTCTTGGTCGGGCTAGGGGGTGAATGCAGACGGAGCTAGCTTCGGCTACGAGAATGGCGGTTCTGTTCCGCCGTTCCCGACGTGCGCCGGCGTTCCGCCCAAATCAAGGCGGTAGCGTTGAAGAGGGAGTGAGCATAAGCACCAGGGGCCTCACCTAGGTTCGGTGCCCACGCTAGCTTGGTCGGAGAAGACCAGAGAGCTGAAGGTCGACGGTAGCGGCGAAGATGGCGGCGGACCGGGACTTCGCGGTGGCGTTCAGGCCCTTTCGGCGCGGTAGCGACCTGGACGGTGAGCCAATGCGAATCAGTGAGTTGAGGCGAAGCTAATGGCGTAACCTATTTGACCCGAGAGTCTCCTTACCCGCCGGACGACGACGAACGTGACCGCGGCGGCCGCTCGCCGGAGCTGGGGAAGAAGAAACTCGCCCGGGCAATGTGGGCGACGAGAACTCGATTCAGTGGGTCAGGAAGGTGGTCAGGGTTGTGGCGAGGTTGTGGATGAGCGAAGGCTGGTGGTGGAAGCTCGTCGGCGACGAATTTCGCCGCCAAAACTCACTGCTCTCACCGGCGGAGAACAGAGAGAAGAGAAAAGGAGAGGAGTGCGGCAACGGTGAGGTTTTTATAGGCGAGAGGGTGTGCGGACGGACTGCCAACGCATTGCACATGCGCGTGCACGAGCTGGCGCGTGGAGGCGGCGTGTCGGCGCCGGAGGACGCCACGGCATGTGGTGGCCGTCGTGGACGCCATGCAAGGCTCCATGAACTGTAGCAACAGTAGTTCCTGTCCCCTCTCAAACTTCGCCCAGATCTTGAACTGAAGTGCAAAATCCGCCAACATGAAAGTTGTTCAAAATTTTATGTTCTACAAACTTGCTTAAAGGATCATGTTCCAATTCGGCCTGGTTTTTGAATTATGGTTTGATTTCAAATCTGCCCCAAACTGAATTCTCAAATTACTTTAGAATTTTCTGAAGAAGTTCAAATTCTGTGAACATAAAAGTTGTCACATTTGTGATTCCCTACAACTTTGATATAAGGACCAAGGTTGGATTCTCAAGGGTTTGGAAGTTGTAGTTCAAGGGTAGATTCTAGGGTTTAAACAAATTTGTTTCAATTCAAATCCTGTGCAGAATCCATGTTAACTTTATATACCAAAGTTGTTCCATTCATTAATATCTACAACTTTGTTTTTAGGGCCATGTCCAGATTCAGCTTGGATCATAGTCTTTATCATAGGGCCACTATAATGACTTGTGATTTCATGAACCATGTAACCCTATAATCCCATCCATTCTAGAATTCAGCCACTATGATACCCTAAGCATCACACATCAAATGAGCAGAACAGAATTTAAATAAGCATATGATGCATTTGAGATCAAGTTCTATGCAAAATTGTAAATGCCTCAGTAGTGTTACTACATGAATGCTTTCCATGCTCATGATGACATGTCAGGTTTTATTTAGCTTAAACACCAGAGGTGTTACAAGAGCTCATCGAGACGATCGAAACGGACATATGGTTTGCTACATTTGGAGTCCCGACGAGAGAGTCCTTGTTGGATACGACATGGAAGATTCTAGAACAATCCGGAACCTTCCAGAAGACACGAGAAGGTGCGGATACATGGGTGTATGCCGAGTCTCGGGTGATGAGTGATTGTCAAGGGGTTTTATTGCATGTTCTTTGGCTTGTGTTGTGCAGGTGTCGAGCACGGAGACAGTGATCGAGGGCAAGGTGAAGGTCAAGTAGAGACGTGCCGTGCCGACGGACCGGGAGCGGTGAAGGACGGACGTGAGGTTTGGACTGAGGGACCGGTGGCCTGAGGATCAGCTATGGTGGCTGACAGCCTGAGACAGCGACGAGTGGAGACTTGCGGGACATGGTGTTGCTCGGGTCAAGGACCTGGGGACACGTGTCGGTGGACGGGGTACACGGGCGGTGCTTCCCCTCTACTGCTCCGGTGTGGTGGTGGAGCCACAGAAAAACCACCGGGTGGACGGTTTCTAAGTTTGGGCCACAAAACCTGGAGGGGCTGCGGGTTTGCTGAGTTTGGGCCACAAAACTCGGGCTGAGGACGGTTTCCAGGTTTGGGCCTCAAAACCTGGGCGCTGCGGGTTTCTGAGTTTGGGCCACAAAACTCAGGCGATGGGCGGCTGGTTCCCGGTTTGGGCCTCAAAACCGGGGGTTGGTCATCAAGGCCTGGTTTCTCGGTTTCGGCCACAAAACCGGGGGGCGGAGTCCGGGAAAAGGACAAGCAGAGCGGTGGCGGCACGTGGCGGCAATCGGTGAGGTTGCGTCGAGGCAACGCAACTAGTTGTGCGGGCGTGGCCGTCGGATCAGAACTATCTTCGAGTTGGTCCAGAATAACCCTAGGGTTTAGCTGGTTCGCTCTGTAATTATAGTTAGGGGTAGAGTGGGAATTAGAATTAGGATAAGTAGGGGGAGACACCCACCTCTCGAACTATCTCAGTCATTTGCTCTTTGCTTCTAGGGTTTCCCGCTCTCCCAATCCCCTGCTGTAGCTACTGACATCCGCAGAGAACCATACCCCTGTGTATTAGAGATTTTGAGGAAGTGAGGCCGTAATCTTTCTATTGTAGCGTGTGGTAGCCACACCGTTGCAGATCGATGACTTGATTCGCATTTTGGTTCGTGTTCTTCGCGTTCTTCGTTTCTCTGCGATTTTCCCGTCACTCGATCTCCCTCTCTAGTGCGTCTTTTCGAATTCCACTTGAATCAACTTGTTCTTTATAGTGAGGAGATCATTTCCACTGAAGGAATTCATCTAACTCCTCACGAACAAGTAGATCGGGTCGATTTCGTTTTCGTGGTGCTTTTTCGGTTCATACACCTTCCCATTTGATTTCCCGTTGATTGAGTTGATTTGAGCGGATGATTTCTTGGGGATAGTCTCCTAACAACCTCGTGATCATCCTCTCCAAGTTTGGGATCAAGGGATTTTGGTTTGAATCGATTTGAGGAAGATTTGGTGAAGGGCGACCGAAATCGCCCTCACTGGGTGGTCGCGGACAGTCCGTCATCCACCCCGCGGACAGTCCGCGCGTCGGGATCGAGCCAGGTCAGTGCCTGCGGGTCTCGACAGGTTTACTGTTCCATGACCGGTGGACAGACCGCCATTGGTTTTCGCGGACAGTCCGGGAAGTGTCCAGGGGACTTCAGCAGCTGTGCTGTTTCGGGGATTTTGCCGGCGGACAATCCGCCATCCCCTCGCGGACAGTCCGCGGTTGAGCCAGACAGTCCAGGACCGTACCCGCGGACAGTCCAGGATCCTGCTGTGTGTTGAGTTTTAGTGCGTTTGCTCCCCCGGCTTTTTCGCTTGGTTTTCGGACTTCTCGTTTGGCCCTATAGTTAACCAAGAAACCTCTTTAGGTATCTTTGCAACTTGTTAGCATCGGTATATAGGGATTTCTCGACGTAGCCTTCCATCTACGTTCGGGACTCGGTTTTCAGGGGGCAAACTTGTGCCGGTGCTTTTGGCGTTTGGTTTGCTATCGCTTTGTGGTGCCTCGCTGTGATCCTAGGGATCATCCACCCTCTTCCAAGGGTCATGGGCATCACAGTTTTAGACGTAGCTTCTGGGGGTTGATTTTGGGACATTTGGCCAAAGTTTCGAGAGAAATTTTTGTGGCTCCCATTCACCCCCCTCTGGTCGCCTTGCTATTGCATTCTCGGTCCTTCAATTGGTATCGGAGTGGGTTAAGGATCTTCCACCTTAGCCGGTTCCAGATCCACCAAAGGCGACATGGATCATGGCGTGGGCAAACTGCCGTTTTTTGATGGGACGAACTATGCGTATTAGAAGATACGCATGTCGGCCTATCTCCAGAGCATGGGCTCTTCTATTTGGGAGATTTGCAACAAGGAGGATTACGTTGTCTTGGCTGCTCGTGTCACTCAGCTTCAGATAGATGAGCACGATGCCAATAGCCGAGCGCGTAACGCACTTTTCTCCTGTTTGAGCATGTCCGAGTTTGATCGCGTTTCTCACCTCCCCACGGCTCGTGAGATTTGGGCGACCCTCATGCGCTTCCATGAGGGAACCACTCAAGTCAAATCCCGTCTCTACGAGTCGCACAAGCGGGAGTATGAGAACTTTTGACATATGCCTAGCGAGAGCATAGAGAGTTTATTCGCTCGCTTTCAGGTTATTGTCAACAAGATGAGAGCGAACAAGGAGCTATTGCCTTTCGACGATCTTGAGAGGGATTTGAAGCTTTTGCATACTCTCGATCGGTCGGTGTGGGACTCAAAGGTCCAGGCGATCATCGAATCATCTAACTATGAGACCCTCACATGCGACGAGCTCTTCAGTAAGCTCTAGTCTAGTGAGATTGACGCCATGTCGAGGGCTTCTTATGAGATTCCTTCTGGCCCGACTATGGCTTTGGTTTCTGGCTCTTCTGCTAACCCCTCTGGAGGATTTGCACTTTCTTCTCTTCTTTCTGTCACAGAGGAGCAGCTGGAGTCTTTGGGAGACGACGTGTTGGCTTTGCTTGCCAACCGGTTCTCGCGGTTTTACAGCAATCACATGAACCATCGCCGCGGAGGAGCACGCTCGGGATGTTTCGAGTGCTGCGACCCCGACCACTTCATCGCCAACTGTCCCAAGATGAACAAGCAATCTGGGAAGGGTGATCATGGGCACAAGTACGACTCCGGCAAGCGCAAGGAGAAGTATGTCCCGGCGAGGAACAAGCGGAGGGGCGGCTTCGATAAGAAGTACATCAAGAAGAAGTACTTGGAGAAGGCCCAGGCTGAGTAGCGTGCGTTCTTCGCCACGCTCAGCGACGTCGATGGCTCGGATGACGACTCCGCTTGTTCAAGCGACGATGAGTCCGAGAAGAAGAGAATCGAGGACAAGCTGAACGGTCTCTGCTTCATCGCCGAGGACGAGGGCTTCTGCACCATGGCCCTTGGTGATGAGGTTGACGGCAAGCTGGAGGACACCCCTCGGAACGACGATACCTCCCAGGTATCTTTGACCCATGATGAGCTTTCTGCTGAGGTCGAGAAACTTACTGCTGCGCTTCTTAGCCAAGATAAGCTGCTTAGGCGTGCCGCTAGAGAGCGCAAGGAGTTTAGGCAGAAGTGGGAGGACACGGTGAGGGAGCTTGAGTTTGGTAGGTCCACCGTGGTCGTTTTTGAGGAGGGTCAGTGCGAGATGTGCACCAAGCACATGACTGACCTTCTCACCTTGAGAGGTAAGTATGCTGCTTTGGTTGGAGAGGTGGATGAGCTCCGGTCTAGACCCGTGTTGTTGGGTGCGTGCAAGTCTTGTGCAGGATTGCAATCCGAGTTGGCAGAGAAGAATACCAAGATTGTGTCTCTTGAGAAGGCCAACTCGGGTAGCACTTGTGTGACTAGGTGTGCTTTGTGTGAGGGTTTGGAGATGGAGATTGCGAACGTAAAGCATGACAAGATGCAAACCGAGGAGGAAAACACATACCTTCAGACCATCTTGTCATGGGTGTCATGTAATTTGCCGTAGCTTGGGATGATGATCACTCAGTTTAAGCGAGCTGCTGGAGGTCTAGGTGTAGGTTTTGCTCTGGGTGTTGATGTTTCTTCTTTTGGGAAGATTGGGGAGTCGAGAGGTCTGAACCCAAGTGAGAAACCCAACTCCACCACTATTCCCAAGCTTACCAAGCTTCCACCCAAAGAGCCTCTCAAGCCTAACACCAAGGATGGAGTGTTTGAGGAACCTCCGAGAGCTCCACCCAAGAAACAACAATGGGCTCCCAAACCAAACCACCTCAAGAACAAGCTAGATACAATGCCACCTATCTGGGAGGAGCTTATGCCACAGAAGGGCAAAGTGATCCACACCCACTACCGTGAGTACCAACAACCCCCTATGAGAGCGGTGAGGTACCATTGTGGGCACTTTGGGAGAGATGGACACTTGAGTGAGTTTTGCTTTCGGCGCAAGAGAGAGCAGCGCCGTGCCAGGGAGATGAACAATGCGGACATGTACCATCCTTTCCATGATGTACATGTGCCGAATGTTCAGAGGAGAGCTCCGAGGAGAGCTGCTAGGCCTAGAGGTACAGTGCCTCAAGGTCCTAGGCGTCAGGGAGGTGTTGCCCGACGGGGTCCTGACTTTGCAGGATACGGACCCCGTGGCGGTGGCTTTGTTGAGCGTTTCCCTCCACCGCGTTTTGTGTATCGCGATGGACGCTCTTCCCTTAGCGGACCACGTCTTCCTGTGCGTGGTGATCGCTTTCCCCGTAGGCATGCTAGGAATGGTTTTTCTACTAACCGTTCTTTTGAACAGCCGACCCAACACTGGTACTCTTCCTACTTCACTAACCCCAGTGTTGGACCGTATGCTCACCCTATGTCTTTTTATTGATGTAGGTAAAACGATTGGAGAACGTTTGGTTGGTGGATTCCGGTTGCTCGAGGCATATGACCGGAAATGCCAAGTGGTTCTCTAGTCTTAGTCCTATTGCCGGAAAGGAGTTTATCACCTTCAGCGACAATAGCAAAGGTAAGGTGTTGTCTCGTGGTTCGGTGCGAGTTAATGAGCACTTTGTGTTGTGTGACGTTGCTCTTGTTTCTAACTTGTATTTTAACCTTCTTTCTGTTTCACAACTTTTTGTTGATGACTATGAGATTCGTTTTAAACCGAATCTCAGTCGCATTTTAGATCCTCAGGGCAATCTTGTTTGTTTGATTTCGCCGTTTGGGAAAGTCTTTCGTGCGAATTTCTCGGAGTCGTTTGGTATTTCCCGTTGTCTTTTGGCTGGTCCTTCCTCCTCTGATCTTTGGAAGTGGCATAGGAGACTAGGTCACCTAAGCTTCGACTTGCTTGCAAGGCTTAGCTCACTTGGCTTAATTCGAGGATTGCCCAAGTTGACCATGGAGAAGGACCTTGTTTGCCATTCTTGTAGACATGGGAAGATGGTTGCCGCTCCCCGCCATCCAGTGACTCAGGTCATGACACAGTGCCCTAGAGAGCTTTTACACATGGACCTTGTTGGTCCGGCTCGGGTGAGCTCGGTTGGGGGGAAGTGGTATATGCTTGTTGTTGTCGACGATTTTTTGAGATACTCGTGGGTCTTCTTTTTGACTGAGAAGACTGAGACTTTCTATTTTGCTCGCAATCTGATTTTGCGTCTTCAGAATGAGTTCCCTTTGAACTCGATGCGAGCTATTCGTAGTGATAATGGTTCCGAATTCAAAATTTTGGATTTTGAGAAGTTTTGTGACTCTTTGGGTTTGGAGCATCAGTTTTCTTCCCCCTACACACTACCACTAAATGGTGTTGTAGAAAGGAAGAATCGGACCCTTGTAGAGATGGCCAGGATGATGCTCGATGAGCATAGGACTCCTAGGCGGTATTGGGCCAAAGCTATGAACACTGCATGCTATATCTCCAATCACATTTTTCTCCGAGCTTTCTTGAAAAAGACATCTTATGAGTTGCGTTTTGGTAGACAGCCCAAGGTGAGTTACATTAGAGTCTTCGGTTGCCATTATTTTATATTGAAGAAAGGCAACCTGGACAAATTTGAGTCTCGTTCTTCTGACGGTGTATTTTTGGGTTATGGCACCCACACTCGAGCTTATCGTGTACTTAACCTTGATACTAACCGAGTCATGGAGACATCTGATGTCACCTTCGACGAGACCATGGTTTGTCCTTCTTCTCGTTTTGAGCGTGCAGTGATCATGAGGTTGGTGAGCCTCTTTTTGATGACGAGGACGAGGGTGCTGAAGGTTTAGATGATCCAGCACCCTCTCCACCTGCTGTGCCACAAAGAGCGACTTCTACCACGACTCACGGCCCCAACCCATCTTCCTCTACGACTTGGGGGCCGTGGGATCCGCCACCCCGAGCGGTACCTTTTGTACCCGGGGAGGCACCAGCTGCTGTTGAGGGGGAGATTACTTCAGCTCGGGAGGCGCCACGACACATTCAGCGCCAACACCCGCCCCAATAGATGATCGGCAGCATCGACGAATGTGTCACTCGGTCCAGGTCACAACAAAACTCTCACTTTGCTCATTCTGCATTTGTTGCTGATTTTGAACCCCGAGATGTTGGACATGCTTTGACGAATCCGGATTGGGTCAATGCCATGCATGAGGAGTTAGAAAATTTTGAGCAAAATCAGGTTTGGGTTTTGGTTCCACCTCCTCCACACTGTAATCCTATTGGGACAAAATGGGTTTTCAAAAACAAACAAGGAGAAGATGGCCACATTGTTAGAAACAAGGCCAGACTTGTAGCAAAGGGTTATAGTCTAAAGGAGGGGATAGACTATGAGGAGACTTTTGCTCCTATAGCTCGTTTGGAGGCTATTAGGATACTCTTGGCTTTTGCTGCATCCAAAGGGTTTAAACTTTTTCAAATGGATGTCAAGAGTGCCTTCTTAAACGGCTACATAGAAGAAGAGGTGTATGTTCAGCAACCCCCTGGTTTTGAAAATCCCAAGTTTCCAAACCATGTTTTTAAACTTCACAAAGCTTTATATGGTTTGAAACAATCCCCTAGAGCCTGGTATGATAGGTTGAAAACCTTTTTGCTTGCTAAGGGTTTTAAAATGGGATGTGTGGATAAAACGCTCTTTCTCCTCAAGCAAGGTAACGATACTCTCTTGGTCTAGATTTACGTGGATGACATCATTTTCGGTGGTTCTTCTCACGCTTTGGTTGCCAAGTTTGCAGATACTATGAGCAGGGAGTTCGAGATGAGTATGATGGGCGAGCTGACTTTCTTTCTGCGGATACATGGGTGTATGCCGAGTCTCTGAGTGATGAGTGATTGTCAACTGGGATGATGCGCATGTTCTTTGGCTTGTGTTGTGCAGGTGTCGAGCCCGAATGCGGTGATCAAAGGCTAGGTGAAGGTCAAGTAGAGACATGTCGTGCTGACGGACTGGAGTTGGTGAAGGATAGGTGTGCCGTGCGGCGGACGTGCCATGCCGATGTACCAGACCGGTGAAGGGCGGACGTGAGGCTTGGACTAAGGGACCAGAGAGCCCAAGGATCAGCTGTGGTGGCTGGCAGCCTGTGATGACAACAAGTGAAGAAATGCGTTCAGGTGTTGCCTGAGTCGTGGACTTGGGGACACGTGTCGGTGAATGGGGTGCACGGGAGGTGCATCCCCTCTACGACGTCGGTTTGGTGGTTGAGCCAGGGAAAAACCATCGGGTGGACGGTTTCCAGGTTTGGGCATCAAAACCTGGGCGTGGATGGTTTGCCGAGTTTGGCCTCAAAACTCAGGGTGATGGTTTCCAAGTTTGGCCACAAAACTTGGGCTGAGGGTTTCCGAGTTTGGCCTCAAAACTCGGGCTAAAGACGGTTTCCAGGTTTGGGCCTCAAAACCTGGGTGCTGCGGGTTTGCTGAGTTTGGGCCTCAAAACTCAGGCTGGTGGGCTGGTTTCCCGGTTTGGGCCTCAAAACCGGGGGTTGCTGGAAAAGGCTAGTTTCCCGGTTTGGGCCACAAAATCGGGGTGCAGAGCGAGGGCGGCACGTGGCGGCAATCGGGAGGTCGCGTCGAGGCGACGCTACGAGTTGTGCGGGCGTGGCCATCGGATACACCTACCACCGAGTTGGTCCAGAATAACCCTACGGTTTAGCTGGTTCGCTCTATAATTAGAGAGGGGTAGAGTAGGAAATAGAATTAGGTTAAATAGAGGGAGACACCCTCCTCACTTCCTATCTCAGTCATTTGCTCTTGCTTTCTAGGTTTTCCTGCTCTCCCATTCCCTGCTGTAGCTAGCTGAGATCCGCAGAGAGACTTGCCTCTGTGTACTGTTGATTTTGAGGAAGTGAGGCCGTAACCTCACTGTCGTAGCGTGTGTTTGCACTTCGGCTGCAGATCGATGTGTTGATTCGCGTTTTGGTTCATGTTCTTCGCGTTCTTCGTTTCTCCGTGATTTTCCCATCACTCGATCTCCCTCTCCCGAGAGTCTTTGCGAAATCCGTTTGAATCATCTTGTTCGTATTTGAAAGGAGATCATTTCCACCGAAGGAATTTATCTATCTCCCTACGAACAAGTAGATCGTGTTGATTTCGTTTTCGTAACGCTTTTCAGTTCATCCTTCTCCCCCTTCGATTTCCCGGTGATTGACTCGATTTGAGCGGATGATTTCTTGGGGATAGTCTCCTAACTACCCCGTGATCATCTTCTCCAAGTTTGGGAACTTGGGATTTTGGTTTGAATCAATTTTGGGAAGATTTGAGTTGAGGGCGACCAAAATCGCCCTCTCTGCAGGGTCGCGGACAGTCCGCACCTAGGACCGCGGACAGTCCAGGTATCGGGCACGAGCCAGACCAGTGTCTGCGGTGCACGTTCGGACAAGTCCGATTTGACCGGCGGACAGTCCGCCGTTGTGGTCCGCGGACAGTCCGGGATCACACAGGGAGTTTTCAGAACCTTTGCGTTTTTGGGGTTTTTGCCGGCGGGCAGTCCGCCACCAGAGAGCGGACAGTCCGGCCTTAGGCGGACAGTCCGGGACCCCAGGTCCGGATAGTCCGGGATTTGCCTGAGTGCTCTGGTTTAGTGCGTTTGCTCTCCCGGCTTGCTCGCTTATTTTCCGGACTTCTCGTTTGGCCTCGTAGTTGACCAAGAAACTTCTCCAGGTATCTTTGCTACTCGTTAGCATCGGTATTTGGGGATCTCTCTAGGTAGCCGTCTATCTACGTTAGGGACATGGTTTTTGGGGTTGTGTTCGAGCCGGAGCTTTTGGAGTTTGGATTGCTATCTCTTTGTGGTGCTCCACTGTGATCGTAGGGATCATCCACCCTCTTCCAAGGGTCGTGAGCATCACGGTTCCGGTCACCGTTTCTCGGGGTTGATTTTGGGACATTTGGCCAAAGTTTCTGAAGGAAATTTTTGAGCTCCCATTCACCCCCCCTCTGGTCGCTTTCTGCTAGCATTCTCGGTCCTTCAATTGGTATCGGAGCGGGTTAAGGATCTTCCACCTTAGCCGGTTCTAGATCCATAGAAGGCGACATGGATCGTGGCATGGGCAAACCATCGTTTTTCGATGGGACGAACTATGCGTATTGGAAGATACGCATGTCGGCCTTTCTGCAGAGTATGGGTGCTTCCATCTGGGATATTTGCAACTCTGCTGATTACGTGGTCTTGGCTGCTCGTGTGACTCAGCGTCAGATTGATGACCACGATGCCAATAGCCGAGCCCGTAATGCTCTTTTCTCATGTTTGAGCATGAGTGAGTTTGATCGCGTTTCTCACCTCGCTACGGCTCGGGAGATTTGGGCATCTCTCATGCGTTTCCATGAGGGAACCTCTCAAGTCAAAACCCGACTCTACGAGTCGTTCAAGCTAGAGTATGAGAACTTTTGACACATGCCTGGCGAGAGCATAGAAAGTTTATTCGCTCGCTTTCAAGTGATTGTCAACAGGATGAGGGCTAACAAGGAGCTGTTGCCTTTCGACGATCATGAGAGAGCTTTGAAGCTTTTGCATACTCTTGATCGATCGGTGTGGGATTCCAAGGTTCAAGTGATCATCGAATCGCCGAACTATGAGACCCTCACGTGCGACGAGCTCTTTAGTAAGCTCAAGTCCAGTGAGATTGACGCCATGGCGAGGGCTTCTTATGAAAATCCTTCTGGCCCGTCAATGGCTTTGGTTTCTGGTTCTTCTGCTAACCCCTCTGGAGGTTTTGCACTCTCTTCTCTATTTTTTGTTACAGAGGACTAGCTGAAGGCTTTGGGGGATGACGAGTTGGCAATGCTCGCCAACCGGTTCTCGCGGTTTCACAACAACCGCATGAACCGTCGCCGCGGAGGAGGATGCTCAGGATGCTATGAGTGCGGCGATCCCAACCATTTCATCGCCAATTGCCCGAAGAAGAACAAGCAGACCTTCGGCAAGGCGGACCATGGGCACAAGTACGACTCCGGCAAGCGCAAGGAGAAGTACGTCCCCCCAAGGCACAAGCGGAGGGGCGGCTTTGACAAGGAGTACATCAAGACCAAGTACTTGGAGAAGGCCCAAGCTGAGCAGTGTGCGTTCTTCGCCACGCTCAGCAACGTCGATGGCTCGGATGACGACTCCGCTTGCTCAAGCGACGACGAGTCCGAGAAGAAGAAGAGGGTCGAGCACAAGCTGAACGGCCTCTGCTTCTTCGCCGACGACGACGGCCTCTGCACCATGGCGCTCGATGGCGAGCTGGTGAACTCCCCTCGGAACGACGACGACGACGACAACACCTCCCAGGTATCTCTCACCTACGACGATCTCTCTGCCGAGGTTGAGAAGCTTACTGCCGCGCTCCTTAGTCAGGACAAGTTGCTTAGGCGTGCCGCTAGAGAGCGCAAGGAGTTTAGGCAGAAGTGGGAGGATACGGTGAAGGAGCTTGATTCAGTCAAGTCCACCGTGGTTGTCACCGATGAGGAGGAGTGTGAGGCGTGCACCGCGCACATGACTGATCTTCTCACCTTGAGGAGCAAGTATGTTGCGTTGGTAGGAGAGGTGGATGAGCTGAAGGCTAGACCTTTGTTGTTGGGTGCGTGCAAGACTTGTCCTGTCTTGCAATCCGAGTTGGCAGAGAAGAATGCTAAGATTGTGTCTCTTGAGGAGGCCAGCTCGGGTAGCACTTGTGTGATTAGGTGCGCATTGTGTGAGGGTTTGGAGATGGAGATGGCCAACGTGAAGCATGACAATATGCAAACCGAGGAGGAAAACACATACCTTCAGACCATCTTGTCATGGGTGTCTTGTGGTGAGCCACAGCTCGGGATGATGATCTCCCAATTCAAGCGAGCTGCTGGAGGTCCCGGTGTAGGTTTTGCTCAGGGTGTTGATCTTTCTGCTTTTGGGAAGATTGGAGAGTCTAGTGGTCTAAACCCGAGTGAGAAGCCCAACTCCACCACTACTCCCAAACTTACCAAGCTTCCACCCAAAGAGCCCCTCAAGCCTAACACCAAGGATGGGGTCTTTGTTGAGCCTCCGAAAGCTCCACCCAAGAACCAGCAGTGGGCTCCCAAACCCAACCACCTAAAGAACAAGCTGGACACAATGCCACCTATTCACGAGGAGTTGCCACAGAAGGGCAAGGTGATCCATACCCACACCCGTGAGTACCAACAACCCCCTTTGAGAGCGGTGAGGTACCACTGTGAGTTTTGTGGGAGAGATGGACACTTAGGTGAGTTCTGTTTTAGGCGCAAGCGAGAGGCACGCCGTGCTCAGGAGATAAACAACCCGGACATGTACCATCTTTTCCATGATGTACATGTGCCGAACGTTCAGAGGAGAGCCCCGAGACGTGCTGCTAGGCCTAGACGTCTAGAACCTCAAGTTGCCAGGCCTAGGCAGGAGAGAGCTCCGAGGAGAGATGCTAGGCCTAGACGTGTTGAGCCTCAAGTCCCTAGGCGCAGACCTCGTACAGAGCGTACCCGGCGGGAGCCTGCAGTTGTAGGCTATGGACCCCGTGGCGGTGACTTTTTAGTTGAGCGTTTTCCCCCACCGTGTTTTGAGTATCGCGATGGACGCTCTTCCCTTAGCGGACCACGTTTTCCTCTACGTGGTGATCGCTCCTCTCGTAGACGTGCTAGGAATGGTTTTCTGCTAACTGTTCTTTTGAGCAGCCGGCCCAACACTGGTATTCCCCTTACTTTACTAACCCCAGTGTTGGCCCGTATGCTCACCCTATGTCTTTTTATTGATGTAGGTAAAATGATTGGAGAACGTTTGGTTGGTAGATTCCGGGTGTTCGAGGCACATGACCAGAAACGCCAAGTGGTTCTCCAGTCTTAGTCCGGTCACCGGAAAGGAGTACATAACCTTCGGCGACAACAGCAAAGGTAAGGTGCTATCTCGTGCGTCTGTGCGAGTTAATGAGCACTTTGTGTTGCGCGATGTTGCTCTTGTTTCTAACTTGCATTTTAACCTTCTTTCTGTTTCGCAACTTTTCGATGATGACTATGAGATTCGTTTTAAACCGAATCTCAGTTGCATTTTGGATCCTCAGGGCAATCTTGTTTGTGTGTTTCGCCCTTTGGAAAAGTCTTTCGTGCGGATTTCTCAGAGTCGTTTGGGATTTCTCATTGTCTTTTGGCTGGACCTTCCTCCTCTGATCTTTGGAAGTGGCATAGGAGACTCGGTCATTTGAGCTTCGACTTGCTTGCAAGGCTTAGCTCACTTGGCTTACTCCGAGGATTGCCCATGTTGTCCATGGAGAAGGATCTTGTTTGCCATTCTTGTAGACATGGGAAGATGGTTGCCGCCCCCCACCATCCAGTGACTCAGGTCATGACCAAGCGCCCTGGAGAGCTTTTACACATGGACCTTGTTGGTCCGGCTCGGGTGAGCTCGGTTGGGGGGAAGTGGTATGTGCTTGTTGTTGTCGACGATTTTTCGAGATATTCGTGGGTTTTCTTTTTAACTGAGAAGATCGAGACTTTCTCCTTTGCTCGCAATCTGATTTTGCGTCTTCAGAATGAGTTCCCTTTGAACTCTATGCGAGCAATTCGGAGTGATAATTGTACCGAATTCAAAAATTCGGATTTTGAGAAGTTTTGTAACTCCTTGGGTTTAGAGCATCAGTTTTCTTCCCCCTACACACCGCCTCAGAATGGTGTCGTAGAAAGGAAGAATCGGACCCTTGTAGAGATGGCCAGGACGATGCTCGATGAGCATAGGACTCCTAGGCGATATTGGTCCGAAGCTATGAGCACTGCTTGCTACATTTTCAATCGCATTTTTCTTCGAGCTTTCTTGAAAAAGACCTCTTATGAGTTGCGTTTTGGTAGACAGCCCAAGGTGAGTTATTTTCGAGTTTTTGGTTGCCATTGTTTTATACTCAAAAAGGGCAACTTGGACAAATTTGAGTCTCGTTCTTCTGACGGTGTGTTTTTGGGTTATGGCACTCACACTCGAGCTTATCGTGTACTTAACCTTGACACTAACCGAGTCAT
The DNA here is from genome assembly GCA_009763385.1 of Coix lacryma-jobi var. lacryma-jobi. Lineage (NCBI taxonomy): Eukaryota > Viridiplantae > Streptophyta > Magnoliopsida > Poales > Poaceae > Coix > Coix lacryma-jobi. The sequence continues at coordinate 19,328,898 of CM019824.1, forward strand.
GGAGACATCTGATGTCACCTTCGACGAGACCATGGTTTGTCCTTCTTCTCGTTTTGAGCGTGCATGTGATCATGAGGTTTGCGAACCTCTTTTCGATGATGATGAAGAAGGTGCTGAAGGGATAGATGACCCAGCACCTCCTCCACCTGCTGAGCCGCTAAGAGCGGCTTCTACGACGACTCACGGCCCCGAGACGTCGTCTTCCTGGGGGCCATGGGACGTGCCACCATGAGCGGTACCCTTTGTACCCGAGGAGGCACCAGCTGCTGTTGAGGGGGAGGCCACTTTGGCTAGGGAGGCGCCACGACACATTCAGCGCCAGCACCCTCCTCAGCAGATGATCGGCAGCATCGACGAATGCGTCACCCGGTCAAGGCAAATCTCTCACTTTGCTCATTCTGCTTTTGTTGCTGATTTTGAACCCCGGGATGTTGGACACGCTTTGACGGATCCGGATTGGGTCAATGCCATGCATGAGGAGCTTGAGAACTTTGAGAGAAATCGGGTTTGGGTTCTAGTGTCTCCACCTTCTGAGTGTCATCCAATTGGGACAAAATGGGTTTTCAAAAACAAACCGGGAGAAGATGGCCATGTTGTGAGAAATAAGGCCAGACTCGTAGCCCAGGGATATAGTCAGAAGGAGGGGATAGACTATGAGGAGACATTTGCTCCTGTAGCTCGTTTGGAGGCGATTAGGATTCTCTTGGCTTTTGCTGCATCCAAAGGTTTCAAACTTTTTCAAATGGATGTCAAGAGCACCTTCCTAAACGGCTACATAGAAGAGGAGGTATATGTTAGACAACCCCCCGGTTTCGAAAATCCCAAGTTTCCAAACCATGTCTTTAAACTTCACAAAGCTTTGTATGGTTTGAAACAAGCCCCTAGAGCCTGGTATGATAGGTTAAAAACCTTTTTGCTTGCTAAGGGTTCCAAAATGGGATGTGTAGATAAGACGCTCTTTCTCCTCAAGCAAGGCATTGATACTCTCTTGGTCCAAATTTACGTGGATGATATCCATTTTGGTGGTTCTTCTCACGCTTTGGTTGCCAAGTTTGCAGATACTATGAGCAGGGAGCTCGAGATGAGCATGATGGGTGAGTTGACGTTTTTGCTCTGGTTGCAAATCAAGCAATCCCAGGAAGGAACGTTTGTGCACCAGGGCAAGTACACCCGCGACGTCCTGATGAAGTTCGACATGGGTGAGGCCAAGCCTCTTCCAACACCCATGGCGACTACGATGGCCCTGGATGCGGACAAGGAAGGAGAAGCAGTGGACCAGAAGGAGTACCGGAGTATGATCGGGTCGCTGCTGTACCTGACGGTGACACGCCCAGACATCCAGTTCGTGGTGTGTCTGTGCGCGCGCTTTCAGTCGTCGCCGCGCACTTCGCACCGTCAGGCGGTCAAGCGCATTATGAGGTACTTATCCTTCACTCCAGAGTTCGGGATTTGGTATTCTGCTTCCTCCAACCTTTCCCTTTGCGGTTATTCTGATGCCAATTTTGCTGGTTGCCGTATTGACCGCAAGTCCACATCTGGGACTTGCCAGTTTATTGGATCTTCTCTTGTATCGTGGTCTTCTCGCAAGCAGTCTAGTGTCGCCCAGTCTACCACAGAGGCTGAGTATGTTGCTGCGGCTAGCTGCTGTTCCTAGTTACTCTGGATGATGGCCACTTTGCGTGATTTCGGTTTGAGCTTTTCTCGTGTTCCATTGCATTGTGACAACACGAGTGCGATTAGCGTTGCTAAGAACCCCGTGCTACACTCGAAGACCAAACACATTGATGTGCGCTTTCATTTTCTGCGAGACCACTATGAGAAGGGTGATATCGACCTTCGCCATGTCGATACTCATCATCAGCTTGCTGATATTTTTACCAAGCCTTTGGACCAATCAACCTTTAATAGGTTGAGAGGTGAGCTTGGTGTGTGTTTCCCCTTTTAGATGGGGGAAACATTTTGATTTTGACTAACTCTTTTTCGTTTGTCTTTGTCTTTCTTTTGCATTTCAGCATACGCTTTTACATTCAGAGCTTCATGAATATTGTCTGAAGAATGTAATTATGCTCTGTGTAGGCTTTGCTCCGATGTTTTATGTAGATGTTGTAGCTTATGCTCCTTCTGATCACTAATACATGCTATGAGCTGAGCTATTTTTGAATGGTGAATTTGATAACGAACTTAAAATTTGAAAATGTTCACCACCGAGATATGCAATTAGCATGTGTAGGATATGTTGAGGTCATTCCTGCTTTTCATATATGGTAGGTTGCTATGTCTCTAGTGTTGAGTCATTCACTTGCTTGGTATGTTCATAATCTGTCTAAAATCTGAACCAAGTTAAGTGAAATGGAAAGATCGAGATGGGTTTGCTTGTTAGCACCTCACAGTTTCGAGACTGTTTCCCATTGCACTTTTGGGTTAAACTTGAGCTGTGTAGTGTAAGACCGAAACTGCTGCTTTAAGCTTCTGATTGCTTCTGCATAGGCTTCGCACAGTTGGAAAGTTAGGCAATAACAAGCATCCAACCTCTCGCAGTCACATGCTGTTTTTCTGCACTTGTGTGATTTCACCGCTGCAAACTCCGATTAAAAATAAAATCACAAGTATATGCCTAAATTGGTATCAGCATGATGTCTGAACTGTGCTAGGGGTAGTTCACTTGGTACACATGCTTAGCACATTTGACTTCCTGTCTATACATGTCTTGTGCTATTTTGATGGTGAATATCTTTTCAGCTACAAACTGCTCATATGTTCATATTTCATATCTGGTGATTAGTTTGAGTCTTTGCTAGCATTCTGTGCATTTTCTGCATCATCGGATCCAAACTCCGTAGAGCATCTTTGCACTCTTTTGAGTATACTCCTGAAGCTACTAACTTGCATTTCTAACTCATATGCATTTTGGAAGGGGAGATTTCGGGATGTTGACACTTTTTGATAGTGCACATTCCTAGGAGGAGAATTTGGGGAGCATTGGTCTTGATTAGTGCATTTTCAACTAAGGGGGAGAATTTTGAGAATTTGGGATGAAATTGCAAATCATGTCTTCCTGGTTGCTTTGCACTATTTGAGGGGGAGCGTTTGCTGCTTCGTGTCGGCCGAATGGCATTGGTGTCGAGCCTTCGTGCTAGTTGTGTTGAGCCTCTGTGCCTCTTTCTTGAGGGACTAGCATTTTGCTTTGATTTTCCAATTGATATTTGCTAGCGGTGTTGAGCCTGTTCTACCTCTTCTTGAGGGCTAGCTTTGCTTTGCTTGGTTGCGTCGAGCCGTTGCCCATGTCTTTGGGGACCAAGTTCTCTTGCTCTTTCCACTTGACCTTCTTCGGCTTTTGCTAGGCTTTTGGGTCATTTGGTCGAGTTCTCTCTCCTTCTCCTTCTTCCTTCTTTCTGCTACTATTATGATTTGTGTTGGTAGTTGACAATGCACTCATCAAGGGGGAGATTGCGGATACATGGGTGTATGCCGAGTCTCTGAGTGATGAGTGATTGTCAACTGGGATGATGCGCATGTTCTTTGGCTTGTGTTGTGCAGGTGTCGAGCCCGGATGCGGTGATCAAAGGCGAGGTGAAGGTCAAGTAGAGACGTGTCGTGCCGACGGACTGGGGTTGGTGAAGGATGGGCGTACCATGCGCCGGACGTGCCATGCCGATGTACCAGACCGGTGAAGGGCGGACGTGAGGCTTGGACTGAGGGACCAGAGGGCCCGAGGATCAGCTGTGGTGGCTGGCAGCCTGTGACGACAACAAGTGAAGAAATGCGGTCAGGTGTTGCCTCAGTCGTGGACTTGGAGACACGTGTCGGTGGATGGGGTGCACGGGAGGTGCATCCCCTCTACGACGTCGGTTTGGTGGTTGAGCCAGGGAAAAACCATCGGGTGGACGGTTTCCAGGTTTGGGCCTCAAAACCTGGGCGTGGATGGTTTGCCGAGTTTGGCCTCAAAACTCGGGGTGATGGTTTCCAAGTTTGGCCACAAAACATGGGCTGAGGGTTTCCGAGTCTGGCCTCAAAACTTGGGCTGAAAACGGTTTCCAGGTTTGGGCCTCAAAACCTGGGTGCTGCGGGTTTGCTGAGTTTGGGCCTCAAAACTCAGGCTGGTGGGCTGGTTTCCCGGTTTGGGCCTCAAAACCGGGGGTTGCTGGAAAAGGCTGGTTTCCCGGTTTGGGCCACAAAACTGGGGTGCAGAGCGAGGGCGGCACGTGGCGGCAATCGGGAGGTCACGTCGAGGCGACGCTACGAGTTGTGCGGGCGTGGCCGTCGGATACACCTACCACCGAGTTGGTCCAGAATAACCCTAGGGTTTAGCTGGTTCGCTCTGTAATTAGAGAGGGGTAGAGTAGGACATAGAATTAGGTTAAATAGAGGGAGACACCCTCCTCCCTTCCTATCTCAGTCATTTGCTCTTGCTTTCTAGGTTTTCCTGCTCTCCGATTCCCTGTTGTAGCTAGCTGAGATCCGCAAAGAGACTTGCCTCTGTGTACTATTGATTTTGAGGAAGTGAGGCCGTAACCACACTATCGTAGCGTGTGTTTGCGCTTCGGCTGCAGATCAATGTGTTGATTCGCGTTTTGGTTCGTGTTCTTCGCGTTCTTCATTTCTCCATGATTTTCCCATCACTCGATCTCCCTCTCCCGAGCGTCTTTGCGAAATCCGTTTGAATCATCTTGTTCGTATTTGAAAGGAGATCATTTTCACCGAAGGAATTTATCTATCTCCCTACGAACAAGTAGATCGAGTTGATTTCGTTTTCGTAACGCTTTTCTGTTCATCCTTCTCCCCCTTCGATTCCCAGTGATTGACTCGATTTGAGTGGATGATTTCTTGGGGATAGTCTCCTAACTACCCTGTGATCATCTTCTCCAAGTTTGGGAACTTGGGATTTTGGTTGGAATCGATTTTGGGAAGATTTGAGTTGTGGGCGACCAAAATCGCCCTCTCTGCAGGGTCGCGGATAGTCCGCGCCTAGGACCACGGACAGTCCGGGTATCGAGCATGAGCCAGACCAGTGGCTGCGGTGCACGTTCGGACAAGTCCGATTTGACCGGCGGACAATCCGCCGTTGTGATCCGCGGACAGTCCGGGATCACACACGGAGTTTTCAGAACCTTTGCGTTTTTGGGGTTTTTGCCGGCGGACAGTCCGCCACCAGAGCGCAGACAGTCCGGCCTTGTGCGGACAGTCCGGGACCCTAGGTCCGGACAGTCCGGGATTTGCCTGAGTGCTCCGGTTTAGTGCGTTTGCTCTCCCGGCTTGCTCCCTTGTTTTCCGGACTTCTCGTTTGGCCTCGTAGTTGACCAAGAAACTTCTCTAGGTATCTTTGCTACTCGTTAGCATCGGTATTTAGGGATCTCTCTACGTAGCCATCTATCTACATTAGGGACTTGGTTTTTGGGGTTGTGTTCGAGCCGGAGCTTTTGGAGTTTGGATTGCTATCACTTTGTGGTGCTCCGTTGTGATCCTAGGGATCATCCACCCTCTTCCAAGGGTCGTGAGCATCACGGTTCCGGTCACCGTTTCTCGGGGTTGATTTTGGGACATTTGGCCAAAGTTTCTGAAGGAAATTTTTGAGCTCCCATTAACCCCCCCTCTGGTCGCTTTCTGCTAGCATTCTCGGTCCTTCACTTTCTCGGATTGCAAATTAAGCAATCCCGAGAAGGGACGTTTGTGCACCAGGGCATGTACACCAAAGACTTGCTGAAGAGGTTCGATATGGGTGAGGCCAAGCCTCTTCCAACACCCATGTCGACCACAACGGCCCTAGAAGCGGATGTGGATGGAGAAGCTGTGGACCAGAAGGAGTACCAAAGCATGATCGGGTCGCTGCTCTACCTGACGATGACACGCCCAGACATCCAGTTTGCGGTGTGCCTGCGTGCGCGCTTTCAGGCGTCGCCGCGCACTTCTCACCGTCAGGCGGTCAAGCGCATTGTGAGGTACCTTCGTTTCACACCTGAGTTCGGGATTTGGTATTCGGCTTCCTCCACCCTCTCACTTTGCGGTTTTTCTGATGCCGATTTTGCTGGTTGTCGAGTTGAGCGCAAGTCCACTTCTGGGACCTGCCAGTTTATTGGTTCTTCTCTTGTATCGTGGTCTTCTCGCAAGCAGTCTAGTGTCGCTCAGTCTACCACAGAGGCTGAATATGTTGTTGCGGCTAGCTGCTATTCCTAGTTGCTTTGGATGATGGCCAGTTTGCGTGATTTTGGTCTGAGCTTTTCTCGTGTTCCCTTGCTCTGTGATAGCACGAGTGCTATTAGCGTTGCTAAGAATCCCGTGCTGCACTCCAAGGCCAAACACATTGATGTGCGCTTTCATTTTCTGCGAGACCATTATGAGAATGGTGATATCGACCTTCGCCATGTCGATACTCATCATCAGTTGGCTGATATTTTCACCAAGCCTTTGGACCAATCAACCTTTAATCGGTTGAGAGGTGAGCTTGGTGTGTGTTTCCCCTTTTAGATGGGGGAAGCATTTTGGTTCTTGTATCATAGACTGACTCTTTTTCTGTTTTTCTTTGTTTTCTTTTTAGGATAGTCTTTTGCATTGCATACACTTTTACATTCTGAGCTTCATGCATATAATCTTTAGAATGTGACTATGCTCTATCTAGTATGCTCTGATGCTTTATGGTGATGCTTGTAGCTTATGCTCTTTCTGATCACTGATACATGTTGTGAGCTGAGCTATTTTTGATTGGTGAACTTGCTTAATGAACATAAAACTTGAAAATGTTCACCATTGAGATATGCTACTAGCATGTGTAGGATGTGTTGAATTCACTCGTGCTTTTCATATATGCTAGGTTGCTATGTCTCTAGTTCTGAGTCATTCACTTGCTTGGTATGTTCATATTCTGCTTAAAATTTGAACCAAGTGAATTGAAAAGATCCAGATGGGACTGCTTGTCAACACATCATGGTATCGAGACAGTTTCTCATTGCACTTTGAGTTAAACTCGAGCCGTGTAGTGTATGACCGAAACCGATGCTTTAGGCTTCTGATTGCATTTTGCATAGGCTTCGCTCGGTTGAAAAGTTAGGCAATGACAAGCTTTCAACCTCTCGCAATCACATGCTAATTTCTGAACTTGTGCAATTTCACCGCTGCAACTCTGATTTAAAACTGAAATCACAAGTATATGCTTCATTCTCCAGCATGATGATTGAACTTTGCTAGGGGTAGTTCACCTTGTATACATGCTTAGCACTTGCTTGTCTTCCTGCCTATACATGTTTAGTGCTATTTTGATGGTGAATACCTTTTTGGCTAAAAACTGCTCACTTTGCTCTCATGTTCATATTTCGTATTTAGTGATCAGTTTGAGCCTTTGCTAGCTTGATATGGATGTTGTTGAGTCATCGGATCAGAACTTGGTAGAGCATCCTTGCATTCTCTTGACTATATTCCTAAAGCTGCTAACTTGCATTTTGACTCATATGCATTTTTGAAGGAGGAGAAATTTGCTTGTTGGCACTTTTGGTGGTGCATTTTCTAAGGGAGAGCAATTTCACTTGATGGTGCATTTTCAACTAAGGGGGAGAAATTTGACAAATCATGAGTGCCTTCTGTGTTCAACTAAGGGGGAGAAAATATTGATAAATCATGTGCTTTTCGAGTTGAACTAAGGGGGAGCTTTCCTAGTTGTGTGCACTATTCGAGGGGGAGGTTGCTTCTTGCTGACTGTAAGGTTTTGGTATCGAGCTTTCTCGCTAGTGGTGTTGAGCCCGTTCTGCCTCTTCTTGAGGACTAGCACTGTCTTGCTTGATTCTTAGATTGATTTTCAATTGGTGTCGAGCTCTTCTGTTCTTGAGTGTCGATTGGTATTTGCTAGCGGTGTTGAGCCTATTCTACCTCTTCTTGAGGGCTAGTTTTGCTTTGCTTGGTTGCGTCGAGCCGTTGCCCATGTCTTTGGGGACCAAGTTGTCTTGCTCTTTTCACTTGACCTTTTTCGGCTTTGCTATGGTTTTGGGTCACTTTGTTGAGTTCTCTCTACTTCTTCTTCCTCTTTCTTCTATTCCAATTATGATTTGTGTGAGTAGTTGACAATGCACTCATCAAGGGGGAGATTGCTGATACATGGGTGTATGCCGAGTCTCGAGTGATGAGTGATTGTCAATGGGTTTGATCGCATGTTCTTTGGCTTGTGTTGTGCAGGTGTCGAGCACGGAGACAGTGATCGAGGGCAAGGTGAAGGTCAAGTAGAGACTTGCCGTGCCAACGGACCGGGAGCGGTGAAGGGCGGACATGAGGCTTGGACTGAGGGACCGGTGGCCTGAGGATCAGTTGTGGTGGCTGACAGCCTGGGACAACGACGAGCGGAGACTTGCGGGACATGGTGTTGCTCGGGTCAAGGACCTGGGGACACGTGTCGGTGGACGGGGTGCACAGGCGGTGCATCCCCTCTACAGCTCCGGTTTGGTGGTTGAGCCACAGAAAAACCACCGAGTGGACGATTTCCAGGTTTGGGCCACAAAACCTAGGGGTGCTGCGGGTTTGCTGAGTTTGGGCCACAAAACTCAGGCTGAGGACGGTTTCCAGGTTTGTGCCTCAAAACCTGGGCGCTGCGCGTTTCTGAGTTTGGGCCACAAAACTCAGGCGATGGGCGGCTGGTTTCCCAGTTTGGGCCTCAAAACCGGGGGTTGGTCATGAAGGCATGGTTTCCCAGTTTCGGCCACAAAACCGGGGGGCGGAGTCCGGGAAAAGGACAAGCAGAGCGGTGGCGGCATGTGGCGGCAATCGGTGTGGTTGCGTCGAGGCAACGCTACCAGTTGTGCGGGCATGGCCGTTGGATCACAACTATCTTCGAGTTGGTCCAGAATAACCCTAGGGTTTAGCTTGTTCGCTCTGTAATTAGTTAGGGTAGAGTGGGAATTAGAATTAGGATAAGTACGGGCAGACACCCACCTCCCAAACTATCTCAGTCATTTGCTCTTTGCTTCTAGGGTTTCCTGCTCTCCCAATCCCCTGCTGTAGCTATTGAGATCCGCAGAGAACCATACCTCTGTGTCTTGGAGATTTTGAGGAAGTGAGACCGTAATCTCACTGTTGTAGCATGTGGTAGCCACAAGGTTGCAGATCGATGACTTGATTCGCATTTTGGTTTGTGTTCTTCGCGTTCTTCGTTTCTCTGTGATTTTCTCGTCACTCGATCTCCCTCTCTAGTGTGTCCTTTTGAATTCCACTTGAGTCAACTTGTTCTTTATAGTGAGGAGGTCATTTCCACCGAAGGAATTCATCTAACTCCTCACGAACAAGTAGATCGGGTCGATTTCGTTTTCGTGGCGCTTTTTCAGTTCATACACCTTCCCCTTTGATTTCCCATTGATTGAGTTGATTTGAGCGGATGATTTCTTAGGGATAGTCTCCTAACTACCTCATGATCATCCTCTCCAAGTTTGGGATCAAGGGATTTTGGTTTGAATCGATTTGGAGAAGATTTGGGTGAAGGGCAACCGAAATCGCCCTCACTGGGTGGTCACGGACAGTCCGCCGTCCACCCCGCGGACAGTCCGCGCGTCGGGATCGAGCCAGGTCAGTGGCTGCGGGTCTCGACAGGTTTACTGTTCCTTGACCGGCGGACAGTCCGCCGTTGGTTTTCGCGGACAGTCCGAGAAGTGTCCAGGGGACTTCAGCAGCTGTGCTGTTTCGGGGATTTTGCCGGCGGACAATCCGCCATCCCCTCGCGGACAGTCCGCGGTTGAGCCGGACAGTCCGGGACCGTACCCGTGGACAGTCCGGGATCCTGCTGTGTGTTGAGTTTTAGTGCGTTTCCTCTCCCGGCTTTTCCGCTTGGTTTTCGGACTTCTCGTTTGGCCCTATAGTTAACCAAGAAACCTCTCTAGGTATGTTTGCAACTTGTTAGCATCGGTATTTAGGGATTTCTTGACGTAGCCTTCCATCTACGTTCGGGGCTCGGTTTTCAGGGGGCAAACTTGTGCTGGTGCTTTTGGTGTTTGGTTTGCTATCGCTTTGTGGTGCCTCGCTGTGATCCTAGGGATCATCCACCCTCTTCTAAGGGTCGTGGGCATCACTGTTTCAGACGTAGCTTCTGGGGGTTGATTTTGGGACATTTGGCCAAAGTTTCGAGAGAAATTTTTGTGGCTCCCATTCACCCCCCTCTGGTCGCCTTGCTATTGCATTCTCGATCCTTCAGAAGGTGACTCATGGAAGGCGGGGCCCACCTGTCATAGAGGCAGACCGACCGGTCTCCACCTTGGGCCGACCGGTCTACTATAGGGCCCAATCTCGCCCCCCTTCGCATGACACACTCCAACCGACCTCTCCAACGCGTTTTGGCCCAATAAGACCCATGTGCATGTGGTGAAGGATTTAGTACAACATCGCTTGCCCAAGGTGGAGGGGAGGCCAGGAGCCCCTATATAATAAACCTAGGACACCCCTGAGGCAACACATCATCATCTGGTAGTTTTTGTAGAGGCGTCCCTCGAACGACAACCTCTCCTCTCTAGAGAATTAGGATTAGATTTTCCAATTTAATAGATTAGCTGTAACACTCTGGTGTTAAGCAAACTAAAACTTGACATGTCATCATATGCACTAGCATTTCATTTGAGTTGATAACCTAATTATGCATTCACTAAAAACAAGTTTAAGTCATCATGCTTATGCTTAGTTGATAAGGAGTGTTTAAGTTGAAACCCTAGTTTATGTTTTCTTTGTGGTGTTTAATGCTTTTATGCTATATAAGGGTATTATGGTAATTTCTAATATAGTAATGGAATCTTTACCAAATCTTGGAATTGTGTCTCAAAGGTGTATTTGCAACATGTTTCAAGTCACCATTGAGGTATAATTCAAATTTTGGGTTGAAATTCAATTAAATGGTTTAATTAATCTAAAAACCCTATTTTATCCCTTTTCTTTTTAATCAAAATCTAAAAAGAATTTGAGTATGCTTCAAAAAGCAAAGTTGCTCCATTTTTTATAAGGATCAACTTTGATGTATAAAGTTTTTCAAGTTCTTATGCAAAATCAAAAGTAATGGTGAAAATACCCTTTTGCCTTTTTTGTCCCCTTTTGATTTGCAAACCCTAATTCAAAATCTATGCATATTCTGCTTATGTTGCAAAAATAAAAGATGTTTAGTTTTGAATTCTGAACATTTGATATTTTAACATATTTTCAACTTATATTCAAAAATCTGATGTAATTTCAAATTTTCCGAAAGGGTATAAAGGAGAAGGGGGAGATAAGCTTTCTTCCCTATTCATGGCGGTGGTCAGTCGACCTTGGGTCGCTCACGCCAGCGCAAAAGGCATCGGTCTTTCTCGTTTAAGCTCGCCACTGAGTTCGTGGCATGATCAAGCAGCTGCTGGCAATCTCCCTCGCATCGTGGCGCCTACTCCTGCGCTCGCCGTCGCTAGTTTGCCACCGGGGCACCGACGGGCACCACTCTAACCCCAATCCCGAATTCACCGCACCCAAGCTTCCTCATCCAAATTGCCCGCGGTTATAACCTCCCTACCTCCTTGCGCATCTCCAGTACCCATCCATTCGACCTCTATTGCCTCAGAGAGCTCGAGTTCGCCATTCTTCTTCCCGCTGGGCGAAATCGCCGCCGAGCTCGACCTCGCCGTGGTCAGCTCAACCGAGCACTCCTCTTCTCTCCCTGTCTCGTGTTTCTGTTTCATCTTGATCCCAGGATGCTCATCGGCTTAGTGGTTTTCCTTTTGGTGCTCAGGTCTCGCCGGAACATCGCTTGCCTCGCCGGAGTTCGCCGCCGCGAGCCACTGCTCTGTGGACCTTGCCTTCTCGTTCCTCCTCCGCTCGAACCAACTATACAGGCAGTAGCAGGGTAAGCTACTGGAGCTTCCTAGCCCCTCCGTTCTTCTATTGCTAGCCTAGGTTCGCCGGAACAGATCCGCCGCGGTTCGGTCCGCCGCCGTGCGTGGCCAGACCTCGCCGGGGCAGTAGCGTTTAGGGTTAGAGACTCTATCGGCCGCGGGTGACCTGCCGGTGATGATGCTCGCGTCCGTTAGGTCTCTACTGGCCGGAGTTGGCCGGCGTAAGGCTCGCTGGCGCTCGGTGCGCCGCCGTCTGTTCGGGCCATGGTCGGGGAACTCCCGGTTGCGAAGACGATAAGTATCAGGGTGTTGGTTGCAAAGTCTGTGACTCTTTTAAATAGTGTCTTGGACTGCGGGTTAGTTTCATTTAAGCCGAAGGGCTTTTCTGCAAAAACGTCAGAGCGCGCGGGCAGGAGCCAGGCCGGGCCGTTTTCGCGTGCGTTGGGCCGCGCGGAGCGGGCCGAAAGCCCAGGTTGGGCTAGTTTGGAGTTTTTCTTTTTCCAGTTTTATACACAGTATCTGGTTTTGTTATTTTTGCTATAATTTTTCTATAGCTCTGTTAATTGTGAAATTTGACATGTAAGATGATAGCATGTTTGTGCTAATATAAAAATTATAAAACTTGTGTTTTGAGTAATTTTACTATGACAATTAAATCTGCACTTTAATTAATAAATGCAACTTTGATGAATTATATGATTTTCTGTGTTTCTCCAAAAATCATGAAATTTGACATGTGAGTTTATACCATTCATATCTACCTTCATGATTAATTTCAGCTCTGTTTGAATAAGTATGATTTATTTATAAATAAAGGCTATTTTAAATGACTTATAAAATCAATAGAAATAGTGATTACTTTAGGTTTGTGTGAATTTTTGGATTTGTTTTACAATCTGGGAAACATTAGCATGATTTGCTCCCTGGTTATGGTTTCCTTTATGCAAATAATCTTTTATTGCTAATTGGTTGCATAACCTTGCTTAATAGAGATAATAAAGTTTGCTTAGTCTTTATATATAGTTTAATAACTAAGTTGGTTTTGTTGGTTTGCAACTTTACCGTGACGAAAGATTGTACAAATAAATGTCTACAGCTTAGAAAATTTCCATCTTTACCATGATCATGTCATAAGCATCTCATTGATCATGTATATGCACCTCTACGTGTAGATCTTGTTTCAGAAGGACCTGATCCTCAGTGGGTTTCTCCTGAGTGTGTGGATCCTTCTAGCTTTTCAGAATCTCCGGACTTCGCTGATCAACAAGGTAAGCCCCGGACATTAAACCTATCCTTGTATTTTTATAAAGTTATTTATCTCTGTTGGCGCAAAAAGTGGCGCACTGCGCCAAGCACACGGCAAGCCGGAGAAGCTGGCTTCAATCGTGGCCCGGGTGCTCAGAAGTCCGGTGCGTGCCAGTCAGTTTGCCCTGCAACTAACAAGGGAGATAAACTGTTCAATACAAAGCTGGAACGTGCCGGGTATGACCAGACAGTTCCAAGATGTACGGCCCTGAAGCCACTTACGACGACATATAGCTATGAAAGCTATCTGCCAACAGGTTTAAAAGATTATTCGGCAATATGAACAGAGTTCCAAGAATAACAGGTTGCCGAACACGTTTGCATGAGAATCGTACTTGCATGACGTATAAATATAAGTTAAAACTTAACCAATCTCGATTGTGCAACCGAGTTGGGATCCATGGAGATTGAACATACAAGCTAAGCATGACTAAGCTAATCTAAAGCCTGCGCCTGCCGCACGGCACCTAGCCTTGTCATAGATCAAACGCACTTAACATGCATGAACCCTCACCACGTGGCAATCCAGATACGGTCCGTTCGGCTATTACGAACAATAGATCTACTGCAATAGACCTTTCAATAATAAGCGTGAAAGAACAGAGCAGATCTATAAAGATGGAGCCGAACCGAACGGTATCTAGATTGGGCAAAAGTGTTATGATGAGATAAACATAGCAAAACACATAACACAGGGTAACTTGATGAATCTATCAGATTGCCAAATCTAACAGAGCCGATAACTATTTTTACTCATGACTCAATCCGCCGCACGATACAAGGCATAAGCAAAAACCTCCCGTCATAAGCTTAAATCCGCCGCACGATACTAAGCTTAACGTACGAGACTACTTGCACCATATCTAAATCCGCCGCACGATACTAGACATGATAACAAGGTTGCCGGAACTTACGGAGGTCGACGGATCGATGGCCCCTCTCGAAGAACACGACGACACGACTTGGACTCGAAGACGGCACGGGGCCGGGTTGGTTGTATTGATTGTGAACCGATTTTACAATAGCCAAGGGTTTATATTTATACCCTGGACGCAATACAAGTCCTAAGAGGACACGACTGTGAAATATTAAAGGAAAATACAATATTCTTGGCCTTTAACTCCTTTCGGAATCTTCATTGCCTTAATTGTCGCAATTTTGTTGCCCGATCGGCTCTCGCTTCCGTCGTTTCAATGGAAACTCCCTTTTCCCAGAATAGCCGACCGCATGAGCAGTTGCCGAATCCTTGGAAATTTGCCGACCGCATGGGTACTTGCCGAATGCCTCATGCGCATCTCCGCACACTGGACATGCACGCCATCTTCTAGCCTTTCCTTTATGCTAAATATAGAATTGGACATGCACGCCGTCTTCTAGCCTTTCCTTTATGCTAAATATAGAACTGGACGTCGAGACGTGCATGCTTCATATATATTGCCTTCTTTGCATGCTTGCCACATCACAACGCCACCAAATCCAACTCCTGGCCAATGAGATCAGACCCCTCTGGCTTCTTGAATACTCGTTCAATCTGTCACGATCATGGTCGATTATCCTCGTGATCGGCTTCTCTTGCCATATCTATTTCTTGAATGGAGTAACCCTTGTAAAATAGCCGACCACACAGGTAGACCGACCGCTGGGTCGTCTGCTGAATGCTCTTCTCACTGCTCGTTGGGTTCACCTGTCATTTTCTCAATGTCGACCAAAATCCAGTGTTAACACAGGCCCCCCTAGTTCGGAGTATGAATTGTCATGCTTCGAACTATTTGATCTCTGTTGGTCTTCTTAAAAAGCCAAGAAATCCACTGATAGCAATAACATTTTTTCACCATGTTTCCACAATTTTGCCTGTAAAATAATAATTCTCCAATACATGTGGAAATAAGTTAGTTATAAATGCATATGTGTATAAATATTATAGTTCCTCCATTTATTGATCAGAAGATGCTGTAATGCCGATTACATCTCAAAAGTATCATTTTTCATAACCAAGATTTCTTTTAAACTTGAATAAAATGGTACCTTACTCATCCATCCTCCTCTGTAATTATGGGGCTTTAGATCTCACTGAGTCTTCAAGCGATTGCAAAACAGAATAGCTACAGAAATGCTTATCTTTTACCCCTTGATCACTTTTCATCTGGAGTTTTTATCATTATCTTTATATAAAATCGTATCACATAATATTGCAAAGTCAAAGTTTTGACCATAAGAAGATACAAGCCATAAACCTAGATCAAGAAGTGCAAGTCAATATTTTTATTACGTTTTCTTTTGCATATGTCATTCTACCTCCCTTTTAAAATTATGAGGCTACTGGGCCTTCGGCCATCTTTTATTTTATTTGGCGGTCACTTGACCTTTTTTATTTTCATATTTTTATTTGGGCGGTTTGCCCTTTTTTCTTTCTCAGTTCTGGCGGACACGTGTCCGTCGTTTTTTTTTCTGAGATTTATAGAATAGCCTCATATTTTTAATCAAAGAAAGAATGCACATGCAAAACGCTTATTAGTTTATAACGTGTACGTGAATCTTGATCTTGAGAATATGACTATAATCTCAACTAGTAGTCACGATGATTTGACAGTGCTCAATATGACATTAAATAAATTTTATTATTTCAAATCTCCGAATTTCAAGTATCTCTCAGAATAATGTCATAGCAAATTCTACTTCTATTCATGTCCCACAACTACTTTTAGACAAAGTTTAAATTCTATGCAACCCACAAATTTCAAAGACTTCAAGATAAAAATAATAACCACTAGACCCAAATCTTAAAGAAATCAAAGTTATAAATCAGACACAGATGAAACATAAAACAGAGCATCTATTTATCATCTCAACAATGGATAACCCAAAATATTTATATCACATATTTATAGTGGATTTTTTTTAGTGCAGCGATGCAACATGAGAGGTTTCGCTTTTTAATAATTTTAATTTTAAGCTCTGAAACTATTAGAGAAGCGAGGGCAAAATTACACAAACCACCGTTGAAGATGAAGCAGCCATTCGTTTTCTCCTTCTTCACGATGGATCGCTCGATGTTGTACGATGTGTGCATGTTGATCTCAGGCCCCCCGACACGTAGTCACAGCGGCGGAATCGATGATTCACTGGTGTCCTCCTTTCTCTCACCCGAGACGTCTTCGCTGAATACGGGTTGAAAATATTTGAAGCCAATCATAAACGTCAATCATTCTTCTATAAATGACTGGCTGCTTCAGATCTTGTAGCTGTTCTAACTATAAGTGAACTTGTCACCGCTGCATGTGTCTCGTTGGCACCATCTTATTTAAGGTCATCAGCAAAAGTATCTCTTTCAATATGAAGTGTGCCGAAAACGTTTTAGCCGATGGTCTTTTATCGGCCGTCTGGTTGCTAACGTCCTTCGTGCCTCTGATGTAGCCTTTCGTAACCTTATCACCAGGTTAAATTTTGCGTTACTCAGGGAAAGGTAAAATTATATTAATAGGAGCCGAAGGTTCTGTCTTATCGGCTTTTGCTTAGTTGTTTGACCGCATCCCTCTCTGTACAATAGCCGATGGAAGGATAGTCTTCCATATCTTGAAATCGGCTATCATAGGTTGATATTTCCTTTGCTTGATATTCTCTCATTTATTTGGTCGATGTGCTCTCAGCCGCCCTATGATCATTGATGGCAAGGAACCATTGATCACGCATCTCTCCTTTTTCTAAAAATAGCCGATTGAATATATCCTCAGAATCGAATCGGCCTGCGGGAATGATGTTCAGAGCATGCATGGGCCTGACTAGATGACCTGAAAGAAGACAGCCTTCCGTAGCCACAGACGGTGTAGCAGATGTACTTGGTACGTGGCAGCATTGGGTTGGAAGCCATGCCCTTAAATAGCACCTGCATGATCTCACTAGCGGCATGATCCATCACGTTCTGGTATACGCGAGTGTTGTCTGCCACTTCTTGACGGTCGAAGTTTCATTTGCGGCCGAACCTCATGGTATTCATGGCCGTTGCTGCATCTGTCAGCTCATCTGCTCTTACCAGCAAAGAATTTTTAGTTCTCTCTATTTGCTTAGCCTGATGCCTAATAAATATAGGAGCATTATATCCAAGGAAAGACAATTGGTTGATGGGTGCCACATAATCAGCTAGCATCGGATTCATCGAGATATTGTATATGCTTTTAAAAATTATATGTGCTGATTTCCTTGAATAGCCGATTCCACCTTTTTCAGCATTGTATGGTAGCACTCGTAGGCTAGCTGTTGAAACTAAGCCAATAGCTGATTCTTCTTCCTGCTGTCAAACTGAAATTAAATCTGAGAACTTGATCCTCCTGATTTCTCAGCATGGCTCCTGATTAATTTCCTAAGTCTGAAATAATATCACCTTGCTGCGCGGATTTGTATTCCATAACAAACAGAGATTTGACCTTCCTGATGTATACCAGAGAATATTTTTTTTTTTGAACCGAACTCCCATCGGCTGTCAACTTACCAAGCTTCCGACGTATCCTCCTATGGTGTTTTTATCTTCAAACTCTCCGAGTTTATCACCTTTTGCTCATCTTATAGGAAAGGATGAAGTTGCACCAATAGGAGCCGATAGCTACACGCCTTATCGGCTCTCTGCTTGTCGAGGATCCGGGACACCTAGGTGAGCGCATCAGTAGTTCATAGGCAGCTTCGAAGAACGCCAAGGTGATGAAGCTGTCGTTGAGTGTGCCGCAAAGGACGAAGATGAACTCCGCGGCGTGTAGATGTGTGCGCAACAGGTTTAGGCCCCCCAGGTCCGACACGTAGCTGATGCGGGAGCTTGAAATGCCAAGTATACATATCTCAATGATTTTCTTGGTTTTGTTGTATCCACTGATTCCTTTCCTGAACAACCGATTCCAAAGATGACATGCAGATAATCTACCAGCCAACTTCCTTCGGCTGACGTATGACCCCTTGATAATCAATTGGCTATTTATAGCAGCATGCAAGTGAATCTGAGTTTGGACTTTATCTCTTTGATCATCTCCATGGAAATCTTCCTTTTATTTATTTCTTCATGTGCATGCCGTGCCATGATATATTTGGAGACCGATACATCCATGCATGATGTATTTGAAGCCATTCTATTTTTAGGAAAAACCATATTAGCCAATTCTATCTTTAGGAGAAGTTCATTAGCTTCTTTAATTGGTTTCTATGTCCCTGCACGGAGCAAATCCACCCATGCATGCTATCTGCGTCTTCGTAGATGCCATGCACACTCAGTTGATCAGCAGCCATCCTGTGCGTACACGTTGAATCGACTTTGACAATCAAACAGGAATTGTTGTCCCATCGGGAATATCATCGGCTAATTGTAAAATATTGTTGTGACTTTCTTGGCCGATCCTTGTTGATGAAATATAAGCCAATAGACATCTGACTACTGATCAAATGATTGTTGTCCTGAACACACGACAATCATTAATAGAATGAGTGTTAGTGTTGTGAAAGCCGCAGTATTTCTTGTCTTTATCCCCTCCAGGACGCAGCATCGGGTGATCCGGGGGTAGCCTGACTCTCCCTTCGGCGATCAGAAACTCGAAGAGCTTGTCGGCTTTGGTGACGTCGAAGTCGTATGCCCCTTTCTGCTGGCGCAGCCATTGTGTTGGCCTGGGTCGGCTCTTTATCCCAGTTGAGCTCTGCAGCGGCCACCTCATCTTCGGCATCAGTATAGTCATCGGCTTCGTCCAAGAAAGCCTGATACATCTGGGCCGCGACATTGTCCTTCTGGAAGCGCCCTTCCCTCCGGAAGCCTTGCGCTTGGATAGTCATTTCATTCAGCCGGCGAGAGAGATGACCCAGGTCTTCAAACTTCTGGCCGAAGAGCTTGTCTCTGATGCTCGGGAGCATGCCTGCCACAGCCAATGGTGGAAGCTGGTCGTCCGGCAGGTACATGCCGAAGCACTGGCTCTTGACTTCCCTAAACCGGCGCAGGTAGTCCTGCGGCGTCTCATTTGGCCTCTGGCGCACATACATGATGTCCACCAGCTTCTTCTCCTTGGTGCCCGTGTAGAAGTGCTTATGAAACTTCTGTTCCAAGTCTGCCCAAGAGAGGATAGAGCCCGGTGGCAGAGACGTGAACCAAGCGAACGCCGGCCCAGTGAGCGATGACGGGAAGTACCGAACCCTGAAGGCATCCTCGGTATTGGCCTCTCCAAGCTGGAGCAGATAGCGACTGATGTGCTCCACCATGCTAGTGTCGTCTAAGCTGGAGAACTTGGACAGGTCTGTCGGCACTTTGACTCTGGGCGGCAGAGCCACACGGTGGAACCATTCGGGGAACGGAGATCTGTAAGCATGAGTACCCTTAGGCTTTAGGCCGAAAGTGCGCTGCATCATATCTGCCATCCTCTCTAGCATGACATCGACATTAGAGTCGGCGGTCTTCTCGGCCGTCGGCTTCCCGTATCCTGGATGTGGGGCACCCTCTATGTTGTGAGGCTCAAGCATCTCATGGTACCCGTTTCCGTAGTAGTCCTTTATGAGCCTATAGGTTTGCGGGGAGATCTTGCGTGTTGACTCTGGCGGCTGACCCTTAGCGCCGAACGTGAGCTGACCCATGGTCGGCAACTGGCCTTCTGGCGTGTGCTTCTCCTGAATGGTCATTCCGCTCGATTGAGCCTTAGGCGGGGTCTCCTCACCAGCAGTTCCTGCCCCCTTGAGGTGATTCGGCAGATTGAAAAGATGTGGTCCTGCTATAGGGCCAAACTCGGCCTCCATAAGTTCATCGGCCTTGGGGCCGAATTGGGAGATCATGATGGTGCGGAAAGTGTTGAGAAACGCCCCATGCATGCGACCGATGGCACCAGAGACAGTTTCGTTGATTATGTGAGACATTTTCAACACTGCCTCCGCCTCCCCGGGGTCATTCGGGTTGAGTTGGACGGGTTTCGGCAGATCGTGCAGACGGCGAACCTTTCCGCTCTTGTTCTTGGAAAAGGCTTCTAGGCACTTGGCCTGGAATTCGGCACAAGCATCCTCCACCTGCTCTCTGTACTCGTCGGGTAGTTCGGTGAGCTGCACCTGCACGAGCCCCGCCTTGTTGCTGGCCTCGGCTTCAGTGACTTCGACCATCGCTGCAGGAAAAAGGGTGTCCCACCAGGCGTGCCAAAAAGTGTGTTGGCGCAAAAAGTGGCGCACTGCGCCAAGCACACGGCAAGCCGGAGAAGCTGGCTTCAATCGTGGCCCGGGTGCTCAGAAGTCCGGTGCGTGCCAGTCAGTTTGCCCTGCAACTAACAAGGGAGATAAACTGTTCAATACAAAGCTGGAACGTGTCGGGTATGACCAGACAGTTCCAAGATGTACGGCCCTGATGCCACTTACGACGACATATAGCTATGAAAGCTATCTGCCAACAGGTTTAAAAGATTATTCGGCAATATGAACAGAGTTACAAGAATAACAGGTTGCCGAACACGTTTGCATGAGAATCGTACTTGCATGACGTATAAATATAAGTTAAAACTTAACCAATCTCGATTGTGCAACCGAGTTGGGATCCATGGAGATTGAACATACAAGCTAAGCATGACTAAGCTAATCTAAAGCCTGCGCCTGCCGCACGGCACCTAGCCTTGTTATAGATCAAACGCACTTAACATGCATGAACCCTCACCACGTGGCAATCCAGATACGGTCCGTTCGGCTATTACGAACAATAGATCTACTGCAACAGACCTTTCAATAATAAGCGTGAAAGAACAGAGCAGATCTATAAAGATGGAGCCGAACCGAACGGTATCTAGATTGGGCAAAAGTGTTATGATGAGATAAACATAGCAAAACACATAACACAGGGTAACTTGATGAATCTATCAGATTGCCAAATCTAACAGAGCCGATAACTATTTTTACTCATGACTCAATCCGCCGCACGATACAAGGCATAAGCAAAAACCTCCCGTCATAAGCTTAAATCCGCCGTACGATACTAAGCTTAACGTACGAGACTACTTGCACCATATCTAAATCCGCCGCACGATACTAGACATGATAACAAGGTTGCCGGAACTTACGGAGGTCGACGGATCGATGGCCCCTCTCGAAGAACACGACGAGACAACTTGGACTCGAAGACGGCACGGGGCCGGGTTGGTTGTATTGATTGTGAACCGATTTTACAATAGCCAAGGGTTTATATTTATACCCTGGACGCAATACAAGTCCTAAGAGGACACGACTGTGAAATATTAAAGGAAAATACAATATTCTTGGCCTTTAACTCCTTTCGGAATCTTCATTGCCTTAATTGTCGCAATTTTGTTGCCCGATCGGCTCTCGCTTCCGTCGTTTCAATGGAAACTCCCTTTTCCCAGAATAGCCGACCGCATGAGCAGTTGCCGAATCCTTGGAAACTTGCCGACCGCATGGGTACTTGCCGAATGCCTCATACGCATCTTCGCACACTGGACATGCACGCCATCTTCTAGCCTTTCCTTTATGCTAAATATAGAACTGGACATGCACGCCGTCTTCTAGCCTTTCCTTTATGCTAAATATAGAACTGGACGTCGAGACGTGCATGCTTCATATATATTGCCTTCTTTGCATGCTTGCCACATCACAACGCCACCAAATCCAACTCCTGGCCAATGAGATCAGACCCCTCTGGCTTCTTGAATACTCGTTCAATCTGTCACGATCATGGTCGATTATCCTCGTGATCGGCTTCTCTTGCCATATCTATTTCTTGAATGGAGTAACCCTTGTAAAATAGCCGACCACATAGGTAGACCGACCGCTGGGCCGTCTGCTGAATGCTCTTCTCACTGCTCGTTGGGTTCACCTGTCATTTTCTCAATGTCGACCAAAATCCAGTGTTAACAATCTCACTTGAGTTAATATGATGCATTAAGTGAATAAGAGTTGTGTGAGCCCTATTTGATGCATTACCAACCTTGATGATTCCAATACTTAACCTTGATACCGTTTTATGAAAATGCTTAGTATGCTTCGCCATGCTTTACTACTTCAGTATAGTAGGTGCTTTTAAAGATGGTTGCTATGTTATGGAAATCATGAATCTTGAGATAACATGATAATGAAAGTAACTTACATCAAGAATGGAGTCTTGTTGTAAGGTTACTCAACATAGGACCTTATCGTTGTTGGCCTGCTGTGATTGAGACCTTTGAGTACATCCCACATGCGGTGGTAAGCCTCGTCTATAGCTATTCCGATACTTGAGAACGGATAACCGCGTACTGGGAGTGGAGAGATGGCGGGAGTAGCGTGTACCCTCGGGGCTATGAGATAGTCGGGTTCGAGGTGTACTGTACTCTCGGGTGACGCTGGACCCGTTCTTGTATGGGAGGATCTATAGATAGGGTTGACATATGCAAGATTAAGTTCTACATATGTTGTGTGGTCCTGAATCCCCAGCTGGGTTTAAACGATTCCAATCGCCGTGTTTCCTCGGATATGGAGCCTCAATCCACTGACCCGCACCGTAGTAATGATTGGATCTTTATGAAATGAGAACGAAAGATGTGGAATGCTTATGAAAGTTTGAGAATCTTTGGATAGTTATAAGGTTTAAGCTTGAGTTAAAACTTGTAAATAGGCTTTACTTTTAGTAAGCTTTTATGCAAAAGAAATATTTTGATCTTGCTAAAGCCTTACCTTGAATCCCTATAGCCTTCATACCTGAGTCTTCTCCTCTTTTCTAGACGGTTAAGTCTTGTTGAGTAGTTTTGTACTCAGGGTTTGTTAACCTTTGTTGCAGGTGAGTTCATTGATCATCCTTTTGGTGGTCAATGTTTCTTCACTCTTGTGGAGGAGAGTGATAATGATTCTGATGTTTGACCTTGGGCAAGTAACAAAAATTTGTGTGGTATATGTAATATGAAGTTCCGAAGCTTTTATGTAATAAGTACTTATGGGATTGTAAACTTTTAAATCTAAGTTTCAAACTATGTTATATAATCTTTCTGCTTTACTTTGATTTATCTTATCTATAAAACTATTGTAATACTGTGATGCTTGATGAGGGAAGTCCTGAAAAGAATGTAACGTGGATGATTCGGGTTTCCCGAGGACACCCGACAGATCTCTTGAGTCATTTGGAACTCATGCACGCCAATCAGAAGTCTTTAGGACAATGATGGGTGCATGTGGGCCACTTAATTCAGGAGGTTCTGCCACATTAGCTCTAGTCGGGAGTTAGGGAGAGTAGAGCTGTGCTCCGGTTCTGGAGGAGTCTTTAGAGTTTTGGTATGTCTTTGTATCTTTTCTTTGTAAGAATTATGCTTTATCTTCTCTATTTACTTTATGCTTTATTATATGATTAGTATAGTTGTTATATCTTGGCATGGGATCTTCGCTCGTATTGAGTGCTCTAGTTATGCTAGGTAATTAGAGTATTAATCGATATATTAGACATAGTGTTTAGTCTATAGGTTACCTGAGGTTGCGCTCAATCCCACGGAATAGTTGTGGTAGCCCCAGGGGTGACAACTCTGTTAGGCCTTCGTAGTCCACCACGTTCGGATTGATATTTTCGTAGAGCTTTTGGCAGCCTTTCCCTGACTACTTTTCTTCCTAGTCTTTTTCGAGAGTCAGAAAGGTACTGTTGCTCCAAAGTGCCAATGTTTATGGCTGCTATATCTTTTCATCTTTGTTACCTTAGAACCCAAGTAATAGAGAAGTACGTAGGAACCTTGATCTCTCCCGTTGTCCTCCCACTATAGTTATCTATACATTTATTATGAATTTTCTTTGATGTGCTCTCATTGTTATATCATATATCATTTACTCCTGCTTTAGTCTATTTAGTACTCTGAGTTAGTAGATGCATGATAGTGAGTTATCAGATTCTTGACCCTAGCTTCCCAGTGGTAAAATATAAATAACGATCCTGGAATACTCCTGGTAAAATGCTACGATGGTGTTCTGTGCGCTTGTGGAATCTTTCATATTCTATTTGCACTAACAAATGTCAACATTAGCCCAGCAGCAGGCACAGGAGAGGTCTGACGCGCTTCAGCAGAAGATGCTACAGCTACAACAGCAGACTCTGAGCTTTATGGAGAGGATCATGAGCAGACCTCCTCAGTGGCAGTGGTAGCATCCCCCTCCCCAGTAGCAGCAACAACTTCAGTGGCCTCCTGTCCCGCCCCAGCCACAGCAATCCAGTCAGCAGCCGCAGTTCTCCGACCTCGGACCCTTCCAGTTCACGTGCTACACTACTCCACCCGGAGGGGTCGTGTTTTTCAGTCCGCTTCACATAGGGTTCACTCCTCGTCCGACAGACTACCTGTTCGCGACTACCACCACTGTGATGCGTGACTTGTCTGCCAGTTTCAGCGAGCTCACTAGGATGCCCACTCCAGACTTCCTTGGATCGGTACATGTTGGGTATTTTAAACGTACACAGAAAAATCCGCAAGTGCATGGATACCGATGTAGCTTTCACCCGAGAGTATTCCAGGGTATCGATTTCCACGAGGAACGTGAAGTGCACTAGAAGAATTAAGAACGTCCAAGAAAAGAATGGTAATGCTGTTAGAGAGGGATATAAGGGTTTTCTATGCGGGTCTATTCAATTAAAGGCTCACTATAGTTTACTTACTTCGGAGCAACAATACCTTTCTGATTCTCAAAAAAGACCGGGAAAAGGGTAATCGGGAGAAGGCTGCCAAAAAGCTCTACGAAAACACCAATCCTAACATGGTGGATTACAACAATCTACAAAGCTATCACCCCTGTAGCTACCACAACTATCTGGAGGATTGGGCGCAAACTCAGGTAAACCCTAATCTAGACACCACGTCTATACTAACGCTTACTACTCTAATTACATATGATAACTAGAGCACTCAATACGAGCGGAGATCCAGTAAATAAAATAAAGTAGGAGCTTAAATTAAATATAATACTTAGAAGTAGTAAATGAAGAACCTGGAGATTACTTGAAGACGAACCAGATGCTGCACCAATACAATGTCGAGGAAGATCCGACAGATCTAGCTCCTCCTCAGCTCTCTCCTCCTCTCTCTAATCCGATCTCTAATTACAACTAAATGAACTAGACAACTAGAACTAGAACTAGAAGAACTAGAACTAGATCTAATTCTAGATGAACTCGAAGAGATTCATCTAGAGGGACCTCTACTTCTAATTGAAACCCTAGTTTCTGATGTGGAGATGAATAATGAAGATGGAGATGGCTCTTGGGGGCGCCTCTTGGCCTACTTATATAGCCCGAGGTGGAGTAGGGGGTAAGGAATCGCCATGTCACCAATCCGCGTCACGTTGATCAAACCGACTTCAGGGACGGTGGAGATGCATCCTAGGAGGCGGTGGAAGAAGGTTCCAGAAGGCGGAGACGAAACAACCTCCGTGGCCGACCGACCGGTCTATGGGCCCCATCGGTCGGTCTAGCCCAGTGGGCCCCCATGGCGGGCCGCCTCGTGGTGTCTTCTAGATCCTTCTTTTGCCGATTTCGTTGCGAAATTAATGTCTTTTCATCCGGGACTCCGAATATAGCAAATGATATGTCTGTTTCGATTGTGTCGATGAGCCCTTCACAATGGTGCACTTCAATTCATCACTTGAGATACTTTTGTATGGTAAAAACATGGATGTCCTACAAAACAAGTGAGAGCACCAAAACTCATGGAACTTGTTAGTTTCAAACCCTACAACTATGCTTTGTGATTTATTTAGTGTCATTTCATGCAATAGTTGATGGTTAATTATGAACATTAGTGAGCGTCAACAGTACAAATGTCGATGGCTCCAATGACCTCCACCACAGAGACCTTACCGAGCTCTGTCGCGTCTTCCGAGCAAACAAAGCTAGTTCAGTCAGAGACCACGACAACAGTGCGCCCTGAGTTGTCTTCTATTCCTGAGCTTCCTCACTCCGAGGCTCAGGGCGGCACAACTACCGAGACAGAGATAGAGACTGTAGAGTAGACAACAGACCGAGCAGGCCGAGTAGCCAGAGCAGAGCTGGACCGCTTCTCCGCAGCTTCCAGCTCCTGAGGGTCAGCAGGCTACAAGCTCTTCCTCTTCAGACTCCGAGACGCTCCTTCAGCAGTTCGAGTTCACTCAGCGTTCTCCGGAGGCTTCAGCTCCTGACTCGTCTGCTCCATCTCTGCCCTCTGACGCTTAGTTTGGTGTTTGACGCCAAAGGGGGAGAGTGGTCGAGTATAGCGATAGAGGGAGCGATGTGAGAGGGATTTGATTCTTATGTTTGTTATGTTCGCATATGCTGTGCATATCGCATATCTTTTGCACTATGTTTCTTGTATATTTGTGTGTGCTATGTACCTCATGACATGTTTGTGCTCACTATGATATTCTATATGACATGTCATTTTGTTTTGCTCGATTACATGTGCTTAATTCTCACTTGTTATGTATTCGAGCTTTATTACTCTTGCACTTGCTATTCACTCTAACTTGTTGAATGCAGGACGATGGCATGATATGTATGAGCTTGCACCTAATCATTTTCTCCTATTTATCGCAAGTTCATACATGTCATGATATTGAAAACCTCTTCTCTCTATTCTTGAGGTCGTGTTGTCACCAATCACCAAAAGAGGGGAGATTAACCACATCTTGACCCCTAGTGGGTTTTGGTGATTGGATGAAATAGAAGATTACTGTGACTAACGTGTGTTTTGCAGAAATAGGGATCGATAGCCATGGGGTGTGAGGGCGGCGTCTAGGAGTGCAGGTGCCTCGACGGCTTCGAGTATAGTTGGCCATCGGGCCGGCCCAGCCCGGGCACGGGCCAAGCACGACCCGCACCGTGTCGGGCCAACTTGGCCCGTGGGCCTCTCGTGCCGTGCCTTAGTGGCCTACGGGCCTTACCCTCGGCCCAAGAACGGGCCCATGGGCCTATTTTCGGGTCGTGCCGCCCGCTGGGCACGGCCAAAAACTGCGGGCTATGCCAGCCCGTGGCCCATGCAACAAGAAACCCCTCTCCAGATACAGAAAGAAAATTAGGTTCTAGAAAAAAATACAAGTTTCCAATTAACTCATAAATCAGTAAACCACAACCACAAGTAAAAAACAAAAACAATGAGAAGGATTTAATAGATAACTGAGTTGTGTGCAATGCTGCCTCATTAAAAACCTTTCTGGGTAAAACTCACCCTTGTGAGAAACCCCAGAAAGGTAAAAAGAGTGCAGCACAGCTCTTATTATTAAAAAAATTGTTTAAATGTTCACATGACACATCAGTACATCACACATATAACAGTTTACAGATCAGTGATCAGTCTCAACTCTCAACTGTCAACTCCCAACTCTCAGGCATCACTCAAGTACCAGCAGAAGCAGATGCAAAAGCCACACATGCTATACTTGCTGATGTGCTAGCAGAAGGAGGTCTAGATCCATCTTCAACCACATCAAGATACAAATTCTCAAAAGACTGTGCTAACTCTTGGTTGTCAACAGAATGTTGTAATCTTTTGTCACCCAACTCTCAATCTTTTATGCAAGCAAGTATTTCCACATGTTCAGGCAAGAGTCTTCGGCGCCGCTCCTCAATAATTGTTAACATTGGATTTTGGTCAACATTGAGAAGATGATGTTGGTAGTTCTTAGCTTCACTAAAGATAGAGCTAGGCAACTATCCCTGGTAACGGCCCAGAAATGCTTGTTGGCACTTGCTAATGTCGTTACTAGGAGTAGACTATGGAATCTATTCCTGGCAACGGCGTCAGAAGTGCTTGTAGCAAGCCCGGTCACTATACCTAAAGGAGTGAAGCTAAAGCAGCTATCTACTAATGTCAAATGGGGTCGTCAATCCCGACACTAGTAGGAGCTAGCTAGAGAGATTGCAATCTACCTAGAGGAGATTCTGCAAGCGCACAGAACTATCGTAGTAGCACTTTGCCTGGGAGTACCAGGTGTCGATTTATTTGATCCCAAGGGAAGGCTAGGGTGGTGTATGAGTCGAGTCAAGGAGGGGATGAGAGTCGAAGAAAAGAGAAAAGAAAAAAGGAGAGAAGGGAAGAGAGGAGATGAAAGGCTAGAAAGAATATATGGGTGGATAGGTAAGGATGAAATGGATGGTAAGGTAAGGTGGATAGATAAGTAGATAAGGGGGATAGGATAACTAAGATAACTTACTAACAACTATTAACTACTCCTAGATAACTACGAAGCAAGATAGCTACGAAGCAAGATAACTACGAAGCAAGGTAGGCAAATGTCAATAAAGCAAGCAAGTTAAGTATAGTTTTATTCCTATCTTGTCAAGTACCGAGGCATACTAGCCTTTACCACTGACTTAGGTTGAACGCTAGCACAACGAGCCTTACTGTTAAACTGGGCCAACTACTTGGTGGAATTCAAGGCGCACAGGGCTGTCACCACCTGCTTGCTACCATAGCTATCCGGGGGTCCAGCCATATCTGAAGGTAAGTCTATAACTAAGCACCACGCTTCATTATATTCTAACTATATCTACCCTAGCTTTGAATAGAGACACCCTTGCGGACGTCAGAGCAAATACTTGACTTAATAAGATAAACACTAAACTAACTAAGCAACCTATTGGCAAAGATCAATCACTAAGCACACTAGAGATTAACTACTACGGCTAAGTGAATTGAACTGCAGGATAGCTAGGTCACACTCAAGGTACTGGATAAAGTAATACTAAAAGTAATACTAAAGTAATACTGGGATAAAGATAAGTGTACTTGAGATACAAGAGAGCCAACCAGACTAGAGACGCCGGGAAATCAACCGACCTCCGATGCCAGTCACTCGCACCCGCTTCTCTCCTAGCAAGCTCTACGCTACTTTGCCACTAGTCTGGGCTGAGCTGTGCTAAACTAGGAGTCGCGCTGTAGCGAGGGCACTAGAGCTATACTCTCTCTACTAGCTAACCTACTTGCCTAAGCTCTCTGAGCTCTCGCTTGCTTGCTTCTACTTGCTTTGCTTCTCTTGCTTGCTTTGGTTGTGTCTTGGTGTGTGTGTGTGTGTCAATGAAATGGCGCCACAAGGGGGGTATTTATAGCCTTGTGGAGTGAGGGGGGTACTTATAGGGGGCAGCCAACCGACCTAGGGTAAACCCTAGTGGCGGGCGCCAGCCCTAGGTGGCGGCCGCCACCCCCATCACCGTTGGATGCACCGTCATTGCTTCAACGACATCCAGGAGCTCCAGAGAGGCGGTTGCAAGGTCGGTTGCATGTCCAGATAACCGTCATTGGTCATGATCCAGGCCATTCCCCTCCTGAGCCATCTGATGCCACTGACCTAGTGACCAAGGGCCAAGATTTGGCCTTGGGGAGGTCACACGGATCGGTGACGTAGCAGGGAGTGGACTTGGGCCAACCCAAGTGGCGGGCGCTACCTAGGGGTGGTGGGAGCCACCCCCCTGAGGCCCAATTGGGCCCTGCTGAGTGGGCTTGGCCTTTGGTTGTTCAAATATCCAAATTCGGTCCAAATCCTGCATTCAAATAAAAATCTATGGACATGTAGAATTCGGTTAGTTTGAAACCTATTTGACTACATTTCATGCCTTTTTGGTGAATGTTAGGGTAAAATGTTGATGGTAAAACAGGTGTTTAAGGACCATCAACAGATGACAGGTGGACCCAACGAGCAGTGAGAAGAGCATTCGGCAGACGGCCAAGCGGTCGGTTAATTTTCAGAGTTTCGACAACTACTTGTGCGGTCGGCTATTTTACAAGGGTGTGACTCCATTCGGGGAATAGATATGGCAGGAGAAGCCGATCATGAGAATAATTGGCCATGGCTGTGACAGATTAAATGAGTATTCAAGAATCAGAGGGGTTTGATCTCATTGGTCAGGAGTTGGATTTGGTGGCGTTGTGATGTGGCAAGCAAGCAAAGAAGGCAATTTAAATGTAAATATATATAAAGCATGCACGTCTCGACATCCAGTTCTATATTTAGCATGAATGGCTTCACGATGAAGGAAAGGCTAGAAGACGGCGTACATGTTCAACGGCCCTACATGTTCGGCTATACATACACGTATACATTTTTGGCAGGTATCCATGCGGTCGGCTAGTTTCCAAGGATTCGGCAACTGCTAAATGCGGTCGGCTATTCTGAGAAAGGGGAGTTTCCATTGAAGCGACGGTAGCAAGAGCCGGTCGAGCAACAAGATGGCGACAATTAAGGCAATGAAGATTCCGAAGGAAGTCGAAGGCCAAAAATGTTGTATTTTCCTTTTACGTTTCATAGTCGTATCCTCTTAGGACTCGTTTTGTGTCCAGGGTATAAATATAAACCCTTGGCTATTGTAAAAAGTGTTCACAACCATATCAATACAAACCGGCCCCGTGCCACCTTCAAGTCCTTAGTCGTGTCGTCGAGTTCTTCGAGAGGAATCATCGATCTGTCGACCTCCGTAAGTCCCGACAACCTTGTTATCATGTCTAGTATCATGCGGTGGAATTAGATATGATGCAAGTAGTCTTGTTTGTTTTCAATGGTCGTGCGGCGGACCCTTGTTAGCGATCAAGAAGTCTTTGCTTATGCTTTGCTTATGGGTAGACACCGTGCGACAGGTGTTTATTCATGTGTTTAGCAAAAGCGGGATAGTTACCGGCTCTATTAGATTTGGCAAGATCTAGTAGATTCATTAAGTTATCATGTGTTGCATGTTTTAATTAATTTTGTAACACTCTTTTTCCCAATCTAGATTGGTCTCTGTTCGGCCTCGCTTCATAAGTTTACTTGTGATCCAATAATTGCATGATCATGATGGTCAAATCAATTTCCAATCTAGGTTGTCACGTGTCGTGGGTTCATGCATGTCAATTACGTTTAAGCTTTGATAGAACTAGGTATCATGTGGCAGATGCAGGTTTTAGATTGGTTTAACCGTACTTGTTCGTATGTTCCTTCTTCATGGACCCCAACTCAGCTAGTTTACCGAGCTTGGTTAAGCTTGCACGAGTAATGAGAGTTTATAGATTTGTTTAGACATATACATGCTTTTAGCTTCTTATTGTCAGATTGTATCATGCGGTGGATTGATCTGATCGTAAGAAGTGGTGTAGACTTATAGCGAGTATTAGCCTCGCTTGAGTTTATGCTTGATGGGTTTATGAAGATTAGACGTGCGGCAGACTAGTTGGATTAATCTATGCATGTGTTGTTTGAATGGATTTATGAAGGACCGAGAATGCAACCAGAAAGCGACCAGAGGGGGGGGGGTGAATGGGAGCTTCAAAAATCCTTTCTGAAACTTGTCGCCACTGTCCTGTAAATCAATCCCAAGAGCAGACCCTAGAACTCGTAAGTGTCCACGACCCTAGAGATAGG
This sequence comes from Coix lacryma-jobi var. lacryma-jobi, assembly GCA_009763385.1. Lineage (NCBI taxonomy): Eukaryota > Viridiplantae > Streptophyta > Magnoliopsida > Poales > Poaceae > Coix > Coix lacryma-jobi. The sequence continues at coordinate 19,360,310 of CM019824.1, forward strand.
GTGGATGCTTCCAAGAAGCACAGCGAGACACTTTACGACTCTAGAAACCCAACGCAAAAGCCGGAAATCAAAACCGACAACGGACGAGCGAACCGCGGACGAAACAACGCGGAAGAGCACTGACCAGACTCTGCGTGCGTCCGGTCACAAGCCACCGGACGCGTCCGGTCGTGCCAAATCGGATTTGGGAGCTCTCTGGATGTGACCGGACTCATGGTCACTGAGCGTCCGGTCGAATCTCCAGCATCCGGTCAGATCAAACGAAAACATGAACAGTGAAAACAGAGCGTCCGATCAGAAATCACTGGTGAGTCCGGTCATCACACAGTAAAGAACCGTGGAGAACATTCAACGACCGGACTCTCGTCTTGTGCGTCCGGTCAACCCGTTCAAGCGTCCGGTCACCCCGAAATTCCACAGTTCGTTCACCGATTTCACTCGATCTCACCCATAACAAATCCTCTAGGGATCAAACTTGGTGAGAGGATTCACAAGGAGGATAGCGAGCTATCTCTAAGAGATCATGGCTCGAACCTATCTCCAACTCGATGAATCGAAGAAATTCGGGGGAAGGGAGAAAAACTTGACCCGAAACGAAAATCGACTGATCTACTAGCTCGTGAGGTTAGAGGTGAATTCCTTCAGTGGAAAGAAGTGCCTCACGATCTAGAACATCTTGATTCAAACGGATTTGCAAATCACGCACCAAACAAAGAGATCGATCGACGGGAAAAACGTTGAGAAAAGTAAACCGCGAAGAACACAAACAAAACACGAATCACAACCACGAATTTGCAACAGTGTGGCTACCACACGCTACAATAGTGAGATTACGGTCTCACTTCCTCAAAATCTCACGGGCCACAGAGGTATTGTTCTCTACTCTGTGGATCTCAGGTTCGCTACAGCAGGGAATGGGAGAGCAGAAAAACCTAGAAGCAAAAGAGCAAATGACTGAGATAGAATGGGAGGAGGATGTCTCCCTTTACTTAACCTAATTCTAGTTACTACTCTACCCCTCTCTAACTACAGAGCGAACCAGCTAAACCCTAGGGTTATTCTGGACCAACTCATGGTACATGGTGATCTGACGGCCACGCCCGCACAACTCGTAGCGTTGCCTCGACGCAACCTCCCGATTGCCGCCACGTGCCGCCCTCGCTTTGCACCCCTGGTTTTGTGGCCGAAATCAGGAATCCAGGCTTTCACGCCAACCCCCGGTTTTGAGGCCCAAACCGGGAAACTAGCCTCCAAGTCCATCCCATGGTTTTGTGGCCGAAACCAGGAAAACCGTCAGCGCCCAGGTTTTGTGGCCCAAACCTGGAAACCGTCCTCAGCTCGAGTTTTTTTGGCCCAAACTCGGCAAACCCGCAGCACCCAGGTTTTGTGGCCCAAACCTGGAAACCGTCCACCCAAGTTTTGTGGCCCAAACTCGGAAACCGTCCACCCGATGGTTTTTCTGTGGCTCAACCACCAAACCGGAGCTATAGAGGGGATGCACCACCCGTGCACCCCGTCCACCGACACGTGTCCCTAGGTCCTCGACCCGAGCAACACCGTGCCCCGCAAGTCTTCGCTCGTCGCTGTCCCAGGCTGTCAGCCACCACAGCTGATCCTCAGGCCACCGATCCCTCAGTCCAAGCCTCACGTACGCCCTTCACCGCTCCCGGTCCATCGGCACGGCACGTCTTTACTTGACCTTCACCTTGCCCTCGATCACTGTCTTCGTGCTCGACACCTGCACAACACAAGCCAAAGAACATACGATCAAACCCGTTGACAATCACTCATCACTCCGAGACTCAGCATACACCCATGTATCCACAATTTATTTTCTCAAGTTACCTGTTTATAATTCATTATATTTTGATGATGTTATCTCACATGTACATTCGGCAACTAGCTGCTTACATATGTTTATTTCCAATGTTAGCCGAATGACCTTTAAAACATGTTGACGAACAGCTTCTATAGCTGTGTGCCGTCGTGATTGGCTTTAAAGCCGCAAATATGGAACTGCCTGGTCTTATCCGGCATGTTCCAGTTTATTCTCACAGTTTTATCCCTTGTTGGTTTCCAGGTCAAACCGACTGGCACGTCTCCGGATTCCAAACCGTCCGGGCACCAGATTGAAGCTACGCTTTTTCCAGCTTGCTGTGGGTGAGGCGCGACGTACCACATTTTGCGCCAACACACTTTTTGGCACGCCTGGTGGGACAACAATTCCTGTTTGATTATCAAAGGCCTGTATAAATAAGGATCGGTTGTTTCCCTTAACTCCATCCGCTATTGTACGAGAAGAGTATGACTGTACAGACTGATTGCTAGAGATGACCAATTGCCGAATATGCATGAAAACTGCTGATTCAACATGTACGCACGGGATAGCTGCTGATCAATTGAGTGTACATGGCATCTATGAAGACGCAGATAGCATGCATGGGTGAATTTGCTCCGTGCAGGGACATAGAAACCAATTAAAGAAGCTAATGAACTTCTCCTAAAGATAGAATTGGCTGATATAGTTTCTCCTGAAAATAAAATGTCTTCAAATACATCATGACATGAATGTATCGGTCTCCAAATATATCATGGCACGATATGCACATGAAGAGATAAATGAAAGGAAGATTTCCATGGAGATGTTCAAAGAGATGAAGTCCAAACTCAGATTTACTTGCATGCTGCTATAAATAGCCGATTGATTATCAAGGGGTCATACGTCAGCCGAGGGAAGTTGGCCGATAGCTTATCTGCATGTCATCTTTGGAATCGGCTGTTTAGGAAAGGAATCAGTGGATACAACAACACAAGAAAATATACTAATTGGCCGATATGCATACAAGAATCGGCTGGAGTTATCATTGTCACGAGATGAAAAATGAAGTACTATTGTTGTGGTAAAGGACGTTTTTTATCTTCACATTCACCATCATCACCAATCTGTCATCATGCATCCAAGCTACCATTAACCATCCATCAGAGTATAATATCATCTCACATTTCATGATCGGCTATGCAGAGCCTCGCAAAACTGTTGCAACCTGCAACCTCTGCAATATCGACAAAGAGGCAACATTTGATCCATTTTTAGTACTCACAAGAAGTGGAGAATCTATTATTGGTGAATAAAGAAGCTAGATATGATCGATGGAGTAAGCTGACAGACTCGAACAAAAATATCAAGCCAACACACCAAAAGCCAATCAGCCAAGCAGACACGAGGATGATTAACCACGAAGCATCACACATATATGGGATGATACAGTCGGCTAATTTTTGGAGGCATTGGCTGAAAGGGTAGGCCGATAGCAACAATTCTGATCGGCGCACCAGAAGATTGCATACATTCAAGATCGATGTCTAATTTGTGTTTACGTCGGTTAAATATCTGGAGGGCATATTTAAAGACCAATGTTAGCATGGAAAGCAGCACTACAGAAGCATACAGGAATTCTAGATGCAGCAGCCGATAAGCACACTGATGAAAATATCATTATACACATATTCCAAGAAGAACACTTATCGGCTTGGAGCGGAATAGTGTACACACAGATATGAAGAACTAATGAGATGAAAAACATAAGGTGAACATGCTCAAATTCCTACATCAACTACACTCGGGGGGCGGGGGGGCCTGAACCCCATCGTGCACGCAGCCATGCACCGCCGAGCTCGTATTCGTCCTCTACGGCACACTCAGCTTCATCAAAAATGATGTTCTTCAAAGCTACTGTGAGATACCTGACAGCATGCTCACCTAAAGCATTCGAGTTCCTCAACAAGAAAGTCAAAGGCATACTAAGCAAAAGCCGATAAGACAGAACCTTCGGCTCCTATTAATATAACTTTACCTTTTCCTGAGTAACGCAAAGCTCAATCTGGTGATAAGGTTACGAAAGGCTACATCAAAGGCACAAAGGACGTTAGCAACCTGACGGACGATAGAACACCATCGGCTAAAACGTTTTCAGCACAAAGAGATACTTTTGCTGATGGCCTTCAATAAGGTGGTGCCAACAAGACGCATGCAACGTTGACAAGTTCACTTATAGTTAGAACAGCTACAAGATCTGAAACAACCAGTCATTTGCAGAAGAAGGTTTGACGTTTATGATTGGCTTCAAATATTTTCAACCCGTATTCGGCGAAGACGTCTTAGATGAGAGAAAGGAGGACACCAGTGAATCATCGATTACGCTGCTGTGACTACGATCAACACGCACACATCGTACAACATTGAGCGATCCATCGTGAAGAAGGACAAGACGAATGGCTGCTTCATCTCCAATGGTGGTTTGTGTAATTTTACCCTCGCTTCTCTAATAGTTTCAGAGCTTAAAATTAAAATCATTAAAAAGCGAAACCTCTCATGTTGGGTCTTCACATTAAAAAAATTCCACTCTATGAATATGTGATAAAAATATTTTTGGTTATCCATTGTTGAAATGATAAATAGATGCTATGTTTTATGTTTCACCTGTGTCTGGTTTATAGCTTTGATTTCTTTAAGATTTGGGTCTAGTGGTTATTATATTTATCTTGAAGTCTTTGAAATTTGTGGGTTGCATAGAATTTAAACTTTGTCTGAAAGTAGTCATGGGATATGAATAGAGGTAGAATTTGCTATGATATTATTCTGAGAGATACTTGAAATTCAAAGATTTAATGAAATAATAAAATTTACTTAATGTCATATTGAGCATTGTCAAATCATTATGACTACTAGTTGAGATTATAGTCATATTCTCAAGATCAATATTCACGTACACGTTATAAACTAATAAGTGTTTTGCATGTGCATTCTCTCTTTGATTAAAAATATGAGGCTATTCTATAAATCTCAGAAATAAAAACGACGGACACGTGTCCACTAGAACTGAGAAAGAAAAAAGGTCAAGTGACCGCCCAAATAAAAATATGAAAAAGAAAAGGTCAAGTGACCGCTAAATAAAATAAAAGATGGTCGAAGGCCCAGTAGCCTCATAATTTTAAAAGGTAGGGAGAATGACATATGCAAAAGAAAAAGTAATAAAAATATTCAATTGCACTTCTTGATCTAAGTTTATGGCTTGTATCTCCTTATGGTTGAGTCTTTGACTTTGCAATATTATGTGATACGATTTTATATAAAGATAATGATTAAAACTCCGGATGAAAAGTGATCAAGGGGTAAAAGATAAGCATTTCTGTAGCTATTCTGTTTTCCAATCGCTTGAGGACTCAGTGAGAACTAAAGCCCCATAATTAAAGAGACGGATGGATGAGTAAGGTACCATTTTATTCAAGTTTAAAATAAATCTTGGTTATAAAATATGATACTTTTGAGATGTAGTCGGCATTGCAGCATCTTCTGATCAATAAAATAGAAGAACTATAATATTTATACACATGTGCATTTGTAACTAACATGTTTCCACATGTATTGGAGAATTATTGTTTTACAGGCAAAATTATGGAAACATGCTGAGAAAATGTTATTGCTATCAGTGGATTTCTTGGCTTTTTAAAGAAGACCAACAGAGATCAAATAGTTCGAAGCATGATAATTCATACTCCGAACTAGGGGGCCTGTGTTAACACTGGATTTTGGTCAACATTGAGAAGATGACAGGTGGACCCAACGAGCAGTGAGAAGAGCATTCGGCAGACGGCCAAGCGGTCGGTTAATTTTCGGAGTTTCGACAACTACTTGTGCGGTCGGCTATTTTACAAGGGTGTGACTCCATTCGGGAAATAGATATGGCAGGAGAAGCCGATCATGAGAATAATCGGCCATGGCCGTGACAGATTAAATGAGTATTCAAGAATCAGAGAGGTCTGATCTCATTGGCCGGGAGTTGGATTTGGTGGCGTTGTGATGTGGCAAGCAAGCAAATAAGGCAATTTAAATGTAAATATATATAAAGCATGCACGTCTCGACGTCCAGTTCTATATTTAGCAAGAATGGCTTCACGATGAAGGAAAGGCTAAAAGACGGCATACATGTTCAACGGCCCTACATGTTCGGCTGTACATACACATATACATTTTCGGTCGGTATCCATGTGGTCGGCTAGTTTCCAAGGATTCGGCAACTGCTAAATGCGGTCGGATATTCTGAGAAAGGGGAGTTTCCATTGAAGCAATGGTAGCAAGAGCCGGTCGATTAACAAGATGGCGATAATTAAGGCAATGAAGATTCTGAAGGAAGTCGAAGGCCAAAAATGTTGTATTTTCCTTTAACGTTTCATAGTCGTATCCTCTTAGGACTCGTTTTGTGTCCAGGGTATAAATATAAACCCTTGGCTATTGTAAAAAGTGTTCACAACCATATCAATACAAACCGGCACCGTGCCACCTTCAAGTCCTTAGTCGTGTCGTCGAGTTCTTCGAGAGTAATCATCGATCCATCGACCTCCGTAAGTCCCGGTAACCTTTTTATCATGTCTAGTATCATGCGGTGGATTTAGATATGATGCAAGTAGTCTTGATTGTTTTCAATGGTCGTGCGGCGGACTCTTGTTAGCGATCAAGAAGTCTTTGCTTATGCTTTGCTTATGGGTAGGCACCGTGCGGGAGGCGTTTATTCATGTGTTTAGCAAAAGCGGGATAGTTACCGGCTCTATTAGATTTGGCAAGATCTAGTAGATTCATTAAGTTATCATGTGTTGCATGTTTTAATTAATTTTGTAACACTCTTTTTCCCAATCTAGATTGGTTTCTGTTCGGCCTTGCTTCATAAGTTTACTTGTGATCCAATAATTGCATGATCATGACGGCCGAATCAATTTCCATTCTAGGTTGTTACATGTCGTGGGTTCATGCATGTCAATTACGTTTCAGCTTTGATAGAACTAGGTATCGTGTGGCAGATGCAGGTTTTAGATTGGTTTAACCGTACTGTTTGTATGTTCCTTCTTCATGGACCCCAAATCGGCTAGTTTGCCGAGCTTGGTTAAGCTTACACGAGTAATGAGAGTTTATAGATTTGTTAGACATATACATGCTTTTAGCTTCTTATTATCAGATTATATCATACGGTGGATGATCTGATCGTAAGAAGTGTGGAATAGACTTATAGCGAGTATTAGCCTCGCTTGAGTTTATGCTTGATGGTTTATGAAGATTAGACGTGCGACAGACTAGTTTGATTAATCTATGCATGTGTTGTTTGAATGGATTTATTTTTCTCAAGTTACCTGTTTATAATTCATTATATTTGATGATGTTCTCTTACATGTACATCGGCAACCAGCTGCTTACATATGTTTATTTCCAATGTTAGCCGAATGATCTTTAAAACCTGTTGACAGACAGCTTCTATAGTTGTGTGCCGTCAGATTGATGTTTTTTAAAGCCGCAAATATGGAACTGTCTGGTCTTATCCGACTGTTCCAGTTTATTCTCACAGTTTTATCCCTTGTTGGTTTCTAGGTCAAACCGACTGGCACGTCTCCGGATTCCAAACCGTCCGGGCACCCGATTGAAGTTACACTTTTTCCAGCTTGCTGTGTGTGAGGCGCGACGTACCACATTTTGCGCAAACAATAATCCTGCCTGTCAAGCTGAAACAAGATTCTGAAGGCACTGTAGAAATAGGAACAAAGAAAATGTCTGGCCATTATAGAAAGAACTGGAAGGTTAGTTTGTGGTCACGCCACTAGAGAAGTAAATCAAACTCATCCTCATAAGTAGTGACATTATCACTGTCCAGGTAAGCTGATAGCTCACAAGCTCCAGCAGAAGTTGAGATAGAAGGAGTAGGGGTAGAGACAGGTTGAAGGACCGGGAATGCAAAAGCAAGGCGACCAGAGGGGGGGGGGGTGAATGGGAGCCAATCAAATTTCTCTCGAAACTTTGGCCGAGTGTCCCAAAATCAACCCCGAAAAGCACGGACTGAAAACGTGATGCTCACGACCCTTGGAAGAGGGTGGATGATCCCTAGGATCACAACAGAGCACCATCAAGCACAAGCGAAGCAAAGACCAAAAGCTCCGGCTCAAGTTCCCCCTTGGAAAACTGAGTCCCGAACGTAGATTAAAGGCTACGTCGAGAAATCTCCAAATACCATTGCTAACAAGTAGCAAAGATACCTAGAAATGTTTCTTGGTTAACTCTAGGGCCAAACGAGAAGTCCAAAAACCAAGCCAAAAAGCCGGGACGGCAAAAGCACTGAAATGGACCCTTCAGCAATGTCCCGGACTGTCCGGACCCCCAGTCCCGGACTGTCCGCGGCTCGGGCGGACTGTCCGCCAAACAGTCCCGGACTGTCCACCGGCTAAAACACAAAAACAGCAGTGCTGCTGCAACTTCCCTGGACACTCCCGGACTGTTCGCCAAACACTACGGGAGAGCAGGAAACCCTAGAAAGCAAGAGCAAATGACTGAGATAATTGGGGAGGAGGGTGTCTCCCCCTACTTAACCTATTCCTGACCTAAGTCTAATTCCTACTCTACCCCTCTCTATTCTAATTACAGAACGAACCAGCTAAACCCTAAGGTTATTCTGGACCAACTCAGGTGGTAGGTGTATCCGACGGCCACGCCCGCACAACTCGTCAGTGTTGCCTCGACGCAACCTTCCGATTGCCGCCACGTGCCGCCACCGCTCTGCCCGTCCTTTTCCCGGACGCCGCACCCCCGGTTTTGTGGCCGAAACCGGGAAACCAGGCCTTCACGCCATCCCCCGGTTTTGAGGCCCAAACCGGGAAACCAGCTTCCAAGTCCATCGCCTGAGTCTTGTGGCCCAAACTCAGAAACCCGTAGCGCCAAGGTTTTGAGGCCCAAACCTGGAAACCGTCCTCAGCCCGAGTTTTGTGGCCAAAACTCGGAAAACCCGCCGCGACGCCCAGGTTTTGTGGCCCAACCTGGAAACCGTCCACCCGGTGTTTTTTCTGTGGCTTAACCACCAACCGGAGCTGTAGAGGGATGCACCGCCCATGCGCCCCGTCCACTGACACGTGTCCCAGGTCCTCGACCCGAGCAACACTGTGCCCCGCAAGTCTCCGCTCGTCGCTGTCCCAGGCTGTCAGCCACCACAGCTGATCCTCAGGCCCTTTGGTCCCTCAGTCCAAGCCTCACGTCCGCCCTTCACCGCTCCCGGTCCATCGGCACGGCACATCTCTACTTGACCTTGACTTCGCCTTTGATCACTGTCTCCGGGCTTGACACCTGCACAACACAAGCCAAAGAACCTGCGATCAAACCCGTTGACAATCACTCATCACACGAGACCCGGCATACACCCATGTATCCACAATCTCCCCCTTGATGAGTGCATTGTCAACTACTCACGCAAATCATAATGAAGTAGAAAGAAGGGAGGAAGAAGGAGAAGAGAGAACTCGACCAAATGACCCAAAAGCATAGCAAAGCCGAAGAAGGTCAAGTGGAAGAAGCGAAACAACTTGGTCCCCAAAGACATGGGCAACGACTCGACGCAACCAAGGAAAGCAAAGCTAGCCCTCAAGAAGAGGTAGAACAGGCTCAACACCGCTAGCAAAAAACCAATTAAAAATTGAAGCAAAATGCTAGTCCCTCAAGATAGAGGCACAGAGGCTCAACACAACTAGCATAGAAAGCTCGATACCAATGCCTTTCGGCCAATCACGCTACGAACCAATCGAAATCGAAATGCCCTGAAAATGTTTGCTAGTCCCTCAAGACAGAGGCAAAGGCTCAACACAACTAGCAAACTCCCCCTCGAAAAGTGCAAGCAACCAGAAGGACTTCCCCTTAGTTCAACTAGAAAGCACATGATTTGACATTGTTCTCCCAAAAGGCAATTTCTCCCCCTTAGTTAAACATCCAGGGAACACATGATTTGACAATTTTTCTCCCCCTTAGTTGAAAATGCACTTATCAAGAAAAGGCATCATCAAGCAAACGAGCAAAGATCCTCCCCTTCCAAAATGCATATGAGTTAAAAATGCAAGTTAGCAGCTTCAGGCATATAATCAAAAGAGTGTAAAGATGCTCTAAACAGTAAAACTCCAATGACACAACTAAGCACTCAAATAGCTAATGCTCAAACTGATCACCGAGTATGAAATATGAACATATGAGCAAAAGTGAGCAGTTTTGAGTCAAAAGATAGTCACCATCAAAATAGCAGTACACATGTATAGGCAAGAATCCGAACAAGTGCTAAACATGTATACAAGTGAACTACCCCTAGCAAAGTTCATTCATCATGCTTAAGAATGAAACATACACTTGTGATTTCAGTTTTATATCGGAGTTGCAGCGGTGAAATTTCACAAGTTCAAACATTAGCATGTGATTGCGAGAGGTTGAGAGCTTGTCACTGCCTAACTTTCCAACCAAGCGAAGCCTATGCCGAAGCAATCAGAAGCTTAAAGCTGTGGTTTCGGTCATACACTACATGGCTCTAGTTTAACTCAAAGTGCAATGAGAAATAGTCTCGATACCGTGATGTGTAGACAAGCAATCCCATCTCGATCTTTTCAATTCACTAAAACTTGGTTCAAATTTTAACAGGATATGAACAGACCAAGCAAGTGAATGACTCACAATTAGAGACATAGCAACCTAGCATATATGAAAAGCACGAGTGAACTCAACACATCCTACATGCTAGTTGCATATCTCAATGGTGAACATTTTCAGATTTTATGTACATTAAGCAAATTCACCATTCCAAAATAGCTCAGCTCACAACGTGTACTAGTGATCATAAAGAGCATAAGCTACAAGCATCAACATAAGCATCGGAGCATACTACATAGAGCATAGTTACATTCTAGTGATTATAAACATGAAGCTCAGAATGTAAATGCGATGCTAAAATGCAAAAGAAAAGAAAGACAAACGAAAAAGAGTCAGTCTATTATACAGGATCCAAAATGTTTCCCCCATATAAAAGGGGAAACACACACCAAGCTCACCCCTCAACCTATTAAAGGTTGATTCGTCTAAAGGCTTGGTGAAAATATCAACCAGTTGATGATGAGTATCGACATGGCGAAGGTCGATATCACCCTTCTCCTGGTAGTCTTGCAAAAAGTGAAAGCGCACATCAATGTGTTTTGTCTTCGAGTGAAGCACGGGGTTCTTAGCAACGCTAATAGCACTCGTGCTGTCACAAAGCAAAGGCACGCGAGAAAAGCTCAGACCAAAATCACACAAAGTGGCCATCATCCAAAGCAACTGAGAACAGCAGCTAGCCGCAGCAACATATTCAGCCTCTGTTGTAGACTGAGCGACACTAGACTGCTTGCGAGAAGACCATGATACAAGAGAAGAACCAATAAACTGGCAAGTCCCAGAAGTGGACTTGAGCTCGATACCACAACCAGCAAAATCGACATCTAAATAACCGCAAAGGGGGAGGGTGGAGGAAGCAGAATACCAAATCCCAAACTCAAGGTGTGTGGAAACGAAGGTACCTGAAAATCCGCTTCACCGCCTAACGGTGAGAAGTGCGCGGCGACGCCTGAAAGCGCATGCACAGACACACCGCGAACTGGATGTCCGGGCGTGTCGCCGTCAGGTAGAGCAGCGACCCGATCATGCTTCAGTACTCCTTCTGGTCCACTGCTTCTCCATCCTTGTCCGCATCCAGGGCAGTCATCGTCGACATGGGTGTTGGAAGAGGCTTGGCCTCACCCATATCGAACCGCTTCAGTAAGTCCTTGGTGTACTTGCCCTGGTGCACAAACGTCCCCTCTCGGGATGCTTAATTTGCAACCCGAGAAAGAATGTCAGCTCACCCATCATGCTCATCTCGAAAACTCCCTTCATAGTATCTGCAAACTTGGCAACCAAAGCGTGAGAAGAAGACACCCGAAAATGATATCATCCACGTAAATTTGGACCAAGAGAGTGTCTTTGCCTTGCTTGAGGAGAAGAGCGTTTTATCTACACATCCCTTTTAAAACCCTTAGCAAGCAAAAAGGTTTTCAACCTATCATACCAGGCTCTAGGGGCTTGTTTCAAACCATATAAAGCTTTGTGAAGTTTAAAAAACATGGTTTGGAAACTTGGGATTTTCAAAAACCGTAGGGTTGCTCAACATAAACTTCCTCTCTATGTAGCCGTTTAAGAAGGCACTCTTGACATCCATTGACAAAGTTTTGAAACCATGGATGCAGCAAAAGCCAAGAGTATCCTAATAGCCTCCAAACGAGCTACAGGAGCAAAAGTCTCCTCATAGTCTATCCCCTCCTTCTGACTATAACCCTTCGCTACAAGCCTGGCCTTGTTTCTAACAACATGGCCATCCTCTCCTTGCTTGTTTTTGAAAACCCGTTTTGTCCCAATAGGCTTACAGTCTGGAGGAGGTGGAACTAGAACCCAAACCCGATTTTGCTCAAAATTTTCTAACTCCTCATGCATGGCATTGACCCAATTCAGATCCGTCAAAGTGTGTCCAACATCTCGAGGCTCAAAATTAGCAACAAAAGTAGAATGAGCGAAGTGCGAGATTTGCTGTGACCCGGACCGAGTGACGCGTTCGTCGATGCTGCCGATCATCTGCCGAGGGGGGTGCTGGCGCTGGATGTGTCATGGCGCCACCCGAGCTGAAGTAGTCTCCCCCTCATCAGCAGCTGGTGCCTCCCCGGGTACAAAAAGTACCGCTCGGGGCGGCAGATCCCACGACCCCCAGGAAGAGGAGGTATAGGGGCCGTGAGTCATCGTAGAAGCCGCTCTTTGCGGCACAGCAGGTGGAGACGATGCTGGGTCATCTATGCCTTCAGCATCCTCGTCCTCATCATCGAAAAGAGGCTCACCAACCTCATGATCACCTGCACGCTCAAAACGAGAAGAAGGACAAACAAGAGTCTCGTCGAAGGTGACATCTGATGTCTCCATGACTCGGTTAGTATCAAGGTTAAGTACACAATATGCGAGAGTGTGAGTGCCATAACCCAAAAATACAACGTCAGAAGAACGAGACTCAAACTTGTCTAGGTTGCCCTTTTCAATATAAAACAATGGCTACCGAAGACTCTAAAATAACTCACTTGGGCTGTCAACCAAAACGCAACTCATAAGAGGTCTTCTTCAAAAAAGCTCTCAGAAAAATGCGATTTGAAATGTAGCATGCAGTGTTCATAGCTTCGACCGAATATTGCCTAGGAGTCCTATGCTCATCGAGCATCGTCCTGGCCATCTCAACAAGGGTCCGATTCTTCCTCTCTACAACACCATTTTAGGGCGGTGTGTAGGGGGAAGAAAACTGATGCTCCAAACCAAGGCGGTCACAAAACTTCTCAAAATCCGAATTCTTGAATTCGGAACCATTATCACTTCTAATAGCTCGCATCGAGTTCAAAGGGAACTCGTTCTGAAGACGCAAAATCAGATTGCGAGCAAATGAGAAAGTCTCAATCTTCTCAGTCAAAAAGAAGACCCACAAATATCTCGAAAAATCGTCGACAACAACCAAAACATACCACTTTCCCCCAAACTGAGCTCACCGAGCCGGACCAACAAGGTTCATGTGTAAAAGCTCTCCAGGGTGCAAAGTCATGACCTTAGTCACTGGATGGTGGGGAGGGCAACCATCTTCCCATGTCTACAGAATGGCAAACTAGATCCTTCTCCATCGAAAGCTTGGGCAATCTCTCGGATTAGGCCAAGTGAGCTAAGTCTTGCAAGCAAGTCAAAGCTTAGGGTGACCGAGCCTCCTATGCCACTTCCAAAGATCGGGAGGAAGAAGGACTAGCCAAAAAGACAGCGGGAAAACACCAAATGACTCCGAGAAATTCGCGCAAAAGACTTCCCAAAGGGCGAAATCAAACATACAAGATTACCCTGAGGATCTAAAATGCGACTGAGATTCGGTTTAAAACAAATCTCATAGTCCTCATCAAAAAGTTGTGAAACGGAAAGCAAGTTAAAATGCAGGTTAGAAACAAGAGCAACATCGCACAACACAAAGTGCTCATTAACCCGCACTGACCCGCGAGACAGACAACACCTTACCTTTACTATTGTCGCTGAAGTTGATAAACTCCTTTCCGGCAACAGGGCTAAGGCTAGAGAACCACTTGGCGTTTCCGGTCATGTGCCTCGAGCAACCCGAATCCACCAACCAAATGTCCTCCAACCGTCTTACCTACATCAATAAAAAGACATAGGGTGAGCATACGGTCCAACACTGGGTTAGTGAAGTAAGAAGAATACCAGTGTTTGGCCGGCTGCTCAAAGAACGGTCAGTGTAAAAACCATTCCTAGCCTGTCTACGGGGGTAGCGATCACCATGCACAGGAAAACGTGGTCCACTAAGGAAAGAGCGTCCATCGCAATACTCAAAATGCGGTGGGGAAGAACGCTCAACAAAGCCTCCGTCATGGGGTCCGTAACCTGCAAAAGCAGGACCCCGTCGGGCACCTGCTCCTTGACGCCTAGGACCTTGAGGTGCTGCACCTCTAGGCCTAGCTGCTCTCCTCGGAGCTCTCCTCTGGACGTTCGGCACATGCACATCATGGAACGGATGGTACATGTCCGGGTTGTCCATCCCTGGCACGGTGCATCTCTCTCTTGTGCCTAAAGCAGAACTCACTCAAGTGACCATCTCTCCCACAATAGTCACAATGGTACCTCACCGCATGCAAAGGGGGTTGTTGGTACTCACGGTTGTGGTATGGTTCACTTTGCCCTTCTGTGGCAAGCACTCCTCCTGGATGGGTGGCATTGTGTCCAGCTTGTTTTTGAGGTGGTTTGGTTTGGGTGCCCACACTTGGTTCTTGGGTGGAGCTCTCGGTGGTTCCTCAAATACCCCATCCTTGGTGGTAGGCTTAGCAGGCTCTTTGGGTGGAAGCTTGGTAAGTTTGGGAGTAGTGGTGGAGTTGGGCTTCTCACTCGGGTTCAGACCACTCGACTCTCCAATCTTCCCAAAAGCAGAAAAATCAACACCCAGACCAAAACCTACACCAGGACCTCCAGCAGCTCGCTTGAATTGGGAGATCATCATCCCGAGCTGCAGCTCACTACAAGAGACCCATGACAAGATGGTCCGAAGGTATCTGTTTTCCTCCTCGATTTGCATCTTGCCATGCTTCACATTGGCAATCTCCATCTTTAAACCCTCACACAAAGCACACCTCGTGACACAAGTGCTACCCGAGCTGGCCTTCTCTAAAGACTCAATCTTGGAATTCTTCTCTGCCAACTCGGATTGCAAGACAGGACAAGGCTTGCACGCACCCAACAGTGGGGCCTAGCCCGGAGCTCATCCACCTCTCCACCAAAGCAGCATATTACTCTCAAGGTGAGAAGGTCAGTCATGTGCTTGGTGCACGACTCACACTCAACCTCCTCCGACGAGAACGACCTGGTGGATTTAGCAAACTCCACTCCTTCGCCGTGTCCTCCCACTTCTGCCTGAACTCCTTGCGCTCTCTAGCGGCACGCCTAAGCAGCTTATCCTGACTAAGCAAGGCGGCAGTAAGCTTCTCATTCTCAGCAAAGAGTTCGTCATGGGTCATCGATACCTGGGAGGTGTCGTCATCATCATCCCGAGGGGTGTGCTCCAGCTTGCCATCGATCTCATCACCAAGCGCCATGGTGCAAAAGCCCTCGTCGTCGGCGAAGAAGCAAAGTCCGTTCAGCTTGTCCTCAATCTTCTTCATCTTCCGGACTCGTCATCGCTTGAGCAAGCGAGTCGTCATCCGAGCCGTCGGATGTCGCTGAGCGTGGCGAAGAACGTGCGCGTGCTCAGCCTGGGCCTTCTCTAAGTACTTCTTCTTGATGTACTCTTGTCGAAGCCGCCTCTCTTCTTGCGCCTTGGGGGGAGTGCTTCTCCTTGCGCTTGCCGGAGTCGTACTTGTGCCCGTGATCGCCCTTCCCCGAAATGCTTGTTCTTCTTGGGGCAGTTGGCGATGAAGTGGTCGGGGTTCGCCGCACTCGAAACAGCCGAGCGTCCTCCTCCACGGCGACGGTTCATGCGGTGTTGTGGAACCACGAAACCGTTGGCAAGCAAAGCCAACTCGCCATCCCCAAAGACTCCAGTGGTCCTCTGTGACAGAAACGAGGGAAGAAAGAGCAAAGCCAGCAGAGGGGTTAGCAGAATAGCCAGAAACCAAAGCCACAGTCAGGCTAGAAGGATTCTCATAAGAGAAGCCCTCGACATGGCGTCAATCTCACTAGACTTGAGCTTACTAAAGAGTGTTGGAAATATGCCCTAGAGGTTATCATAGAGATGATGATATTTCTATTGTATCCATGATTTATTATATGTTCATTGAATATCCATTAAAGACAACTTGTATTGATGGCAATTATGTGAATTGTCTGTGAAACTCTTTTACTTGTATGGTTATTCGATAGTTGTCCCTGATCGGAGTTCATGTGAGGACACACATGAATATTAGATCAGCACATGTATTAGTTGATGACTATGTTTCACAAGTCATAGACATGGAGATGTCAAACTAATAATGTGGGCACATGTATGACATGGGGCTGGACTGACCCAACGTGAGATGTTCTTATTATCTCTTTACACATCATGTACGTTATGTCCTTCGACCTGAGATTGTGGTATGTTCTCAAGATGTGAATCGACTTACTTAGGGACTATCAAACACTACTTCGTAACAGGGTAGTATTAAAGATAGTCTTCGGGTTTGTCAGGAAACATGCTGTGAGACATAAAATATCAAGATGGGATTTGCCCCTCTCCATGCGAGAGAGATATCACTGGACCACTCATATGATTGGATCATAAAATGCATGGCCGTGCTTAGGTTAAATGTTAACCTATGAGTTGGACCAAATATTGTGTGGCAAGGGAATTACGTATATGTGATCATGGTGGTTCGTCAGATATGGTCTTTGCGTATACATAGGAGTTGACACGTCTTGCTAGAGGCCGCTGTCAACTATTGGGCGAGTAGGAGTACTCGGGCCATGTCTATGTGTACGTGAACCCATAGGGTCGCACGCTTAAGGGGTTGGAAGCCTAATTCGAGTTGGACTCGAGACAGACCGGGATTAGGGTTTGCTAATGGGCCTCCAGGTTGGTGGGCTCATTAGGGACGCCTATATAAAGAGGGGTGGGGCGACTAGGGTTAAAAACACATCAATTGTTGACAGCCATCGCCCACCCACGCCCGCGCCTATTGCTCCTCGCAGCGCTTCTCCCTGTAGTGTGGCTACCTCCGAGGTGCTTCATCTGGAGCACAAGGACGAACCGCACGTGGAGACGTGAAGGACGGACGTGAACATCTACACGGCATCACTACAACGCGCACGTCTACACCAAGACGTCTTCCGCTGCACTGCGCGTCTAGTGGTAATCCCGTGATCTATAACTAGCAGTAGTTCTAGGGGTTTATGGGGTTGGAAAAATTTTGTTTTTCGGCTAGCGTAGCATCCTCGTAACCCTACAGTGGTATCGGAGCCGTTACTGCCTCGTTATAGATTCGGTTATGTGCATATAGAGATATGCGTGGTTGTAGATCAATTTCTGATCATGATTCGTGATCAGTATTGGTCATGTAACGATCTACTCCTACCGGTCGGAATTCCACCATCGGAGTTAAGTGATACGTGTAAATCCAATCATGGCAAGATGGAGATCAATCGGATTGATCGACTCGAATCTAGGTCAAGAGCCGGGTGCATGAGATGTACCGCGGCATGTGCAAAAGAACGTCGTTCGTAAAACGGTCGTAACTTTTGCATAAGGCCTCGGATTGAGATGATCTTTAAACGAAAATCGATCTATAGAAAATTTTACATCCGATTTTCACCCGCTTTAGCCAGTTTTGTCGAATTTAGATTTGTGAAAAAAGGCCGGGAAAATTATGTTTTTTGCGATTCAAGATTAGACCTCGGGAACGTTTAACTCTGTTTTGCAGGATTTGATGACTGGTATAGCCCTTATATGTATGTGATGCATGTATGTAATTATTTCATGACTTGCATGTCGTGATTATGACAATATGGCTGGAGCCACATATATTGTCCTTTTGATGTAATGGCCTGCGTGCCAAAATTATGATGATCCTACACGCGACTATGTAATTACTTTATTACGCTAGTTATAGCTAGTCGGTGGATTCATCGTTGGAGGATGGCGTGCATGTACCATGAAGATGGAGATCATCATGGTGAACAGATTGACGGAGATGGAGATCTCCAAAGAAACACTGGGCTATACCAAGTCATATCTGTGTTTATGCTATTCTATTATTATGTTCTACTTTCACGTATGATTCATGTTTATTGTCTACATGCGGTAGTGAAAGTGTGGAACGATCCCTCAGTAATGTTCAAGTCATATGCTTCCCAAACCTTGCACTGTCATATGTCTTGTACAATCGGTGGTGCGCCTATGAAATTAGGGTGTCACTGATTTTCCTTGACCAGGCAGGTTCGTATCGGATACTTACTGCAGAAGGGTTGGTTGCTTGAACAAGGTCATCCTAACGGTTAGGGACCTTGAAGCATAAGGAGTTGAGCACGCATAGAGATGCTGGCCAACAACAAGAGTCATATGTGATATGATTAGCAAAGAGTTGCTTACCAATCTACCATGTCCACTAGTGGTGATGCTAAAGCTCACTAGTAGACTTGTTAGTTTGGGTCTTGAATCATTGAGATTCAATAGAGGGATATTGATCTCAGTGGGAGTAGATTATATTAATGATTTAATATCATTTACTCTATCTTGGATACTTTGTCTTAGTATTTTGCATTTACTTTTGTTGTAGATCAATGGCACCTAGCAATCCACCATTTACTTTACGATCAATCCTTGAGAAAGATAAATTGAATGGAACAAACTATGCGGATTGGATCCGCAACCTGAGAATTGTTCTCAGGGCTGAAAAAAAGGAAGATATTCTAGACACCCCACTACCAGAGGAACCTGCTGATAATGCACCTGCTACTGAGAAAACCGCTTACAAGAAAGCATGTGATGCTGATCTTGAAGTGGGATGCCTGATGCTTGCTAGCATGGAACCAGATCTGCAGATGCAGTTTGATAATAACCATACATCCTATGATATGATCATAGCGCTAGATGAGATGTTCCAGACTCAAGCTAGAACCGAAAGGTTCAATGTTTCTAAGTCTCTTGCTGAGAATAAGTTAGCAGAGGGTGCAGAGGGTGCAGCAGTTGGACCGCATGTGATCAAGATGGTTGGTTACACACAGAGGTTGGAGAAGCTAGGCTTCCCAATTGGTCCAGAACTGGCTACTGACTTCATTCTCTCTTCTCTCCCACCTAGCTATGGGAACTTCATCTCGAACTACCATATGCATGGTGCAGAGAGGGGCTTGAATGAGTTGTGTGGCATGCTTAAGACAGCAGAAGCAGACATCAAGAAAGGTGCTGGCAGCAGCCATGTGATGGCGTCCAGAAACAAGCCAACTTTAAAAGGAAAGGCAACTTCTGGAAGAATAGAAAGGGCAAGGGCAAGGCCAAAGATGTGATCTCTAAGCCAACCCTCCTGCGCCTGACGCTGCTGGACCAACTGCTGATTCTGAGTGCTTCCACTGTAAGGGGAAAGGTCACTGAAAAAGAAACTGCAAGGTGTACTTAGCATCCTTGATGAAGGATGGCGGTGGTAAAGGTACTCCCGCTGCTCATACACTTGCTGTTTATATTACAGATATTTTCCTCGCTGACTCTTATATTAATTCTTGGGTATTTGATACCGGCTCGGTTGCTCACATTTGCAATACGATGCAGGGAATGATAAGAGGTAGAAGCGTTGGAAAAGGGGAGGTTGATTTCCGCGTGGGCAATAATACAAGAGTTGCTGCGTTGAACGTCGGGACGATGCAACTACACCTCCCATCAGGATTTATTTGGGAGTTGAATAATTGTTATTTTTTTCCAAGTTTAAGTCGAAACATTGTGTCACCTTCATGTTTGATGAAGGATGGCTATTCATTTGCGAGTAAAGACAATGGTGTGTTATCTCTAAGAATGATAATGTATGTTTGTGGCTTTTGCTTTCCATTGTGAATGGGTTGTTTATTTTAAATCTTGATGATGCACCTATGTCTATCTGTAATATTACTGCTAAAAGGCCTCGACTTAATGAGTTAAGTCCTATCTATATGTGGCATTGTCGTTTGGGGTCATATAAGTGAAAACCGCATGAAGAAGCTCCATGCTGATGGGATTCTAACTTCGTTTGATTTTGAATCATACGAGACATGTGAGGCTTGCTGCTGGGCAAGATGACCAAGTCGCCTTTCACAGGTTTTCCTGAGAGGGCGTCTGACTTATTGAAACTTATACATACTGATGTATGTGGACCAATGAGTACGACAGCTAGAGGCGGATTCCAATATTTCATAACCTTCACTGATGATTTTAGCAGATATGGCTATATCTATCTGATGAAGCATAAGTCTGAGACATTTGAAAAGTTCAAAGAATTTCAGAATGAGGTAGAGAATCAACGTGGCAAGAAAATTAAGGCCTTGCGATTGGATCTGGAGGTGGAGGTGAATATTTGAGCCACGAGTTTAGCAATCATCTTAAGAGTGTGTGGAATTGTTCCACAGCTTACGCCACCTGGAACGCCTCAGCGAAACGGCGTGTCCGAGCGACGTAATCGAACTTTGTTAGACATGGTTCGGTCTATGATGAGCCAGTCGGACCTACCTTTATCGTTTTGGGGATACGCTCTAGAAACAGCCGCTTTCACTTTAAATAGGGTACCGTCTAAGTCCGTAGTTAAGACACCATATGAGATATGGACTGGTAAGAGTCCCAGTTTGTCTTTTCTAAAGATTTGGGGTTGTGAAGTTTATGTCAAATGACTTATTTCAGATAAACTAACACCCAAGTCGGACAAATGCTTTTTTGTGGGATACCCAAAGGAAACTTTAGGGTATTACTTCTACAACTGCACAGAGGGCAAAGTGTTTGTCGCTCGAAACGGTGTTTTCTTAGAGAAAGAGTTTCTCAAAAGAGACAAGAGAGGGCAGAAGGTGTATCTTGAAGAAGTTCAAGATGAGCCAACAGGGATTGACTCCACGAGTGATGCTAATGTAGCAGAACAAGTTGAGCTACCTGTGGCAACAGACACCCCGCCCCAACCACGAAGGTCGGCAAGAATCCGTGAGTTGCGTGGGAATGTGTTATTGTTAGACGATGACGAACCTGCAACTTTTGCTGAGGCAATGATGGACCCTGATTCCGAGAAATGGCATAGTGCCATGAGATCGAGATAGATTCCATGGGAGCTAATCAAGTTTGGAACTTGGTTGACCCGCCTGATGGGGGGACCCATATAGTGCAAATGGATCTATAAAAAGAAAAAGGATATGGATGGAAACGTCCAAGTTTATAAAGCTCGACTTGTCGCAAAAGGTTTTCGGCAAGTTCAAGGAGTTGACTACGACGAGACTTTCTCTCGGTAGCGATGCTTAAATCTATCCGGATCATTCTACAATTGCTGCCTATTATGACTATGAGATATGGCAGATGGATGTTAAAACAGCCTTTCTAAATGGAAATTTGGAAGAGGACGTGTATATGATACAGCCCGAAGGTTTGTTGATCCTAACAATTCTAAGAAAAATATGCAAGCTTAAGAAATCTATTTATGGATTAAAGCAAGCATCTCGGAGTTGGAATATTCGTTTTGATGAGGTGGTCAAAGGGTTTGGCTTCCGTCAAAATGAAGAAGAACCTTGTGTTTACAAGAAGGAAAGTGGGAGCGCTGTTGTGTTTCTAATCTTGTATGTAGATGACATACTGTTGATTGGGAATGACATTCCGATGTTGCAAACCGTAAAGACTTCATGAATAATAGTTTTTCTATGAAGGATTTAGGAAAGCAACATATATTCTGGGCATTAAGATCTATAGAGATAGGTCAAAGAGGCTAATAGGATTAAGCCAAGAAGAAACGTACATTGACAAGGTGTTGAAGCGGTTTCAACATGGAACAGTTCAAGAAAGGGTTCTTGCCTATGTCACATGGCATGCGCTTAGCGAGAAACAGTGTCCTTCGACATCTAATGAGCGAGAGCGCAGAGTAAGGTTCCATATGCTTCAGCCATTGGTTCCATCATGTATGCCATGATATGTACACCCCGGATGTCTCATATGCTCTAAGTGTTGCGAGCAGATATCAAGCTAATCCAGGTGAGAGTCACTGGACACTTGCTAAAAACATCCTTAAGTACTTGAGAAGACTAAAGATGTGTTCTAAATATGGAGGTGAGGAGGAGGAGCTCGTTGTAAATGGTTACACTGATGCTAGCTTCCAAACCGACACAGATGATTCACAATCTCAATCAGGTTTTGTGTTCACAATAAATGGTGGTGCAGTCTGTTGGAAAAGTTCCAAGCAGGAGACCGTGTCTGATTCTACAGCAGAAGCCGAGTACATTGCAGCTAGTGGAGCTGCAAAGGAAGGTGTTTGGATGAGGAGGTTCCTCATTGATCTTGGTGTGTTTCCAAATGCGTCTAGCCCATTGTCTCTACATTGTGATAACAATGGGGCGATCGCGCAGGCTAAGGAACCAAGAAATCACCAGAAGAACAAACATGTACTACGGAAATTCACCTCATTCGAGAGTTCATTGGAAGAGATGAGATTAAGATGTGCAAAATACATACGGATTTGAATGTAGCAGATCCTTTGACAAAGGCTCTTCCACAGCCTAAGCATGAGGCGCACGTGAGGTCTATGGGTATTAGATATCTAAAAGATTACTCTAGTGCAAGTGGGAGACTGTTGGAAATATGCCCTAGAGGTTATCATAGAGATGATGATATTTCTATTATATCCATGATTTATTATATGTTCATTGAATATCCATTAAAGACAACTTGTATTAATTGGCAATTATGTGAATTGTCTGTGAAACTCTACTTGTATGGTTATTCGATAGTTGTCCCTGATCGGAGTTCATGTGAGGACACACATGAATATTAGATCAGCACATGTATTAGTTGATGACTATGTTTCACAAGTCATAGACATGGGAGATGTCAAACTAATAATGTGGGCACATGTATGACATGGGGCTGGACTGACCCAACGTGAGATGTTCTTATTATCTCTTTACACATCATGTACGTTATGTCCTTCGACCTGAGATTGTGGTATGTTCTCAAGATGCGAAACGACTTACTTAGGGACTATCAAACGCTACTTCGTAACAGGGTAGTCATAAAGATAGTCTTCGGGTTTGTCAGGAAACATGCTGTGAGACATAAAGGATCAAGATGGGATTTGCCCCTCTCCATGCGAGAGAGATATCACTGGACCGCTCATATGATTGGATCATAAAATGCATGGCCGTGCTTAGGTTAAATGTTAACCTATGAGTTGGACCAAATATTGTGTGGCAAGGGAATTACGTATATGTGATCGTGGTGGTTCGTCAGATATGATCTTTGCGTATACATAGGAGTGACACGTCTTGCTAGAGGCCGCTGTCAACTATTGGGCGAGTAGGAGTACTCGGGCCATGTCTATGTGTACGCGTGAACCTATAGGGTCGCACACTTAAGGGGTTGAAGCCTAATTCGAGTTGGACTCGAGTCAGACCGGGATTAGGGTTTGCTAATGGGCTCCAGGTCGGTGGGCTCATTAGGGACGCCTATATAAGAGGGGTGGGGCGACTAGGGTTAAAAACACGTCAATTGTTGACAGCCGTCGCCCACCCACGCCCGCGCCTATTGCTCCTCACAGACCTAGCAGTCTAGAGGCGTGACGCTTCCTCCCTGTACGTGTGGATACCTCGGAGGTGCTGCATCTGGAGCACAAGGATGAACCGCACGTGGAGACATGAAGGACGGACGTGAACATCTACACGGCATCGCTGCAACGCGCACGTCTACACCAAGACGTCTTCCGCTGCACTCCCCGTCTAGTGGTAATCCCGTGATCTATAACTAGCAGTAGTTCCTGGTTTATGGGGTTGGAAAATTTTTGTTTTTCGGCTAGCGTAGCATCCTCGTAACCCTACAAAGAGCTCGTTGCAAGTGAGGGTCTCATAGTTAGACGATTCGATGATCGCCTGGACCTTGAGTCCGACAGACAACGATCGAGAGTCTGCAAAAGCTTCAAAGCCCTCTCATGATCGTCGAAAGGCAACAGCTCCTTGTTAGCTCGCATCTTGTTGACAATCACCTGAAAGCGAGCGAGATAAACTCTCTATGCTCTCGCCAGGCTGATGTGAATATTCTCATACTCCCACTTGTGCTGACTCGTAGAGACGGGATTTGACTTGAGTGGTGCCCTCTAAAGCGCATGAGGGTAGCCCAAATCTCACGAGCCGTGGGGAGGTGAGAAATGCGATCAAACTCTGACATGCTCAGACAGGAGAACAAGGCATTACGTGCCCGGCTATTGGCCTCGTGCTCATCGATCTAAAGCTGAGAGACACGAGCAGCCAGGACAACGTAATCGGCCTTGTTGCAAATCTCCCAAACAGAAGAGCCCATGCCGCGATCCATGTCACCTTCGGTGGATCTGGAACCGGCTAAGGTGGAAGATCTTTAACCCGCTCCGATACCAATTGAAGGACCGCGAATGCAAAAGCAAGGCGACCAGAGGGGGGGTGAATGGGAGCCAATCAAATTTCTCTCGAAACTTTGGCCGAGTGTCCCAAAATCAACCCCGAAAAGCACGGACCGAAACGTGATGCTCACGACCCTTGGAAGAGGGTGGATGATCCCTAGGATCACAGTGGAGCACCACCAAGCACAAGCGAAGCAAAGACCAAAAGCTCCGGCTCAAGTTCCCCTTGGAAACCGAGTCCCGAACGTAGATTGGAGGCTACGTCGAGAAATCTCCAAATACCAATGCTAACAAGTAGCAAAGATACCTAGAAATGTTTCGTTGTTAACTCTAGGGCCAAACGAGAAGTCCGAAAACCAAACCAAAAAGCCAGGACGGCAAAAGCACTGAAATGGACCCTTCAGCAATGTCCCGGACTATCCGGACCCCCAGTCCCGGACTGTCCGCGGCTGGGGCAGACTGTCCGCCAAACAGTCCCGGACTGTCCGCCGGCTAAAACACAAAAACAGTAGTGCTGCTGCAACTTCCCTGGACACTCCCGGACTGTCCGCCAAACACTACGGCGGACTGTCCGCGGTACAAATTTGGACTTGTCCGAATGTGCACCGCAGCCACTGGTCTGCCTCATGCCCGATGCGCGGACTGCCCGCGATCCCAGGCGCGGACTGTCTGCGACCCTGCAGAGAGGGCGATTTTGATCGCCCTTCTCCCAAATCTCCCCAAATCCGATCCAAATCAAAATCCCATGATCCCAAACTTGGAGAAGATGATCATGGAGTAGTTAGGAGACTATCCCCAAGAAATCATCCGCTCAAAACAATCCAAACACCAGGAAATCGAAGGAGAAGGTGGATGAACCGAAAAAGCGCCACGGAAACGAAATCATCCCGATCTATTCGATCATGAGGAGTTAGATGAATTTCTTTGGTCGCAATGACCTCCTCAATGATACGAACAAAATGATTCAAACAGATTTCGCAAAGACGCACTAGAGAGGGAGATTGAGTGACGGGAAAATCGCGGACAAAAGAAGAACGCGAAGAACACGAACCAAAACATGAATCAAGTCAACAATCTGCAGCCGTAGCGCAAACACACGCTACAACCGTGATGTTACGGCCTCACTTCCTCAAAATCAACAGTACACAGAGGCAAGTCTCTCTGCGGATCTCAGCTAGCTACAGCAGGGGATTGGGAGAGCAGGAAACCCTAGAAAGCAAGAGCAAATGACTGAGATAATTGGGGAGGAGGGTGTCTCCCCCTACTTAACCTATTCCTGACCTAAGTCTAATTCCTACTCTACCCCTCTCTATTCTAATTACAGAGCGAACCAGCTAAACCCTAAGGTTATTCTGGACCAACTCAGGTGGTAGGTGTATCCGACGGCCATGCCCGCAGAACTCGTCAGCGTTGCCTCGACGTAACCTTCCGATTGCCGCCACGTGCCACCACCGCTCTGCCCGTCCTTTTCCCGGACGCTGCACCCCCGGTTTTGTGGCCGAAACCGGGAAACCAGGCCTTCACGCCATCCCCCGGTTTTGAGGCCCAAACCGGGAAACCAGCCTCCAAGTCCATCGCCTGAGTTTTGTGGCCCAAACTCAGAAACCCGTAGCGCCCAGGTTTTGAGGCTCAATGCGGATACATGGGTGTATGCCGAGTCTCTGAGTGATGAGTGATTGTCAACGGAGATGATGCGCATGTTCTTTGGCTTGTGTTGTGGCAGGTGTCGAGCACGGAGACAGTGATCAATGGGGTGAAGGTCAAGGTTAGGTTCGACGTGCGTGCCGACGGACCGGGCGCGATGAAGGATGGGCGTGCCGTGCGGCGGACGTGCCATGCCGATGTATCGGACGGTGAAGGGCGGACGTGGACTTGGACTGATGGACTGGAGGCCGGAGGATCAGCTGTGGTGGCTGGCAGCCTGCGACAGCGACAAGCGGAGAAGTGCGATCATGTCGGTGGAAGGGGTGCACAGGCGGTGCATCCCCTCTACGACGCCGGTTTGTTGGTAGAGCCCGGGAAAAACCAACGTGGACGGTTTCCAGGTTTGGGCCTCAAAACCTGGGTGCTGGGTTTCCAGGTGAGCCTCAAAACCTGGGCGTGGGCCGGTTTCCGAGTTTGGGCCTCAAAACTCGGGCGCGGACGGTTTCCGAGTTTGGCCACAAAACTCGGGCTGGAGGCTGGTTTCCCGGTTTGGGTCTCAAACCGGGGGCTGATGGAAAAGGCTGGTTTCCCGGTTTGGGCCACAAAACCGGGGGTGCAGAGTGGTGGCGGCACGTGGCGGCGATCTGAAGGTTGCGTGGAGGCGACGCGGAAGACCGTGCGGGCGTGGCTGTCGGATCTACCTACCACCAGCGGGTGGACTAGAATAGCCTTAGGGTTAGGCTGGTCCGCTCTGTAAATACAGTAGTGAGGGGTAGAGTAGGAATAGGCTTAGGCTAGGTTAGTATAAGTAGTCTAGGGGAGACACCCTCCTCCCTATCTCAGTTAGCGCAGTCATTTGCTTCCTAGCATTAGGGTTTCCACTCTCCCACACCCCTGCTTTAGCTAGTTGAGATCCGCAGAGAGACTCCACTCTGTGTACTGTTGATTCGAGGAAGTGAGGCCGTATCCTCACCTTGGAGCACTGATCGATGGGTTGATTTGCGTCCTTGATTCGAGTTCGTGGCTGTGATTTCCGTTTTGCTTGTGTTCTTCGCGGAATCCTTTTTGCTCCACGATTTTCCCGTCGCTTGATCTCTTTGCTCGGTTCATCTTTTGCAATTCCGTTTGAACCAAGTTGTTCTAGATCGTGAGGCACTTCTTTCCACCGAAGGAATCATCCTCTAACCTCACGGTCTAGGAGATCGATCGATTTTTCGTTTCGGGTCACTTTTCTTCCCTTCCCCCGAAATCTTCGATTCACCGATTTGGAGTTAGGTTCGAGCCATGATCTCTTAGAGATAGCTCACTAACCCCCTTGTGACTTCACTCACCAAGTTTGATCCCTAGAGGATTTGTTTTGGGTGAGTTCTAGTCGAATCGGTGGACGAACAGTGAATTCGCGGGGTGACCGGACGCTTCATTCAACGACCGGACCGCTGCTACAGTGCGTCCGGTGGTTGAACTCTGTCTGATTCTTTTGCTTGACCGGACGCTCTGTTCAATCGACCGGACGCTCCCTTCAGTGAGTCTGGTCAGAAACAGAAAGGTTCCAGAAACGTTTTCTGTGACCGGACGCGTCCGATGCCCAGTGACCGGACCCTCTGGTGAGTCCGATCGTTTTTTCGGTGTTTCGTTTTGCTCGACCGGACGCTGGTTTTTGGAACTGATCGGACGCGCTGCTCGCACTGTTCCCGTGTTTTTGTCTCATCTGACCGGACGCTCAGTGAACGACCGGACGCTTGAGCTCCGTGCGTCCGGTCGCGAACAGAGAGCTCCCAGAGCTGTTTTCTGACGACCGGACGCGTCCGGTCCCTGCTGACCGGACGCAGGCCAGAGTCCGGTCGCTGCTGTTTCGCGCGTTTTCGTTCGCGGCTCGTTCGTTCTTGATCGGATTTGAGTTCCGTCTTTTTGGGTTGGCTTTCTAGGGTTGTCTAGTGTCCCGCTGTGCTTCTAGGAAGCATCCACCCTACATCTAGGGTCGTGGACATTAGCAAGCTCTAGGTTTCGCTTTTGGGTTGATCTTGGGACAGTGGCATCTAGTTTCCGAAAGGAATTTTGAAGCTCCCATTCACCCCCCCTCTGGTCGCTTTCGGGTAGCTTCTCGGTCCTTCAATTGGTATCGGAGCGGGTTAAGGATCTTCCACCTTAGCCGGTTCCAGATCCACCGAAGGCGACATGGATCGCGGCGTGGGCAAACCGCCGTTTTTTGATGGGACGAACTATGCGTATTGGAAGATACGTATGTCGGCCTATTTGCAGAGCTTGGGCGCTTCGATCTGGGATATTTGCAACTCCCCTGATTACGTGGTCTTGGCTGCTCGTGTGAATCAACAGCAGATCGATGAGCATGATGCCAATAGCCGACCCGTAATGCTCTTTTCTCTTGTTTGAGCATGGGTGAGTTTGATCGCGTTTCTCACCTCGCTACGGCTCGGGAGATCTGGGACACTCTCATGCGTTTTCATGAGGGCACCTCTCAAGTCAAAACCCGACTCTACGAGTCGTTCAAGCGAGAGTTGAGAACTTTAGACATCAACCTGGCGAGAGCATAGAAAGTTTATTCGCTCGCTTTCAGGTGATTGTCAACAGGATGAGGGCTAACAGAGAGCAGTTGCCATTTGACGATCATGAGCGTGCTTTGAAGCTTTTTGCACACTCTTGACCGTTCGGTGTGGGACTCCAAGGTTCAGGCAATCATCGAATCGCCGAACTATGAGACCCTCACCTGCGATGAGCTCTTCAGTAAGCTCAAGTCCAGTGAGATTGATGCTATGGCAAGGGCTTCTTTTGAAAATCCTTCTCGCCCGTCCATGGCTTTGGTTTCCGGCTCTTCCTCTAACCCCTCAGCTGGCTTTGCGCTTTCTTCTCTCTTTTCTGTGACAGAGGACCAGCTGGAGTCTTTGGGAGATGACGAGTTGGCTTTGCTCGCCAACCGGTTCTCGCGGTTCCACAACAACCGCATGAACCGTCGTCGAGGAGGAGAGGACGCACGGATGCTACGAGTGCGGCAACCCCGACCACTTCATCGCCGACTGCCCCAAGAAGAAGAACAAGCACTTGGGCAAGGGCGAACATGGGCGCAAGCGCGACTCCAAGTACAAGGAGAAGCACGTCCCTCCAAGGCACAAGAAACGGGGCGGCTTCGACAAAGAGTACATCAAGAAGAAGTACTTGGAGAAGCAGCAAGCTGAGCATCGCGCGTTCTTCGCCACGCTCAGCGACGTCGACGGCTCGGATGACGACTCCGCCAGCTCGAGCGATGACGAGTCCGAGAAGAAGAAGAGGATCGAGGACAAGCTGAACGGCCTCTGCTTCTTCGCCGACGACGACGGCTTCTGCACCATGGCGCTCGGAGATGAGGTCGACGGCGAGCCGGAGCGTACCCCTCGGAACGACGACGACGACGACACCTCCCAGGTAAGACGGTTGGAGGACGTTTGGTTGGTGGATTCCGGTTTGTTCGAGGCACATGACCGGAAAACCCAAGTGGTTCTCCAGCCTTAGCCCGGTCGCCGGAAAGGAGTACATAACCTTCGGCGACAATAGTAAAGGTAAGGTATTGTCTCGTGGGACGGTGCGGGTTAATGAGCACTTTGTGTTGCGCGATGTTGCTCTTGTTTCTAACCTACATTTTAACTTGCTTTGTTTCGCAACTTTTTGATGATGACTATGAGATTCGTTTCAAACCGAACCTTAGTCGCATCTTAGATCCTCAGGGCGATCTTGTATGTCTGATTTCGCCCTTTGGAAAAGTTTTTTGTGTGCGAATTTTTCGGAGTCGTTTGGTTCTTCTCGCTGTCTTTTGGCTAGTCCTTCTCTCCGATCTTTGGAAGTGGCATAGGAGGCTCGGTCATTTAAGCTTCGACTTGCTCGCAAGACTTAGCTCACTTGGCCTAATTCGAGGATTGCCCAAGCTTTCGATGGAGAAGGATCTAGTTTGCCATTCTTGCAGACATGGGAAGATGGTTGCCGCTCCCCACCATCCAGTGACTAAGGTCATGACCTCGCACCCCGGAGAGCTTTTACATATGGACCTTGTTGGTCCGGCTCGGGTGAGCTCGGTTGGTGGCAAGTGGTATGTTTTTGTTGTTGTTGACGACTTTTTGAGATATTCGTGGTCTTCTTTTTAGCTGAGAAGACCGAGACTTTCTCCCTTGCTCGCAATCTGATTTTGCGTCTTCAGAACGAGTTCCCTTTGAACTCGATGCGAGCTATTCGGAGTGATAATGGTTCCGAGTTTAAAAATTCGGATTTTGAGATGTTTTGTAACCGCCTTGGTTTGGAGCATCAGTTTTCTTCCCCCTACACACCGCCCCAAATGGTGTTGTAGAGAGGAGAATCGGACCCTTGTTGAGATGGCCAGGACGATGCTTGATTAGCATAGGACTCCTAGGCGCTTTTGGGCCGAAGCTATGAACACTGCATGCTACATTTCGAATCGCATTTTTCTGAGAGCGTTTTTGAAAAAGACCTCTTATGAGTTGCGTTTTGGTCGCCAGCCCAAGGTGAGTTATTTTAGAGTCTTTGGTTGCCATTGTTTTATATTGAAGAAAGGCAACCTGGACAAGTTTGAGTCTCGTTCTTCTGACGGTGTGTTTTTGGGGTTATGGCACTCACACTCGAGCTTATCGTGTACTTAACCTTGACACTAACCGAGTCATGGAGACATCAGATGTCACCTTCGACGAGACTCTTGTTTGTCCTTCTTCTCGTTTTGAGCGTGCAGGTGATCATGAGGTTGGAGAGCCTCTTTTTGATGACGAGGACGAGGGTGCTGAAGGTATAGATGATCTAGCACCCCCTCCACCTGCCGTGCCGCAAGGAGCGGCCTCGACGACGACTCACGGCCCCGACACTTCTTCTCCTGGGGGCCGTGGGATCCACCTCGCGCGGTACCGTACCTTTTGTACCCAGGGTGGAACCAGCTGCTGTTGAGGGGGAGGTCACTTCTTCCCGGGAGGCGCCACGACATATCCAGCGCCAGCACCCCCCTGAACAGATGATCGGCGACATCGACGAGCGAGTTACTCGCTCCAGGTCACAGCACATCTCGCACTTTGCTCATTCTGCTTTTGTTGCGTCTTTTGAGCCCCGAGATGTTGGACACGCATTGACGGATCCGGATTGGGTCAATGCTATGCATGAGGAGCTAGAGAACTTTGAGCGAAATCGGGAGGTTTGGGTTCTAGTGCCACCACCTCCTGACTGTAAACCTATTGGGACAAATGGGTATTTAAAAACAAGCAAGGAGAGGAGGGCCACATTGTGAGAAACAAGGCCCGGCTTGTAGCGAAGGGTTATAGTCAGAAGGAGGGGATAGATTATGAGAGGAGACCTTCGCTCCTGTAGCTCGTTTGGAGGCTATTAGGATACTCTTGGCTTATGCCTGCATCCATGGTTTCAAACTTTTTCAAATGGATGTCAAGAGTGCCTTCTTAAACGGCTACATTGAGGAGGAGGTCTATGTCCAGCAACCCCCCGGTTTTGAAAATCCCAAGTTTCCAAACCATGTCTTTAAACTCCACAAGCTTTGTATGGTTTGAAACAAGCCCCTAGAGCCTGGTATGAGAGATTAAAAACCTTTTTGCTAGCTAAGGGTTTTAAAATGGGATGTGTAGATAAAACGCTCTTTCTCCTCAAGCAAGGCAAATACTCTCTTGGTCCCAATTTTACGTGGATGAATATCATTTTCGGTGGTTCTTCTCACGCTTTGGTTGCCAAGTTTGCAGATACTATGAGCAGGGTTTCGAGATGAGCATGATGGGCGAGCTGACTTTCTTTCTCGGGTTGCAAATTAAGCAATCCCGAGAGGGACGTTTGTGCACCAGGGCAAGTACACGAGGGACTTGCTGAAGCGGTTCGACATGGGTGAGGCCAAGCCTCTTCCGACGCCCATGTCGACGACGACTGCCCTGGATGCCGACACGGATGGAGAAGCAGTGGACCAGAAGGAGTACCGCAGCATGATTGGATCGCTGCTCTACCTGACGGCGACACGGCCCGGACATTCAGTTCGCCGTGTGCTTGTGCGCGCGCTTTCAGGCTTCGCCACGCACTTCTCTCACCGTCAGGCGTGAAGCGCATCTTCAGTTACCTTCGTTTCACGCCTGAGTTCGGGATTTGGTATTCTGCTTCCTCCACCCTCTCGCTTTGCGGTTATTCCGATGCTGATTTTGCTGGTTGTCGCATTGAGCGCAAGTCCACTTCTGGACTTGCCAGTTTTATTGGTCTTTCTCTTGTGTCGTGGTCTTCTCGCAAGCAGTCTAGTGTCGCTCAGTCTACCACGGAGGCTGAATATGTTGCTGCGGCTAGCTGCTGTTCCCAGTTACTCTGGATGATGGCCACTTTGCGTGATTTTGGTTTGAGCTTTACTCGAGTTCCTTTGCTTTGTGACAGCACGAGTGCCATTAGCGTTGCTAAGAACCCCGTGCTTCACTCGAAAACCAAACACATTGATGTGCGCTTTCATTTCTTGCGAGACCACCAGGAGAAGGGTGATATCGACCTTCGCCATGTCGATACTCTCATCACCAATTGGCTGATATTTACCAAGCCTTTAGACGAATCAACCTTAAATAGGTTGAGGGTGAGCTTGGTGTGTGTTTCCCCTTTTAGATGGGGGAAGCATTTTGAGATGTACAGACTGACTCTTTTATTTGAGGCTCTTTTTTTTTGAGTTTCTTGAGTCTTTCCAATTGGTATCTTCTTTCTTTCAGTTTTGTGTCGGGCATACGCATTTACATTCTGAGCTTGATGTCTATATTCACTAGAATGTAATTATGCTCTTGTTAGTATTGCTCCGATACTTATGATGATGCTTGTAGCTTATGCTCCTTCTGATCACTGTTACATGTTTATGAGCGAGCTATTTTTGGAATGGTGAATTATGCCTAATGTATAAATCTGAAAATGTTCACCATTGAGATATGCAACTAGCATGTGTAGGGGTGTGTTGAGTCCATCCTGCTTTTCATATATGCTAGGTTGCTATGTCTCTAGTTCTGAGTCATTCACTTGCTTGGTTGTTCATAACTTGCTTAAAATCTGAACCAAGTATTGTTGATTGAAAAGATCGAGATGGGATTGCTTGTCACACCTCATGGTATTGAGACTGTTTCTCATTGCACTTTGAGTTAAACTTGAGCCATGTAGTGTATGACCGAACCGTTGCTTTAAGCTTCTGATTGCTTCGGCATAGGCTTCGCACGGTTGAAAAGTTAGGCGATGACAAGCTTTCAACCTCTCGCAATCACATGCTAAAAATGAACTTGTGAATTCTTTTACCGCTGCAACTCCGATATGAATTGAAATCACAAGTATATGCTTCATTCCTATGCATGATGATTGAACTTTGCTAGGGGTAGTTCACCTTGTATATATGCTTAGCACTTGTTTGGATTCCTTCTATACATGTCTAGTGCTATTTTGATGGTGACTATCCTTTTGGCTTAAAACTGCTCACATGCTCATGCTTCATATTTCGTATAAGTGATCAGTTTGAGCCTTTGCTATTTGAGTGCTTAATTGAGATGTTGGAGCTATACTGATTAGAGCATCTTTGCACTCTTTTGACTATATACTTGAAGCTCCTAACTTGCATTTTGACTCCATATGCATTGTGGAAGGAGATCTTGTGTTCAGGGGGAGTTTATGTGGAAGAGGAGTTCTTCTCCGATACCTTTTGGCCTTGATAAGTGCATTTTCAACTAGGGGGAGAAATTTACGCAAATCATATGCCCTGAAAATCTTTTTTCCTAGTTGCTTGCATTGTCGAGGGGGAGTTTGCTAGTTGTGTTGAGCCGTTGCCTCTGTCTTGAGGGACTAGCAAACGTTCCTAGCTTTTCATGAGCTTTCATAAGCTTTTTCATTTGGCTTTCAATTGGTATCGTCTGGTGTGCTTTCCCATTTGGTTTGGGTTGATTCCAATTGGTTCGGAGTGATTTTCTTGCTAGTTGTGTTGAGCCTCTGTGCCTCTATCTTGAGGGACTAGCATTTTTGCTTCTGTTGTCCTCCGATCTTCAATTGTATCTGCTAGCGGTGTTGAGCCTGTTCTACCTCTTCTTGAGGGCTAGCTTTGCTTTGCTTGGTTGCGTCGAGCCGTTGCCCATGTCTTTGGGGACCAAGTTTTTCGCTTCATCCACTTGACCTTCTCGGCTTTTGTAGGCTTTTGGGTCATTGGTTGGGTTTTCTCTTCTTCTTCCCACTCCTTCCTACCTCCTTCTTCTTATTCATGATTTGTTGTGGAGTTGACAATGCACTCATCAAGGGGAGATTGCGGATACATGGGTGTATGCGAGTCTCTGTGTGATGAGTGATTGTCAACGGAGATGATGCGCATGTTCTTTGGCTTGTGTTGTGCAGGTGTCGAGCACGGAGACAGTGATCGATGGCGGGTGAAGGTCAAGTTGCGACGTGTCGTGCCGACGGACCGGGCGCGATGAAGGATGGGCGTGCCGTGCGGCGGACGTGCCATGCCGATGTATCGGACGGTGAAGGGCGGACGTGGACTTGGACTGATGGACTGGAGGCCGGAGGATCAGCTGTGGTGGCTGGCAGCCTGCGACAGCGACAAGCGAGAAGTGCGATCATGTCGGTGGAAGGGTGCACAGGCGGTGCATCCCCTCTACGACGCCGGTTTGTTGGTAGAGCCGGGAAAAACCAACGGTGGACGGTTTCCAGGTTTGGGCCTCAAAACCTGGTGCTGGGTTTCCAGGTTGAGCCTCAAAACCTGGGCGTGGGCCGGTTTTCCGATTTGGGCCTCAAACTCGGGCGCGGACGGTTTCCGAGTTTGGCCACAAAACTCGGGCTGGAGGCTGGTTCCCGGTTTGGGCCTCAAAACCGGGGGCTGATGGAAAAGGCTGGTTTTCCCGGTTTTGGGCCACAAAACCGGGGGTGCAGAGTGGTGGCGGCACGTGGCGGCGATCTGAAGGTTGCGTGGAGGCGACGCGGAAGACCGTGCGGGCGTGGCCGTCTGATCTACTACCACCAGCGGGTGGACTAGAATAGCCTTAGGGTTAGGCTGGTCCGCTCTGTAAATACAGTAGTGAGGGGTAGAGTAGGAAATAGGCTTAGGCTAGGTTAGTATAAGTAGTCCTAGGGGAGACACCCTCCTCCCTATCTCAGTTAGCGCAGTCATTTGCTTCCTAGCATTAGGGTTTCCACTCTCCCATCCCCTGCTTTAGCTAGTTGAGATCCGCAGAGAGACTCCACTCTGTGTACTGTTGATTCGAGGAAGTGAGGCCGTATCCTCACCTTGGAGCACTGATCGATGGGTTTGATTTGCGTCCTTGATTCGATTCGTGGCTGTGATTTCCGTTTTGCTTGTGTCTTCGCGGAATCCTTTTTGCTCCACGATTTTCCCGTCGCTTGATCTCTTTGCTCGGTTCATCTTTTGCAATTCCGTTTGAACCAAGTTGTTCTAGATCGTGAGGCACTTCTTTCCACCGAAGGAATCATCCTCTAACCTCACGTCTAGGAGATCGATCGATTTTTCGTTTCGGGTCACTTTTCTTCCCTTCCCCCGAATTCTTCGATTCACCGATTTGGAGTTAGGTTCGAGCCATGATCTCTTAGAGATAGCTCACTAACCCCCTTGGACTTCACTCACCAAGTTTGATCCCTAGAGGATTTGTTTTGGTGAGTTCTAGTCGAATCGGTGGACGAACAGTGAATTCGCGGGTGACCGGACGCTTCATTCAACGACCGGACGCTGCTACAGTGCGTCCGGTGGTTGAACTCTGTCTGAGTTCTTTTGCTTGACCGGACGCTCTGTTCAAATCGACCGACGCTCCCTTCAGTGAGTCCGGTCAGAAACAGAAAGGTTCCAGAAACATTTTTCTGTGACCGGACGCGTCCGATGCCCAGTGACCGGACCCTCTGGTGAGTCCGATCGTTTTTTCGGTGTTTCGTTTTGCTCGACCGGACGCTGGTTTTTGGAACTGATCGGACGCGCTGCTCGCACTGTTCCCGTGTTTTTGTCTCATCTGACCCGGACGCTCAGTGAACGCCGGACGCTTGAGCTCCGTGCGTCGGTCGCGAACAGAGAGCTCCCAGAGCTGTTTTTTCTGACGACCGTAGCGTCCGGTCCCTGCTGACCGGACCAGGCCAGAGTCCGGTCGCTGCTGTTTCGCGCGTTTTCGTTCGCGGCTCGTTCGTTCTTGATCGGATTTGAGTTTCCGTCTTTTGGGTTGGCTTTCTAGGGTTGTCTAGTGTCCCGCTGTGCTTCTAGGAAGCATCCACCCTACATCTAGGGTCGTGGACATTAGCAAGCTCTAGGTTTCGCTTTTGGGGTTGATCTTGGGACAGTGGCATCTAGTTTCCGAAAGGAAATTTTGAAGCTCCCATTCACCCCCCCTCTGGTCGCTTTCGGGTAGCTTCTCGGTCCTTCACTCAAACCTGGAAACCGTCCTCAGCTCAAGTTTTGTGGCCCAAACTCGGAAACCCGTCGCACGCCCAGGTTTTGTGGCCCAAACTTGGAAACCGTCCACCCGGTGGTTTTTCTGTGGCTTAACCACCAAACCAGAGCTGTAGAGGGGATGCACCACCCGTGCACCCCGTCCACTGACATGTGTCCCTAGGTCCTCGACCCGACCAACAAACCGTGCCCCGCAAGTCTCCGTCGTCGCTGTCCTAGCTGTTAGCCACCACAGCTGATCCTCAGGCCCTCCGTCCCTCAGTCACCAGGCCTCACGTCCGCCCTTCACCGCTTCCCCTTCCCGCACTCGGCACACACGTCTCTACTTGACCTTCACCTCGCCTTCGATCACTGTCTCCGGGCTCGACACACCTGCACACACAAGCCAAAGAACCTGCGATCAAACAAAACCGTTGACAACAATCACTCATCACACCGAGACCCGGCATACACCCATGTATCCGCACAGGTGGTGGTCCAACAACACCAGCTGATCCAGGACCTCTCCAAATCTTTCCCCATCCGGTTTTTTCCTACCTTGACTTGTAGGCTGAAGAGCCTTTCTTTGAGACCAAGCTGCACCATACTTAGCCACATATTTGTTAAAAAACACACTATAGATTTCGTTTTCACATCAGGCATAATAAGAATTGTATTCACAACCTGTTTTCTCTTGAAGTTTTGAAGAACATTAAACAAACCTCTCATCTTACTTCTTGGATCAAGAATAAATGCAAAAGAATATAACAAAGGTATATGTTGCCAGTATTTAAGAAATTTTTGTTTCATAAGATATACAACAGCCTATCAGATTTTGATCTCTTTCACATGCATGCAAATGATTAGCAATTTCTAGCAAATGGTGCATAATAAGAGGACTAGTTGATAGTGCACACAGAAAGGACCAACTGTTGAATCATAAAAAATTTCTAGGAACTGAAGTATCTTACCAACAATGTACAAGTGTCTTGAAGTTAACAACTCAACTCCATAGTTAGAATTAATGAACACAGAAAAAAACATCCTTATATGGAAGCAAGTGTTTAAAGCATCAAGTATGTTGCATTCCATCTAACATCCATATCCAGACCAAACTTTCTAGGTCTAACACCCTGAGCATGACAATAATTCTTAAACATAGCTATTCTTTAATTTGAAGAATTCAAAAAGTTAATAGTAGTTCTAAAATCCTCTATGTAGGCTTGAACCTTTTTAAACCAGATTTTAACAATAAGATTAATAATATGACAAGCACAACGCCGATGCATAAGAGGATATTTAAGCTTATTAGGATCACCAGGAACTGGAGCAGGATCAGAAACACATACCAGCAAACATAGGATTTAAAGTTTCCATAGCCTTGCATTAGAAGAAGCATTGTCTAGAGTAATAGAGAATATCTTATCAAGCAAACCAAACTCCTGAACCACACAAGCAACTCGTTCAACAATATTTTCACCAGTTTGTCTCACCTCAATCAAACGAAGACCAATTACCTTCTTATGCAATTCCTAGTCAGAACTAACATAATGGGCAACAACACTTATATAGTCCTCGTTAGCATTACCAGACCATATATCTGATGTAAGAGCTACAGAGGATACAACAAACAACACATTATTCTTAATAATGTTACGATGTTTAGTAAAAAGTTGTTTAGATCTCTAGTGGTTGTCTGTCTAGATACATAATAAATCTAGGATTATGAGCACGAACAATGTACTCTTCCCAAGCATCTGTCTCACCAATACTTAAAGGCAGATCTAGTCTAGCAATTAAATGACACAATCAGCATGAGCAACATCAGGTTTATAGTCCCAGTTATGCACAGATCCATCAGGATTGTAAGATAGCCTAGACTGAACCCTAGCACGTTGAGCTTTTAAGCCTACAAGATTTTTGGTGTCTCTTAAGTGACCAGTGCCAGCAGCAGATCTAGCAGACAAGGTGGATTTACACATCTTACAAACAGCCATAGTCCAAGTCTTAACACCATTCACACCCTCAAATACCTCATCAAAATCAACCCACACAGGCGACTTACGCTTACTAGTGTTACCATTACCAGCAACCGAAGGAGCAGATCCGTTGGAGTTTATAGTCGCTGTTGCGCCTTCTCCACCGTGCGGATACATGGGTGTATGCCGGGTCTCGGTGTGATGAGTGATTGTCAACGGGTTTGATCGTAGGTTCTTTTGCTTGTGTTGTGCAGGTGTCGAGCACGGAGACAGTGATCGAAGGCAAGGTGAAGGTCAAGTAGAGACGTGCCGTGCCGATGGATCGGGAGCGGTGAAGGGCGGACGTGAGGCTTGGACTGAGGGACCGGAGGGCCTGAGGATCAGCTGTGGTGGCTGACAGCCTGGGACAAACGACGAGCGGAGACTTGCGGGCACAGTGTTGCTTGGGTCGAGGACCTGGGGACACGTGTCGGTGGACGGGGTGCACGGGCGGTGCATCCCCTCTACAGCTCCGGTTTGGTGGTTGAGCCACAGAAAAACCACCGGGTGGACGGTTCCCGAGTTTGGGCCACAAACTCGGGTGCTCGGTTTCTAGTTTGGGCCACAAAACCTGGGCATGCGGTGGGTTTTCCGAGTTTGGGCCACAAAACTCAGGCTGAGGACGGTTTCTAGGTTTGGACCTCAAAACCGGGCGCTGGCGGGTTTCCTGGTTTCGGCCACAAAACCAGGGGACGGACTTGGAGGCTGGTTTCCCGGTTTGGGCCTCAAACCGGGGATACGCGAAGGCCTGGTTTCCCAGTTTCGCGGCCAAAAAAACCGGGGGTGCGGCGTCCGGGAAAAGGACGGGCAGAGCGGTGGCGGCACGTGGCGGCAATCGGGAGGTCGCGTCGAGGCGAACGCTACGAGTTGTGCGGGCGTGGCCGTCAGATCACCACCTACCACGAGTTAGTCGAATAACCTTAGGGTTTAGCTGGTTTGCTCTGTAATTAGAGAGGGTAGAGTAGGAATTAGAATGTGTTAAGTAGGGGGAGACACCCTCCTCCCCAACATCTCAGTCATTTTTGCTCCTGCTTTCTAGGGTTTTCCTGCTCTCCCACACCCCTACTGTAGCTACTAAGATCCGCAGAGAACCATACCTCTATGTACTTGAGATTTTGAGGAAGTGAGGCCGTAACCTCACTGTCGTAGCGTGTGTTTGCGCTTCGGCTGCAGATCGATGTGTTTATTCGTGTTTTGGTTTGTGTTCTTTGCGTTCTTCGTTTCTTCGTGATTTTCCCGTCACTCGATCTCCCTCTCCAGTGCGTCTTTGCGAAATCCGTTTGAATCATTTTGTTTGTTTCATCGAGGAGGTCATTTCGACCAACGGAATTCATCTAACTCCTCATGAACGAATAGATCGAGATGATTTCATTTCCGTGGCGCTTTTCGTTCATTCACCTCCCCCTATCGATTTCCTGTTGATTGATTCGATTGAGCGATGATTTCTTAGGATAGTCTCCCAACTACCAACTACCAGTCGTGATCATCCTCTCCAAGTTTGGGATCAAGGATTGTTGGTTTGAATTGGTTTTGTGGAAGATTTGAGTTGAGGCGACCAAATCGCCCTTTTCTGGTACTCGCGGACAGTCCGCCCGTTGTACCCGCGGACACCGTTGCGGGGTGTACATTGGTAGAGGAGGAGGAAGAAATGAGGGATTCCGCGTCTAGCGATCGTGCTCCAGCCAGACCAGTGGCTCGTGGCTCGTTCGGACAAGTCCTTTTGAACCAGGGACAGTCCGCCGTTGTAGCTTGCGGACAGTCCGAGAAACGTCCATCAAGACGTCAGCAGCTTTCCTGTTTTTGTGATTCTGCAGGCGGACAGTCTGGGAGTTCTTGGCGGACAGTTGAAAGGTCCTAATTGGCTAGAGGGGGGGTGAATAGCCTAATTTAAAATTCTACAAAGCACTAGAGCAATTTGTTAGACAATAACAAAGCGATAAATGCGGTTGCTCTAGCTCTATGTCAAATGCAAGCCACCTATTTGCAAGTCTAGTTAATTATGATCTCTAGGGCACACAAGGACTAAGTCACTACTTTACTAAACTAGTGAGCTACACAAGAGAGCTAGCAAAACTAAACTAGCTATACTAGCAAAGCTACTACTATTATTAACAAGGAAACAAGTTACTCTATAACAAGTATGAACAAAGGAATACAAGAGAGTGGTAGTGTGATTTTACCGAACCGGGCAAGTGAAGATAATTGATATCACAATGGAATGCCAATCACCAAGGGACACAATATGAACACGAGATTTATCCCCGAGGTTCACGTGCTTGCCGGCACGCTACGTCCTCGTTGTGTCGACCAAGGCTTCGTGGTTCGGTGGCTAATCGGTATCACACACCGAGCTCTCCACAAGAGCGCCACAAGAACCTACCCCAAGCAATGGTAACTCAATGACACGCGCAATTTACTAGGAGTTACCTTTGGCTCTTCGCCGGGGAGGTACAAGCCCCTCACAAAGTCGTTGGGATGGCCACGAACAATCACCAACTCGTGCCGATCCTCCTCCGCTGCCACCAAGCCGTCTAGGCACCGGCAAGTGCCAAGAGTAAAAAGAAATCCGCAGCAACAATCACCAAGATGCCTCTAGAATGCAAGAACACAATGCAAGCTCTTGGTTTCACTCGATCTCACTTGGATTAGCACTAACAATCAAAGAGATCGGAGGGAGGGATTAGATCTTGCTCAAGAGGATGTTCAAGAGGTTAGAAAGTCAAGAGAGAACCCCCACTAGCCGGCCACGACCTATATATAGGGAGGAGAGGACGGCAGCTCGACCCCCACCTTTCTGCGCTTGGTCGGTAGTACCGACCCTCCTGGGCGGTACTACCGGCTTAGTCAAACTAGCCGTTTACTCACAACCCGCTGAAAAAGGCGAAGCACCGACTCTTGGTCGGTACCTCCGAGGTCGGTAGTACCGGCCCTATGGCGGTACCACCGACAGGCTAAACTGGGGACTGCACAGAGATTTCCCAGACACTTCCTGACCTCGGTACTTCCGAGGGCGGTAGTACCGACATAATGGCGGTACTACCGCCAGGCCAAAACTGGCCGCTTCCAGAGAGCTCTGCGGAAAACAAGCTACTACCGACCTTGCGTCGTACCACCCGCGGGCGGTAGTACCGAGGTAATGGCGGTACTACCGCTAGGCCATTTTCAAAAACTACAGAGAGCCTCGCGAAAACGCCTCAGGCCACGGTACCACCGACCATCGGTCGGTACCGCCGGCGGTAGTACCGAGGTAATGGCGGTACCACCGCCAGGCCAAACGCCCCATTACAGAGAGAGGCTGCACGCAGCACCTATGGGCGGTACCACCGACCACCCTGGTCGGTACCACCGACCATACACAGAAAACTTCATTTTCTTCCCTGTGTTGATCCAAACAACTCCAACAACTTCTCCTTTGCAAATGTGCTAACACCAACAAGTGTACAACATCATGTGCATGTGTGTTAGCATTTTCAAAACATTTTTCAAAGGATTTATCGCCTCATTTTAGATATGACATATGCAAATGCAACTAGAGGCAACTTGATAACCATATACTATGAATTTCTCCTCTTGATAGTACGGCTATCTACCCTAAATACACTCACACCCTCTATGGTGTCTTGAGTGCCAAAAACAAAAGAGCCTATTGGTTATACCTTTGCCTTGAGCTCTTTTATTTTCCTCTTTCTTCTTTTCTTCTAGTGAAGATATGGACCATCTTACGACCAATCACTTGATCATTGCATCACATGTCCATCATCATGCTTCACTTGAGCCATGGACCACCTTTTGCTAATCAAGCACTTAATGACAAAGGTTAGTCCAATGGGTTTCATCAATTATCCAAAACCAAACTTGGGCTTTCAATCTCCCCCTTTTTGTAATTGATGACAACCCTCATACAAGATATTATGATAAAGATTTGAGACACCAAGGTAGTATTTGCTCCCCCTACATATGTGCTATAGAGTTTGGTTCGAGGTTCGGCACATATGCATGGATATAAAATTTTGGGTGAGCAATTACTAACTTGTGATACTAAGGTTTAAAGAATGGACCTTTGAAGCGCGATACCAATCGGAGTGCAAAACTCATGATCATCCTTAGCACCATAATGAACTAGATACAACTTGTAAGCCAACTTTTAAGCAAATATATTGGCAAAAATGTTAAATTTCAAAATCTAGTTCTATCCTATGCATGCTAGTACTTCATTTCATCATTCAAGTTCTAGTCTAGCAAGCAACACACAAGAGAGATACTACTTGAAAACACAAACTAATGCAAGACAATGCAAGCAAGCATATGTAAGATGCACATTGCAAATGCATTCAATCAAGTTCATAGGCTTGCTCCCCCTACTTGTGTGCTTAAAAAATTTTATCCCTTTCTTTTCATAAATCTTTCTCATTGTGCAACTTCTTCTCCCTTTTTGCATATCTTTATGCCATTTTTCTCCCCCTTTGTCATCAATGACCACAAAAGGTGAGTTTTTCATTTGTAAAGCATGGGAGTAGAAATTGATCAAATTGTGGTTCAACTATAAACAATTGCATACCATATATAGCACGGTTTGCTCTAGAGTAAGCTTCTTCACACATCTTGCAATGGTTATCTTACTCATGTCGGTTATATACTTCAATGCTCATGTTTATAGTCAAACACTAGGATTGCAAGCCCAAAACATGTCATATGCCACCACTAGATCATAACAATCATAGAAGCAATAGTGGTACCATACCAACATCAAAGTCATTTGATTTTCAATGAATGAGGTCCAAAACCTACTAGATATGCCTAGATGCTCTAAACAAGTCCTTAGCAAGGTATGAGATGCAAATGTCAAACAATAATACCTTTGCTTTGGCTTGGAGGAGAGGCAAGTCATATAAGTGGGGTGCATTATCAACACATATTTGAGAAATCTAGTATGTTCAACTCATTCCTTAGCTTGCAAAACCTCTTCTCATCAAGTGGCTTAGTGAATATATCCGCAAGTTGATCATCGGTCCCAACACTCTCAATAGATATATCTCCCTTTTGTTGATGATCTCTAATGAAGTGGTGCCTAATGTCAATGTGCTTGGTTCTTGAATGTTGCACCGGGTTGTTTGTGAGCTTCACCGCACTTTCATTGTCACATAGCAATGGCACTTGTTTGAATTTTATTCCAAAGTCCTTCAAGGTTGCCCTCATCCATAGGAGTTGTGCACAACAACTACCGGCACTAATATATTCGGCTTCGGCGGTAGAGAGTGCCACACTATTTTGTTTCTTTGAAGACCAAGATACAAGTGACCTTCCCAATAATTGACATGTGCCCGATGTGCTCTTTCTATCAACCTTGCAACCCGCATAATCGGAATCGGAGTACCCAATTAATTCAAAGTTTGCTCCTTTGGGGTACCACAACCCAACATTTTGTGTAGCCTTCAAGTACCTCAAGATTCTCTTTGTTGCCTTCAAATGACTCTCTCTTGGAGAAGCTTGGAATCTTGCACACATGCACACACTAAACATGACATCCGGCCTTGAAGCGGTCACATAGAGTAAGCTTCCAATCATAGACCGATACAACTTTTGATCCACCATGTTGCCACTAGCATCACCATCCAAGTGTCCATTTGTTCCCATTGGTGTACTAATAGCTTTTGCATCATTAAGACCAAACTTCTTGAGCATATCTTTGATGTACTTGCCTTGACTCACAAAAGTACCATTCTTCATTTGCTTGATTTGAAGACCAAGGAAGTAACTAAGCTCTCCAATCATGGACATTTCAAACTCTTTTGCCATCATATTTCCAAACTCTTCACAAAAATCTTGGTTGGTTGAGCCAAATATGATATCATCAACATAGATTTGCAACACAAACAAGTCATTCTCTATCTTCTTGGTGAAGAGAGTGGTGTCAACCTTTCCCATTTTGAACCCTTTGGATAGAA
This sequence comes from Coix lacryma-jobi var. lacryma-jobi, assembly GCA_009763385.1. NCBI lineage: Eukaryota > Viridiplantae > Streptophyta > Magnoliopsida > Poales > Poaceae > Coix > Coix lacryma-jobi. The sequence continues at coordinate 19,404,772 of CM019824.1, forward strand.
GGAAATTCCTCAATCTTTCATACCATGCCCTTGGAGCTTGCTTTAAGCCATACAATGCTTTTCTCAACTTGTAGACATGGTTGGGCTTCTTTTCATCTTCAAAACCGGGAGGTTGCTCAACATATACCAACTCATTGATGTAGCCATTGAGAAATGCACTCTTTACATCCATTTGATATAGCTTGATGTTATGAGCACAAGCATAAGCTAATAGGATTCTAATTGCTTCCAATCTTGCAACCGGTGCATATGTCTCTCCAAAGTCAAGCCCTTCAATTTGAGTGTAACCTTGTGCTACCAATCTTGCTTTGTTTCTCACCACTAGGCCATCTTGATCTTGCTTGTTGCGGAATACCCATCTAGTACCAATAACATTATAGCTCTTAGGCCTCTCAACCAATTCCCAAACTTCATTTCTTGTGAAGTTGTTTAGCTCTTCATGCATGGCATTAACCCAATCAACATCCTTCAAAGCTTCTTCAATCTTGGTTGGTTCAATAGTTGACACAAATGAATAGTTCCCACAAAACATTGCCAATCTTGATCTTGTTTGAACACCACTTTGAATGCCACCAATAACCAAATCTAAGGGATGATCTCTTGCTATACTTGAAGGTTGAAGCACTTGATTCGCATTGCTTGTACTCGTTGATCCGCTTGTTGCACATTGGGAGATGATGAACTAGCCACTTGTTGATTTTGTACTTGAGAATCACTATCTTGCTCATTTGGGATGGTGACCACTTGCTCTTTGTCATCTTCAACATCAATCACTTCTCTTGGCCTAATATCACCAACATCCATGTTCTTCATTGCATTCACCAAATGAGTGCCTCTCACATCATCTAAGTTCTCATTTTCATCTTGAGATCCATTGGTTTCATCAAATTCTACATCATGAACTTCTTCAAGTGTTCCACTAGCCAAGTTCCATACTCTATATGCTTTGCTTGTAGTTGAATATCCAAGTAGGAACCCTTCATCACATTTCTTGTCAAACTTGCTCAATCTTGTGCCCTTCTTCAATATATAGCACTTGCAACCAAATACTCTAAAGTATGCAATATTGGGCTTTCTTCCATTCAATAGCTCATATGGTGTCATTTCCAACATAGGATGGCAATATAGTCGGTTGCTAGAGTAGCAAGCCGTGTTGATAGCTTCGGCCCAAAAGGATTGACTCACATTGTATTCACTAAGCATGGATCTTGCCATATCAATCAAGGTTCTATTCTTTCTTTCAACTATCCCATTTGATTGAGGAGTGTACTTTGCCGAGAATTGATGCCTAATGCCAAAATCATCACATAGCTCTTCAATTCTTGTGTTCTTGAACTCACTCCCATTGTCACTTCTCACTTTCTTGATAGTTGTCTCAAACTCATTTTGACTTCTCTTGACAAAAGATTTGAATGTAGCAATGTTTCACTTTTGTCACCAAGAAAGAATACCCATGTGTATCTAGTGAAGTCATCCACAATCACATAACCATATTTATTGCCACCAATGCTAGTGTATGTAGTTGGCCCAAATAAATCCATATGCAATAGCTCAAATGCTTTAGTAGTGCTCATTTCACTTTTCATAGGGTGAGTATTTCCAACTTGTTTGCCGGCTTGACAAGAGCTACAAAGTTTATCCTTCTCAAACACAACATCTCTCAAGCCCTTACTAAGTCATATTTGATCAATCTATTTAGTTGCTTCATCCCAACATGACCAAGCCTTCTATGCCATAGCCAACCCATACTAGACTTAGTGATCAAGCATGTTGTCAATTGAGTTTCCTTTGCATCAAAATCAACTAAGTATAGGTTTCCATATCTAAATCCTTTGAATGCTAGGTTGGTTCCATCATTACTAGTGATCATCACATTATCAACACCAAAGTTGCAATTGAAACCAAGATCACATATTTGAGCTACCGATAGCAAGTTGAAGTTCAAGCTCTCTACTAGCAAGACATTTGAGATGCTCAAGTCATTGGATATTGCAATCTTACCAAGTCCCTTGACCTTGCCTTCACTATTGTCCCCAAATGTGATGCTATCCACTTTGAAGTCTTCTTCATTTGTGTTGATTGAGTTGAACATTCTAGAATCCCGGTCATATGTTGAGTACACCCACTATCAAGCACCCAATGCCTTCCTCCGGCTTTGTAATTGACCTACAAGAAGATTCAATGTTTAGGTACCCAAATCTTGTTGGGTCCTCCAAGGTTAGTGACTAAGCTCTTAGGTACCCAAATGGCTTTCTTCTTTGAGCCCTCCTTAGGTGTACCAACAAACTTAGCTCTTACACTATTAACACCCTTGTAAAGCACATAACAAGAATCAAACTTAATTGATTTACCAAGGTTGGTTGGTTTGTTCTTGTTTAGGTTCTTTTTATAGCAATTATGCTCGGTATGCCCGGATTGCTTGCAATTTATGCAATAGCGTCCATTGCCCTTCACAAAACTAGTCTTGTGAGGAGCAAAGGCCGCCTTGCCCTTCTTGGGGGTATAGCCAATCCCTTCTTTCTCATGGGAAAATCTTTGGCCACCCAAGCACTTAAGCAAGCGGGCATCTCCACCATAGGCTTTGCCTAAGGCACAAGTGAGCTTATTCACCTCTTTCTTTAAGGTTTCATTTCCACTATTAATGATGCATCACAAGTAAAACCATCTTTTATGTTTGAGTTAGATGCATCGGTGGAGCATGAACTAGATGAAGCATTGGGAGGTGCAATGACAATAGGTGTGTAAAATGTTTCATTGATTAAGTCACATGTTATACCTATGTCACATGTTTGAGCAATGTCCTCAATCTTGGTTTGAGTGAGGAGAGAGGAGTGGGCTTCTTCAAGCCTAGTGTGAGCTTTATCAAGCTTCTCATGGGCTACCTCTAGCCTCTCATGAGTTAGCTTGAGCTCATCAAGAGATTGCTCAAGAAGGCTAACCTTCATGCGCAATTCCTTGCACTCCTTCCTCTTCTTCTCAAAGCAAACATGAGCTTGCTCAAACATGTCCATAAGTTCTTCATTAGTGTATTCATTTTCATTTCATCATCATCATCATCATCACTCTCTCATCATAGGAAGGTACCTTGGATGGCCTTGCCATCAAGCATGTAGATGGAGTGTCAAAGATAGAAGGCTTTTTGTTGATAGCAATACTTGCAAGTGCCTTCTTCTTCATCTTGTTGTGCTCTTCATCATCACTATCGGATGATGCATCACTATCCCATGTCACAACATAGGATCCACCTTTCTTTTTCTTGGTGAAAGAGAGCTTCTTCTCCTTCTTTTCCTTCTTGTCCTTCTTCTTCTTTGCTTCATCATCATTGTCACTATTTTGAGGACAATCGGCTATCATGTGATCTTCACTCTTGCACTTATAGCATCTTCTCACATAGCCCTTGTTCTTGTTGTTGTCCCTTCTCTTTCTTGCACCATAGCCTTTCTTCTTCATGAATCTTCCAAACTTCCTTACTAGAAGTGCCATGGCCTCATCATCATCACTAGAATCTTCATCTTCACTATCACTTGATTCTAGCTTTGCCTTGCCCTTGCTCTTGCTCTTGGATGAAGAAGTGGCTTTGAATGCCAAGCTCTTCTTCTTCTCCTCTTCCTTCACCTCCTCATCATCACCACCATCATTGTATTGATCTTCGGTCATTACATCACCAAGGACTTCATTTGGTGTCACATTTTGCAATCCTCCTCTCATGATGATGGTCCTCAATGTCTTGAATCGCTTGGGCAAGCAACTCAAGAACCGGTGGGTGAAGTCTTCATCCTTCACTTTCTCTCCCAAACTCTTGAGATCATTTATGATGCATTGGAGCCTATAGAACATCTCCGGGATTGTTTCATCCTCTTTCATCTTGAAGCTTGTGAGCTTATCTTTGAGCATGTACAATTTGGCACTTTTTACCGTTGAAGTGCCCTCATATGTTTCTTCTAGTCTTGCCCATACTTCATTTGCCTTCTCAAGATCTTTGATTTGCTCAAACACTTTTGGATCAATGCCATTGTATATAGTGTTGAGCGCCATTGTGTTGCATTGCTTGCTTTCACGCTCTCTAGGGGTGGGGTCTTCTTCATTGACAATAACATAACCATCTTGTGTGACCTCCCACACCCTATCATTGATGGAGCCAAGGTACATCTTCATCTTTCTCTTCCAATAATCAAAAGATGACCCATCAAAGTACGGTGGTTTGCCCCCAACATGGTTGAACACAATTTGAGCCATATTTGCACCGTAGGTTGTTAAGCCTTTGAATCAAACGGTGTTTGGCTCCGATACCACTTGAAAGGTCCTAATTGGCTAGAGGGGGGGTGAATAGCCTAATTTAAAATTCTACAAAGCACTAGAGCAATTTGTTAGACAATAACAAAGCGATAAATGCGGTTGCTCTAGCTCTATGTCAAATGCAAGCCACCTATTTGCAAGTCTAGTTAATTATGATCTCTAGGGCACACAAGGACTAAGTCACTACTTTACTAAACTAGTGAGCTACACAAGAGAGCTAGCAAAACTAAACTAGCTATACTAGCAAAGCTACTACTATTATTAACAAGGGAAACAAGTTACTCTATAACAAGTATGAACAAAGGAATACAAGAGAGTGGTAGTGTGATTTTACCGAACCGGGCAAGTGAAGATAATTGATATCACAATGGAATGCCAATCACCAAGGGACACAATATGAACACGAGATTTATCCCCGAGGTTCACGTGCTTGCCGGCACGCTACGTCCTCGTTGTGTCGACCAAGGCTTCGTGGTTCGGTGGCTAATCGGTATCACACACCGAGCTCTCCACAAGAGCGCCACAAGAACCTACCCCAAGCAATGGTAACTCAATGACACGCGCAATTTACTAGGAGTTACCTTTGGCTCTTCGCCGGGGAGGTACAAGCCCCTCACAAAGTCGTTGGGATGGCCACGAACAATCACCAACTCGTGCCATCCTCCTCCGCTGCCACCAAGCCGTCTAGGCACCGGCAAGTGCCAAGAGTAAAAAGAAATCCGCGCAACAATCACCAAGATGCCTCTAGAATGCAAGAACACAATGCAAGCTCTTTGTTTCACTCGATCTCACTTGGATTAGCGCTAACAATCAAGAGATCGGAGGGAGGGATTAGATCTTGCTCAAGAGGATGTTCAAGAGGTTAGAAAGTCAAGAGGGAGCCCCCACTACCGGCCACGACCTATATAGAGAGGAGAGAGACGGCAGCTCGACCTCCACCTTTCTGCGCTTGGTCGTAGTACCGACACCTCCTGGGCGGTACTACCGGCTTAGTCAAACTAGCCGTTTACTCACAACCCGCTGAAAAAGGCGAAGCACCGACTCTTGGTCGGTACCTCCGAGGTCGGTAGTACCGGCCCTATGGCGGTACCACCGACAGGCTAAACTGGGGACTGCACAGAGATTTCCCAGACAACTTCCTGACCTCGGTACTTCCGAGGGCGGTAGTACCGACATAATGGCGGTACTACCGCCAGGCCAAAACTGGCCGCTTCCAGAGAGCTCTGCGGAAAACAAGCTACTACCGACCTTGCGTCGGTACCACCGCGGGCGGTAGTACCGAGGTAATGGCGGTACTACCGGCAAGCCATTTTCAAAAACTACAGAGAGCCTCGCGAAAACTCCTCAGGGCCACGGTACCACCGACCATCGGTCGGTACCACCGCCGGCGGTAGTACCGAGGTAATGGCGGTACCACCGCCAGGCCAAAAACGCCCCATTACAGAGAAGGCTGCACGCAGCACCTATGGGCGGTACCACCGACCACCCTGGTCGGTACCACCGACCATACACAGAAAACTTCATTTTCTTCCCTGTTTTGATCCAAACCAACTCCAACAACTTCTCCTTTGCAAATGTGCTAACACCAACAAGTGTACAACATCATGTGCATGTGTGTTAGCATTTTCAAAACATTTTTCAAAGGATTTATCGCCTCATTTTAGATATGACATATGCAAATGCAACTAGAGGCAACTTGATAACCATATACTATGAATTTCTCCTCTTGATAGTACGGCTATCTACCCTAAATACACTCACACCCTCTATGGTGTCTTGAGTGCCAAAAACAAAAGAGCCTATTGGTTATACCTTTGCCTTGAGCTCTTTTATTTTCCTCTTTCTTCTTTTCTTCTAGTGAAGATATGGACCATCTTACGACCAATCACTAGATCATTGCATCACATGTCCATCATCATGCTTCACTTGAGCCATGGACCACCTTTTGCTAATCAAGCACTTAATGACAAAGGTTAGTCCAATGGATTTCATCAATTATCAAAACCAAACTTGGGCTTTCAACAGTCCGCCCCTACCGCGGATAGTCCGGGACTGGGGGTCCGGACAGTCCGGGACCCTACTGAAGGGTGCTTTTCAGTGCAATCGCCGTGCTGGCTTTTCCCCTTGGTTTTCGGACTTCTCGTTTGGCCCTAGAGTTAACCAAGAAACATTTCTAGGTATCTTTGCTACTTGTTAGCATTGGTATTTGGAGATTTCTCGACGTAGCCTTCAATCTACGTTCGGGACTCGGTTTTCTAAGGGGAACTTGAGCCGGAGCTTTTGGTCTTTGCTTCGCTTGTGCTTGGTGGTGCTCCGCTGTGATCCTAGGGATCATCCACCCTCTTCCAAGGGTCATGAGCATCATGATTTGGTTCCCTGCTTTTTGGGGTTGATTTTGGGACACTTGGCCAAAGTTTCGAGAGAAATTTGATTGGCTCCCATTCACCCCCCCCCCCTCTGGTCGCCTTGCTTTTGCATTCTCGGTCCTTCAATTGGTATCGGAGCGGGTTAAGGATCTTCCACCTTAGCCGGTTCCAGATCCACCGAAGGCGACATGGATCGCGGCGTGGGCAAACCGCCGTTTTTCGATGGGACCAACTATGCGTATTGGAAGATACGCATGTCGGCCTATCTCGAGAGCATGGGCTCTTCTATTTGGGAGATTTGCAACAAGGCCGATAACGTTGTTCTGGCTACTCGTGTCACTCAGATTCAGATCAATGAGCACGAGGCCAATAGCCGGGCACGTAACGCCTTGTTCTCCTGTTTGAGCATGTCAGAGTTTGATCGCGTTTCTCACCTCCCCACGGCTCGTGAGATTTGGGCTACCCTCATGCGCTTTCATGAGGGCACCACTCAAGTCAAATCCCGTCTCTATGAGTCGCACAAGCGGGAGTATGAGAACTTTCGACATCAGCCTGGCGAGAGCATAGAGAGTTTATTCGCTCGCTTTCAGATGATTGTCAACAAGATGCGAGCTAACAAGGAGTTGTTGCCTTTCGACGATCATGAGAGGGCTTTGAAGCTTTTGCATACTCTCGATCGGTCGGTGTGGGACTCAAATGTCCAGGCGATCATCGAATCGTCTAACTATGAGACCCTCACTTGCGACGAGCTCTTTAGTAAGCTCAAGTCTAGTGAGATTGATGCCATGTCGAGGGCTTCTTATGAGAATCCTTCTGTCCCGACTATGGCTTTGGTTTCTGGCTCTTCTACTAACCCCTCTGCTGGCTTTGCACTTTCTTCACTCTTTTCTGTCACATTGGACCAGCTAGAGTCTTTGGGGGGATGATGAGTTGGCTTTGCTTGCCAACCGGTTCTCGCGGTTCCACAACAACCGCATGAACCATCGCCGCGGAGGAGGACGCTTGGGCTGTTTCGAGTGTGGCGACCCCGACCACTTCATCGCCAACTGCCCCAAGAAGAACAAGCATTCGGGGAAGGGCGACCACGGGCACAAGTACGACTCTGACAAGTGCAAGGAGAAGCACGTCCCCTCAAGGCACAAGAAGAGGGGCAGCTTCGATAAGGAGTACATCAAGAAGAAGTACTTGGAGAAAGCCCAGGCTGAGCAGCGTGCTTTCTTCGCCACGCTCAGCGACGTTGACGGCTCGGATGACGACTCCGCTTACTCAAGCGACGACGAGTCCGAGAAGATGAAGAAGATCAAGGACAAGCTGAATGGACTTTGCTTCTTCGCCGACGACGAGGGCTTCTGCACCATGGCGCTTGGTGATGAGGTCGATGGCAAGCTGGAGCACACCCCTCGGGACGACGACGATGACACCTCCCAGGTATCAATGACCCACGATGAGCTCTTTGCTGAAAATGAGAAGCTTACTGCCGCCTTGGTTAGTCAAGACAAGCTACTTAGGCGTGCCGCTAGAGAGCGCAAGGAGTTTAGGCAGAAGTGGGAGGACACGGTGAAGGAGTTGGAGTTTGCAAAATCCACCATGGTCGTGTTAGAGGAGGTTGAGTGCGAGTCGTGCACCAAGCACATGACTGACCTTCTCACTTTGAGAGGTAAGTATGCTGCTTTGGTTGGAGAGGTGGATGGGCTCCAGGCTAGGCCCCAGCTGTTGGGTGCGTGCAAGACGTGTCCAGTCTTGCAATCCGAGTTGGCAGAGAAGAATGCCAATATTGAGTCTCTTGAGAAGGCCAGCTCAGGTAGCACTTGTGTCACGAGGTGTGCTTTGTGTGAGGGTTTGGAGATGGAGATTGCCAATGTGAAGCATGGCAAGATGCAAACCGAGGAGGAAAACACATACCTTCGGACCATCTTGTCATGGGTCTCTTGTAGTGAGCCGCAGCTCGGGATGATGATCTCCCAATTCAAACGGGCTGCTGGAGGTCCTGGTGTAGGTTTTGCTCCGGGTGTTGATCTTTCTGCTTTTGGGAAGATTGGAGAGTCGAGTGGTCTGAACCCATGTGAGAAGCCCAACTCCACCACTACTTCCAAACTAACCAAGCTTCCATCCAAAGAGCCTCTCAAGCCTAACACCAAGGATGGGGTGTTTGAGGAACCCCCGAGAGCTCCACCCAAGAACCAGCAGTGGGCACCCAAGCCAAACCACCTCAAAAACAAGTTGGACACAATGCCACCCATCCAGGAGGAGCTTATGCCACAGAAGGGCAAAGTGGCTCATACCCACAACCGTGAGTACCAACAACCCCCTTTGCGTGCGGTGAGGTACCATTGTGAGTACTGTGGGAGAGATGGTCAATTGGGTGAGTTTTGCTATCAGCGCAAGAGAGAGGAGCGCCGTTCCAGGGAGATGGACAACCCGGACATGTACCATCCTTTCCATGATGTGCATGTGCCGAACGTCCAGAGGAGAGCTGCCAGGCCTAGAGGTGCAGCACGTCAAGGTCCTAGGCGTCAGGGAGGAGGTGCCCGACGGGGTCCTGACTTTGCAGGATACGGACCCTGTGGCGGAGGCTTTGTTGAGCGTTTTCCCCCATCGCGTTTTGAGTATCGCGATGGACGCTCTTTCCTTAGCGGACCACGTTTCCCTGTGCGTGGTGATCGCTACCCTCGTAGACAGGCTAGGAATGGTTTTTACACTGACCGTTCTTTTGAGCAGCCGACCCAACACTGGTATTCTCCTTACTTCACTAACCTCAGTGTTGGACCATATGCTCACCCTATGTCTTTTTATTGATGTAGGTAAGACGGTTGGAGGACATTTGGTTGGTGGATTCCGGTTGATCGAGGCACATGACCGGAAACGCCAAGTGGTTCTCCAACCTTAGCCCTATTGCCGAAAAGGAGTTTATCACCTTCGGCGTTAATAGTAAAGGTAAGGTGTTGTCTCGCGGGTCGGTGCGGGTTAATGAGCACTTTGTGTTGCGCGATGTTGCTCTTGTTTCTAACCTGCATTTTAACCTTCTTTTTGCTTCGCAACTTTTTGATGATGACTATGAGATTCATTTTAAACCGAATCTCAGTCGTATTTTAGATCCTCAGGGCAATCTTGTTTGTTTGATTTCGCCCTTTGGGAAAGTCTTTCGCGCAAATTTCTCGGAGTCGTTTGGTGTTTCCCGCTGTCTTTTGGCTAGTCCTTCTTCCTCCGATCTTGGGAAGTGGCATAGGAGGCTCAGTCACTTAAGCTTCGACTTGCTTGCAAGACTTAGCTCACTTGGCCTAATCCGAGGATTGCCCAAACTGTCGATGGAGAAGGATCTAGTTTGCCACTCTTGTAGACATGGAAAGATGGTTGCCGCTCCCCACCATCTAGTGACTAAGGTCATGACCTCGCACCCTGGAGAGCTTTTACACATGGACCTTGTTGGTCCGGCTCGGGTGAGCTCAGTTGGGGGGAAGTGGTATGTTTTGGTTGTTGTCGACGACTTTTTGAGGTATTCGTGGGTCTTCTTTTTGACTGAGAAGACTGAGACTTTCTCTTTTGCTCGCAATCTGATTTTGCGTCTTCAGAACGTGTTTCGTTTGAACTCGATGTGAGCTATTAGAAGTGATAATGGTTCCGAATTCAAAAAATTTTATTTTGAGAAGTTTTGTAACCGCTTGGGTTTGGAGCATCAGTTTTCTTCCCCCTATACACCGCCCCAAAATTGTGTGGTAGAGAGGAAGAATCGGACCCTTGTAGAGATGGCCAGGACGATGCTCGATGAGCATTTGACTCCTAGGCGATATTGGGCCGAAGCTATGAACACTGCATGCTACATTTCAAATCGCATTTTTCTAAGAGCTTTCTTGAAGAAGACCTCTTATGAGTTGCGTTTTGGTAGACAGCCCAAGGTGAGTTATTTTAGAGTTTTCGGTTGCCACTGGTTTATATTGAAGAAAGGCAACCTGGACAAATTTGAGTCTCGTTCTTCTGACAGTGTATTTTTGGGTTATGGCACTCACACTCGCGCATATCGTGTACTTAACCTTGATACTAACCGAGTCATGGAGACATCAGATGTCACCTTTGACGAGACCATGGTTTGTCCTTCTTCTCGTTTTGAGCGTGCAGGTGATCATGAGGTTGGTGAGCCTCTTTTCGATGATGAGGACGAGGATGCTGAAGGCATAAATGACCCAGCATCACCTCCACCTGCTGTGCCGCAAAGAGCGGCTTCTACGACGACTCACGGCCCTGATACCTCTTCTTCCTGGGGGCCGTGGGATCCGCCACCCCGAGCGGTACCTTTTGTACCCGGGGAGGCACCAGTTGCTGTTGAGGGGGAGGCTACTTCAGCTCGAGAGGCGCCACGAAACATTCAGCGCCAGCACCCACATCAGCAGATGATCGGCAACATCGACGAACATGACACTCGGTCCAGGTCACAGCAAATCTCGCACTTTGCTCATTCTGCTTTTGTTGCTAATTTTGAACCCCGAGATGTTGGACACGCTTTGGCGGATCCGGATTGGGTCAATGCCATGCATGAGGAGTTAGAAAAATTTGAGCGAAATCGGGTTTGGGTTCTAGTTCCACCTCCTCCAGACTGTAAGCCTATTGGGACAAAATGGGTTTTCAAAAACAAGCAAGGAGAGGATGGCCACGTTGTTAGAAACAAGGCCAAGCTTGTAGCGAAGGGTTATAGGTAGAAGGAGGGGATAGACTATGAGGACACTTTTGCTCATGTAGCTCGTTTGGAGGCTATTAGAATACTCTTGGCTTTTGCTGCATCCAAAGGTTTCAAACTTTTTCAAATGGATGTCAAGAGTGCCTTCTTAAACGGCTACATAGAATACGAAGTATATTTTGAGCAACCCCCCGATTTTGAAAATCCCAAGTTTCCAAACCATGTTTTCAAACTTCACAAAGCTTTATATGGTTTGAAACAAGCCCCTAGAGCCTGGTATGATAGGTTGAAAACCTTTTTGCTAGCTAAGGGTTTTAAAATGGGATGTGTAGATAAAACGCTCTTTCTCCTCAAGCAAGGCAAAGACACTCTCTTGGTCTAGATTTACGTGGATGATATCATTTTCGGTGGTTCTTCTCATGCTTTGGTTGCTAAGTTTGCAGATACTATGAGCAGGGAGTCCGAGATGAGCATGATGGGCGAGCTGACATTCTTTCTCGGGTTGCAAATTAAGCAATCCCGAGAAGAGATGTTTGTGCACTAGGGCAAGTACACCAAGGACTTGCTGAAGCGGTTCGATATGGGTGAGGCCAAGCCTCTTCCAACACCCATGTCGACGACGACTGCCCTGGATGCGGACAAGGATGGAGAAGCAGTGGACCAGAAGGAGTACCAAAGCATGATCGGGTCGCTGCTCTACTTGACGGTGACACGCTCGGACATCCAGTTCGCGGTGTGTGTGTGCACGCGCTTTCAGGCGTCGCCGCGCACTTCTCATCGTCAGGCGGTGAAGCAGATTTTCAAGTACCTTCGTTTCACACCTGAGTTTGGGATCTGGTATTCTGCTTCCTCCACCCTCTCCCTTTGCGGTTATTCCGATACCGATTTTGCTGGTTGCCGTATCGAGCGCAAGTCCACTTCTGGGACTTGCCAGTTTATTGGTTCTTCTCTTGTATGGTGGTCTTCTCGCAAGCAGTCTAGTGTCGCTCAGTCTACCACAGAGGCTGAATATGATGCTGCGGCTAGCTGCTGTTCTCAGTTGCTTTGGATGATGCGCACTTTGTGTGATTTTGGTCTGAGCTTTACTCGTTTTCCTTTGCTTTGTGACAGCATGAGTGCTATTAGCATTGCTAAGAACCCCGTGCTTCACTCGAAGACCAAACACATTGATGTGCGCTTTCATTTTTTGCGAGACCACCTGGAGAAGGGTGATTTCGACCTTCGCCATGTCGATACTCATCATCAACTGGCTGATATTTTCACCAAGCCTTTAGATGAATCAACCTTTAATCGGTTGAGGGGTGAGCTTGGTGTGTGTTTCCCCTTTTAGATGGGGGAACATTTTGGTTCTTGTATAATAGAGTGACTCTTTTTCGTTTGTCTTTCTTTTCTTTTGCATTTTAGCATACACATTTACATTCTGAGCTTCATGTTTATAATCATTAGAATGTAACTATGCTCTATGTAGTATGCTCCGATGCTTATGATGATGCTTGTAGCTTATGCTCTTTCTGATCACCAGTACATGTAGTGAGCTGAGCTATTTTGGAATGGTGAATTTGCTTAATGTACATAAAATCTGAAAATGTTCACCATTGAGATATGCAACTAGCATATGTAGGATGTGTTGAGTTCACTCGTGCTTTTCATATATGCTAGGTTGCTATGTCTCTAGTTCTGAGTCATTCACTTGCTTGGTCTGTTCATATCCTGTTTAAAATTTGAACCAAGTTTTAGTCAATTGAAAAGATCGAGATGGTATTGCTTGTCAACACATCACGGTATCGAGACTGTTTCTCATTGCACTTTGAGTTAAACTTGAGCTGTGTAGTGTATGACCAAAACCGTAGCTTTAAGCTTCTGATTGCTTCGGCATAGGCTTCGCTCGGTTGAAAAGTTAGGCAATGACAAGCTTTCAACCTCTCGCAATCACATGCTATTTTTTAAACTTGTGCAATTTCACCGCTGCAACTCCGATCTAAATTTGAAATCACAAGTGTATGTTTCATTCTTAAGCATGATGATTGAACTTTGCTAGTGGTAGTTCACCTTGTATACATGCTTAGCACTTGTTCGGATTCCTGTCTATACATGTCTAGTGCTATTTTGATGGTGACTATCGTTTGGCTAAAAACTGCTCACTTTGCTCATATGTTCATATTTCGTATTCGGTGATCAGTTTGAGCCTTTGCTATTTAAGTGCCTAGTTGTGTCATTGGAGTTATACTATTTAGAGCATCTTTGCACTCTTTTGACTATATGCCTGAAGCTACTAACTTGCATTTTGACTCATTTGCATTTTGGAAGGGGGAGATCTTTGCTCATTTGCCTGATGATGCCTTTTCTTGATAAGTGCATTTTCAACTAAGGGGGAGAAAAATGACAAATCATGTGTTCTCCGATCAGTTGACTAAGGGGGAGAAAAGTTTTTCACATCATATGCTTCCTGTGTTCAACTTAAGGGGAGTTTTCCTGGTTGCTTGCACTTTTCGAGGGGGAGTTTGCTAGTTGTGTTGAGCCTTCGCCTCTGTCTTGAGGGACTAGCAAACATTTTTCAGGGCATTTGATTTCGTTTGGTTCGGAGCGTGTTTGGTTCGGAGCGAGCTTTCTTTGCTGGTTGTGTGGAGCCTCTGTGCCTCTATCTTGAGGGACTAGCATTTGCTTCGATTTTCTCATTTGGTATCGAGTTTTTTTTCTAAAGCTTTCAATTGATATTTGCTAGCGGTGTTGAGCCTGTTCTACCTCTTCTGGAGGGCTAGCTTTGCTTTGCTTGGTTGCGTCGAGCCGTTGCCCATGTCTTTGGGGACCAAGTTGTTTCGCTTCTTCCACTTGACCTTTTTCGGCTTTGCTATGCATTTGTGTCATTTGGTCGAGTTCTCTCTTCTCCTTCCTCCTTCCTTCGTCTTTCTATTATGATTTGTGTGAGTAGTTGACAATGCACTCATCAAGGGGGAGATTGCGGATACATGGGTGTATGCCGGGTCTCGGTGTGATGAGTGATTGTCAACGGGTTTGATCGCTGGTTCTTTGGCTTGTGTTGTGCAGGTGTCGAGCCCAGAGACAGTGATCGAAGGCGAGGTGAAGGTCAAGTAGAGACGTGCCGTGCCGATGGACCAGGAGCGGTGAAGGGCGGACATGAGGCTTGGACTGAGGGACCGGAGGGCCTGAGGATCAGCTGTGGTGGCTGACAGGCCAGGACAGCGACGAGCGGAGACTTGCGGGGCACGGTGTTGCTTGGGTCGAGGACCTGGGGACACATGTCGGTGGACGGGGTGCACGGGTGGTGCATCCCCTCTACAGCTCTGGTTTGGTGGTTGAGCCACAGAAAAACCACCAGGTGGACGGTTTCCGAGTTTGGGCCACAAAACTCGGGTGCTCGGTTTCCAGGTTTGGGCCACAAAACCTGGGCATGCGGCGGGTTTCCGAGTTTGGGCCACAAAACTCGGGCTGAGGACGGTTTCCAGGTTTGGGCCTCAAAACCTGGGCGCTGGCGGGTTTCCTGGTTTCGGCCACAAAACCAGGGAACGGACTTGGAGGCTGGATTCCCAGTTTGGGCCTCAAAACCGGGGGATGACGTGAAGGCCTGGTTTCCCGGTTTCAGCCACAAAACCGTGGGTGCGGCGTCCGGGAAAAGGACGGGCTGAGCGGTGGCGGCACGTGGCGGCAATCGGGAGGTCGCGTCGAGGCGACGCTACGAGTTCTGCGGGTGTGGCCGTCGGATCACCACCTACCATGAGTTGGTCCAGAATAACCTTAGGGTTTAGCTGGTTCGCTATGTAATTAGAGAGGGGTAGAGTAGTAATTAGGAATAGGTTAAGTAGGGGGAGACACCCTCCTCCCCAACCATCTCAGTCATTTTGCTCTTGCTTTCTAGGGTTTCCTGCTCTCCCACACCCCTGCTGTAGCTACTGAGATCCGCAGAGAACCATACCTCTGTGTACTTGAGATTTTGAGGAAGTGAGGCCGTAACCTCATTGTCGTAGCGTGTGTTTGCGCTTCGGCTGCAGATCGATGTGTTGATTCGTGTTTTGGTTTGTGTTCTTCGTGTTTTTCGTTTCTCCGCGATTTTCCCGTCACTCGATCTCCCATTCCAGTGCATCTTTGCGAAATCCATTTGAATCATTTTGTTTGTTTCATCGAAGAGGTCATTTTGACCAAAGGAATTCATCTAACTCCTCATGAATGAATAGATCGGGACGATTTCGTTTTCGTGGCGCTTTTTCAGTTCATTCACCTCCCCCTTCGATTTCCTGTTGATTGAGTCGATTTGAGCGGATGGTTTCTTGGGGATAGTCTCCCAACTACCTCGTGATCCTCCTCTCCAAGTTTGGGATCAAGGGATTTTGGTTTGAATCGGTTTGGGGAAGATTTGAGTTGAGGGCGACCAAAATCGCCCTTTCTGGGTACTGGCGGACAGTCCGCCGTGGTACCCGCGGACAGTCCGCGCATCGGGCTCCAGCCAGACCAGTGGCTGCGGGGCTCGTTCGGACAAGTCCGTTTTGAACCGCGGACAGTCCATCGTTGTAGCTTGCGGACAGTCCAGGAGACGTCCAACAAGACTTCAGCAGCTTTGCTGTTTTTGTGATTCTGCCGGCGGACAGTCCGGGAGTTCTTGGCGGACAGTCCGCCCCTACCACGGACAGTCCGGGACTGGGGGTCCGGACAGTCCGGGACCCTGCTGAAGGGTGCTTTTCAGTGCAATCGTCGTGACGGCTTTTCCGCTTGGTTTTCGGACTTCTCGTTTGGCCCTAGAGTTAACCAAGAAATATTTCTAGGTATCTTTGCTACTTGTTAGCATTGGTATTTGGAGATTTCTCGACGTAGCCTTCAATCTACGTTCGGGACTCGGTTTTCCAAGGGGGAACTTGAGCCGGAGCTTTTGGTCTTTGCTTCGCTTGTGCTTGTTGGTGCTCCGCTGTGATCCTAGGGATCATCCACCCTCTTCCAAGGGTCGTGAGCATCACGATTTGGGTCCGTGCTTTTCGGGGTTGATTTTGGGACACTTGGCCAAAGTTTTGAGAGAAATTTGATTGGCTCCCATTCACCCCCCCTCTGGTCGCCTTGCTTTTGCATTCTCGGTCCTTCAATTGGTATCGGAGCAGGTTAAGGATCTTCCACCTTAGCCGGTTCCAGATCCACCGAAGGCGACATGGATCGCGGCATGGGCAAACCGCCGTTTTTCGATGGGACCAACTATGCGTATTGGAAGATACGCATGTCGGCCTATCTCCAGAGCATAGGCTCTTCTGTTTGGGAGATTTGCAACAAGGCCGATTACGTTGTTCTGGCTGCTCGTGTCACTCAGATTCAGATCGATGAGCACGAGGCCAATAGCCGGGCACGTAACGCCTTGTTCTCCTGTTTGAGCATGTCAGAGTTTGATCGCGTTTCTCACCTCCCCACGGCTCGTGAGATTTGGGTTACCCTCATGCGCTTTCATGAGGGCACCACTCAAGTCAAATCCTGTCTCTACAAGTCACACAAGCGGGAGTATGAGAAGTTTCGACATCAGCCTGCCGAGAGCATAGAGAGTTTATTCGCTCGCTTTCAGGTGATTGTCAACAAGATGCGAGCTAACAAGGAGTTGTTGCCTTTCGACGATCATGAGAGGGCTTTGAAGCTTTTGCATACTCTCGATCGGTCGGTGTAGGACTCAAAGGTCCAGGCGATCATCGAATCGTCTAACTATGAGACCCTCACTTGCGACGAGCTCTTTAGTAAGCTCAAGTCTAGTGAGATTGATGCCATGTCGAGGGCTTCTTATGAGAATCCTTCTGGCCCGACTATGGCTTTGGTTTCTGGCTCTTCTGCTAACCCCTCTGCTGGCTTTGCTCTTTCTTCACTCTTTTCTGCCACAGAGGACCAGCTGGAGTCTTTGGGGGATGACGAGTTGGCTTTGCTTGCCAACCGGTTCTCGCGGTTCCACAACAACCGCATGAACCGTCGCCGCGGAGGAGGACGCTCGGGCTGTTTTTTTGTGCGGCGACCCCGACCACTTCATCGCCAACTACCCAAGAAGAACAAGCATTCGGGGAAGGGCGACCACGGGCACAAGTATGACTCCGGCAAGCGCAAGGAGAAGCACGTCCCCCCAAGGCGCAAGACGAGGGGCGGCTTCGACAAGGAGTACATCAAGAAGAAGTACTTGGAGAAGGCCCAGGCTGAGCAGCGTGCTTTCTTCGCCACGCTCAGCGACGTCGACGGCTATGACGACTCCGCTTACTCAAGCGACGACGAGTCCGAGAAGATGAAGAAGATCGAGGACAAGCTGAATGGACTTTGCTTCTTCGCCAACGACGAGGGCTTCTGCACCATGGCGCTTGGGGATGAGGTCGATGGCAAGCTGTAGCACACCCCTCGGGACGATGACGATGACGACACCTCCCAGGTATCAATGACCCACGATGAGCTCTTTGCTGAAAATGAGAAGCTTACTGCCGCCTTGCTTAGTCAAGACAAGCTGCTTAGGCGTGCCGCTAGAGAGCGCAAGGAGTTTAGGCAGAAGTGGGAGGACATGGTGAAGGAGTTGGAGTTTGCAAAATCCACCGTGGTCGTGTCAGAGGAGGTTGAGTGCGAGTCGTGCACCAAGCACATGACTGACCTTCTCACTTTGAGAGGTAAGTATGCTGCTTTGGTTGGAGAGGTGGATGAGCTTCGGGCTAGGCCCCAGCTGTTGGGTGCATGCAAGACGTGTCCAGTCTTGCAATCCGAGTTGGCAGAGAAGAATTCCAAGATTGAGTCTCTTGAGAAGGCCAGCTCGGGTAGCACTTGTGTCACGAGGTGTGCTTTGTGTGAGGGTTTGGAGATGGAGATTGCCAATGTGAAGCATGGCAAGATGCAAACCGAGGAGGAAAACACATACCTTCGGACCATCTTGTCATGGGTCTCTTGTAGTGAGCCGCAGCTCGGGATGATGATCTCCTAATTCAAACGGGCTGCTGGAGGTCCTGGTGTAGGTTTTGCTCCGGGTGTCGATCTTTCTGCTTTTGGGAAGATTGGAGAGTCGTGTGGTCTGAACCTATGTGAGAAGCCCAACTCCACCACTACTCCCAAACTAACCAAGCTTCCATCCAAAGAGCCTCTCAAGCCTAACACCATGGATGGGGTGTTTTAGGAACCCCCGAGAGCTCCACCCAAGAACCAGCAGTGGGCACCCAAGCCAAACCACCTCAAAAACAAGCTGGACACAATGCCACCCATCCAGGAGGAGCTTATGCCACAAAACGGCAAAGTGGCTCATACCCACAACCATGAGTACCAACAACCCCCTTTGCGTGCGGTGAGGTACCATTGTGAGTACTGCGGGAGAGATGGTCACTTGGGTGAGTTTTGCTATCGGCGCAAGAGAGAGGAGCATCGTGCCAGGGAGATGGACAACCCAGACATGTACCATCCTTTCCATGATGTGCATTTGCCGAATGTCCAGAGGAGAGCTCCGAGGAGAGCTACCAGGCATAGAGGTGTAGCACCTCAAGGTCCTAGGCGTCAGGGAGGAGGTGCCCGACGGGGTCCTGACTTTGCAGGATACGGACCCCGTGGCGGAGACTTTGTTGAGCACTTTCCCCCACCGCATTTTGAGTATCGCTATGGACGCTCTTTCCTTAGCGGACCACGTTTCCCTGTGTGTGGTGATCGCTACCCTCGTAGACAGGCTAGGAATGGTTTTTACACTGACCGTTCTTTTGAGCAGCCGGCCCAACACTGGTATTCTCCTTACTTCACTAACCCCAGTGTTGGACTGTATGCTCACCCTATGTCTTTTTATTGATGTAGGTAAGACGGTTGGAGGACATTTGGTTGGTGGATTCCGGTTGCTCGAGGCACATGATCGGAAACGCCAAGTGGTTCTCCAGCCTTAGCCCTATTGCCGGAAAGGAGTTTATCACCTTCGGCGACAATAGTAAAGGTAAGGTGTTGTCTCGCGGGTCGGTGTGGGTTAATGAGCACTTTGTGTTGCGCGATGTTGCTCTTGTTTCTAACCTGCATTTTAACCTTCTTTCTGTTTCGCAACTTTTTGATGATGACTACGAGATTCATTTTAAACCAAATGTCAGTCGTATTTTAGATCCTCAGGGCAATCTTGTTTGTTTGATTTCGCCCTTTGGGAAAGTCTTTCCCGCGAATTTCTCGGAGTCGTTTGGTGTTTCCCGCTGTCTTTTGGCTAGTCCTTCTTCCTCCGATCTTTGGAAGTGGCATAGGAGGCTCGGTCACTTAAGCTTCGACTTGCTTGCAAGACTTAGCTCACTTGGCCTAATCCGAGGATTGCCCAAACTGTCGATGGAGAAGGATCTAGTTTGCCACTCTTGTAGACAAGGAAAGATGGTTGCCGCTCCCCACCATCCAGTGACTAAGGTCATGACTTCGCACCCTGGAGAGCTTTTACACATGGACCTTTTTCGTCCGGCTCGGGTGAGCTCAGTTGGGGGGAAGTGGTATGTTTTGGTTGTTGTCGATGACTTTTCGAGGTATTCGTGGGTCTTCTTTTTGACTGAGAGGACTGAGACTTTCTCTTTTGCTCGCAATCTGATTTTGCCTCTTTAGAACGAGTTCCCTTTGAACTCGATGCGAGCTATTAGAAGTGATAATGGTTCCGAATTAAAAAATTCGGATTTTGAGAAGTTTTGTAACCGCTTGGGTTTGGAGCATCAGTTTTCTTCCCCCTATACACCGCCCCAAAATGTTGTTGTAGAGAGGAAGAATCGGACCCTTGTAGAGATGGCCAGGACGATGCTCGATGAGCATAGGACTCCTAGGCGATATTGGGCCGAAGCTATGAACACTGCATGCTACATTTCAAATCGCATTTTTCTGAGAGCTTTCTTGAAGAAGACCTCTTATGAGTTGCGTTTTGGTAGACAGCCCAAGGTGAGTTATTTTAGAGTTTTCGGTTGCCACTGTTTTATATTGAAGAAAGGCAACCTGGACAAATTTGAGTCTCGTTCTTCTGACGGTGTATTTTTGGGTTATAGCACTCACACTCGCGCATATCGTGTACTTAACCTTGATACTAACCGAGTCATGGAGACATCAGATGTCACCTTCGACGAGACCATGGTTTGTCCTTCTTCTCGTTTTGAGCGTGCAGGTGATCATGAGGTTGGTGAGCCTCTTTTCGATAATGAGGATGAGGATGCTGAAGGCATAAATGACCCAGCATCGCCTCCACCTGCTGTGCCGCAAAGAGCGGCTTCTACGACGACTCACGGCCCCGATACCTCTTCTTCCTGGGGGTCGTGGGATCTGCCACCCCGAGCGGTACCTTTTGTACCTGGGGAGGCACCAGGTGCGGCTACTTCAGCTCGAGAGGTGCCACGACACATCCAGCGCCAGCACCCGCCTTAGTAGATGATCGGCAACATCGACGAACGTGTCACTCGGTCCAGGTCACAGCAAATCTCGCACTTTGCTCATTCTGCTTTTGTCGCTAATTTTGAGCCCCGAGATGTTGGACACGCTTTGACGGATCCGGATTGGGTCAATGCCATGCATGAGGAGTTAGAAAATTTTGAGCGAAATTGGGTTTGGGTTCTAGTTCCACCTCCTCTAGACTGTAAGCCTATTGGGACAAAATGGGTTTTCAAAAACAAGCAAGGAGAGGATGGCCACGTTGTTAGAAACAAGGCCAGGCTTGTAGTGAAGGGTTATAGTCAGAAGGAGGGGATAGACTATGAGGAGACTTTTGCTCCTGTAGCTCGTTTGGAGGCTATTAGGATACTCTTGGCTTTTGTTGCATCCAAAGGTTTCAAACTTTTTCAAATGGATGTCAAGAGTGTCTTCTTAAACTGCTACATAGAAGAGGAAGTATATGTTGACCAACCACCCGGTTTTGAAAATCCCAAGTTTCCAAACCATGTTTTCAAACTTCACAAAGCTTTATATGGTTGGAAACAAGCCCCTAGAGCCTGGTATCATTGGTTGAAAACCTTTTTGCTAGCTAAGGGTTTTAAAATGGGATGTGTAGATAAAACGCTCTTTCTCCTCAAGCAAGGCAAAGACACTCTCTTGGTCCAGATTTACGTGGATGATATCATTTTCGGTGGTTCTTCTCACGCTTTGGTTGCCAAGTTTGCAGATACTATGAGCAGGGAGTTCGAGATGAGCATGATGGGCGAGCTGACATTCTTTCTCGGGTTGCAAATTAAGCAATCCTGAGAAGGGACGTTTGTGCACCAGGGCAAGTACACCAAGGACTTGCTGAAGCAGTTCGATATGGGTGAGGCCAAGCCTCTTCCAACACCCATGTCGACGACGACTGCCCTGGATGCGGACAAGGATGGAGAAGCAGTGGACCAGATGGAGTACCGAAGCATGATCGGGTCGCCGCGCACTTCTCACAGTCAGGCAGTGAAGCGGATTTTCAGGTACCTTCGTTTGACACCTGAGTTTGGGATCTGGTATTCTGCTTCCTCCACCCTCTCCCTTTGCGGTTATTCCGATGCCGATTTTGCTGGTTGCCGTATTGAGCGCAAGTCCACTTCTGGGACTTGCCAGTTTATTGGTTCTGATCTTGTATGGTGGTCTTCTCGCAAGCAGTCTAGTGTCGCTCAGTCTACCACAGAGGCTGAATATGTTGCTGCGGCTAGCTGCTGTTCCCAGTTGCTTTGGATGATGGCCACATTGCGTGATTTTGGTCTGAGCTTTACTCGTGTTCCTTTGCTTTGTGGCAGCACGAGTGCTATTAGCGTTGCTAAGAACCCCGTGCTTCACTCGAAGACCAAACACATTGATGTGTGCTTTCATTTTTTGTGAGACCACCAGGAGAAGGGTGATATCGACCTTCGCCATGTCGATACTCATCATCAACTGGCTGATATTTTCACCAAGCCTTTAGACGAATCAACCTTTAATCGGTTGAGGGGTGAGCTTGGTGTGTGTTTCCCCTTTTAGATGGGGGAAACATTTTGGTTCTTGTATAATAGACTGACTCTTTTTCGTTTGTCTTTCTTTTCTTTTGCATTTTAGCATACGCATTTACATTCTGAGCTTCATGTTTATAATCATTAGAATGTAACTATGCTCTATGTAGTATGCTCCGATGCTTATGATGATGCTTGTAGCTTATGCTCTTTCTGATCACCGGTACATGTAGTGAGCTGAGCTATTTTGGAATGGTGAATTTGCTTAATGTACATAAAATCTGAAAATGTTCACCATTGAGATATGCAACTAGCATGTGTAGGATGTGTTGAGTTCACTCGTGCTTTTCATATATGCTAGGTTGCTATGTCTCTAGTTCTGAGTCATTCACTTGCTTGGTCTGTTCATATCCTGTTTAAAATTTGAACCAAGTTTTAGTGAATTGAAAAGATCGAGATGGGATTGCTTGTCAACACATCACGGTATCGAGACTGTTTCTCATTGCACTTTGAGTTAAACTTGAGCCGTGTAGTGTTTGACCAAACCGTAGCTTTAAGCTTCTGATTGCTTCGGCATAGGCTTCGCTCGGTTGAAAAGTTAGGCAATGACAAGCTTTCAACCTCTCGCAATCACATGCTATTTTTTAAACTTGTGCAATTTCACCGCTGCAACTCCGATCTAAATTTGAAATCACAAGTGTATGTTTCATTCTTAAGCATGATGATTGAACTTTGCTAGGGGTAGTTCACCTTGTATACATGCTTAGCACTTGTTCGGATTCCTGTCTATACATGTCTAGTGCTATTTTGATGGTGACTATCTTTTGGCTAAAAACTGCTCACTTTGCTCATATGTTCATATTTCGTATTCGGTGATCAGTTTGAGCCTTTGCTATTTGAGTGCCTAGTTGTGTCATTGGAGTTATACTGTTTAGAGCATCTTTGCACTCTTTTGACTATATGCCTGAAGCTACTAACTTGCATTTTGACTCATATGCATTTTGGAAGGGGGAGATCTTTGCTCATTTGCCTGATGATGCCTTTTCTTGATAAGTGCATTTTCAACTAAGGGGAGAAAAATGACAAATCATATGTTTTGCACATCATATGCTTCATGTGTTCAACTTAGGGGGAGTTTTCCTGGTTGCTTGCACTTTTCGAGGGGGAGTTTGCTAGTTGTGTTGAGCCCTCGCCTCTGTCTTGAGGGACTAGCAAACATTTTTCAGGGCATTTGATTTCGTTTGGTTCGGAGCGTGTTTGGTTCGGAGTGAGCTTTCTTTGCTAGTTGTGTTGAGCCTCTGTGCCTCTATCTTGAGGGACTAGCATTTGCTTCGATTTTCTCATTTGGTATCGAGTTTTTTTTCTGAAGCTTTCAATTGATATTTGCTAGCGGTGTTGAGCCTGTTCTACCTCTTCTTGAGGGCTAGCTTTGCTTTGCTTGGTTGCGTCGAGCCGTTGCCCATGTCTTTGGGGACCAAGTTGTTTCGCTTCTTCCACTTGACCTTTTTCGGCTTTGCTATGCTTTTGGGTCATTTGGTCGAGTTCTCTCTTCTCCTTCCTCCTTCCTTCTTCTTTCTATTATGATTTATGTGAGTAGTTGACAATGCACTCATCAAGGGGGAGATTGTGGATACATGGGTGTATGCCGGGTCTCAGTGTGATGAGTGATTGTCAACAGGTTTGATCGTAGGTTCTTTGGCTTGTGTTGTGCAGGTGTCGAGCCCGGAGACAGTGATCGAAGGCGAGGTGAAGGTCAAGTAGAGACGTGCCATGCCGATGGACTGGGAGCGGTGAAGGGTGGACGTGAGGCTTGGACTGAGGGACCGGAGGGCCTGAGGATCAGCTGTGGTGGCTGAGAGGCTGGGACAGCGACGAGCGGAGACTTGCGGGGCACGGTGTTGCTCGGGTCGAGGACCTGGGGACACGTGTCGGTGGATGGGGTGCACGGGCGGTGCATCCCCTCTACATCTCCGGTTTGGTGGTTGAGCCACAGAAAAACCACCGGGTGGACGGTTTCCGAGTTTGGGCCACAAAACGTGGGTGCTCGGTTTCTAGGTTTGGGCCACAAAACCTGGGCATGCGGCGGGTTTCTGAGTTTGGGCCACAAAACTCGGGTTGAGGATGGTTTCCAGGTTTGGGCTTCAAAACCTAGGCGCTGGCGGGTTTCCTGGTTTCGGCCACAAAACCAGGGGACGGACTTGGAGGCTGGTTTCCCAGTTTGGGCCTCAAAACCGGGGGATGACGTGAAGGCCTGGTTTCCCGGTTTTGGCCACAAAACCGCGGGTGCGGCGTCCGGGAAAAGAACGGACAGAGCGGTGGCGGCACGTGGTGGCAATCGGGAGGTCGCGTCGAGGCGACGCTACGAGTTGTGCGGGCGTGGCCGTCGGATCACCACCTACCACGAGTTGGTCCAGAATAACCTTAGGGTTTAGCTGGTTCGCTCTGTAATTAGAGAGGGGTAGAGTAGGAATTAGGAATAGGTTAAGTAGGGGGAGACACCCTCCTCCCCAACCATCTCAGTCATTTTGCTCTTGCTTTCTAGGGTTTCCTGCTCTCCCACACCCCTGCTGTAGCTACTGAGATCTGCAGAGAACCATACCTCTGTGTACTTGAGATTTTGAGGAAGTGAGGCCGTAGCCTCACTGTCGTAGCGTGTGTTTGCGCTTCGGCTGCAGATCGATGTGTTGATTCACGTTTTGGTTTGTGTTCTTCGCGTTCTTCGTTTCTCCATGATTTTCCCGTCACTCGATCTCCCTCTCCAGTGCGTCTTTGCGAAATCCATTTGAATCATTTTGTTCGTTTCATCGAGGAGGTCATTTCAACCAAAGGAATTCATCTAACTCCTCATGAACGAATAGATCGGGACGATTTCATTCTCGTGGCACTTTTTTGGTTCATTCACCTCCCCCTTCGATTTCCTGTTGATTGAGTCGATTTGAGCGGATGATTTCTTGGGGATAGTCTCCCAACTACCTCGTGATCATCGTCTCCAAGTTTGGGATCAAGGGATTTTGGTTTGAATCGGTTTGGGGAAGATTTGAGTTGAGGGCGACCAAAATCGCCCTTTCTAGGTACTCGCGGACAGTCCGCCGTGGTACCCGCGGATAGTCCGCGCATCGGGCTCCAGCCAGACCAGTGGCTGCGGGGCTCATTCGGACAAGTCCGTTTTGAACCGCGGACAGTCCGCCGTTGTAACTTGCGGACAGTCCGGGAGACGTCCAGCAAGACTTCAGCAGCTTTGCTGTTTTTGTGATTCTGCCGGCGGACAGTCCGGGAGTTCTTGGCGGACAGTCCGCCCCTACCGCGGACAGTCCGGGACTGGGGGTCCGGACAGTCCGGGACCCTGCTGAAGGGTGCTTTTCAGTGCAATCGCCGTGCCGGCTTTTCCGCTTGGTTTTCGGAATTCTCGTTTGGCCCTAGAGTTAACCAAGGAACATTTCTAGGTATCTTTGCTACTTGTTAGCATTGGTATTTGGAGATTTCTCGACGTAGCCTTCAATCTACGTTCGGGACTCGGTTTTCCAAGGGGGAACTTGAGCCGGAGCTTTTGGTCTTTGCTTCGCTGGTGCTTGGTGGTGCTCTGCTGTGATCCTAGGGATCATCCACCCTCTTCCAAGGGTCGTGAGCATCACGATTTGGGTCTGTGCTTTTCGGGGTTGATTTTGGGACACTTGGCCAAAGTTTCAAGAGAAATTTGATTGGCTCCCATTCACCCCCCCTCTGGTCGCCTTGCTTTTGCATTCTCGGTCCTTCACACCGTCACCGTCCAGATCGATCGGATTGGGAGCAGCAGAGCCGTCCGCAAGATCAATACCGAACAACGCAACAGTGTCGGCTGTAGTGTCGTCATCGTTCTCGCCCTCTGCGCCAGGCCAGGCGGGAGATGGCCATCGTCCTCGGCCATGTTCTCTCCAACTCCGTTCCTCGACGGTACAGGGGCCGCCTTGCTCGCTTTATGCTATAGCTAGAGGACAAAGCGTCAGCTACTGACCTGCAAAACCTACGAATCAAGCATCAAAACAAAATAAAAAGGAAGAACAGAGAGGGTTAGGGTTAGGGCTAACCTGCGCAACCGGAGCCCGGTGCCAGAGAAGACGCCGACCCAGAGGCCAGAGAAGCAGAGAACGACACACTATTAGCAACGATGGCAAGCGGTGGCGGAGGGTCACACGGGGACAACAAACTCACATATCACTGTCACTGAGATCTAGAGAGGGCCATAGGGGCAGAGGGGGTGGGGAGAGGATTCGGGGAGGAGAGGGAGAAGAGAGAGGAAGAGAGGGAGTTGCAGTTGCAGTTGCAGACACCAGCGGGGCAGTCGTCGGTGCGAGAGGCACAGACTGAGACCATCGGTCGAAGTCTCCAAGACGGCGATGTCAAGCTCAGGCTCAAGCTACCGCTGAGCTGCTGAGGAGTGAGGATTGAGGAGTGAGGGCTCCAGCGAGGGCCGCGAGGTGAGCTGCCGTCTGCGAGCGCTGAGTTGAGGAGAGACTGAGAGAGGGTGCGGGCGCATGCGGCGGATGCGGGGAGTGAGAGTGGTTAGGGTTAGGGTTAGGGTTAGGGGCGGTCGGCTTCGGCTTATATACGAGAGGCGGGGGGCACCGCGCTGGGCCGCTGGCCGCTACCCGGCCACCCCCAAATTGCCGTGCCGGGCCGTGCCAGCCCGCGGGCTCGAGTGATGGCCCAGGCATGGCCTGGTGCTATGTGCCGGGCTGGCCCAGGCCCGCTGCTCCTTGGGCCGGGCCGTGCTCGGGTCGGGTCAAAATGCCGGGCTGCCAGGCCTCGGGTTGCATGGCCATTTATAGGTTCGAGTCAGAAGACGGCTTCTTCTGTGACTTCTCCAAAGGATGCCGAAGGAAGCAAGCGCTGGCACCTGGCAGTAGAGATGAAAATGGTCGAAAACGGTCGGAAAACTTCTCAACCATTTTCTACTTTTACATTTGAATATGAAAACGAAAACAAAAACGAAAGCGGTAACACCGGGCACAAAAATGAACACGAACTTGCAGAATACCCAAAATTTTGAAAACAAACCTGTGGATACATGGGTGTATGCCGAGTCTCTAAGTGATGAGTGATTGTCAACTGGGATAATGCGCATGTTCTTTGGCTTGTGTTGTGCAGGTGTCGAGCACGGATACAGTGATCAAGGGCAAGGTGAAGGTCAAGTAGAGACGTGCCGTGCCGATGGACCGAGAGTGGCGAAGGGCGGACGTGAGGCTTGGACTGAGGGACCGGTGGCCTGAGGATCAGCTGTGGTGGCTGACAGCCTGGGACAGCGACAAGTGAAGACTTGCGGGTGGACGGTGTGCACGGGTGGTGCATCCCATCTACAGCTTTGGTTTGGTGGTAGATCCAGAGAAAAACCATCGGGTGGACGGTTTCCAGGTTTGGGCCTCAAAACCTGGGCGCTGATGGTTTCCGAGTTTGGGCCACAAAACTCAGGCTGTGGACGGTTTCCAGGTTTGGGCCTCTGTTGGGTATTTTAAACGCACACAGAATAATCCGCAAGTGCACGGATACCGATGTAGCTTTCACCCGAGAGTATTCCAGGGTATCGATTTCCACGGGGAACGTGAAGTGTACTAGAAGAATTAAGAACATCCAAGAAAAGAATGCTAGCTATATGGTAGAGAGAAATTATCTAAGGTTCTCTAAGTTGATTTTCTTAGTTAAGATCAGGCTCACTATACTTCACCTACTTCGGAGCAACAGTACCTTTCCGATTCTCGAAAAAGACTGAGAAAAGGGTAATCGGGAGAAGGCTGCTAAAAAGCTCTACGAAACACCAACCCTAACGTGGTGGATTATAACAATCTACAAAGCTGTCACCCCTGTAGCTACCACAACTAACCGGAGGATTGGGCGCAAACTCAGGTAAACACTAGTCTAGACACCGCGTCTACACTAATGATTACTACTCTAATCCAGATCTAAAGACTAGAGCATTCAATACGAACGGAGATCCAGTAGATGAAATAAAGTAAGAACTAAACTTAATTAAATGAAGAACTTAGAGATAATAAATGAAGAACGCAGAGATTGCTTAAGACAAACCAGATCCTGCAGTAGTACAATGTTGAAGAAGATCAAACAGATCCGGCTCCTCAGCTTTCTCCTTTCTCTCTCTCTAGATTACAACTAGATGATGAACTAGAACTAAATCTAGAACTAGAACTAGATGATCAACTAGAGGGATCTCTACTTCTACTTTGAAACCCTAGTTTCTGATGTGGAGATGAATAATGAAGATGGAGATGCCTGGAGAGGGGGGTCTGGGTCTGGTTTTATAGCCTGGAGTGTGGAACGTGAGCCCTTGGATCAAACCGACTTCGGGGACGTTGGAGATGCATCCTAGGAGGCGGTGGAAGAAGATTCTAGAAGGTGGAGGCGAAACGGGCTCCGTGGCCGACCGGTCGGTCTCCAAGTGGGACCGGTCGGTTTGGCCCAGTGGGCGCACATGGTGGGCCGCCTCGTGGTGTCTTCTGGTGTCTCCTAGATCCTTCTTTTGCAGATTTCATCGCGAAATTAATATCTTTTCATCCGGGACTCCGAATATTGAAGAACCGAGAATGTTCAAGCAAGGCGACCAGAGGGGGGGTGAATGGGAGCCAATCAAATTTCTTTCGAAACTTTGGCCAACTGTCCCAAAATCAACCCCAAGAAGCACAAACCCAAAGCGTGATGCTCACGACCCTTGGAAGAGGGTGGATGATCCCTAGGATCACAGCGGAGCACCACCAAACACAAGCGAAGCAAAGACCAAAAGCTTTTGCTCAAGTTTCCCTTGAGAAAACCGAGTCCCGAACGTAGATTGGAGGCTACGTTGAGAAATCTCCAAATACCTATGCTAACAAGTTGCAAAGATACCTAGAAATGTTTCTTGGTTAACTCTAGGAACAAACGAGAAGTCCGAAAACCAAGCGGAAAAGCCGGGGCGAAGATTGCACTGAAAAAGACCCTTCAGCAATGTCCCAGACTGTCCGGCCCTGGGGTCCCGGACTGTCCGCCCCTACTGCGGACTGTCCGCGAGGGGGTGGCGGACTGTCCGCCGGCAAACTTTGAAAAACAGCAGTATCGCTGAAGGCTACCTGGACAGTCCCGGACTGTCCGTGGCTTTGAGCTGCGGACTGTCCGCTGGTCAAGAAAAAGGCCAAACGGCCGAGGACAGCAGCCACGAACTCGGCTCGTCCCCGACCCGCGGACTGTCCGCGGCTAGGGTGGCGGACTGTCCGCCAACACCCAGAAAGGGCGATTTTGGTCGCCCGAAACTCAAATCACCTCCAAATCGATTCAAACCAAAATCCCTTGAACCCAAACTTGGAGAAGATGATCACGGGGTAGTTAGGAGACTATCCCCAAGAAATCATCCGCTCAAGTCAACTCAATCAACGGGAAATCGAAGGAGAAGGTGTAAGAACCAAAAAAGCGCCACGAAAACGAAATCGTCCCGATCTATTCGATCATGAGGAGTTAGATGAATTCCTTTGGTCGAAATGACCTCCTCAATGATACGAACAAAATGGTTCAAACGGATTTCGCAAAGACGCACCAGAGAGGGAGATCGATCGACGGGAAAATTGCGGAGAAACGAAGAACGCGAAGAACACGAACAAAACGTGAATCAACTCATCGATCTTGCGGCCCCAGCGCAAACACATGCTACGACAGAGAGGTTACGGCCTCCCTTCCTCAAAATCAATAGTACACAGAGGTGAGTCTCTCTGCGGATCTCAGCTAGCTACAGCAGGGGATGGGAGAGCAGGAAAACCCTAAGGCAAAAGAGCAAATGACTGAGATCGAGGGGAGGAGGGTGTCTCCCCGACTACTTATCCTAATTCTAGCCTAAGTATAATTCCTACTCTACCCCTCTCTATTCTAATTACAGAGCGAACCAGCTAAACCCTAAGCTAATTCTGGACCAACTCGAAGATGGTGATGATCCGACGGCCACGCTCGCACAACTCGTCAGCGTTGCCTCGACGCAACCTTCCGATTGCCGCCACGTGCCGCCCTCGCTCTGCACCCCTGGTTTTGTGGCCCAAACCAGGAAACTAGCCTTTTCCAGCCAACCCCCGGTTTTGAGGCCCAAACCGGGAAACCAGCCTCCAAGTCCATCGCCTGAGTTTTGTGGCCCAAACTCAGAAACCCGCAGCGCCCAGGTTTTGAGGCCCAAACCTGGAAACCGTCCTCAGCCCGAGTTTTGTGGCCAAACTCGGAAACCCTCAGCACCCAGGTTTTGAGGCCCAAACCTAGAAACCGTCCACCGGTGGTTTTTCCTTGGCTCAACCACCAAACCGGAGCCGTAGAGGGGATGCACCGCCCGTGCACCCCGTCCACCGACACGTGTCCCTAGGTCCTCGACCCGAGCAACACCATGCCCCGCAAGTCTTCGCTCGTCGCTGTCCCAGGCTGCCAGCCACCACAGCTGATCCTCAGGCACTCTGGTCCCTCAGTCCAAGCCTCACGTCCGCCCTTCGCCGCTCGGTCCATCAGCATGGCACGTCCGCCGCACGGCACGCCCATCCTTCACCGCACCCGGTCCATCGGCACGGCACGTCTCAACTTGACCTTCACCTTGCCCTCGATCACTGTATCCGTGCTCGACACTTGCACAACACAAGTCAAAGAACCTGCGATCAAACCCGTTGACAATCACTCATCACTCAGAGACTCAGCATACACCCATGTATCCGCAATCTCCCCCTTGATGAGTGCATTGTCAACTACACACACAAATCATAATAGAAAGAAGTAGAAGGAAGAAGGAGAAGAGAGAACTCGACCAAATGACCCAAAAGCATAGCAAAGCCGAAGAAGGTCAAGTGGAAGAAGCAAAACAACTTGATCCCCAAAGACATGGGCAATGGCTCGACGCAACCAAGCAAAGCAAAGCTAGCCCTCAAGAAGAGGTAGCATAGGCTCAACACCGCTAGCAAAATACCAATTGAAAATTGAGACAAAATGCTAGTCCCTCAAGATAGAGGCACAGAGGCTCAACACAACTAGCAAAGAAAGCTCGAAACCAATGCCTTTCGGCCAAGCACGCTCCGAACCAATTGAGGATCAATCGAAAAATGCCCTGAAAATGTTTGCTAGTCCCTCAAGACAGAGGCAACGGCTCAACACAACTAGCAAACTCCCCCTCGAAAAGTGCAAGCAACTAGGAAATATGATTTGCAAAAGTCTCTCCCCCTTAGTTGAAAATGCACTTATCAAGTAAACAGCAGCAGGAGCCGGGCAAAGTTCTCCCCCTTAGCAAAAACTCCCCCTTAGTTGGACACCCAGAAGCATATGATTTGCTCCCCCTTAGTTGCAAACCAACCAGAAGTGCCAACTGAACAACCAACTTCCCTTTCAAAAATGCATATGAAGTCAGAAATGCAAGTCAGGAGCTTCAGGCATATAGTCAAAAGAGTGCAAAGATGCTCTAAACAGTATATCTCCAATGACACAACTAGGCACTCAAATAGCGAAGGCTCAAACTGATCACAAATACGAAATATGAACATATGAGCAAAGTGAGCAGTTTTGAGTCAAAAAGATAGTCACCATCAAAATAGCACGACACATGTATAGACAGGAATCCGAACAAGTGCTAACATGTATACAAGGTGAACTACCCCTAGCAAAGTTCAATCATCATGCATAGGGATGAAGCATACACTTGTGATTTCAGTTTTAAATCGGAGTTGCAGCGGTGAAATTACACAAGTTTAAATTCAGCATGTGATTGCGAGAGGTTGAAAGCTTGTCAGTGCCTAACTTTTCAACCGAGCGAAGCCTATGCCGAAGCAATCAGAAGCTTAAAGCTACGGTTTCGGTCATACACTACACGGCTCAAGTTTAACTCAAAGTGCAATGAGAAACAGTCTCGATACCGTGATGTGTTGACAAGCAGTCCCATCTCGATCTTTTCAATTCACTAAAGCTTGGTTCAAATTTTAAACAGAATATGAACAGACCAAGCAAGTGAATAACTCAGAACTAGAGACATAGCAACCTAGCATAGATGAAAAGCACGAATGGACTCAACACATTCTACACATGCTAGTTGCATATCTCAATGGTGAACATTTTCAGATTTTATGCACATTAAGCAAAATCACCATTCAAAAATAGCTCAACTCATAACATATACTAGTGATCAGAAAGAGCATAAGCTACAAGTATCAATATAAGCATCAGAGCATACTAAACAGAGCATAGTTACATTGTAGTGATTATAAACATGAAGCTCAGAATGGAAATGCGTATGCTAAAATGCAAGAGAAAAGAAGGACAAATGAAAAAGTCAGTCTATTATACAAGAACCAAAATGTTTCCCCCATCTAAAAGGGGAAACACACACCAAGCTCACCCCTCAACCTATTAAAGGTTAATTCGTCTAAAGGCTTGGTGAAAATATCAGCCAGTTGATGATGAGTATCGACATGGCGAAGGTCGATATCACCCTTCTCCTGGTGGTCTCGCAAAAAATAAAAGCGCACATCAATGTGTTTGGGCTTCGAGTGAAGCACGGGGTTCTTAGCAACGCTAATAGCACTCGTGCTGTCACAAAGTAAAGGCACGTGAGAAAAGCTTAGACCAAAATCACGCAAAGTGGCCATCATCTAAAGCAACTGGGAACAGCAGCTAGCCGCAGCAACATATTCAGCCTCTGTGGTAGACTGAGCGACACTAGACTGCTTGCGAGAAGACCAAGATACAAGAGAAGATCCAATAAATTGGCAAGTCCTAGAAGTGGACTTGCGCTCAATGCGACAACCAGCAAAATCGGCATTGGAATAACCACAAAGGGAGAGGGTGGAGGAAGCAGAATACCAAATCCCAAACTCAGGTGTGAAACGAAGGTACCTGAAGATGCGCTTCACCGCCTAATGATGAGAAGTGCGCGGTGACGCCTGAAAGCGCGCGCACAGACACACCGCGAACTGAATGTCCGGGCGTGCCGCCGTCAGGTAGAGGAGCGATCCGATCATGCTGCGGTACTCCTTCTGGTCCACTGCTTCTCCATCCTTGTCTGCATCCAGGGCAGTCGTCGTCGACATGGGTGTTGGAAGAGGCTTGGCCTCACCCATATCGAACCGCTTCAGCAAGTCCTTGGTGTACTTGCCCTGGTGCACAAACGTCCCCTCTCGGGATTGCTTAATTTGCAACCCGAGAAAGAATGTCAGCTCGCCCATCATGCTCATCTCAAACTCCTTGCTCATAATATCTGCAAACTTGGCAACCAAAGCGTGAGAAGAACCACCGAAAATGATATCATCCACGTAAATCTGGACCAAGAGTGTCTTTGCCGTGCTTGAGGAGGAAGAGCGTCTTATCTACACATCCCATTTTAAAACCCTTAGTCTATCATACCAGGCTCTAGGGGCTTGTTTCAACCCATATAAAGCTTTGTGGAGTTTAAAAACATGGTTTGGAAACTTGGGATTTTCAAAACCGGGGGGTTGCTCAACATAAACTTCCTCTTCTATGTAGCCATTTAAGAAGGCACTCTTGACATCCATTTGAAAGAGTTTAAAACCTTTGGATGCAGCAAAAGCCAAGAGTATCCTAATAGCCTCCAAACGTGCTACAGGAGCAAACGTCTCCTCATAGTCTATCCCCTCCTTCTGACTATAGCCTTTCGCTACAAGCCTGACCTTGTTTCTAACAACGTGGCCATCCTCTCCTTGCTTGTTTTTGAAAACCCATTTTGTCCCAATAGGCTTACAGTCTGGTGGAGGTGGAACTAGAACCCAAAACCAATTTCGCTCAAAGTTCTCTAACTTCTCATGCATGGCATTGACCCAATCCGGATCCGTCAAAGCGTGTCCAACATCTCGGGGCTCAAAATTAGCAACAAAAGCAGAATGAGCAAAGTGAGAGATGTGCTGTGACCTGGACCGAGTGACCCGTTCATCAATGTTGCCGATCATCTGCTCAGGGGGGTGCTAGCGCTGGATGTGTCGTGGCGCCTCCCGAGAAGAGGTAACCTCCCCATCAACAGCAGCTGGTGCCTCCCCGGGTACAAAAGGTACTGCTCGGGGTGGCGGATCCCACGGCCCCCAGGAAGAAGACGTGTCGGCGCCGTGAGTCGTCGTAGAAGCCGCTCTTGGCGGCACAGCAGGTGGAGGGGGCGCTGGATCATCCATACCTTCAGCACCTTCATCCTCGTCATCAAAAAGAGGCTCACCAACCTCATGATCACCTGCACGCTCAAAACGAGAGGAAGGACAAACAAGAGTCTCGTCGAAGGTGACATCAGATGTCTCCACGACTCGGTTAGTATCAAGGTTAAGTACACGATAAGCTCTAGTGTGAGTGCCATAACCCAAAAATGCGCCGTCGGAAGAACGAGACTCAAACTTGTCCAGGTTGCCCTTTTTCAAAATAAAACAGTGGCAACCGAAGACTCTAAAGTAACTCACCTTGGGCTGTCTACCAAAACGCAACTCATAAGAAGTCTTTTTTAGAAAAGCTCAAAGAAAAATGCGATTTGAAATGTAGCATGCAGTGTTCATAGCTTCGGCCCAATATCGCCTAGGAGTCCTATGCTCATCAAGCATCGTCCTAGCCATCTCAACAAGGGTTCGATTCTTCCTCTCTACAACACCATTTTGGGGCGGTGTGTAGGGGGAAGAAAACTGATGCTCCAAACCAAGGCAGTCACAAAACTTCTCAAAATTCGAATTTTTGAATTCGGAACCATTATCACTTCTAATAGCTCGCATCGAGTTCAAAGGGAACTCGTTCTGAAGCCGCAAAATCAGATTGCGAGCAAATGAGAAAGTCTCAGTCTTCTCAGTCAAAAAGAAGACCCACGAATACCTCGAAAAGTCGTCAACAACAACCAAAACATACCACTTGCCACCAAGCGAGCTCACCCGAGCCGGGCCAACAAGGTCCATGTGTAAAAGCTCTCCAGGGTGCGAGGTCATGACCTTAGTCACTGAATGGTGGGGAGAGGCAACCATCTTTCCATGTCTACAAGAATGGCAAACTAGATCCTTCTCCGTCGAAAGCTTGGGCAATCCTCGGATTAGGCCAAGTGAGCTATGTCTTGCAAGCAAGTCGAAGCTTAAGTGACCGAGCCTCCTATGCCACTTCTAAAGATCGGAGGAAGAAGGACTAGCCAAAAGACAGCGGGAAACACCAAACGACTCCGAGAAATTCGTGCGAAAGACTTTCCCAAAGGGCAAAATCAAACATACAAGATTGCCCTGAGGATCTAAAATGCGACTGAGATTCGGTTTAAAATGAATCTCATAGTCATCATCAAAAAGTTGTGAAACAGAAAGCAAGTTAAAATGCAGGTTAGAAACAAGAGCAATATCGCGCAACACAAAGTGCTCATTAACCCGCACTGACCCCGAGACAACACCTTACCTTTACTATTGTCGCCGAAGGTGACAAATTCCTTTCCGGCAACAGGGCTAAGGCTGGAGAGCCACTTGGCGTTTCCGGTCATGTGCCTCGAACAACCGGAATCCACCAACCAAATGTCCTCCAACCGTCTTACCAACATCAATAAAAAGACATAGGGTGAGCATATGGTCCAACACTGGGTTAGTGAAGTAAGAAGAATACCAGTGTTGTGCCGGCTGCTCAAAAGAACGGTCAGTGTAAAAACCATTCCTAGCCTGTCTACGGGGGTAGCGATCACCATGTATAGGAAAACGTGGTCCGCTAAGGGAGGAGCGTCCATCGCGATACTCAAAACGCGGTGGGGGAAAACGCTCAACTACAAAGCCACCGCCACGGGGTCCATAGCCTACAACTGCAGGCTCCCGCCGGGCACGCTCTCTACGAGGCCTACGCCTAGGAACTTGAGGTTCAGTACCTCTAGGCCTAGCCTCTCTCCTCGGAGCTCTCCTCTGCCTAGGCCTGGGAACTTGAGGTTCTGGACCTCTGGGCCTAGCAGCTCTCCTCTAGACGTTCGGCACATGCACACCATGGAAAGGGTGGTACATGTCCGGGTTGTCCATCTCCCGAGCACGGCGCGCTTCTCTCTTGCGCCGAAAACAGAACTCACTCAAGTGACCATCCCTCCCACAGAAGTCACACTGGTACCTCACCGCACGCAAAGGTGGTTGTTGGTAGGCAGGGCTGTGGGTATGGTTCACTTTGCCCTTCTGTGGCAAGCACTCCTCCTGGATGGGTGGCATTGTGTCCAGCTTGTTCTTGAGGTGGTTGGGTTTGGGATGCCACACTTGGTTCTTGGGTGGAGCTCTCGGGGGTTCCTCAAACACCCCATCCTTGGTGGTAGTCTTAGCAGGCTCTTTGGGTGGAAGCTTGGTAAGTTTGGGAGTAGTGGTGGAGTTGGGCTTCTCACTCGGGTTCAGACCACTCGACTCTCCAATCTTCCCAAAAGCGGAAAGATCAACACCCGGAGCAAAACCTACACCAGGACCTCCAGCAGCTCGCTTGAATTGGGAGATCATCATCCTGAGCTGCGGCTCACTACAAGAAACCCATGACAAGATGGTCCGAAGGTATGTGTTTTCCTCCTCGGTTTGCATCTTGCCATGATTCACATTAGCAATCTCCATCTCCAAACCCTCGCACAAAGCGCACCTAGTCACACAAGTGCTACCCGAGCTGGCCTCTTCAAGAGACATAATCTTGGCATTCTTCTCTGCCAACTCGGATTGCAAGACAGGACAAGTCTTGCACGCACCCAACAAGGAAGGTCTAGCCTTCAGCTCATCCAGCTCTCCAACCAAAGTAGCATACTTACTCCTCAAGGTGAGAAGATCAGTCATGTGCTTGGTGCACGACTCGCACTCACTCTCCTCCGACACGACCACGGTGGACCAAGCGAACTCAAGCTCCTTCACCGTGTCCTCCCACTTCTGCCTAAACTCCTTGCGCTCTCTAGCAGCACGCCTAAGCAGTTTATCTTGGCTAAGGAGGGCAGCAGTAAGTTTCTCAACCTCAGTGGAAAGCTCATCGTAGGTGAGAGATACCTGGGAGGTGTCGTCATCTTCGTTCCGAGGGGAGTTCACCAACTCGCCGTCGAGCGCCATGGTGCAGAGGTCGTCGCCATCGACGAAGAAGCAGAGGCCGTTCAGCTTGTCCTCGACCCTCTTCATGTTCTCGGACTCGTCATCACTTGAGCAAGCGGAGTCGTCATCCGAGCCGTCGACGTCGCTGAGCGTGGCGAAGAACGCGCGCTGCTCAGCCTGGGCCTTCTCCAAGTACTTCTTCTTGATGTACTCCTTGTCGAAGCCGCCCCTCCGCTTGTGCCTCAGAGGAACGTGCTTGTCCTTGCACTTGGAGTTGTACTTGTGCCCATGATCGCCCTTCCCTGAATGCTTGTTCTTCTTGGGGCAGTTGGCGATGAAGTGATCAGGATCGCCGCACTCGTAGCAGCCCGAGCGTCCTCCTCCGCGGCGACGGTTCATGCGGTTGTTGTGGAACCGCGTGAACCAGTTGGCAAGCAAAGCCAACTCCTCGTCTCCCAAAGACTCCAGCTGATCCTCTGTGGCAGAAAAGAGAGATGAAAGCGCAAAGCCACCAGAGGGGTTAGCAGAAGAGCCAGAAACCAAAGCCATAGTCGGGCCGGAAGGGTTCGCATAAGAAGCCCTCGCCAAGGCGTCAATATCACTGGACTTGAGCTTACTGAAGAGCTCGTCGCACGTGAGGGTCTAATAGTTAGGCGATTCGATGATCGCCTGAACCTTGGAATCCCACACCGACCGATCAAGAGTATGCAAAAGCTTCAAAGCTCTCTCATGATCGTCGAAAGGCAACTGCTCCTTGTTAGCCCTCATCCTGTTGACAATCACCTGAAAGCGAGCGAATAAACTTTCTATGCTCTCGCCAGGCTGATGTCGAAAGTTCTCATACTCTCGCTTGAACGACTCGTAGAGTCGGGTTTCGACTTGAGAGCTTCCCTCATGGAAGCGCATGAGGGTGGCCCAAATCTCCCGAGCCATAGCGAGGTGAGAAACGCGATCAAACTCTCCCATGCTCAAACAAGAGAAAAGAGCATTACGGGCTCGGCTATTGGCATCGTGCTGATCGATCTGATGCTGAGTGACACGAGCAGCCAAGACCACATAATCGGCAGAGATGCAAATATCCCAAATGGAAGCACCCAAACTCTGCAGATAGGCCGACATACGTATCTTCCAATACGCATAGTTCGTCCCATCGAAAACGGCGGTTTGCCCACGCCGCGATCCATGTCGCCTTCGGTGGATCTGGAACCGGCTAAGGTGAAAGATCCTTAACCCGCTCCGATACCAATTGAAGGACCGAGAATGTACAAGCAAGACGACCAGAGGGGGGTGAATGGGAGCCAATCAAATTTCTTTTGAAACTTTGGCCAACTGTCCCAAAATCAACCCCAAGAAGCACAAACCCAAAGCGTGATGCTCACGACCCTTGGAAGAGGGTGGATGATCCCTAGGATCACAGCGGAGCACCACCAAACACAAGCGAAGCAAAGACCAAAAGCTTCGGCTCAAGTTTCCCTTGAGAAAACCGAGTCCCGAACGTAGATTGGAGGCTAGGTCGAGAAATCTCCAAATACCTATGCTAACAAGTTGCAAAGATACCTAGAAATGTTTCTTGGTTAACTCTAGGAACAAACGAGAAGTCCGAAAACCAAGCGGAAAAGCCGGGGCGAAGATTGCACTGAAAAAGACCCTTCAGCAATGTCCCGGACTGTCCGACCCTGGGGTCCCGGACTGTCCGCCCCTACTGCGGACTGTCCGCGAGGGGGTGGCGGACTGTCCGCCGGCAAACTTTGAAAAACAGCAGTATCGCTGAAGGCTCCCTGGACAGTCCCGGACTGTCCGCGGCTTTGAGCTGCGGACTGTCCGCTGGTCAAGAAAAAGGCCAAACGGCCGAGGACAGCAGCCACGAACTCGGCTCGTCCCCGACCCACGGACTGTCCGCGGCTAGGGTGGCGGACTGTCCGCCAACACCCAGAAAGGGCGATTTTGGTCGCCCGAAACTCAAATCTCCTCCAAATCGATTCAAACCAAAATCCCTTGAACCCAAACTTGGAGAAGATGATCACGGGGTAGTTAGGAGACTATCCCCAAGAAATCATCCGCTCAAATCAACTCAATCAACGGGAAATCAAAGGAGAAGGTGTAAGAACCGAAAAAGTGCCACGAAAACGAAATCGTCCCGATCTATTCGATCCTGAGGAGTTAGATGAATTCCTTTGATCGAAATGACCTCCTCAATGATACGAACAAAATGGTTCAAACGGATTTCGCAAAGACGCATCGGAGAGGGAGATCGATCGACGAGAAAATCGTGGAGAAACGAAGAACGCGAAGAACACGAACAAAACGCGAATCAACACATCGATCTTGCGGCCGCAGCGCAAACACACGCTACGACAGAGAGGTTACGACCTCCCTTCCTCAAAATCAACAGTACACAGAGGTGAGTCTCTCTGCGGATCTCAGCTAGCTACAGCAGGGGATGGGAGAGCAGGAAAACCCTAAGGCAAAAGAGCAAATGACTGAGATCGAGGGGAGGAGGGTGTCTCCCCGACTACTTATCCTAATTCTAGCCTAAGTATAATTCCTACTCTACCCCTCTCTATTCTAATTACAGAGCGAACCAGCTAAACCCTAAGGTTATTCTGGACCAACTCGAAGATGGTGATGATCCGACGGCCACGCCCGCACAACTCGTCAGCGTTGCCTCGACGCAACCTTCCGATTGTCGCCACGTGCCGCCCTCGCTCTGCACCCCCGGTTTTGTGGCCCAAACTGGGAAACCAGCCTTTTCCAGCCAACCCCCGGTTTTGAGGCCCAACCCGGGAAACCATCCTCCAAGTCCATCGCCTGAGTTTTGTGGCCCAAACTCAGAAACCCGCAGCGCCGAGGTTTTGAGGCCCAAACCTAGAAACCGTCCTCAGCCCGAGTTTTGTGGCCAAACTCGGAAACCCTCAGCACCCAGGTTTTGAGGCCCAAACCTAGAAACCGTCCACCGGTGGTTTTTCCTTGGCTCAACCACCAAACTGGAGCCGTAGAGGGGATGCACCGCCCGTGCACCCCGTCCACCGACACGAGTCCCCAGGTCCTCGACCCGAGCAACACCATGCCCCGCAAGTCTTCGCTCGTCGCTGTCCCAGGCTGCCAGCCACCACAGCTGATCCTCAGGCACTCTGGTCCCTCAGTCCAAGCCTCACGTCCG
This sequence comes from Coix lacryma-jobi var. lacryma-jobi, assembly GCA_009763385.1. Taxonomy (NCBI): domain Eukaryota; kingdom Viridiplantae; phylum Streptophyta; class Magnoliopsida; order Poales; family Poaceae; genus Coix; species Coix lacryma-jobi. The sequence goes on from CM019824.1 coordinate 19,445,112, forward strand.
CCCTTCGCCGCTCGGTCCATCAGCATGGCACGTCCGCCGCACGGCACGCCCATCCTTCACCGCACCCGGTCCATCGGCCCGGCACGTCTCAACTTGACCTTCACCTTGCCCTCGATCACTGTATCCGTGCTCGACACCTGCACAACACAAGCCAAAGAACCTGCGATCAAACCCATTGACAATCACTCATCACTCAGAGACTCGGCATACACCCATGTATCTGCAAATATAGCAAATGATATGTCCGTTTCGATCGTCTCGACGAGCCCTTCGCAATGGTGCACTCCAATTTATCACTTGAGATACTTTTATATGGTGAAATATTGATGTCCTACAAAACAAGTGAGAGCACCAAAACTCGTGGAACTTGTTAGTTTCAAACCCTACAACTATGCTTTGTAATTCATTTAGTGTCATTTCATGCAATAGTTGATGGTTAATTATGAGCATTAGTGAGCATCAACAGCCTTAAAACTTGGGTGCTGCGGGTTTACTGAGTTTGGGTCACAAAACTCAGGCTATGGTCGGCTGGTTTCCCGGTTTGGGCCTCAAAACCGGGGGATGGCTGTGAAGGCTGGTTTCCCGATTTGGGCCACAAAACCGGGGGTGCGAAGTCCAGGAAAAGGACAAGCGGAGCGGAGGCGGCACGTGGCGGCAATCAGTGAGGTTGCGTCGAGGCAACGCTACCAGTTGTGCCGGCGTGGCTGTCGGATCAGCATCATCTTCGGGTTGGTCCAGGATAGCCTTAGTGTTTGGCTGGGTCGCTCTGTAAATAACTAGGGGTAGAGTGGGAATTAGAATTAGGATAAGTAGGGGGAGACACCCACCTCCCAAACTATCTCAGTCATTTGCTCTTTGCTTCTAGGGTTTCCTGCTCTCCCAATCCCCTGCTGTAGCGAGCTAAGATCCGCAGAGAACCATACCTCTGTGTATTGGAGATTTTGAGGAAGTGAGACCGTAATCTTTGTCGGTGTTTATTAACCGGCAACTATTCATGTTATCCAAGTACTATCTGTCTCTTACAAATGGAAAACTTGTCTGTTCACCACTTCTGCCCTCCGTTTCTGACGCCGTCTGACACGTGCTCCCATCCGTTAGGGTTACTAACATTGCCATGACACCATTTATGAAAGCCGAACGGTTATCAAAACAGATCTATAATAAGCCGCCACCGGGCCTATGCTTTTCTCACGCTTTCATCGAGCTCTTGCCCTCAAGCCACAAATCCTTTAGCCAACTGTCAGTTGATGCGTAGGAAATCTCTTGTCACAAGCATGGGTCCCAAGAGGCAATCTAGAGCCGGGAAGAAACCCAAGATCACCATCACTGGAAAGCCTAAGCACCCAAACCCGCCAACCGATGTCTTGGCGTGGAAGAAGCCGGATACCACTGAAGCGGAACTAGCCTTCCTGGCGCAGCAAGGGTATCTTCGAGCGCAGCCACTCAACAGCTGGAGAGTACCCATTGATCATCGGGCTCCCGCCCCCAACACCACAGAGATCGTCATGTTCAAGGCCATGGTGGAGCGGGAGTTGGGTCTGCCTGCGTCGGATTTCTCTCCGTGGATTGCTGCATTACTATGGTTTGACTCTAAACCATATTACTCCCAATGCGGTTCTTCATATTTCAATCTTCGTCCACCTCTGTGAAGCTTTCTTGGGAATCTGCCCCAACTTCACCCTTTTCCGCTACTTTTTCTGGTTTAAGTGTCAACCTAGTGACACTAAGACCGAAGTAGTCGGAGGGGCTAGTCTTCAGGTTAGGAAGGAAGTAGCCAATCAGTATGTGACTGTTGAGTTGTTGGATACTGTAAAGGACTGGTCTGCCGGGTGGTTTTACATGGGTAACCCACCCCCAGCTCTTCTCCGCCATGATGGATGGCCACCACAGAAGTGTCGTGAGTGGAAGGAGAAGCTTACGCTTGAAGAGCTCGGAGCTATTCAACCCCTCCTCATAATGATAGATGCTTTAATAATCGGCGGATTGACTGGGTTCAACATTGTGCAAGACTTTGTTGCCCGACGCATCCACCCTCTTCAGCAGCGAGCAAACTTTGGGTTTGAGTTCTTGGGGAAGAATGACCCGAGTCGCCACGCTGTTGATCAGTTATCAAATTATGAAGTCTTGTGGAGGGTGAACCGGCTGCCTAAGAGCCATGAACACTTAGCTCCTATTATGGCGACTTTTTCCGCCATTAATCCTCCTCCTCCGGTAAGTAACTGAACTATCTTGTCATCAGTTTTCTAAATAGATATCCTTCTGACTTATGTATCTGTTTCTTTGTTGTAGGGGCAAGGAAGAGAGAACAATGATTGTCCCCCCTGCCTCCACCGACACAAGAAGGCGGAGGCATAGCCTTGGAGGGTCCTATCCGGAGTGAGGACTTGCTCAATAAACAAAGCTCTTCTGCTGATCTTGATTGGTTTGACTCGGATTCCACTGATTCTGATGTCGTGCTCATAGACCCTGAAGCAGAGAGCAGTCGGAAGAGGTCGCCGACTCCACATCTAGAAGCCGGAGGACCCATCCAGAAGAAGGCTCGCACTGGTAATAGCCGTGCTTGTCGTAAAGTACTTTTGTCACAAGAATTGTCTGATAAGCACTACAAGTCGGGTGCTCCTGGTAAGGGAAACTCGAGTACTTTGTAGTCCTTTCACTTGTTGATAATCACTTGTCTTATATGTGGTATTGTATCAGATACCGGAGCAGAGCAAGGTACTTTAGGTAGCGCAGCTGCTGAGGATACTTCTGCTTCAGACCCGCCGCTACTTTTAAAGTTACCAAAGCCTTTAAAGCTCGTGAAGTAAGTTATGTCTTCATACTTATGTGAAAAAACTTCGGGTATTGACACTGGTACTCATCTGTTTCTAGGAAAGTAAAACCGGCTGCGGCAACTTCGAGCGCCGTCCCTGATCCTCATACGGTAGAGGAGTCGGAGCCGCTGGCCAAGAACGATTCCAACGTTCCGCCTACCTTCAGTCAGGTAGATGTGCTGCCTGACTCTTCTCTGTCTGAGGCTCAGCCTGATGCTGCTCCTGACGCGGGTACTCTTCCACTGCCTCAGGTTGGTTGGCCATACTCCATTTTTCGCTCTCCCGCGCAATTGGAATTTGATCGGGTTTGGAATGACTGGTTTTTTCGTACCCGACAGCCTGATGAACCAACTCTTGATATGGTCGTGGCGGATATTCACACGGAGGCTTCAGCCCATCAAGAGGGAGGGTCCCTGGATGCACCCGAGTCCTCGCGCCAAGGGGCGACACTGGATGTGTTCGGGTACGACCAGGACCTTACCCAGTTAAAGGAATTGAATGACCAGGTGAAGGCTCCTATTGATGCGCTTCATCGTTTCGTCGAGGTAAGAATCCCAATCCTTCCTTACTGTTCTGTAGACTCGTCCGAGTACTTACGATATACTTGTGCTGCTAGGCCTTTGACTTCAAGGTCCGGGATCAAGTTACCCGGATCCGCTAGGAGACATCTCGTGAGGTCCAAGAGCTCAAAGAATATATTGCTCAAGAGTAGATCAGCCAAAAAGTAGCTACCCAGGTGCTACATAATCGAATCAATGAGCTTCAGAACAACCTCAAGACAGCGGAAACAGAGCGTGATGCCGCCAATGCTCGTGAAATTGAGCTGATTGCCAAAGCCGCCGCCACGGAACAGAAGGTGAAGGAGCTAAAGAAATCTTCCAAGAAACAGCTTGAAGGTACTTTTGAAATCTGCTTGATAGTCTTTGTCCATACTAGTAGTCTGATTGTATGGTAACTGACTCGAATTTATGCAGATGCAAATAAATTGGCTTCAGGGTGGTAGAACGCCTTCAACCGTAAGGAGGCGGAGCTTGAGAAGGTATTTGCTAACGCGCAAAGTACTCTTCAAGAAGCCAAACTGATACGTGAGGGTGCTGACCGGGATCTTCTGCATGCTTTGAAGTCTACAAAGGAGTCGCGTGATTCCCTGAAGGCCTTAGAGCAAGCCGTCGAGCCCCTACTCAATATGATACCGGCGCCCGATGGAGTCGAGGAGACCTTGGCTGAATGAGCCAAAGCCGCACCCAAACGGCTGGCCCAATATATCAAGAATATGTCAATCTCCGTGGTCCAGGGTCTGATGGCTACTCTTCGGCTGCATCTGCCGGCCTTTGATCTGGGTGCCCTGATGACCCTTCCTGAGGACAAGGGCGACGAAGATCTCGCGGCAATGCAGGAGGAGGTGAAGGCTGCTGCGGAGGAGTACTCATAGATCTTAGATCTTGTAGAGTAGTATAGACTCCTTAGTCCTTTGAGCGCCACTCGTAACTCCTGTGCACGACAAGAAAATCCTTGGCAATGGGTTGAGTTTATTTGTTGTGGATGTATGACCAGGCGTCTGATTAGACGAGTCTATCCGAGTGCTCTCTAGCACTTTAGTCTGGGTCGTATGACTTTGTTTCTCTAACTTGTTGCGAAGAGAACTTAGTCTTGCCCGAGTACTACTCTTAGTACCCTTGTTCAAGGGATAATTCCGATCAGGTACCTCTTGAAGGACCTTAATGTTGGTTCCTTCTAGGTGGATCGTATCCTCTTGGGGATCGCAACTTGAGTGTGAAGGTGAGTGGACCTCTGTCCAATAGGTGTGTAACAGGGTGGGTACTTATCCCGCCTTGTTACGCCTTATAGGAACTAGTCTCCACTATAGTGGATTCCATATTCGCTATAGGCTGATAGCCGGGTGTTAAACCGTACTATCATGTGAGTTGTATTGAGCTCGAAGCTCGTAACTCTAGTATGGTTTCTGCTGAACCAATCTATCCGAGTAGTCAATACTAATCGGAGGTAGAGTCCTGCTATTGCAGGGACTTGTTATGCGACTGAATTCATGTAAAGTCTTGATAAATTGCAAAGTCTTTGTTTCTAATGAACTTCAGACTTTATTAATATCTGACTTAATAATTACAATTGCCCTGAGCCAGATTTGTAGCGTAGTCCTTAAGTATGGAATTTCTTTAAGTGCTTGATATTCCATGAATTTCGTAGTGGAAATCCATCTTCAGTGACTAGCTCAAATGACCCGGGTCTGGTCACTTTGGATACAATATAAGGACCCTCCCATGGACTCATGAGCTTGTGGCGTCCCGTAGTGTTCTGAATTTTCTTTAACACCATGTCACCCACTTGAAAGGTACGGTGATGGACGTTTTTGTCATAGTAGCGCCTCATCCCTTGAAGGTATCTTGCTGACTGAAACAATGCGATGAGTCGGGCTTCTTCAAGGCTGTCGACTTCTAGCCATCTAGTATCATCAGCTTCTCCTTCGTTGTACTGCTCTATTCGTGGGGAATTCCAGATTAGGTCAGCCGGGAGGATTGCTTCAGTGCCATATACCAGAAAAAAGGGAGTGTGGCCTGTCGCCCGACTTCGTTGTGTTCGTAGCCCCCAGACTACCTTGGGCAGTTCTTCAACCCACTTGCCACCGTGATCCTTTAGAAGATCAAAGAGTCTTGGCTTCAATCCTGCGAGGATCAAGGCGTTTGCTCGTTCAACTTGGCCGTTGGACTGTGGGTGGGCTACTGAGGCGTAGTCTATCCTGATGCCACAATCACTAGCCCATGTCTTGAATTTGATTGTCGTAAAGGGAGACCCAAGATCAGTGATGATTCTGTGCGGCATTCCGAAGCGGTGAAAGATGCTCTGCATGAATTGAACTGACTTGGATGCGTTGAACTTGACCAGGGGCATGTAATCAATCCACTTTGTAAACTTGTCAATTGCGACATACAAGTACTCAAATCCGCCTGGGGCACGCTTAAGAGGACCCACCATATCGAGCCCCCAGCATGAGAAGGGCCATGACGGAGGGATACAGATTAATTCATGTGCGGGTACATGCTGTTGCTTTGCAAAAACTGGCATGATTGGCAGTGGCGGACTAAGTCTTCTGCGTCTTTTAGGGCTGAAGGCCAGTAGTATCCTGACCTGAAGATTTTTCCAACTAGTGTCCTTGAAGCTGCGTGATTGCCACAACACCCCGAGTGGACTTCATTCAAGATTTCCCTGCCTTCTTCGGGTGTAATACACTTGAGGAGGACTCCTGATGAAGCTGCACGTTGATATAACTTATCCCCGACTAGAACATAGTTCTTGCTATGCCTGGTGACTTGTTCTGCTTCAATTTTGTCACTCGGGAGTTTATGCTCTTTGAGGTAGTCAATGAATGCTTATGTCCAGTCAGGTGAGAGGGATAGGACCTGGTTGGAAGGTACTGACTCGAACTCTTCCTTCTCTTGGATTGAAGGCTTGGATAACTCATGTACAAAGGTACCGCTAGGAACCTGCGCTCTATCAGAACCCAATTTTGCAAGAATATCTGCTGCCACATTGAGGTCCCGAGTAATATGAATGAGTTCCAATCCTAAGAAATGCTTCTCTAGCTTGCGAACATCAGCACAGTAGGCGTTCATTGTTTCCTTGGTGCAATCCCAATCTTTATTAACTTGGTGAATGACCACGGAGGAATCGCCATAGACTAGTAGTCTCTTGATGCCCAGAGTGACTGCTAGTTTGAGTCCGTGGAGTAGTGCTTCGTATTTCGCTTCATTGTTGGTAGCCGGCCACAATATTTGCAGAACGTATTTGAGCTGTTCTCCCGCAGGTGATACAAAGAAGAACCCCGGCTCCTGCTCCTCCGAGTTTCAGGGACCCATCAAAATACATCTTCTAGTGATTAGGAATAGTGTTGTCTTGAAGTTGCTGTAATTCTGTCCACTCAGCGACGAAATCAGCTAGAGCTTGTGACTTAATAGCTTTCCTGGGAGTGAATTTGATGTTGAGCCCCCCTAATTCGACTGCCCACTTAGAGATTCTACCGGTGGCATCACGATTGTGAAGGATTTCTCCTAGAGGAAAATCCATGACTACCGTGATCTCATGAGCTTCGAAGTAGTGCCGCAGCTTTCTTGAAGATATGAGTAGTGCATAGAGCAGTTTCTGTACTTGCGGGTATCTGAATTTTGAGTCGGAGAGTACGTCGCTAATGTTGTAGACTGGTTGTTGGGTACTATAGATGTGCTTGTCATCTTTGCGCTCCACCACAATTGCCGTGCTCACAACGTGTGTGGTAGCATCAATATACATCAGCATCGGTTCCTTGGGCTCCGGCGGCGTTAGTATGGGGAAGTTGGTGAGGTAGCCTTTGAGCTATTCAAAAGCCTTGTCTGCTTCTTCCGTCCACTGAAATTTGTCGCCGACTTTAAGCAATTTGAAGAAAGGTAAGCCCTTTTCTCCTAATCGAGAGATAAACCGGTTTAGCGCAGCCATGCACCCGGTGAGCTTCTGGACATCCCTGACAGAGGCGGGTGGCTTCATGTTGATGATGGCTGAAATTTGCTTTTGACTAGCCTCGATGCCTCGATGACTAACAAGGAATCCGAGTAGCTGGCCTGAGGGTACCCTGAAGACGCATTTGGTTGGATTAAGCCTCCATTTATAAGCACGTAATCGATTGAAGGTTTCCTCCAGGTCTGAAATCAGGGTAGACTACATCATCAACATAAGCTTCTGCGTTGCGGCCAATCTGATCACCCAGACAGTCTTGGATGGCACGTTGATAAGTAGCCCCCGCATTCTTCAATCCGAAGGACATGGTTTTGTAGCAGTATGCTCTGAAAGGAGTAATGAATGATGTCTTGGGTTGATCTTCTTCTTTGAGGGCAATTTGATGGTACCCAGAGTAACAATCCAGGAAAGAGAGCAAGGCAGAGCCTGCGGTGGCATCAACTATTTGGTCTATCCTTGGTAGTCCGAAAGGATCCTTTGGACAGTGCCTGTTGAGGTCCGTGTAGTCGACACACATGCGCCACTCGGCAGAGTTCTTCTTTTTGACTAGTACTGGGTTAGCTAACCACTCGGGGTGAAGAATTTCTCAGATGAACCCAGCTGCGAGTAGTTTAGCTATTTCCTTCTTGATTGCCTCCCTCTTCTCTGGTGAGAATCATCATAATCTTTGCTTGATAGGTCTGGAGCCTTCCTTTAATTCCAGTTTGTGCTCAGCCAAGTTCCTTGGGACCCCAGGCATGTCTGCTGGTTTCCAAGCAAATATGTCTTTGTTTGCTCTAAGGAACTTGGTGAGCGTGAGTTCCTATTCTTCAGATAGGTGAGCGCTGATAACCGCTGTCTTGGAGGGATCACCGGTTTCCAGGTCAATAGCTTTTGTGGAGACTTCTGCTGATGGCTGAATAGCACCCGCCTTCTTGGTTGGGATCTCTGAATCTCCAGGCTTGGTATTATGCACCATCTGAGCGAGCTCTTGTACCTCCAGGGCAAGTTGAGCTTTTTCAGCGATTTGGACAGCCTCTGTGTCGCAATCGAATGACCGCTTCAAGTCACCTCTGAAGGTTAAGATTCCTTTAGGACCCGACATCTTCAATAAGAGGTACGGGTAGTGGGGTACTGCCATGAACTTGGCAATAGCAGGTCGTCCGAATATGGCATGATATGATGACTTGAAGTCCGCTACCTCGAAACTGATGTACTCCGTTCTGTAGTTGGCCGAAGTTCCAAAAGTGACGGGTAGTACGATCCTTCCGAGTGGTACAGCTGCTTTTCCGGGTACTATGCCGTAAAAAGGAGCAGTTGATGGTGTGAGCTGAGTTGCAAGATCTAGGTTCATCTTTCTTTGGGTGCTTGCAAAAATGACATTGAGTCCTGCCCCGCCATCAATGAGTACCCTTCCAAGTGTATATCCTGCAACCGAGGGGTCCAATACTAGCGGGTAGTGCCCTGCATTGGAGACACTAGTCCACTGATCGGCTTTGGAGAAATTAATCGGATGCTCGGACCAGTCGAGGTATTTGGGTGTCACTGGTTCTGTAACAGAACCGACCAATTTGCACCAGATTAAGCACTGAAAACCTCCGCTTACACAAAGATCATCGAGTACTTAAGCTCGTACAAACCCGGTAGTCCAGAAATCTCGAAGGATTTCAAATCATTAAACGACATCCAGCCAAGATCGTACTCATTCAGCGAACATGCTCACAGGTTACATCACAGTTGTACATAGTTCAAATTACATCAGAGTACGAAATAATATTACAAACCATAGTTTGATAGTAGTAGCGGAAGCAACATAGTCTTTAAAACATAAGTTTGGGTTGTTCATAATACAGTGCCATCAGTTGACTAGGTCCACAAAAGCAACAGATAAGATAAGTGTTGACCATGCCCTTGGTCTAGTCATCGCCCGTCACCGGGTACAAGCAATTCTCACAATAGCCATAAAAGCACTGGCCATCTGCAACAACAAGGGAATAAAACCCTGAGTACGAGAAGGTACTCAGCTAGACTTACCCGTGATAAACCAGAAATAATGAGACACCAAGGATCATGTAGGCTATATATGTGGGGTTGGCTATCCATACTCCTTTGCATGAAAGCTTTAGTAATAAAACTCAGTTTAAGGGATTGGCAATTGCTTTTAGTCATTAACTCTACCTTACTAGGTTTGCACCTGTACAAAATAAGCACTTGCTAATTAATCAATCAAGAGTGACTATTTCATCAATAGCCTTTCAGATTCCATAACCATCTTAGTTCCATAAGTTCTACGGGAGATGATCTAAAGTCAACTGCTCACTGTCCAGGAGCGATGGCGATTATAATCGATTCCTACCAGCTGGGGATAAAATGTCTCACACTCGCCTGGCACATTCCGGCTACGGCAGTCGTAAGCTACCAGTCAGGAGATTCGAGAACACAACGCGCGGGACGGCCATGGGCCCTTCTACACCGGGGGTTATCTCAGTGCCAGGTCGCTCAATCTATAACTGCCCACGGTCATGCCAGGTCGATCAGGCCCTGCCTGCCCTCGGACCATGCCAGGTTGATCAGAATAGTTGCCCACGGTACAGCTGAGGCCCTGGGTGTTAGGCGTCAACATCTCCATCACCGGCTCGAATAACCTTACTCGGCTTCGCGGGAGGTACTCAGACCTACTCCGTTAAGTGATCGACGCGTTCAATTTGACTGAAGTTACATTCCCGAACGGGTCCTATGCGACACAGACGGGAGCCTACTAGCACACAAAACCCATGTCCTGCTGCTCTTACATCCCTCCTCCGTCTCAGATTAATTATAACATGGTTATCTCATGATAGCACAGGCTAAATCATGATCAGTATCCACCTATTGCGGGAGACAGGAAATCACCCGACTTTTACCGATCTAAGCAGGGCTAAGCATATAACGAGCCTAGACCTAACAGGGATATCAAGATATATTGCAGGTGGACAAGGATAAGTAATAATGCATCAACGGTAGCAGTCAACTCCTACAACCTAATGCATCATTCATCATCAGGTTAATTATAAATTATTTGCAAACCGCAGGAGTTAGAATGCTCCGGGGCTTGCCTTTCTCAAAGTCCGTCCGGGCTTGCCTTTCTCAAAGTTCGACGGACGGTGGTCGCGGCACTCTGGTAGCTCGTCGGCGTCGGTCCCTCCGGCTTCTTCGTTCAGGTTCTCCTCCGGACTGGGTTCCTCCGGTGCTGACTGGGGTTGGGTCTCCTCCACCGATCCTGTATGATGCACGGGGTGTATGAATAGGATGAATGCACAGAGAATGCATATGTGATGACAAATTAACAACATTCAGGAGATAAGCACATGTCATCTACTTCATTCTCTTCAACAAGGTAGTCAACATCATCCTAATGCTTACCAAAAATCCTAACATCAACCCAGATTACTTAACCTATCATAAACAACTTGTTAAGTTATGTTGTCACCACATCAAAGTTTTACTTATTGAGTTATTATCCTCTAATTACTTGCTGAAATTAATCTATTTAAACACGCTTAAAACAGTAACCCATCCTAGATAGCTTCAGAAAAATCTACAGAAATTACTGGAAGTTAATAACACTTAATCTAGTTCTCTGTCCAAATTTCGCCCCATTTGGACTTAAACTCTATCCCCTATGAAAAAGACAAATTCTACCATGAAAAGGTGCTTTGAACTACACATCATATTAAAAAGTGTCAAACAACAAATTTCATAATTTTCCTCTGATTTTCTTAGAACAAGAGTAGTCAGTAAAAATTACCAAGTTCATATTCTTCATATTTTAATTACTACAAAATTCACAAGAAAACAGCATTTAATCATTTTAAAAGCTACTCCCAAATTAATTCATAGAACAACCTCATATTATATTTTTCTCTGAAACTACACATCCATACAAACCTAACAAAACTAGAATCACATTTTTCTGACTTATACATAATTAGTTATGCATTTTTCAAGTTAACAACATTTTTTCAATTTAAATAAATCTACACATAAAAATATCACCAAAAATGCATTTAACATTTTCCACAGATAGATCTAATCATGCTGAACACAACAAAATTTGTTTCACAGGATTTGGACTTAAAATGAGCCTTTTATGATTTTTTGAAGCTTTTACACAATTCTGCAAAAACATATTTAAAAGAAAACTCAACATAAAAAGCAACGGACACCCAAACGGATGCACCCGCAGACATAGACCTAAACGCTACGCGCACCTGGCTAACCCGAGCACTATTGCACCCAGACATCTCCTTTTCTCCTTTCTTTCCACTGACAGACGGGGCCCACGGGTCAGGACGACCCCACGCGTCAGGTCAACGGACCCACACGTCAGGCAGCGCACACACCCGCCGGCGTTGAATGACCCTAGCTCGCCGGCGGTGAGTTCTCCGGCGACACCGACTCCACCACTCGACTCTCCTACGCGAGGCGGACCTAGTCGGCTAGGTCGCACGGCCAGCGCATCACCGGAGCAAGCTCGACGGCGGCAATGGCGGAGCGGCGGCGCGGCAACTCCTCGGCATGGCCTTGCCAGGCTATTCCATGGCTTGGCGATGCAAGCATTGGCTCAAGCACACCCTAGGCTACCTCCTAAGGCCTCTATCGAGCTCTGCCGGCCTCGGCATTGCCCGGCGCCACGCACGGCGGCAGTCACGGCAGTGACTTGCCCCTGTTCCGGCGGAAACAAGGCACGAGAAAGGTCTCCATCTAACCCTAAGCTTCTACGGAGGTTGAGGAGGTGAGAACTGGGCTTGGATTGGGATGGTTTGGCCGGAGATGGCCGGACCAAGGTTTGGTCATGGCGGCGGCCATGGCGAGAACCCGAAGATGGCATCCGCTGTTCCGCCGGCTAGAGAGGGAGAGAGGGGAAACCAACCCTTGCTGGTGAAAGAGGAGGTTAAGGCGGAGAGACTGGCCGGAGGAATCGAACAGCGGTGCACGGTGGAGTGAGTAATCGCTCGCCAGAGTTCAGCAGGCGGCAGCGGCGTGGAGCTCTGGTGAAGATGGAGCGAGGCAGAGCGAGCGAGAGAGCGAGCAAGAGAGTGTTCCTTCTGTCCACGAGCGCAAAGCGGAGAGGAGGCAATTGAGAGGGAGGGCGCAGGTGCGTTGTGTAACATCCCGGCCTAAGGCTTAATAGGAATAATAGGATACTCATACCAACAAGTTGCAACTTCTTTTTCGGAAGCCCGTCTTCAAAGAACTCTAAAGTTAAGCGTGCTTGGCCTGGAGAAATTTAGGGATGGGTGACTGACCGGGAAGTTCTTCCCGGGTGCGCACGAGTGAGGACAAAGTGCGCAGAAAAGACTGGTGTTAGTCTATGAGGGAAGTCTATGTCCTAGGAAAGCTGCCATATGTAAGTGGGCCCGGTCGCGTGGAGGCGGGACATTACACGTTGCACCTGGCCGGTTGCCGTCGGGGAGGAGCGCCGACCGGCGCGGCGGCGTCAGGCATCGGCCGACACGCGGTGGGCGAGGACGGGGCGTCGGGGCGACGTGGCGTGATTTGCGCAAACCGCGGGCGACGGCGTACGGCGATTTAGCCGACCGGCGAGGCGGTCTCGCGGCGGCGGCGGCGGCGGTTTCTGCCGACGTGGAGCGGCGCGCGCGCGGGAGGGAGAAGAGGGACTGACAGGTGGGGTCCACTGGTCAGGTTTAAGCTAATGAAGTTTTGATTCAAACTTTGATGCTCTATAACTCCTAAACTAAGCCGAATTAGGAGAAGGTCCAAAAATCAAACTTGCTTAGAATTTTGTAAAGAACAATTCATCTATAAGGCTCAAGTCCAAATTCTGTTTAGAAAAAGAAATTTAGTGCTAAACCATTTTTCTAAGGCAAGAAATCATAATTTAAAAGCTTTTTCTGAGAAAGTGCTTTAAAGCAAAGTTGTTTCTTTCATCAAGATCTACAACTTTGTTATAAGGCACTTGGACAGAAACAGAAAGCATAACAAGGTTATACTAGAGACTATGCAAGGACTTAAGCACTCAAACAAGCATATGCACATGAAATGATGAGATTCTATGCTCATGCCATGTCAAATTATGCAGTTAGGGATTGCTTAACACCTATGGTGTTACAACCCTCCCCTCCTTAAAAGAAATCTCGTCCCGAGATTTGGATTACGAACCATTTCTTATAAAAGTGTGGATACGCCTCCCTTAGATAGTCATCCGTCTCCCAGGTAGCATCCCGATCATCTTGCTCACTCCACGACACTTTGTATTGCTTCACTATCCTTCCACGGGTCGCTCTTTCTTTTTCATCGAGCACTCGACATGGTGTGATTGAGTAAGTGAGATCAGATTGCAACTTGATATAGGCTGGTTGTACCTCTTCTTCTGGTACTCGAAGACATTTCTTCAATTGAGAGACATGAAACACTGGGAAAATAGCCTTTAAATGTTCTGGTAATTGTAGTCGATAAGCCACTTCTCCCCTCCTTTGCACAATCTTGCATGGTCCCACAAATCTTGGTGCTAACTTCCTCTTGACTCCAAAACGTTTCACAACCTTCATCGGTGAAACCTTAAAATAGACATAGTCACCAACATTGAACTCAAGTGGTTTCCTCTGTTTATCAGCATAGCTTTTCTGACGGGACTGTGCGGCTGTGAGATGTTGTTGAATCGTTCTAACTTGTTCTTCTGCTTCCTTGACAAAGTCAATTCCATAGTACCGACGTTCTCCTGGTTCTACCCAGTTTATCGGTGTTCTGCATCTTCTACCATATAGAGCTTCGAAAGGAGCCATCTGAATACTTTCTTGATAACTGTTGTTATAAGCAAATTCCGCTAAAGGTAACCATTTTTCCCAAGAACCCTTTGCTGATAAAACACAGGCTCTTAACATATCTTCTAGGACTTGATTTACTCTTTCTGTCTGCCCTGATGTTTGCGGACGGTAAGCTGAGCTTCGGACTAAATCCGTGCCTAATTCCTTCTAAAATTTTTCCCAAAATGGTGCAGTAAACTGTGGTCCGCGATCAGAGACTATCACCTTTGGTACCCCATGCAATCGCACAATCTGACTTATGTAGATCTCTACATAATCTACGGCCTTGTAGCTGGTCTTGACTGGAATGAAGTGTGCGGTCTTTGTGAGACGATCCACAATTACCCAAATCGAATCATTACCTTTCTGAGTTGTGGGTAAACCAACGATAAAATCCATACTTACTTCTTCCCACTTCCATTCAGGTATGGCTAACGGCTGAAGCATTCCGGCCGGTTTTAAGTGAATAGCCTTTACTCGACAACACGTGTCACACCTTGCAACATAAGCAGCAATTTCATTCTTCATTTTGGTCCACCAAAATTTTGGACGCAAATCTTGATACATCTTTGTACTTCCAGGATGAATAGATAATTTGGACAAATGTGCTTCATCCATGATCCGATTCCTGAGTTCTCTATCCTTAGGCACCACTAATCGCTGGTGAAACCATAGAACTCCATTTTCATCGACCCGAAAATGCTTATCGGTTTCTTTTCCATCCTTGAGCTTTTCCTTAATATGGTAGATCCCCTTATCGGTTTTTTGGCCTTCTATAATTTGGTCAACCAACACACTGCGTAACTCTAAATCATGTAGCACTGCAGAATGTGTTAAGCAGAACTCATCTTCTGGTAAAAGCTTCATAGTGTGACAATGTGATTTCTGGCTCAGAGCATTGGCCACAACATTTGCCTTGCCCGGATGATAGTGAATCTGAAGATTGTAATCCTTAATCAGTTCAAGCCATCTTCTTTGCCTCATATTCAGTTCTGCCTGAGTGAAGATATATTTGAGACTCTTGTGGTCTGTATACATATTGCAGACATTCCCAAGCAGATAGTGCCTCCAAATCTTCAAAGCATGTACAATGACAGCTAATTCCAAATCATGGGTTGGGTAATTCACTTCATGCTTTCGCAATTGCCGAGAAGCATAAGCAATCACTCTACCTTCTTGCATGAGAACACAGCCTAAGCCCACCTTTGACGCATCACAAAAGACATCAAAGGGTTTCTCGATATCCGGTTGAGCTAGAACAGGAGCAGTGGTCAATAGTTTCCGCAAGGTACGGAAAGCAGTTTCGCACTCCTCTGTCCATTCAAACTTCTGATTCTTTTGCAACAAACTTGTCATTGGCTTTGCAATCTTAGAGAAGTCTGGAATAAAACAACGGTAATACCCTGCTAAGCCCATGAAACTACGAATCTCACCAACTGAAGTAGGGGCTTTCCAGTCCATGACTTCCTGTACTTTGCTAGGGTCAACTGAGATTCCTTCTTCCGACAGAATATGACCAAGAAATTGTACCATTTTCAACCAAAACTCACACTTGCTAAACTTAGCATAGAGCTTGTGCTCCCTGAGTCTAGATAAGACAACCCTCAGATGTTCAGCATGATCTTCTGCATTTTTCGAGTAAACCAGAATATCATCAATGAATACTACCACAAACTTATCCAATTCTGGCATGAACACGGAATTCATCAAACTCATGAAGTATGCTGGAGCATTGGTTAATCCAAAGGACATAACAAAATACTCATATAACCCGTATCTGGTTGAGAAAGCAGTCTTTGGAATATCCTGTGGTCTGATTCGAATCTGATGATACCCTGACCTCAAATCAATCTTGGAAAACACCTTGGCCCTTGATAACTGATCAAAAAGGATATCTATCCTAGGTAACGAATACTTATTTTTAACAGTCACAGCATTGAGTGGACGATAATCCACACACATGCGTAAGGACTTATCCTTCTTTTTGACAAACAGAGCTGGGCAACCCCATTCTGACACACTAGGTTGAATGAATCCCTTGTCCAAGAGTTCCTTGATCTGGGTCTCAAGTTCTGCCAGTTCATTGGGCGGCATTCGATACGGTCTCCTAGAGATTAGTGCAGTTCCGGGTAACAACTCTATTGCAAACTCCACTGCTCTCTTGGGTGGTAACCCTGGTAACTCATCTGGGAAAACATCCGGAAAATACCTGACAACTAGAATTTTGGAGAGGTCTTCTATAGCAAGAGTGCAAGATAGGTCAACAAGATCGGCACCTCGAGGAAGAGATATACGAAGCTTGTTACCTGTTCGACTATCAGATAAGGTAAGAGTTCTGTTTGCAGTGTCTAACACCGCATTCCACATGGTCATCCAACTCATACCTAAGACTACATCCATACTTAGCCCTGGTAGAACAACTAGGTTGGCTCCAAACTTATGCCCTCCAATGTCGATGGTTACGTTACACACCATCTGTCTAGATAACACGCTACTCCCCACGGAGCTCACGCGAAACCCATAATACATTTCAGACATTTCTTGATTATGCTTTTGTGCAAATGCCTTGCTCATGAAAGAATGCGATGATCCAGTATCTGAAAGGACCTTGATGTCGCCAAGGAGGCCTAGAGGGGGGGTGAATAGGCCTGTCAAAACTCAAAACTCAATTCAATTAGTAGACAGATCAGCACTGCCGATCCTGAGATCAGCACTGCCGATCTGGGAAAAAGTGAAACTGAGTTTCGTGGGTATGAGAAGAAATGTTGCACAGACAGAGGATAAGCTTCCTGCAAGGTTATACAATTCACAGATATGCCAGAAATCGAAAGCACAAGTATAAAGCACTAGATCAAACCCTAACCCTAGAAATCACTTCAAGAATGGAATGTAAACCAAAGCACAAGGTGACACAAGGATTTATCCCGTGGTTCAGCTCGCCACAAAGGCTTGCCTAAGTCCACGTTGTTGAGGTATGCCACAAAGGCTCAAGCTCACCACTTAGGTTTGCCCTTTCCTCGTTCTCAAGTCAAGAGAGTGAACTCTTGAGGTGAGGGGTGATTTCTTAGCTGCAAGAAGGTGGTTACAAACCTCCCAAGGCTGCCACAAACGTTGGCAAGCTCAAGGGCAACGCCTAGCCGGCTAGGAGCAAGCTCCAAGAGTAATAAACACTAGAACCTCCGGCCAAACGTGAACCAATGCTCTTGGGACTTTGGGAATCAATGGATCTGCTCTCTAATCGAATTTTGCTGCCCTCTCTTTCAAGTTTTAGTGGTTGGAATGGGAGATCCACTTGAAAGCTTTGGGAGCAACAATGGAGGAGTGAGAGAGAGAGAGAGGGGGGCTCTTCAAATGGTCAGATCCCGAGCTGGAAGAAGCACTGGTGTAACTGAACCGTTATGGGCTTTCTGAAAAGGTATATATATAGTCTGGGCCCAACGGTTCGATTATGATCGGCACTGTCGACCATAAGGTTCGGCACTGCCGACCTCCCCAAAAGGATCTGATCCATATGAAACCTGTGGGGTTAGAAAGGTGGCTGGATGTGTATCTATCTGGCAAAGATTGAGCATTGGTAACACAATTTGACTGTGGGTGCTAGAATCCCTCTTAATAGTACGGCATACCTATACTCAAGAATAAGAGAATATAAACAATTAACCACTTGAGTCTTCAGTATCTTCATATGTCATTTCTTCTCAATGTCACTTCATAGGGGTTGCAACTAATTGCAACTATCTCATCTCTTCGAGCAAACATCCCTTGAGCATGTGACTTGAACCATTTCTCCATATGTGAGTTCAACTTCATGGCTTCAAGTCACTATCACTAATGATCTGATCGTCAACACAATATGACTCCTCATAGCTTGATTAGTACCTCGACTCAATGCAAGTACTCTCTTCTTCACCCTAGCCATAGTACTTCGGTCTCCTTGACCTTCACTTTCGCTTAGTACCTCGAAGTCCTTTCCTTGCTATCTTCACCCTATCAAGCCATACTCAAGTCACATCATATTAAGCATCCATTGAAAACCATTTCTTCAATATTGTGATCCTTGCTTGAACATCTTGTAGGTACGAATGTTGAGATCAATCAAGCTTTAGTTTGACTCACATAGAGACATATATGGATCATCATTAATATGGTCAAGCCAATTCACGGTTCCTTATATCCTCTCCATTTTGGCTTGACACTCAACACTTACTTCAATCTCCATCTTCATACTTCTAGCTTGATCAAATCAATGCAAAGTGATTCTCCAAATATTTATCCATACAAGCAAACCAATGTAGAGATGACATATATCCAATATGAGTTAAGTCCTTGTCATTTGACCTTTGCTTGACATTTACTCACTTATGCATTCTTGATTCATTCTTCAAGCTTGATCAAAGCTAGTTCACTATCAAACTCTTCTTGCTCATGAAAAGCATCCCATTGTTGAGACCATTCCAAAATCATCAATCTATGTCCCACTTGTCATTTGTCAAATATGTTTGCTTTCTCATGATGCCATGATATCCCACAACATAGAAGCCATATCATCAACTCTATTTGCATTGTTGTCTTTTGCTTGAACAAGATTGTTTCCATGATCTTCCAATACAACAGTACACAATTTTGGCCTTCATTTCAACACTATGTGGAATACCATCAAGTTTGCTTTTCTTGTTGAACCTTGGATACACTTAGCAAACTTGTTAGACCTTTAATTATGTTGTCACTTAGTTCACCAAAACCCACTAAGGGCTAGATGCACTTACAATCTCCCCCTTTTTGGTGATTGATGACAACACAATTAAAGCTTACAAGAGATTGATAAACATTAAGATTTTGAATCCTATGATATAGTGAGCTCCCCCTAAATGTGTGCATTGAAAGGAATTTCAAATTTTGGCCTCAAATGACAAATGCACATATTTAAGAGAAAGTGTGGAAACTCTCCTATATCTTAGCATCTGTGGGGTGCAAGGTGTCAAACATGATAAACGTGATGCTCATGACAGTTCAAGCACTCAACAAGTTTAACAAAACATTATTCAAGGCTTGAATGTCACACACTAGCATAAATGATCCTAATCAAGAGCATCAATTTAAACTATGCTTGCACACACCACTCAATTTTGAAAAATCTTATATGCCTCTCCTTTACCCCTTTCCATCCTCATATCAATCTCTCTTCCCCTTACATTCTCCCCAAAATTTCTCCCCCTTTGGCATTAATCTCCAAAAAGGATCTCTCCACCAAAAGGAAGAAATGATGGTAGACAAGTGAGGGCAAGAGGTAGGTAAAAGTTTAGCATATAGAATTTCTCTTCTATGTTTTCGACCAAACAAAGTATGCAATAATTTAAGTCAAGATTCTTGAGAGGTTAGCATATTTAGCTCATACCTCACATAGGTGACGTAACATGAGACAAACTCACATAATCACCACAAGAGGTATCAACCAAATATCTAACTCACTCTCTAATCGTCACCATAAGAACAAACTCATGGTGTGACTCAATATATTGCATACACATGCACACACTAGCATGTAAGGGCCTAGATGCACAAAGGTAATACAAATGTTCATGGAGTGATATACCTTTGTTCTAAACCTCATAATCTCCACCATGATGATGATTTTGAATTTAGTGCTTTGATGGGCTTGGTAATTCTTTAAGCAAAAAGATCTCATTTGCGCCCATCTCCCTTTTTCATCATCTTCAAGGAGACATTATAAACTTGTGCTTCATCTTAGTTGAAAGGCCATTGCTAGCTCTTGTTATCATTTTGACATACCAATTGAAGACATATTTCTTGATATACCAAATTGAAAGATTGTCCACCAATACCAATTGAAATATGATCTTCATAGTTTGACACCGATGGAAGGAATCTTCACAAGTTGATGTCAATTGGAATGGATGCTTGTATCTCATAATATCACCTAGATGTCTCCTAGGGACCTTGATGTCTCCTAGGAAATGCTCACAAAGACAAGAGATAACATTAAGTTGCACAAGCTACAGTTTTACAACTAGTGACCATTTGAATGTGAAAGGCATGTGGATCACTAATTGCAAACCTCATAACATAGACTAAATTCCCCCTATTTGATAGTGCATACATATGTAAGTGGATGGCAAGAACATATGCACTTTTTGGTCAATTAAGTCCAAACAAGGGAATTTAAGCTATATTATGGAAAGTAGCTACATGAGAGTTAAAATTGCAATCCAAATGAATATGAGAGATAACTTTACCAATTTGGATTGATATGGTTATGTAGCATACCCATGAAAAACTTATTCTCACCAAGAGACTACACAAGTTCACTAGAAGAAAATGTTAGTCCCAAAAGACACAAGACATAGAATGAGCTCCCCCTTAATATGTGCATCAAGTACTCGAATTACTTGTGAAATGCACTTGAATCGGTTTAAGAGTTTAGAGGAGCACATCCTACACCTTGGTCAAGGCACACCAAATTTGTAACAATTGAAATTATGCCAAAGGAACATACCACCACTAAGGTAGAGAGATCACCACATAAATTTTGATTGACATGACCATCATATAAGTAAGATTTCAATGATTTAGATGGCCATAGTTCTCTTTTGATGAAATGTGGTGAATTAGAGCTTTGGTGATCATCCAAGATCCAAATTAAGTTCCTAGTTCCTTCTTTACCTAAAGCAACTCACATAGAAAGCAAATAGTAAAGTTCATGAAATTTGCAAATTATGAACTAGGAGTTACCACTTTTTGTTGACAAGGTCTTGGTTGATCAATAGGATGGATCATGTGCACTTGATGAGCTCTAGAGTAGAGAATTGACAATGAAAGTTCACTCTTCAATTATTTTCTCCAACTCATTCAGTTTTAGTTCCACTAAAGGATTGGGGCATTCGACACTTAGCCTAGAGAACTTGGTTTACAAAGACCAAGACATCCTAGAGAACTGTGAAGTACCCAGTGTGAATTCAAAGGAACCATCCATCCTTCCAAAGTATGGGATTGCACAACATGAATCTTGAAAGAATCCATTAGTCCCAAGAGATATAGACTAAACTCCCCCTCAATTTGTGCATATGAGTACACAGAGTACACTCATGCATATCAAAAGATCCTGGGACAAGGGAGAAGTTTACACTACATTCCAATTGATTTCAAACTACTTCAAGCTTGCTTGCAATCTAATTAGTTCCGGCTAGTTCTTAGTTGCTTCAATATGATGTCAAGTGATTCCAGCTAATTGTAACTCATTTACCCTGCTTGTATCTGCTAAATTCAATCAATTTCAACTGGTTTCAATTGATTGCAGCTGCTGAATCAAAAACATGTCACTAATTTCTTCTAGTTCCAACTAGCTGCAACTTCTTGTTGTTGCTTGCAATTTGGTTCCAACTCCTTTGGATGCTTGTATGTGTCCTTCTCTCTCATTTGAACTCCTTTGGACCAAACTGATGCTTCTCATCTTCATTGATTCTTCATGACCAACTCGAGAGCCAAATGAAACTTGTTGTTGCAATGCAATTCAACTTCATGTAGTAATTTTCAGATTCTGTCTTCCTTGAAGAAAAATTCATATCTCTCAAACTGCTGATCCAATATGCATGGAATTTGGTAGAAATGTTCATCTCTGAGTCCTCTAAGTGCTGTCAAAATTTCAACCCATTTGGACTCCATTTGATT
This sequence comes from Coix lacryma-jobi var. lacryma-jobi, assembly GCA_009763385.1. NCBI lineage: Eukaryota > Viridiplantae > Streptophyta > Magnoliopsida > Poales > Poaceae > Coix > Coix lacryma-jobi. The sequence goes on from CM019824.1 coordinate 19,466,899, forward strand.
AGTCAAATCTATTTTCTACCAAAACTGCTCAAGTCTGAAACTGCATTGCTGAGGCTGACAGAATTCAACTGAAACTGATTTTCTTCAAAACCAAACTGCATCCCAACTGTACAACAACAAGTACTAGATGTATATATCATGCTCACAAAGTTTCAGGTGATTTCATTAGTGTTTGAACTTCCAAATCCATGCTTGAAGGCAGCCAACTCAGAATTTCAGATTTCTGGACAGATTTGATGTTTTTCGCAATCCTTCCCTTCTTGTCCAATATTGAGGTGATTTTGGCTGAGAACACTCACAAGATGTCATTACCATTCAGTCCTCTTGTCAATGATTGAAGTCTTGTGAATTCTTCTAATATAGCTCATCCATTTCAACCTCAAACTTGATTTGTCAATTCAAACTCAATTCTTGGTTTGTATGACCTCTTGTAACCTCATCTTCTTTAGGTGAAGAGTAACCTTTAGGCTTGTGATGTATACAAATAAATAAGCACAACCTCTTCTTATTGATTTCCTATGAATAAGCTCAAACACAAGAGGGCATTAGTAACACAAGCACTAGTTTCTCATTTAGTAACCCTTTATGTGTGGAAGGCAAATGGGCTACCAAAATAGAGAAACCTCATAACATGGACTAAATCTCCCTTAATGCCTCATGCACACTCTTTTGAGTGGAATGGAAATGTGAATGTGCACGGTTGGTCACTTAAGTCCAAGGGGCAGATTTAAGCCATATTATGGTGAGTGGCTAACATAAATGAAGCAATTCCAAATATTAGAGAGAACACATCACATAGTTTTTGGATTGATGACATTGATATAATAGCACACTCCATTTGAGAAACACAATCTCACTCTTATTGGTAGTTTATGACAATTCAAATAGATCTTACAAAAAGATATATAAAGGTACTGAGATTTATGAGTCTTGGATGTAGAAGACTCCCCCTAAATATGTGAATAGGAATTTGAATTTCCAAATTGACATAAGAAGTCAGTTTTCACATACTAGTGAGATTGGGGCCTCCACCTACATCCATGTCTGTTGTGGGGTGCAAGAAACATAGTGTCATAGTATAAAACATGATGTAAAAGACAGTTCATGCACAACAAGGTCTGACTGCTGTTGCACTGGTCGGCACTGCCGACCAGATGGTCGGCACTGCCGACCAAGCTTCAACAGCCAGATCACAGTGAAACTTACACAGCAGTTAACATGCATAAAAATGACCATCTTGCACAGATATGACAAGCTGGATCAATATTAAACACACATGTCCATATCCGAGTGCGAAATAAGCCTAATAGGTAGCGAAGAGATACTCAACCATTTGAGCATGTAGATGGCCATAAGATGTGAATAAGAATTTGCCAATCTACCATATGACAAGAGTCCATCAAGTAGAGAGTTCTTGAGATTTGAGTGATGAATGTCTCTACTTGAGCTTGATTCTTTACTCTTGTCTTTCTTGACATTCTTGGTTTGAAATCCACAAAGGAAACATAAGCCATGTATCTTGCTTAGAGTGAATGATCAATTTAATTCCAATCATTGCTTTTCTTTCATCACCAACAACCAATAAATATCGTCAAGTGCTTTATTTCCCTAAGTGGCTACACAAGACACAAAGAGATAAGATTTGAAATAAATTGCACTTGAGATTTAGAAGTTACCACCCTTCTGGAAATATAATGGATGATGTGGTCTCTTCATCTTCACTTTGCTCATATGAAGGTTGTAGGTTTTGTCCATGTATTAAAGTGGAATGAGTTGCTGCAGTAGGAGGGGCAGCACTACCACCCTACTGATTTGCAGCAGGGGTGCCCCAACACCTCTACATCGAGTACGTCAGCGGAAATTGTTGTAGCAGCAACTTGAGTAACCTTCAATTAAGTGGCTTGGATTTCTAGTGGTATAATATCAACAATAGCCAATTACTTCATTGCCTCATAAGGTATATCCTCCTTACCTACAACATGAACAAGATCTTGCTCTACTAGAGAGCCATTAAAAGCATCATATGGCAATTGATTCATTTAAACTTGCAATGCTCTAGCCACTCCTAATAATTCACAAACAACACATATTTATGAACTACTAGAGACTACACAAGTCAAGTGGCTAGCCTACAAGGGTTAGGTACTTGTTACATAGGTGAATATGAAGTTTTAAATATTTCCATCAAATCATCTTCGGGTCAACATATAAGAAAAGACAATATGAATTGGTTGATAGCTTGAGTGAATAATTTTCAATCAACTTGCTCAAGCACCCCAAAGCCTCATATCACCTTCAAGTACCTACAACACTCATCAAGCACAATTTGGTACCCAAACTATGTTGGGTCCATTAAGGTTAGTCACAAGAGACTTAGGCACCCAAATGGCCTTTGTGCTAGCATGTGGTGAACTAATCACCTTTCTAGCACAAGTGCCATTTGTGGGCCTCCTAAGCAATTTTGAATCAATTGACAAGTTAGACTTAGGAGAGTTACTCATGGGACAATCCACACTTAGGTGTCTCTTCCCCTTGCAAGTGTAGCATAGGCGTGTCTTGTTCTTCTTAGCCTTCTTTTCTTGCAATTTGCTTGCTACCTTGCTAATGAGCCTCTTTCTTGATGATCCCAAACCTTTATCTTCCATGTAGGGGCATGATGCAATTTCATGACCCTTCTCATTGCACTCATAGCACTTTCTCTTGCTTTTTCTTGTCTTCTTGTTTGGAAGTGTGGCTTGGTCATCAACCTTGTTGGAACACATAGAGGCATTGTGTCCCATGTTGGAGCACTTGCCATGAGCCATCTTTTTCTTCTCTTGAATTTTGCTCATGACCTTCGCTTCTTTCTTCAAGGAGCAATCCCTTACATGGTGACCCTCTTTCTTGCAGAGGTCGGCACTGCCGACAAAACCATCGGCACTGCCGACCAAGCGTGGCAGTGCTGATTTGGTTGGTTGCTGTGCTGACATCTGTGCAGGCTGATCTGTACCAACCTTGCCCTTGATCATGGACTGAGCACACTCTGAGCTATTTTCCACCTTCTTGCCACTGTTTTGACTCTTGCCATCCATGCACTCTTTTGCTATGATCTCATTGAGCCTAGCAATCTCTTTTCTCATAGCCTCCATATTAGCAAGGTTAGTGGCATAAATATTCAAATCAATATTAAAGCATTTTCCACAACCTTGACTAATGGAGGGAGTAGATTCATTCATTGCCTTAGAGGGATGTGAGTTGCTATCCCAAAGAATGTTATATTGCAACTCAAGCTCCTTGTACTTTTCATTCAAGCTACAATACTTTTGCTTGAGTGCATCAATCTCATTCTTTGTAATAGCATGGCTTTCTTGCTCTTTGGCCAAAACCTTGCGCAAGGCAGCCACCTGACTTCTCTCTATTGCAAGAGCTTCCTTGCTAGCTATGTAGATGTTCTCTTGCAATGAGATCGTCATCTCTAGTAGCTAGCTCGGCTTGAACGCTCTCTAATTCCTCCAATAGCTTAGTGATAAAGAGTTTGGTCTTTTTATCCAAGTTCTTAGTTAGATTGTCTATCTCTTCAACACTAGATTCATCATCACTAGAGGTATCACTAAGATCACTACTAGAGATGTCATTAGGAGGTGGAGAAGGTTTGGCTTTTGATTTTACCTTCTTACCCTTTGTCATAAGACATATATGAGAAGTGGCATGAATAGTTGAGCACTCCGGTGAAGTGGATTCATCATTTGGCCTCCACCGATCACAAGCTTCTTCTTCCTTCAAAATGTTAGTCTCGCAGGAACTATAGGAAGTAGAAGCACCACATGTATAATCCTTGTTCTCACCAACCATTTCATTACCGTCCACATATGTTGGTGAGAGAGTGGTTGTGGCATGTTCAGCTAGACCTTTTGGGAGAATCACTTGAGGCTCATCATTTATCGGTGAAGTTGAGCACTCCTCAAGTGATTCCTCCAATGCGGGCATCTTCTCATCACATTTGGACTTGTCATATCTTTCTTTGAGCGTGGTCCAAATGATATGAGCATCACCAAGTGGTTCACCATCCCCAAATATGACGGCATCAAAAACATCTTCACTCAAAGCACTAAATAAGACATTAGAGGCTTGAGCATTGTGTTGTAAGCATTTCACTTCCTCTTTAGATAGATAGGTCAAATCATCACTAGGAGGTGAAATGCTCACATCAACAATCCGCTCGATATGAGGACCCATGGTCCTAAAAACAGTAAGCACACTAGCGAACCAAGATGCATAATTTGAGCCATCTAAAAGTAAAAGTTCTAGAGATACTTCCTCACTTATCGACATCGTCTCTCAAGGCGGTTAAGCCCGAATTTGAGAGCCAGGCTCCGATACCAATTGAAAGGACCTTGATGTCGCCAAGGAGGCCTAGAGTGGGGGTGAATAGGCCTGTCAAAACTCAAAACTCAATTCAATCAGTAGACAGATCAGCACTGCCGATCCTGAGATCAGCACTGCCGATCTGGGAAAAAGTGAAACTGAGTTTCGTGGGTATGAGAAGAAATGTTGCACAGGCAGAGGATAAGCTTCCTGCAAGGTTATACAGTTCACAGATATGCCAGAAATCGAAAGCACAAGTATAAAGCACTAGATCAAACCCCAACCCTAGAAATCACTTCAAGAATGGAATGTAAACCAAAGCACAAGGTGACACAAGGATTTATCCCGTGGTTCAGCTCGCCACAAAGGCTTGCCTAAGTCCACGTTGTTGAGGTATGCCACAAAGGCTCAAGCTCACCACTTAGGTTTGCCCTTTCCTCGTTCTCAAGTCAAGAGAGTGAACTCTTGAGATGAGGGGTGATTTCTTAGCTACAAGAAGGTGGTTACAAACCTCCCAAGGCTGCCACAAACATTGGCAAGCTCAAGGGCAATGCCTAGCCGGCTAGGAGCAAGCTCCAAGAGTAATAAACACTAGAACCTCCAGCCAAACGTGAACCAATGCTCTTGGGACTTTGGGAATCAATGGATCTGCTCTCTAATCGAGTTTTGCTGCCCTCTCTTTCAAGTTTTAGTGGTTGGAATGGGATATCCACTTGAAAGCTTTGGGAGCAACAATGGAGGAGTGAGAGAGAGAGGGGGGGCTCTTCAAACGGTCCGATCCCGAGCTGGAAGAAGCACTGGTGTAACTGAACCGTTATGGGCTTTCTGAAAAGGTATATATAGTCTGGGCCCAACGGTTCGATTATGATCGGCACTGTCGACCATAAGGTTCGGCACTGCCGACCTCCCCAAAAGGATCTGATCCATATGAAACCTGTGGGGTTAGAAAGGTGGCTGGATGTGTATCTATCTAGCAAAGATTGAGCATTGGTAACACAATTTGACTGTGGGTGCTAGAATCCCTCTTAATAGTACGGCATACCTATACTCAAGAATAAGAGAATATAAACAATTAACCACTTGAGTCTTCAGTATCTTCATATGTCATTTCTTCTCAATGTCACTTCATAGGGGTTGCAACTAATTGCAACTATCTCATCTCTTCGAGCAAACATCCCTTGAGCATGTGACTTGAACCATTTCTCCATATGTGAGTTCAACTTCATGGCTTCAAGTCACTATCACTAATGATCTGATCGTCAACACAATATGACTCCTCATAGCTTGATTAGTACCTCGACTCAATGCAAGTACTCTCTTCTTCACCCTAGCCATAGTACTTCGGTCTCCTTGACCTTCACTTTCGCTTAGTACCTCGAAGTCCTTTCCTTGCTATCTTCACCCTATCAAGCCATACTCAAGTCACATCATATTAAGCATCCATTGAAAACCATTTCTTCAATGTTGTGATCCTTGCTTGAACATCTTGTAGGTATGAATGTTGAGATCAATCAAGCTTTAGTTTGACTCACATAGAGACATATATGGATCATCATTAATATGGTAAAGCCAATTCACGGTTCCTTATATCCTCTCCATTTTGGCTTGACACTCAACACTTACTTCAATCTCCATCTTCATACTTCTAGCTTGATCAAATCAATGCAAAGTGATTCTCCAAATATTTATCCATACAAGCAAACCAATGTAGAGATGACATATATCCAATATGAGTTAAGTCCTTGTCATTTGACCTTTGCTTGACATTTACTCACTTATGCATTCTTGATTCATTCTTCAACCTTGATCAAAGCTAGTTCACTATCAAACTCTTCTTGCTCATGAAAAGCATCCCATTGTTGAGACCATTCCAAAATCATCAATCTATGTCCCACTTGTCATTTGTCAAATATGTTTGCTTTCTCATGATGCCATGATATCCCACAACATAGAAGCCATATCATCAACTCTATTTGCATTGTTGTCTTTTGCTTGAACAAGATTGTTTCCATGATCTTCCAATACAACAGTACACAATTTTGGCCTTCATTTCAACACTATGTGGAATACCATCAAGTTTGCTTTTCTTGTTGAACCTTGGATACACTTAGCAAACTTGTTAGACCTTTAATTATGTTGTCACTCAGTTCACCAAAACCCACTAAGGGCTAGATGCACTTACAGTATCAAACAAAACAACTGCAGGATGATGGTTCACGAGACAAATACCGGCAGTCACGGGTTCTCCTGCACGAGCTTCTTCAGCGGTCATGTTATGCAGACGTGCTGGATAATTAGCCTGCTGCTTCTTGGGATGTGGGCAATACCTTGCAAAGTGCCCATCTTGGTTGCAATTGAAGCATGGTCCCCGAACTATTGGCTTGGTCCCAGTCGAGCTGCCTTGTCCTGCTCGAGCTTGACTTGCTGCCACCTTGTATGGTCGTTGACCATGCTGAGCTTGCTGCTGACCTTTCTTCTGAGGCGGCCTGAAACGAGCCCCCGGTGCTGGTGGTCGATATTGGGAACGTTGGGCTGGTGGTCCTCTAGGTTGAGATTGTCCAGATTCCAGGGTCCTTTTCCTAGCCTTGCTTGCAGTATGCTTGTTGTTGTGATTCTCTTGAATCAAGCAGTCACTGATGAAGTCATTGAAAACTGTGCGGGACGAAGTACCCACTGATTTTCCCATCTTGGTATTTAGCCCTCTCTTGAAACTAGCTCTCTTCTTAGCATCGGTATCCACGAAGTCTGGTGCATAGCGGGATAAGGAGTTGAACAAATGATGATACTCGGTCACAGATCGAGTTCCTTGTGTTAAGCTCATGAATTCAGCCACCTTCATTTGAGTCAAGCCTGGCGGAATATAGTGCCCACGAACAGCCTCCGTGAACATCCTCCAGGTAACAGGTGTACGGGCTAGATAAGTGGTACGATGATGTCCCCACCAGATTCCGGCTGGCCCCTGTAGCAGATGTGCAGCATATTCTGCCTTTAACTCCTCTGTAAGCCTGAGCAGTCGAAATTTCTGCTCCATTGTATGCAACCATTCTTCTACTTCTAAAGGTTCTGTGGCTTCCTTGAAAATTGGCGGCTTTGTGTCCAGAAAATCCTTGAACGAGCTGTATTAATTCAGCTCAGGGCGTGGATTGCCATGCGCCAAATTCTCTCGCAGAAGCGCTTCAATGTTGCGTTGACTCCCCAAGAACTGAGCGAAGAGTTGCTCGGCTGTGGGCGGTGGAGGAGGTGGTGGATCGCGGTTTTCCCTGTTATCATCATTACCACCACTGCCACCCGCTCCACTGCGAGTTATCGTCATCTGCATGTAGCGATAGCAATAATTATTAAATGACGTTGCTGTTATTGCGGAGAACAATAAACCATGCCAACAGAAATTATTCGGAAAACAAATTTGCCAAACAATTGCAGAGGCATAATAAATTTCGATCCACATTACATCATCACATGATAAAAAGTGCTCATCACATAATCATACAAAAGTCAACATAACATCCATAGATGCCCATACATACGGGACTTTCAAAGGTCTTGCGCCACACGCGCATAGGTCCAACACACATCCTTACATGATACCCCCAAAAGATCAAGCGCTACGATATGAGACAAGATCACTACGCGCTAACACTAACTGATCTACTCCCTCATGGCACCATCGTCATCATCGTCATCGTCGTCGCTAGAGATATCTGAAGAACCACTAGACGAAGCACGAGGATCTGGGTCCTCCTGAGGGAAGATAGGGTTCCTCTCATTCTCACGGCGATGTATCTCCTCATGTAGGCGGTCGTTGTAGTCCTGGAGATGATGAAGTTGCAGCTCCAAATCTCCCACCTGAAGCCTGAGAAGCCTGTTCTGCTCAGTCGCTCGCATGCCCTCAAGACACGTCTCGCAGCGACGCTTCAGTCTCCGCCATGATGGTGGATAGGAAAGTCGTCATACCCTGCTGGTCACTAAGCTGCTGTGCCGTCTCCTGCTCCCTCTGACGAGCCTGGTCTCTCTCAACGGTCATGTGAGCTAACTGGGTGGTGAGAAGGTCAATCTCCGTAGCATGCGCCTCCTGACCCTGGTGATGTGCCGCTATCTCCTCACTGAGGATGTGGTCCAGGTGGTCGTAGCTATGTGACAGACTCCCGTACGTAGCCATGAGTGCAGCCATCGCACTCCCAGCTGGCCCTGCGCAGTGCTCACACTCCGAAGAACTAGCCTCCAACACAGTGGCACCTGGCTGACGCCACACTAACTGATACGGATCCGCTGTGGGGAAGACACTGGCTGTGGCTTGGGCAACTGCTTCTGGATGATCCTCCATGATATCCCGGAGAACAGTGTATGCAACTCGGTTAGCTCCATCCCATGGAGTCCTGCCCTGAAGAGAAAACACCCTGCGGCACCACACATGATCCTGCGGATCACGGCTGGGCACGTCCACCTCAACTGTGTACATGTAGCAATCCTCTGAGAACTGAACTCGATGCCACTCATATTGTGGCTCCTGGCCCTCCTGATATCCAACTAAGTGCAGCACCCTCCACAAAAGCGTAGGCATGCCGAACTCCTCCATAAAATCCTCGGATCCTTCCACGGTCCAAGGACCCAGCATGTAATTGGGCCTCCTGCCTCCAGTCGACTTACGGGCGGTACGCTTGGTGCGAGCCATCTGAAAGAAGTGTATCCACATAGTTTTTAATTAGTTGGGAACAACTTTTATTTAAGAAACGGGACGGATAACATAAGGAAAGAAGTAAGATTAATGCAAAGTTGTATGATCATGATGCATGTGCGTAACATACGTCCTCACTGTCTAACAATCTAACGGCTAGACGGTGGCACACAACGTTCACTCATAGTGTTAACTAGCGTACTACACGTTCGCAAGTTAGCGTACCTGCAGAAAAATCATTTCAGCCCTGCCCACAATATGAATATTATGCATTGCTGAAATTTAAATCTAATACTAACTTAGGTGCGTACCCAGTACACACGTAAGCAGTATATGCACCCGTCAATTAAATACTCCCACAATTAAGTACCTTCACATATACCTGTGTGTAACATGTATATGTTCCAATACCAAACTAGCACACCCCTAGATCGGCGGTTGTCCGATCATGCTCTCACTCACCTTATACCACCCATTCCTTGCATCTACCCGCAATTAAATACCTTTGCTTGTACTCGTGTGCATACGGGTACAGGCTCCAGTACCAAACTAGCTCTCCCCTAGACCAACGTATGTTTGGTCATGCTCTCGCAACTCTCTTATTACCTTTGGCGTAGAGGCAAATGATCCATACATTACTATTCCGAAGGATAGCACCCATACAATTCCTTGCCGTATGGATGACAGCACTTAACTGAAATATAACATGATGCATTACCCCCAAAGTTACTACTTAAATAGCCACCTAAATTCCTATCGGGCATAAGGACTTGGTCACTGGCACACCTTAGCTTTAATTCTTAAGATTTTCCAAATCCTAATATAACTATAAGTTGGCAAATACAGCTTTATCCTTTATAAAATACTGTTTTCAAAATACACCCATGAACAGTAACACTGAACTTGCTCCGATGCCAGCTGTAACAGAACCGACCAATTTGCACCAGATTAAGCACTGAAAACCTCCGCTTACGCAAAGATCATCGAGTACTTAAGCTCGTACAAACCCGGTAGTCCGGAAATCTCGAAGGATTTCAAATCATTCAACGACATCCAGCCAAGATCGTACTCATTTAGCGAACATGCTCACAGGTTACATCACAGTTGTACATAGTTCAAATTACATCGGAGTACGAAACAATATTACAAACCATAGTTTGATAGTAGTAGCGGAAGCAACATAGTCTTTAAAACATAAGTTTGGGTTGTTCACAATACAGTGCCATCAGTTGACCAGGTCCACAAAAGCAACACATAAGATAAGTGTTGACCATGCCCTTGGTCTAGTCATCGCCCGTCACCGGGTACAAGCAATTCTCACAATAGCCATAAAAGCACTGGCCATCTGCAACAACAAGGGAATAAAACCCTGAGTACGAGAAGGTACTCAGCTAGACTTACCCGTCATAAACCAGAAATAATGAGACACCAAGGATCATGTAGGCTATATATGTGGGGTTGGCTATCCATACTCCTTTGCATGAAAGCTTTAGTAATAAAACTCAGTTTAAGGGATTGGCAATTGCTTTTAGTCATTAACTCTACCTTACTAGGTTTGCACCTGTACAAAACAAGCACTTGCTAATTAATCAATCAAGAGTGACTATTTCATCAATAGCCTTTCAGATTCCATAACCATCTTAGTTCCATAAGTTCTACGGGAGATGATCTAAAGTCAACTGCTCACTGTCCAGGAGCGATGGCGATTATAATCGATTCCTACCAGCTGGGGATAAAATGTCTCACACTCGCCTGGCACATTCCGGCTACGGCAGTCGTAAGCTACCAGTCAGGAGATTCGAGAACACAACGCGCGGGACGGCCATGGGCCCTTCTACACCGGGGGTTATCTCAGTGCCAGGTCGCTCAATCTATAACTGCCCACGGTCATGCCAGGTTGATCAGGCCCTGCCTGCCCTCGGACCATGCCAGGTTGATCAGAATAGTTGCCCACGGTACAGCTGAGGCCCTGGGTGTTAGGCGTCAACATCTCCATCACCGGCTCGAATAACCTTACTCGGCTTCGCGGGAGGTACTCAGACCTACTCCGTTAAGTGATCGACGCGTTCAATTTGACTGAAGTTACATTCCCGAACGGGTCCTATGCGACACAGACGGGAGCCTACTAGCACACAGAACCCATGTCCTGCTGCTCTTACATCCCGCCTCCGTCTCAGATTAATTATCACATGGTTATCTCATGATAGCACAGGCTAAATCATGATCAGTATCCACCTATTGCGGGAGACAGGAAATCACCCGACTTTTACCGATCTAAGCAGGGTAAGCATATAACGAGCCTAGACCTAACAGGGATATCAAGATATATTGCAGGTGGACAAGGATAAGTAATAATGCATCAATGGTAGCAGTCAACTCCTACAACCTAATGCATCATTCATCATCAGGTTAATTATAAATTATTTGCAAACCGTAGGAGTTAGAATGCTCCGGGGCTTGCCTTTCTCAAAGTCCGACGGACGGTGGTCGCGGCACTCTTGTAGCTCGTCGGCGTCGGTCCCTCCGGCTTCTTCGTTCAGGTTCTCCTCCGGACTGGGTTACTCCGGTGCTGACTGGGGTTGGGTCTCCTCCGCTGATCCTGTATGATGCACGGGGTGTATGAATAGGATGAATGCACAGAGAATGCATATGTGATGACAAATTAACAACATTCAGGAGATAAGCACATGTCATCTACTTCATTCTCTTCAACAAGGTAGTCAACATCATCCTAATGCTTACCAAAAATCCTAACATCAACCCGGATTACTTAACCTATCATAAACAACTTGTTAAGTTATGTTGTCACCACATCAAAGTTTTACTTATTGAGTTATTATCCTCTAATTACTTGCTGAAATTAATCTATTTAAACATGCTTAAAACAGTAACCCATCTTAGACAGCTTCAGAAAAATCAACAGAAATTACTGGAAGTTAATAACACTTAATTTAGTTCTCTGTCCAAATTTCGCCCCATTTGGACTTAAACTCTACCCCCTATAAAGAGACAAATTCTACCATGAAAAGGTGCTTTGAACTACACATCATATTAAAAAGTGTCAAACAACAAATTTCATAATTTTTCTCTGAACTTCTTAGCACAAGAGCAGTCAGTAAAAATTACCAAGTTTATATTCCTCATATTTTAATTACTACAAAATTCACAAGAAAACAACATTTAATCATTTTAAAAGCTACTGCCAAATTAATTCACAGAACAACCTCATATTATATTTTTCTGTGAAACTACATATCCATACAAACCTAACAAAACTGGAATCACATTTTTCTGACTTATACATAATTAGTTATGCATTTTTCAAGTTAACAGCATTTTCCCAATTTAAATAAATCTACACATAAAAATATCACCAAAAATGCATTTAACATTTTTCATAGATAGATCTAATCATGCTGAACACAACAAAATTTGTTTCACAGGATTTGGACTTAAAATGAGCCTTGTATGAATTTTTGAAGCTTTTACACAATTCTGCAAAAACATATTTAAAAGAAAACTCAACCTAAAAAGCTACGGACACCCAAACGGATGCACCCGCAGACACAGACCTAAACGCTACGCGCACCCGGCTAACCCGAGCACTATTGCACCCAGACATCTCCCTTTCTCCTTTCTTTCCACTGACAGACGGGGCCCACGGGTCAGGACGACCCCACGCGTCAGGTCAACGGACCCACACGTCAGGCAGCGCACACAACCGCCGGCGTTGACCGGCCCTAGCTCGCCGGTGGTGTGGTCTCCGGCGACACCGAATCCACCACTCGACTCACCTACGCGAGGCGGACCTAGTCGGCTAGGTCGCACGACCAGCGCATCACCGGAGCAAGCTCGACGGCGGCAATGGCGGAGCGGCGGCGCGACAACTCCTCGGCATGGCCTCGCCAGGCTATTCCATGGCTCGGCGACGCAAGCATCGGCTCAAGCACACCCTAGGCTACCTCCTAAGGCCTTTATCGAGCTCTGCCGGCCTCGGCATTGCCCGGTGCCACGCACGGCGGCGGTCTGCGGCGGTCCGGCGGAAACAAGGCACGAGAAAGGTCTCCATCTAACCCTAAGCTTCTATGGAGGTTGAGGAGGTGAGAACTGGGCTTGGATTGGGATGGTTTGGCCGGAGATGGCCGGACCAAGGTTTGGTCATGGCGGCGGCCATGGCGAGAACCCGAAGATGGCATCCGCTGTTCCGCCGGCTAGAGAGGGAGAGAGGGGAAACCAACCCTTGCTGGTGAAAGAGGATGTTAAGGCAGAGAGACTGGCGGGAGGAATCAAATGGCGGTACACGGTGGAGCGAGTAATCGCTCGCCGGAGTTTGGTGGGCGGTGGCGGCGTGGAGCTCTGGTGAAGATGGAGCGAGGCAGAGCGAGAGAGTGTTCCTTCTGTCCACGAGCGCAAAGCGGAGAGGAGGCAATTGAGAGGGAGGGCGCAGGTGCGTTGCACCTGGCCGGTTGCCGTCGGGGAGGAGCGCCGACCGGCGCGGCGGCGTCAGGCATCGGCCGACACGCGGCCGACGTGGCGTGATTTGCGCAAACCGCGGGCGACGGCGTACGGCGGTTTAGCCGACCGGCGAGGCGGTCTCGCGGTGGCGGCGGCGGTTTCTGCCGGCGTAGAGCGCCGCGCGCGCGGGAGGGAGAAGAGGGACTGACAGGTGGGGTCCACTGGTCAGGTTTAAACTAATGAAGTTTTGATTCAAACTTTGATGCTCTATAACTCCTAAACTAAGCCGAATTAGGAGAAGGTCCAAAAAGAAAAGTTGCTTAGAATTTTGTAAAAAACAATTCATCTTTAAATCTCAGGTCCAAATTCTGTTTAGCAAAAGAAATTTATTGCTAAACCATTTTTCTAAGGCAAGAAATCATAATTTAAAAGCTTTTTCTGAGAAAGTGCTTTAAAGCAAAGTTGTTTATTTCATCAAGATCTACAACTTTGTTATAAGACACTTGGTCAGAAAGAGAAAGCATAACAAGGTTATACTAGAGACTATGCAAGGACTTAAGCACTCAAACAAGCATATGCACATGAAATGATGAGATGCTATGCTCATGCCATGTCAAATTATGCAGGTAGGGATTGCTTAACACCTAGGGTGTTACAGGTTGAGTCGACATGATTTCTCGTAGATAAAGCTTCTGGAGCCTCTTACTGTCGCTGGTGGTTACTCCCCCAAAGATGACGTTGATGGTTCCTTTGCGGTGCTGGAAGCCATCAGCATCTTATGGAGGGTCCTCAGCTGTCTTCTTGCCTTTATCCTTCTTGTTCTTGTTGAAGTCAGGGTTCAAGCCTTGCTCCTTGAGCTGTCGGCAGTGCCTTGCGGGATGTCCACTCTTTGGATGGAAGGGGCAAGGCCCGTCGAGTATGTCATCAAAGGTGTAGGGCTTGTTTCCTCTCTTCTGAGGTTCCATGGCAGCAACAGTATTGTCCCCTGCCCTTTTTCGGGTGTTTTGCTGTGGTGCCTGGTTACTTCTCTGATTGTTCCCTCGATCACCTTGTGTGTTTCTATCGGGGAAGCGCTCCTGTGTGCGTTCTTCTGTCGCCATCATGGAGTTTACAGCCCGATGGAATTCGTCAGCGGTGGTCGGGTCCTACTTGATGAAATCTTTGTAATTGTACCTTTCGCAAATGCCATTGCCGAAAAGGTCAATTACTTCTCTGTCTGTGATGTTGGAAACTGTAGAGCGGATTTCTGAGAAGCGCCTATAGTATTCCCTCATCGATTCATTTTTTCTGCTGCTTGCAGGTTCTGAGCTTGGTCCGACGGTCCGACCTCTCTGGGACACCAGCAAAGTTTTCAACGAAGATACGACGTAGTTGTTCCCAGGAGTCAATGGACTCAGGCTTAAGTTTGTCGAACCAAGCAAGCGGCATTGTCTCTAGAGCCATTGGGAGGTAGAGTGCTTTGACGTCATTGCTTCCTCCGGCTAACTCGACTGCTTGAGCATACAGCCTGAGCCACCGTTTGGGTTCTGTCTTCCCGTCGTACTTTGAGTAGTTCTCGGGTTTGAATTTTTGCAGGAACGAGACTGCTCGAAGCCTCTGGGAAAAACAGGGGAAGCGATCGACCGCATCAAGCGCTGCAACTGCGGGTCCTCTGTATGAGGATTCGGCTTCTCCTTTGGCTTGATCATGTGTTCGGGGACCCAGGCGACTCCTTGCCGGGATCCTATCGAGCCTTTCTTGGATGGGTCGCCTCTGGCCCGGGTGGGATGAATCCTGCTCATCAGCTAAGGACTCGAGGTTGTGTCCCCGGAGTTGAAGTGCCGTAGTCTGAAGCATGATTAGTCGTCGCTCCTCGTTCGGAGTACGGTTGGCCTTGGCACCCATCTCCGTAGCTAGAGCCAGGATATTTTGATAGGGGGTCTGGAAGACTTTGTGTCCTGCTACCCTCATGAACTCGGGTTCAAGGTTACGAGAACAATCGGGGCATCGCCTATTGAAATCATCATGAGAGTAATTCTCTTCGGTGCGAGCCTGGCGCTCTACCTCCGCTTCCAGATGCCTCCGAGTGTTGTATTCTTCTAGCCGTGCATTGTAGCGATCCACAGCTTCCTTGTGATGAGTGGCCCGTCTCCTGCGGGCCTCTTTAGCTTGGTTCTTGCGGATTCTTTCAGCTTTTAAGGACTCGGTTTCCCCGGGTACCTCGGGATCATTATCAGAGATCATGCTTAGTGTTTCGTCATCTTGGAAGACATCTGGCGGGGTTGGTGGTCGTAGAGATGACTGGTGCCCCGTCATGAAGACTTCGCGGTTGAAACCTTGGTTTGATCCTGGTGTTACTAACTCCAGGGTAGAAGTACTGGAGATTAGTTCCGTTGAGGTGTCATGTTCCTCAAAGGGGAGCTGATGTCCGTGCTGATACGGAAGTTGCTGGTCAGGTCTTTGAATTTTGCTCTGATCAGGTCTTGAAAGCTTCCAGCAGTGTTCCGCAGTCCAAAGGAGATGCCCTGGACGTGATCCGGGTCATTCTCTTCATACTTTGAGTCCGGGTAGGAGTCGGATGCCTCTGGGCTGTCTTCCAGATGCTGCGGTTCTTGGATCTATAGTTTTGTCAGGTGCTGGGCGAGGAGTTCCGTCTTTGGCATGGCTTGTGGCTTTGATTCAGTGTCAAGTCGGCTGTGAAGCCTTCCTTGATCATCCGCGATGCAAGTCCATGAGCCAAAAACAAAAATTGATCCCGCCGAGAACATGTTGTCGTGGTTCGCCGGGCTCTTGATCGTCGAATCGCCAAAATCGCCTACCTGGCGCGCCAGCTGTCGGTGTTTATTAACCGGCAACTAGTCTTGAGTAATCTCAGGACTGTTTGTTCGGTGGGGATCGGTGTTCGAAGGACCCGGCGAGTACACAGAGACAGCTGCGGATACATGGGTGTATGCCGAGTCTCTGAGTGATGAGTGATTGTCAACGGGTTTGATCGCAGGTTCTTTGGCTTGTGTTGTGCAGGTGTCGAGCACGGAGACAGTGATCAAGGGCAAGGTGAAGGTCAAGTTGAGACGTGTTGTGCCGACGGACCGGGTGCGGTGAAGGATGGGCGTGCCGTGCGGCGGACGTGCCATGCCGATGGACCGAGCGGTGAAGGGCGGACATGAGGCTTGGACTGAGGGACCAGAGTGCCTGAGGATCAGCTGTGGTGGCTGGCAGCCTGGGACAGCGACAAGTGAAGATTTGCGGGGCATGGTGTTGCTCGGGTCGAGGACCTGGGGACACGTGTCGGTGGACGGGGTGCACGGGAGGTGCATCCCCTCTACAGCTCTGGTTTAGTGGTTGAGCCACATAAAAACCACCGGTGGATGGTTTCCAGGTTTGGGCCTCAAAACCTGGGTGCTGAGGGTTTCTGAGTTTGGCCACAAAACTCGGGCTGAGGACGGTTTTCGAGTTTGGGCCTCAAAACTCGGGCGCTGCGGGTTTCTGAGTTTGGGCCACAAAACTCAGGCGACAGACTTGGAGGCTGGTTTCCCGGTTTGGGCCTCAAAACCGGGGGTTGGCTGGAAAAGGCTGGTTTTCTGGTTTGGGCCACAAAACCGGGGGTGCAGAGCGAGGGCGGCACGTGGCGGCAATCAGGAGGTTGCGTCGAGGCAACGCTTCGGGCTGTGCGGGCGTGGCCGTCGGATACACCTACGACCTGAGTTGGTCCAGAATAACCCTAGGGTTTAGCTGGTTCGCTCTATAATTAGATTAGAGAGGGGTAGAGTAGGAATTGTACTTAGACTAGAATTAGGATAAGTAGTCGGGGAGACACCCTCCTCCCTCTATCTCAGTCATTTGCTCTCTTGCCTAAGGTTTTCCTGCTCTCCCATTCCCTGTTGTAGCTAGCTGAGATCCGCAGAGATACTCACCTCTGTGTACTGTTGATTTTGAGGAAGAGAGGCCGTAAGCTCTCTGTCGTAGCATGTGTTTGTGCTTCGGCTGCAAGATCGTTGTGTCGATTCGCGTTTTGATTTGAGTTCATCGTGTTCTTCGCGTTCTTCGTTTCTCCGCATTTTTTCCCTCACTCGATCTCCCTCTCCGGTGCGTCTTTGCGAAATCCGTTTGAACCAATTTGTTCGTATCTTTGAGGAGGTCATTTCGACCAAAGGAATTCATCTAACTCCTCATGATCGAATAGATCAGGACGATTTTGTTTTCGTGGCATTTTTCTGGTTCATCCACCTTCCCTTTTGATTTCCCGTTGATTGGATCATTTTGAGCGGATGATTTCTTGGGGATAGTCTCCTAACTACCCCGTGATCATCTTCTCCAAGTTTGGGAACTTGGGATTTTGATTTGGATCGGATTTGGTGAGATTTGGGTGAAGGGCGATCAAAATCGCCCTCCCTGAGTGACCGCGGACAGTCCGCCACTCAGGGCGCGGACAGTCCGCGCATCGGGCTCGGGTCAGACCAGTTCAGCTGTGCATGTTCGGACAAGTCCGAACTTGACCAGCGGACAGTCTGCCGTTCAAGTTGGCGGACAGTCCGGGACCGTCCAGGGACATTTCAGCAGACTTGCTGTTTCTCGGTTTTTGCCGGCGGACAACCTGCCACCCCCTCGTGGACAGTCCGCAGTAGGGGCGGACAGTCCGGGACTTGGGGTCCGGACAGTCTGGGACATTGCTGAACGGTGCTCTTCAGTGCATTCTTCGCCCCGGCTTTTCCGCTTGGTTTTCGGACTTCTCGTTTCTTCCTAGAGTTAACCAAGAAACATTTCTAGGTATCTTTGCAACTTGTTTGCATAGGTATTTGGAGATTTCTCGACGTAGCCTCTGATCTACGTTCGGGAGTCAGTTTTCTCAAGGGAAACTTGAGCCGAAGCTTTTGGTGTTTGCCTCGCTTGTGTTTGGTGGTGCTCCGCTGTGATCCTAGGGATCATCCACCCTCTTCCAAGGGTCATGAGCATCACGTCTTGGGTCTGTGCTTTTCAGGGTTGAATTTGGGACACTTGGCCAAAGTTTCGAGAGAAATTTGATTGGCTCCCATTCACCCGCCCCTCTGGTCGCCTTGTTTGTGCATTCTCGGTCCTTCAATTGGTATCAAAGCGGGTTAAGGATCTTCCACCTTAGCCGGTTCCAGATCCACCGAAGGCGACATGGATCGCGGCGTGGGCAAATCACCGTTTTTCAATGGGACGAACTATGCGTATTGGAAGATACGCATGTCGGCCTATCTGTAGAGTATTGGTTCTTCCATTTGGGATATTTGTAACTCTGCTGATTATGTGGTCTTGGCTGCTCGTGTCACTCAGCAACAGATCGATGAGCATGATGCCAATAGCCGAGCCCCTAATGCTCTTTTCTCATGTTTGAGCATGAGTGAGTTTGATCGCGTTTCTCACCTCGCTACGGCTCGGGAGATTTGGGCCACCCTCATGCGCTTCCATGAGGGAACCTCTCAAGTCAAAACCGGACTCTACGAGTCATTCAAGCGAGAGTATGCGAACTTTTGACATCAGCCTGGCGAGAGCATAGACAGTTTATTCGCTCGCTTTCAGGTGATTGTCAACAGGATGAGGGCTAGCAAGGAGCAGTTGTCTTTCGACGATCATGAGAGAGCTTTGAAGCTTTTGCATACTCTCGATCGGTCGGTGTGGGATTCCAAGGTTCAAGCGATCATCGAATCGCCTAACTATGAGACCCTCACGTGCGACGAGCTCTTCAGTAAGCTCAAGTCCAGTGAGATTGACGCCATGGCGAGGGCATCTTATGAGAATCCTTCTGGCCCGTCTATGGCTTTGGTTTCTGGCTCTTCCGCTAACCCCTCTGCTGGCTTTGCGCTTTCATCTCTCTTTTCTATCACAGAGGACCAGATGGAGTCTTTGGGAGACGAGGAGTTGGCTTTGCTTGACAACCGGTTCACGCGGTTTCACAACAACCGCATGAACCATCGTCGCGGAGGAGGACGCTCGGGATGTTTCGAGTGCGGCGATCCCGACCACTTCATCGCCAACTGCCCCAAGAAGAACAAGCATTCGGGGAAGGGCGATCATGGGCACAAGTACGACTCCAAGCGCAAGGAGAAGCACGTCCCCCCAAGGCACAAGAAGCGGGGTGGCTTCGACAAAGAGTACATCAAGAAGAAGTACTTGGAGAAGGCCCAGGCTGAGCAGCGTGCATTCTTCGCCACGCTCAGTGACGTCGACGGCTCGGATGACGACTCTGCTTGCTCAAGCGATGATGAGTCCGAGAAAATGAAGAAGATTGAGGACAAGCTCAATGGTCTTTGCTTCTTTGCCGACGACGGGGGCCTCTGCACCATGGCGCTTGGTGACGAGGTCGGAGGCGAGCTGGAGCACACCCCTCGGAACGATGACGACGATGACTCCTCCCAGGTATCTCTCACCCACGACGAGCTTTCCGCTGAGGTTGAGAAACTTACTGCTGCCCTCCTTAGCCAAGATAAACTGCTTAGGCGTGCTGCTAGAGAGCGCAAGGAGTTTAGGTAGAAGTGGGAGGACACAGTGAAGGAGCTTGAGTTCGCTCGGTCCACCGTGGTCGTGTCGGAGGAGAGTGAGTGCGAGTCGTGCACCAAGCACATGACTGATCTCCTCACCTTGAGAGGTAAGTATGCTGCTTTGATAGGAGAGGTGGATGAGCTCCTGGCTAGGCCCCAGCTGTTGGGTGCGTGCAAGACTTGTCCTGTCTTGCAATCCGAGTTGGCAGAGAAGAATGCCAAGATTGAGTCTTTAGAGAAGGCTAGCTCGGATAGCACTTGTGTCACGAGGTGTGCTTTGTGTGAGGGTTTGGAGATGGAGATTGCAAATGTCAAGCATGACAAGATGCAGACCGAGGAGGAGAACACATACCTTCAGACTGTCTTGTCATGGGTGTCCTGTGGGGAGCTGCAGCTCGGGATGATGATCTCCCAATTCAAGCGAGCTGCTGGAGGTCCAGGTGTAGGTTTTGCTCCGGGTGTCGATGTTTCAGCTTTCGGGAAGATTGGAGAGTCGAGTGGCCTGAACCCATGTGAGAAGCCTAACTCCACCACTACTCCCAAACTTACCAAGCTTCCACCCAAAGAGCCTGTCAAGCCTATCACCAAGGATGGAGTGGTTGAGGAACCCCGAGAGCTCCACCCAAGAACCAAGTGTGGGCACCCAAACCAAACCACCTCAAGAACAAGCTGGACACAATGCCACCCATCCAGGAGGAGTGCTGCCACAGAAGGGCAAAGTGAACCATACCCACAGCCCACGTACCAACAACCCCCTTTGCGCGCGGTGAGGTACCAGTGTGACTTTTGTGGGAGGGATGGTCACTTGAGTGAGTTCTGCTTTTGGCGCAAGAGAGAGGCGCGCCGTGCTCAGGAGAAGGACAACCCGGACATGTACCACCCTTTCCATGGTGTGCATGTGCCGAATGTCCAGAGGAGAGCTGCTAGGCCCGGAGGTCAAGTTTCCAGGCCTAGGGAGAAGAGAGCTCCGAGGAGAGAGACTAGGGCTAGAGGTCCTGAACCTCAAGTTCCTAGGCGTAGGCCTTGTAGAGAGCGTGCCCGGCGGGAGCCTACAGTTGTAGGCTAGGAACCCCGTGGCGGAGGTTTGGTTGAGTGTTTCCCCCCACCGCGCGGTGAGCGCTCCTTCCCAAGCGGACCACGTTTTCCTGTGCGTGGTGATCGCTACCCCCGTAGAATGGCTAGGAATGGTTTTTACACTGACCGTTCTTTTGAGCAGCCGGCCCAACACTGGTATTCTTCTTACTTCACTAACCCCAGTGTTGGACCGTATGCTCACCCTATGTCTTTTTATTGATGTAGGTAAGACGGTTGGAGGACATTTGGTTGGTGGATTCCGGTTGTTTGAGGCACATGACCGAAAACGCCAAGTGGTTCTCCAGCCTTAGCCCTGTTGCCGGAAAGGAGTTTATTACCTTCGGCGACAATAGTAAAGGTAAGGTATTGTCTCGCGGGTCGGTGCGGGTTAATGAGCACTTTGTGTTGCGCGATGTTGCTCTTGTTTCTAACCTGCATTTTAACTTGCTTTCTGTTTTGCAACTTTTTGATGATGACTATGAGATTCGTTTTAAACCGAATCTCAGTCGCATTTTAGATCCTCAGGGCAATTTGGTTTGTTTGATTTCGCCCTTTGGGAAAGTCTTTCGCGCGATTTTCTCGGAGTCGTTCGGTATTTCCCGCTGTCTTTTGGCTAGTCCTTCTTCCTCCGATCTTTGGAAGTGGCATAGGAGGCTCAGTCATTTAAGCTTCGACTTGCTTGCAAGACTTAGCTCACTTGGCCTAATCCGAGGATTGCCCAAGCTTTCGATGGAGAAGGATCTAGTTTGCCATTCTTGCAGACATGGGAAGATGGTTGCCGCTCCCCACCATCCAGTGACTAAGGTCATGACCTCGCACCCTGGAGAGCTTTTACACATGGACCTTGTTGGTCCGGCTCGGGTGAGCTCAGTTGGTGGCAAGTGGTATGTTTTGGTTGTTGTTGATGACTTTTCGAGGTATTTGTGGGTCTTCTTTTTGACTAAGAAGACTGAGACTTTCTCTTTTGCTCGCAATCTGATTTTGCGTCTTCAGAACGAGTTCCCTTTGAACTCGATGCGAGCTATTAGAAGTGATAATGGTTCTGAATTCAAAAATTCGGATTTTGAGAAGCTTTGTAACCGCCTTGGTTTGGAGCATCAGTTTTCTTCCCCCTATACACCGCCCCAAAATAGTGTTGTAGAGAGGAAGAATCGGACCCTTGTTGAGATGGCCAGGACGATGCTCGATGAGCATAGGACTCCTAGGCGCTATTGGGCCGAGACTATGAACACTGCATGCTACATTTCAAATCACATTTTTCTGAGAGCTTTCTTGAAGAAGACCTCTTATGAGTTGCGTTTTGGTAGACAGCCCAAGGTGAGTTATTTTAGAGTCTTCGGTTGCCACTGTTTTATTTTGAAAAAGGGCAACCTGGACAAATTTGAGTCTCGATCTTCTGACGGGGTATTTTTGGGTTATGGCACTCACACTAGAGCATATTGTGTACTTAACCTTGATACTAACCGAGTCGTGGAGACATCAGATGTCACCTTCGATGAGACTCTTGTTTGTCCTTCTTCTCGTTTTGAGCGTGCAGGTGATCATGAGGTTGGTGAGCCTCTTTTCGATGATGAGGACGAGGATGCTGAAGGCGTAGATGAGCCAGCATCGCCTCCACCTGCTGTGCTGCCAAGAGCGGCTTCTACGATGACTCACGGCCCCGACACCTCTTCTTCCTAGGGGCCGTGGGATCAACCACCCTGCGCGGTACCTTTTGTACCCGGGGAGGCACCAGTTGCTGTTGAGGGGGAGGCTACTTCAGCTCGGGAGGCGCCACGACACATCTAGCGCCAGCACCCCCCTCAGCAGATGATCGGCGACATTGATGAACGGGTCACTCGGTCCAGGTCACAGCACATCTCTCACTTCACTCATTCTGCTTTTGTTGCTAATTTTGAGCCCCGAGATGTTGGACACGCTTTGATGGATCCGGATTGGGTCAATGCCATGCATGAGGAGTTAGAAAACTTTGAGAGAAATCGGGTTTGGGTTTTAGTTCCACCTCCACCAGACTGTAAGCCTATTGGGACAAAATGGGTTTTCAAAAACAAGCAAGGAGAGGATGGCCACGTTGTGAGAAACAAGGCCAGGCTTGTAGCGAAAGGCTATAGTCAGAAGGAGGGGATAGACTATGAGGAGACGTTTGCTCCTGTAGCTCGTTTGGAGGCTATTAGGATACTCTTGGCTTTTGCTGCATCCAAAGGTTTTAAACTTTTTCAAATGGATGTCAAGAGTGCCTTCCTAAACGGCTACATAGAAGAGGAAGTATATGTTGAGCAACCCCCCGGTTTTGAAAATCCCAAGTTTCCAAACCATGTTTTTAAACTCCACAAAGCTTTATATGGTTTGAAACAAGCCCCTAGAGCCAGGTATGATAGATTGAAAACTTTTCTGCTAGCTAAGGGTTTTAAAATGGGATGTGTAGATAAAACGCTCTTTCTCCTCAGGCAAGGCAAAGACACACTCTTGGTCCAGATTTACGTGGATGATATCATTTTCGGTGGTTCTTCTCACGCTTTGGTTGCCAAGTTTGCAGATACTTTGAGCAGGGAGTTCGAGATGAGCATGATGGGCGAGCTGACATTCTTTCTCGGGTTGCAAATTAAGCAATCCCGAGAGGGGATGTTTGTGCACCAGGGCAAGTACACCAAGGACTTGCTGAAGCGGTTCGATATGGGTGAGGCCAAGCCTCTTCCAACACCCATGTCGACGACGACTGCCCTAGATGCAGAAAAGGATGGAGAAGCAGTGGACCAGAAGGAGTACCGCAGCATGATCGGGTCGCTACTCTACCTGACGGCGACACGCCCGGACATCCAGTTCGCGGTGTGTCGACTTCTCACCGTCAGGCGGTGAAGCGCATATTCAGGTACCTTCGTTTCACGCCTGAGTTTGGGATTTGGTATTCTGCTTCCTCCACCCTCTCCCTTTGTGGTTATTCCGATGCCGATTTTGCTGGTTGTCACATTGAGCGCAAGTCCACTTCTGGGACTTGCCAGTTTATTGGTTCTTCTCTTGTATCATGGTCTTCTCGCAAGCAGTCTAGTGTTGCTCAGTCTACCACGGAGGCTGAATATGTTGCTGCGGCTAGCTGCTGTTCCCAGTTGCTTTGGATGATGGCCACTTTGCGTGATTTCGGTCTGAGCTTTTCTCGCGTACCTTTGCTTTGTGACAGCATGAGTGCTATTAGCGTTGCTAAGAACCCCGTGCTTCACTCCAAGACCAAACACATTGATGTGCGCTTTCACTTTTTGCGAGACCACCAGGAGAAGGGTGATATCGACATTCGCCATGTCGATACTCATCATCAATTGGTTGATATTTTCACCAAGCCTTTAGACGAATCAACTTTTAATAGGTTGAGGGGTGAGCTTGGTGTGTGTTTCCCCTTTTAGATGGGGGAAACATTTTGGATCTTGTATTATAGACTGACTCTTTTTGTTTGATCTTCTTTTCTATTGCATTTTAGCATACACATTTACATTCTGAGCTTCATGTTTATACTCACTAGAATGTAACTATGCTCTATTTAGTATGCTCCGATGCTTATGATGATGCTTGTAGCTTATGTTCTTTCTGATCACTAGTACATGTTGTGAGCTGAGCTATTTTTGAATGGTGAATTTGCTTAATGTATATAAAATCTGAAAATGTTCACCATTGAGATGTGCAACTAGCATGTGTAGGATGTGTTGAGTCCTTTCGTGCTTTTCATATATGCTAGGTTGCTATGTCTCTAGTTCTGAGTCATTCACTTGCTTGGTCTGTTCACATCATGTTTAAAATTTGAACCAAGTTTTAGTGAATTGAAAAGATCGAGATGGGATTGCTTGTCAACACCTCACGGTATCGAGACTGTTTCTCATTGCACTTTGAGTTAAACTTGAGCCGTGTAGTGTATGACCGAAACCGCAGCTTTAAGCTTCTGATTGCTTCGGCATAGGCTTCGCTCGGTTGAAAAGTTAGGCAATGACAAGCTTTCAACCTCTCGCAATCACATGCTAATAATTGAACTTGTGAATTCTTTACCGCTGCAACTTCGATATTAAAACTAAAATCACAAGTGTATGTTTCATTCCTTTGCATGATGATTGAACTTTGCTAGGGGTAGTTCACCTTGTATACATGTTTAGCACATGCTTGGATTCCTACATATACATGTGTAGTGCTATTTTGATGGTGACTATCTTTTTGGCTAAAAACTGCTCATTTGCTCATATGCTTCATATTTCGTATTTGTGATCAGTTTGAGCCTTTACTATTTGAGTGCTTAGTTTTGTCATTAGAGCTATACTGTTTAGAGCATCTTTGCACTCTTTTGACTATATGCCTGAAGCTCCTAACTTGCATTTTTGACTTCATATGCATTTTCTGAGGGGGAGAACTTTGCCCGGTTCCTGTTGCTTGATAAGTGCATTTTCAACTAAGGGGGAGAAATTGCAAATCATATGCTCCTAGGTGTTCGTATGCTCCTAGGTGTTCGACTAATGGGGAGTTTTCGTCAAGGGGGAGAATTTCAAAATTCTTGTGCTCTTCTCTTGTTGGACCTAAGGGGGAGTTTTCCTAGTCACTTGCACTTTTTGAGGGGGAGTTTGCTAGGTGTGTTGAGCCTTTGCCTCTATCTTGAGGAACTAGCAAACACTTTCAGGGCATTTTGACTTCGATTGACCCTAAATTGGTTTGGATATTTTTCGATCGGTTCGGAGCGTGCTTGGCCGAAAGGCATTGGTTTCGAGCTTTCTTTGCTAGTTGTGTTGAGCCTCTGTGCCTCTATCTTGAGGGACTAGCATTTTGCTTCGATTTTCATTCGACTTCAGTTGGTGTCGAGCACTTTTTCTAGAGTTTCCAATTGATGTTTGCTAGCGGTGTTGAGCCTGTTCTACCTCTTCTTGAGGGCTGGCTTTGCTTTGCTTGGTTGCGTCGAGCCGTTGCCCATGTCTTTGGGGACCAAGTTGTTTCGCTTCTTCCACTTGACCTTCTTCGGCTTTGCTATGTTTTTGGGTCATTTGGTCGAGTTCTCTCTTCTCCTTCTTCCTTCTACTTCTTTCTATTATGATTTGTGTGTGTAGTTGACAATGCACTCATCAAGGGGGAGATTGCGGATACATGGGTGTATGCCGAGTCTCTGAGTGATGAGTGATTGTCAACGGGTTTTATCGCAGGTTCTTTGGCTTGTGTTGTGCAGGTGTCGAGCATGGAGACAGTGATCGAGGGCAAGGTGAAGGTCAAGTTGAGACGTGCTGTGCCGACGGACCGGGTGCGGTGAAGGATGGGCGTGTCGTGCGGCGGACGTGCCATGCCGATGGACCGAGCGCTGAAGGGCGGACGTGAGGCTTGGACTGAGGGACCGGAGTGCCTGAGGATCAGCTGTGGTGGCTGGCAGCCTGGGACAGCGACAAGTGAAGACTTGCGGGGCATGGTGTTGCTCGGGTCGAGGACCTGGGGACACGTGTCGGTGGACGGGGTGCACGGGCGGTGCATCCCCTCTACAGCTCCAGTTTGGTGGTTGAGCCACAGAAAAACTACCGGTGGACGGTTTCCAGGTTTGGGCCTCAAAACCTGGGTGCTGAGGGTTTCGGAGTTTGGCCACAAAACTCAGGCTGAGGACGGTTTCCGAGTTTGGGCCTCAAAACTCGGGCGCTGCGGGTTTCTGAGTTTGGGCCACAAAACTCAGGCGACGGACTTGGAGGCTGGTTTCCCGGTTTGGGCCTCAAAACCGGGGGTTGGCTAGAAAAGGCTGGTTTCCCGGTTTGGGCCACAAAACCGGGGGTGTAGAGCGAGGGCGGCACGTGGCGGCAATCTAGAGGTTGCGTCGAGGCAACGCTTCGGGCTGTGCGGGCGTGGCCGTCGGATACACCTACTACCTGAGTTGGTCCAGAATAACCCTAGGGTTTAGCTGGTTCGCTCTGTAATTAGATTAGAGAGGGGTAGAGTAGGAATTGTAATTATACTAGAATTAGGATAAGTTGTCGGGGAGAGACCCTCCTCCCTCTATCTCAGTCATTTGCTCTCTTGCCTTAGGTTTTCCTGCTCTCCCATTCCCTGCTGTAGCTAGCTGAGATCCGCAGAGAGACTCACCTCTGTGTACTGTTGATTTTGAGGAAGGGAGGCCGTAACCTCTCTGTCGTAGCGTGTGTTTGCGCTTCGGCTGCAAGATCGTTGTGTCAATTCGCGTTTTGATTCGAGTTCGTCGTGTTCTTCGCGTTCTTCGTTTCTCCGCGTTTTTCCCATCACTCGATCTCCCTCTCCAGTGCATCTTTGCGAAATCCGTTTGAACCAATTTGTTCGTATCTTTGAGGAGGTCATTTCGACCAAAGGAATTCATCTAACTCCTCATGATCGAATAGATCGGGACGATTTTGTTTTCGTGGCGTTTTTCCGATTCATCCACCTTCCCTTTTGATTTCCCGTTGATTGGATCGTTTTGAGCGGATGATTTCTTGGGGATAGTCTCCTAACTACCCCGTGATCATCTTCTCCAAGTTTGGGAACTTGGGATTTTGATTTGGATCGGATTTGGTGAGATTTGGGTGAAGTGCGATCAAAATCGCCCTCCCTGAGTGACCGCGGACAGTCCGCCACTCAGGGCGTGGATAGTCCGCGCATCGGGCTCGGGTCAGGCCAGTTCAGCTGTGCACGTTCGGACAAGTCCGAACTTGACCCACGGACAGTCCGCCGTTCAAGTTGGCGGACAGTCCGGGACCGTCCAGGGACATTTCAGCAGACTTGCTGTTTCTCGGTTTTTGCTGGCGGACAGTCCGCCACCCCCTCGTGGACAGTCCGCAGTAGGGGCGGACAGTCCGGGACTTGGGGTCCGGACAGTCCGGGACATTGCTGAAGGGTGCTCTTCAGTGCAATGTTCGCCCCGGCTTTTCCGCTTGTTTTTCGGACTTCTCGTTTCTTCCTAGAGTTAACCAAGAAACATTTCTAGGTATCTTTGCAACTTGTTTGCATAGGTATTTGGAGATTTCTCGACGTAGCCTCTGATCTACGTTCGGGAGTCGGTTTTCTCAAGGGAAACTTGAGCTGAAGCTTTTGGTGTTTGCCTCGCTTGTGTTTGGTGGTGCTCCGCTGTGATCCTAGGGATCATCCACCCTCTTCCAAGGGTCGTGAGCATCACGTCTTGGGTCTGTGCTTTTCGGGGTTGAATTTGGGACACTTGGCCAAAGTTTCGAGAGAAATTTGATTGGCTCCCATTCACCCCCCCTCTGGTCGCCTTGTTTGTGCATTCTCGGTCCTTCAACATCAATTTATACTGGTTCAGGCCGCTAAATAGCGTAATACCTTACGTCCAGTGCGGCGTGTGCCTTGTGTATGATTGTCATTCAATATTCGATGATCTAGGACCTACGCCCGGCTCCCCTTATATATCTGGGTAAGCCTTAGAGTAGTCCGAGTCCTAGCCGGTTACAAAGGTAGAGTCTTATTCTAATTACAAGACTTCCCTTGACAACTCGGCTAAGTTACAAGTCAGAGTCCTAATCCAAGTACACTACATGACGAGTCTTCAGATCTCCTGCGCCGTCCGGGATTAGTCAGAGTGATCATCTACTGATGACATCTCTGACATCCTGGTCCGTCAATCTCACTGTTGTAGCATGTGGTAGCCACACGGTTGCAGATCGATGACTTGATTCGCGTTTTGTTTGTGTTCTTCGCGTTCTTCTTTTCTCCACGATTTTCCCGTCACTCGATCTCCCTCTCTGTTGCGTCTTTGCGAAATCGGTTTGAATCAACTTGTTCTTTATAGTGAGGAGATCATTTCCACTGAAGGAATTCATCTAACTCCTCACGAACAAGTAGATCGGGTTGATTTCGTTTTCGTGGTGCTTTTTCGTTCATACTCCTCCCCTTTCGATTTCCCGGTGATTGAGTTGATTTGAGTGGATGATTTCTTGGGGATAGTCTTCTAACTACCTCGTGATCATCCTCTCCAAGTTTGGGAACGTGGGATTGAGTTTTGATTCGGATTTGGGAAGATTCGTGAGAGGGGCGACCAAAATCGCCCTCTCTGTTCATTCGCGGACAGTCCGCGTGTCGGGCTCGAGCCAGACCAGTGGCAGCGATCCTCGGCCACTTTGGTCAGATTTGACCGGCGGACAGTCTGCCGTAGTCGATCACGGACAGTTCGCGAGTCAACCAGGGACCTTCAGCAACCTTGCTGTTTTGTCCATTTGGCCGGCGGACAGTCCGGCGTCCAGTTGCGGACAGTCCGGGATTGAGCCGGACAGTCCGGGAACTCGCTGTGTGTTCCGGTTTAGTGCGTTTGCTCTTCCGACTTCTCCGCTTGGTTTCCAGACTTCTCGTTTGGACCTAGAGTTGATCAAGGAACCTCTCTAGGTATCTTTGCTACTTGTTAGCATAGTTATTTGGGGATATCTCAACGTAGCCGTCTATCTACGTTCGGGACTTGGTTTTTGAGGGTTGAACTTGCTCCGGTGTTTGTGGCGTTTGGTTCGCTATCGCCTTGTGGTGCCTCGCTGTGATCCTAGGGATCATCCACCCTCTTCCAAGGGTCATGGGCATCACGGTTTCGATCGAAGATCTTGGGGTTTGATTTTGGGGACAAAAGGCCAAAGTTTCAAGAGAAATTTTTGAGCTCCCATTCACCCCCCCTCTGGTCGCCTTGCTATTGCATTCTTGGTCCTTCAATTGGTATCGGAGCGGGTTAAGGATCTTCCACCTTAGCCGCTTCCAGATCCACAGAAGGCGACATGGATCGCGGCATGGGCAAACCGCCGTTTTTCGATGGGACAAACTATGCGTATTGGAAGATACGCATGTCGGCCTATCTGCAGAGTATTGGTGCTTCCATTTGGGATATTTGCAACTCTGCCGATTACGTGGTCTTGGCTGCTCGTGAGACTCAGCGTCGGATTGCGGATACATGGGTGTATGACGGGTCTCTGAGTGATGAGTGATTGTCAACTGGGATGATGTGCATGTTCTTTGGCTTGTGTTATGCAGGTGTTGAGCCCGGATGCAGTGATCAAAGGCGAGGTGAAGGTCAAGTAGAGAAGTGCGGTGCCGACGGACTGGGGTTGCTGAAGGATGGGCGTGCCGTGCGGCGGACGTGCCATGCCGATGTACCAGACCGGTGAAGGGAGGATGTGAGGCTTGGACTGAGGGACCAGAGGGCCCGAGGATCAGCTGTGGTGGCTGGCAGCCTTTGACGACTACAAGTGAAGAAATGCGGTCATGTGTTGCCTAAGTCGTGGACTTGGGGACACATGTCAGTGGACGGGGTGCACGAGAGGTGCATCCCATCTATGACGTCGGTTTGGTGGTTGAGCCAGAGAAAAACCATCGAGTGGACGGTTTCCAGGTTTGGGCCTCAAAACCTGGGTGCGGATGGTTTCAAGTTTGGCCACAAAACTTGGGCTGATGGTTTGCCGAGTTTGGCCTCAAAACTCGGGCTGAGGGTTTCCGAGTTTGGCCTCAAAACTCGGGCTGAGGACGGTTTCCAGGTTTGGGCCTCAAAACCTGGGTGCTGCGGGTTTGCTGAGTTTGGGCCTCAAAACTCAGGCTGGTGGGCTGGTTTCTCGGTTTGGGCCTCAAAACCGGGGGTTGCTGGAAAAGGCAGGTTTCCCGGTTTGGGCCATAAAACCGGGGGTGCAGAGCGAGGGCGGCACGTGGCGGCAATCGGGAGGTTGCGTCGAGGCAACGCTACCACTTGTGCGGGCGTGGCCGTCGGATACACCTACCACCGAGTTGGTCCAGAATAACCTTAGGGTTTAGCTGGTTCGCTCTGTAATTAGAGAGGGGTAGAGTTGGAATAGAAATTAGGATAAGTAGAGGGAGACACCCTCCTCCCATCCGATCTCAGTCATTTTGCTCTTTGCCTTCTAGGTTTCCTGCTCTCCCATCCCCTGCTGTAGCTAGCTGAGATCCGCAGAGAGACTCACCTCTGTGTACTGTTGATTTTGAGGAAGTGAGGCCGTAACCTCACTGTCGTAGCGTGTGTTTGCACTTCGGCTGCAAGATTGTTGTGTCGATTCGCATTTTGATTCGTGTTCTTCATGTTCTTCGTTTCTCCGCGATTTTCCCGTCACTCGATCTCCCTCTCCGGTGCGTCTTTGCGAAATCCGTTTGAATCATTTTGTTCGAATCATTGAGGAGGTCATTTTGACCAAAGGAATTCGTCTAACTCCTCATGGTCAAATAGATCGGGACGATTTCGTTTTCGTGGTGCTTTTCCGGTTCATCCACCTTCCCTTTTGATTTCCCGTTGATTTCGTCGATTTGAGCGGATGATTTCTTGGGGATAGTCTCCTAACTACCCCATGATCATCTTCTCCAAGTTTGGGAATGTGGGATTTTGATTTGGATCGGATTTGAGAGGATTTGGGAAGGACGCGATTGAAATCGCCCTCCCTGTTCATTCGCGTATAGTCCGCCCCTTGACCCGCGGACTGTCCGGGGGTCGGGCTTCGACCGAGCAGTGGTCGCGTGGCCTTGACTGGTTTTGCCTCGGGTGACTGGCGGACAGTCCGCCGTTGTCCGGCGCGGACAGTCTGGGCCCGAGCAGGGACTTATCAGCAGCAGTGCGTTTCTGCGCATTTTGCTGGCGGACAGTCCGCCACCAGAGCGCGGACAGTCCGACATTGGGCGGACAGTCCGGGGCTCCAGGTCCGGACAGTCCGGGATCCTGCTGAGTGCCCCGGTTTAGTGCGTTTGCTCTCCCGGCTTTTCCGCTTGGTTTTCGGACTTCTCGTTTGGCCCTAGAGTTGACCAAGGAAGTTCTCAAGGTATCTTTGCTACTCGTTGGCATCGGTGTTTGGAGATTTCTCGACGTAGCCATCTATCTACGTTCGGGACTTGGTTTTTTAAGGGGCAAACTTGTGCCGGAGTTTTTGGTCCTTGCTTTGCTTGTGTTTGGTCCAGTCGCCGGAAAGGAGTATATCACCTTCGGCGACAATAGCAAAGGTAAGGTATTGTCTCGTGGGTCTGTGCGAGTTAATGAGCACTTTGTATTGCGCGATGTTGCTCTTGTTTCTAACTTGCATTTTAACCTTCTTTCTGTTTCGCAACTTTTTGATGATGATTATGAGATTCGTTTTAAACCGAATCTCAGTCGCATTTTGGATCCTCAAGGGTTTGTGTGATTTCGCCCTTTGGAAAAGTCTTTCGTGAGGATTTCTCGGAGTCGTTCGGAATTTCTCGTTGTCTTTTGGCTGGACCTTCCTCCTCTGATCTTTGGAAGTGGCATAGGAGACTAGGTCACCTGAGCTTCGACTTGCTTGCAAGACTTAGTTCACTTGGCTTAATCCGAGGATGCCCAAGTTGTCCTTGGAGAAGGATCTTGTTTGCCATTCTTGTAGACATGGGAAGATGGTTGCCGCTCCCCACCATCCAGTGACTCAGGTCATGACCAAGCGCCCCGGAGAGCTTTTGCATATGGACCTTGTTGGTCCAGCTCGGGTGAGCTCTGTTGGGGGGAAGTGGTATGTGCTTGTTGTTGTCGACGATTTTTCGAGATATTCGTGGGTCTTCTTTTTAGCTGAGAAGACTGAGACTTTCTCCTTTGTTCGCAATCTGATTTTGTGTCTTCAGAATGAGTTCCCTTTGAACTCTATGCGAGCAATTCGGAGTGACAATGGTTCCGAATTTAAGAATTCGGATTTTGAGAAGTTTTGTGACTCTCTTGGGTTAGAGCATCAGTTTTCTTCCCCCTACACACCACCTCAGAATGGTGTTGTAGAGAGGAAGAATCGGACCCTTGTAGAGATGGCCAGGATGATGCTCGATGAGTATAGGACTCCTAGGCGTTATTGGGCCGAAGCTATGAGCACTGCTTGCTACATTTCCAATTGCATTTTTCTGAGAGAATTCTTGAAGAAAACTTCTTATGAGTTGCGTTTTGGTAGAGAGGCCAAGGTGAGTTACTTTCGTGTTTTTGGTTGCCATTGTTTTATACTCAAAAAGGGCAACTTGGACAAATTTGAGTCTCGTTCTTCTGACGGTGTGTTTTTGGGTTATGGCACTCATACTCGAGCTTATCGTGTACTTAACCTTGACACTAAATGAGTCATGGAGACATCCGATGTCACCTTCGACGAGACCATGGTTTGTCCTTCTTCTCGTTTTGAGCGTGCAGGTGATCATGAAGTTGGCGAACCTCTTTTCGATGATGAAGAAGAAGGTGTTGAAGGGATAGATGACCCAGCACCTCCTCCACCTGCTGTGCCGCCAAGAGCAGCTTCTACGATGACTCACGGCCCCGACACGTCGTCTTCCTGGGGGCCGTGGGACGTGCCACCTCGAGCGGTACCTTTTGTACCCGAGGAGGCACTAGCTGCTGTTGAGGAGGAGGCCACTTCGGCTAGGGAGGTGCCAAGGAACATTCAGCGCCAGCACCCTCCTCAGCAGATGATCGGCAGCATCGACGATCGCGTCACCCGGTCAAGGCAAATCTCTCACTTTGCTCATTCTGCTTTTGTTGCTGACTTCGAACCCCGGGATGTTGGACACGCATTGACGGATCCTGATTGGGTCAATGCCATGCATGAGGAGCTAGAAAACTTTGAGAGAAATCGGGTTTGAGTTCTAGTGTCTCCACCTTCTGAGTGTCATCCAATTGGGACAAAATGGGTGTTTAAAAACAAACAGGGAGAAGATGGCCATGTTGTGAGAAACAAGGCTAGACTCGTAGCCCAGGGATATAGTCAGAAGGAGGGGATAGAGTATGAGGAGACGTTTGCTCCTGTAGCTCGTTTGGAGGCGATTAGGATTCTCTTGGCTTTTGCTGCATCCAAAGGTTTCAAACTTTTTCAAATGGATGTCAAGAGCCTGGGTGCGGATGGTTTCTAAGTTTGGCCACAAAACTTGGGCTGGTGGTTTGCCGAGTTTGGCCTCGAAACTCGGGCTGAGGGTTTCCGAGTTTGGCCTCAAAACTCGCGCTGAGGACGGTTTCCAGGTTTGGGCCTCAAAACCTGGGTGTTGCGGGTTTGCTGAGTTTGGGCCTCCAAACTCAGGCTGGTGGGCTGGTTTCCCGGTTTGGGCCTCAAAACCGGGGGTTGCTGGAAAAGGCAGGTTTCCCGGTTTGGGCCACAAAACCGAGGGTGCAGAGCGAGGGCGGCACGTGGCGGCAATCGGGAGGTTGCGTCGAGGCAACGCTACGACTTGTGCGGGCGTGGCCGTCGGATACACCTACCACCGAGTTGGTCCAGAATAACCTTAGGGTTTAGCTGGTTCGCTCTGTAATTAGAGAGGGGTAGAGTAGGAATAGAAATTAGGATAAGTAGAGGGAGACAGCCTCCTCCCTTCCTATCTCAGTCATTTTGCTCTTTGCCTTCTAGGTTTTCCTGCTCTCCCATCCCCTGCTGTAGCTAGCTGAGATCTGCAGAGAGACTCACCTCTGTGTACTGTTGATTTTGAGGAAGTGAGGCCGTAACCTCACTGTCGTAGCGTGTGTTTGCGCTTCGGCTGCAAGATCGTTGTGTCGATTCGCGTTTTGATTCGTGTTCTTCGTTTCTCCGCGTTTTTCCCGTCACTCGATCTCCCTCTCCGGTGCGTGTTTGCGAAATCCATTTGAATCATTTTGTTCGTATCATTGAGGAGGTCATTTTGACCAAAGGAATTCATCTAACTCCTCATGGTTGAATAGATCAGGACGATTTCGTTTTCGTGGTGCTTTTCCGTTTCATCCACCTTCCCTTTTGATTTCCCATTGATTTGGTCGATTTGAGCGAATAATTTTTTGGGGATAGTCTCCTAACTACCCCGTGATCATCTTCTCAAAGTTTGGGAACGTGGGATTTTGATTTAGATTAGATTTGAAAGGATTTGGGAAGGAGGCGATTGAAATCGACCTCCCTGTTCATTCGCGGACAGTCCGTGTGACACCCTGAAAAATCGCTTTTGAGAAAATAGAATTTAATATGAATTCATTTATTTGTTTTCATGAAACATAGAGCTTAAATAATAATTTTTGGTGAATTAATAAAGTTAGTTGGGGCGTAAAAACATTTTTGTTGCATTCATGCTGGAGCATAATATTTTGCTTGAGTGTAGGAATAGTGCTGAGTGGTTCAAATTCAAATTTGATTTGGGTTTGAACAAGTTTTCAAAAGAAAATAAAGGAAAAGTCTTTTCTTTTTCTCCTTCTCCCTCCCTCACCCTTTTGGCCCAGCCGGCGATGCGGCCCAAGCCCGCAACGCCTCCCTCTCCCCCTCCCCTTCCTTTCCCGCCGGCCCAGTCGGCCTGCTCGCCCCGCGCGCAGCCAGCCCAACCGCGCGGCCCGCTTCCCCTTCCCCCTCGCGCGCTCGCGGCCCAGCCGCTCGGCCCGCTCGATCGCCCGCGCCGGCCTGCTCGCGCAAGCGCCGCGCCCACGCCCCGCTCTCCCCGCTGACACCCCGGCCCCACCTGTCAGCGCCTCACCCTTCCCCTTGCTCAAGCCGGTTGCAACGCCGCCGCCGCCGCCCGATCCTCTTCCCGTAACCGGCGTTGAGTGGCCATAATGGCCACTCGGCCTTCAAGCCGAGCACGGTGGAGCACTCCCGACCGCCTCCGCTTCCATCCGAGCCCTATAAAGCCCGGAGCGACCCCCCCCAAGCTCTCCCCTCCCAACCCCGCTCGCACCCCCTCGCTCGCCGCCATCGCAGAACCTTCACTGACCACCTAAGAGCCCTGCCGAGCCGTTCAGGTGATGCCGCGACCGTCCGAGGGCCCCCGAGCCCCTTTTTCCTTTGTTGTTTGCACAAAACCAAACCTCACCGAAGCTTTTTATCCCTTGCAGATCTCGCCGCCGTGGTTCATCGCTGCGGTGAGTCCCTCCGCCGAAGCCGAGCCCGCAGTCCGTTGCAGTTCAATATATTTAGTTTTAAGTCATGTTTTCTTTCGGTTTGGCCCTTGGAGTCTTCAGTATTAGTGCCCGCCGTCCAGAGGACGCGTTTTCGCGTACTAGCCCCCTCTGGCTACGTTTATTCACGGTTTAGTCCTCGGTTTTCGCGAGTTAGCCCTCGGAAAATGATTTTTATTTATAAAAATGCTTCTGAAACTTGTCTTCTTTATAACTTTCTCGTTTTAAATCCGATTAGAGTGATCTTTATGTTCATTTGATCGTATCGACGAGTAGAATAGTTTTATATATGTTTCTCTAACTGTTTTTGATGCTTGGTGTACTGTTCTAATAGATATATATTTTGTTTGCATGTAATGACTGTTTAGATGCTATGATTGGTGATTCTATATCGAGTCCAGACAGTGATGTGTTTGAGGAGCAGGCTTCGCAGGAGTAGTACCAGGACCAAGCGTGTGACCAAGGCAAGTACAATCCACGGTTTCCTTGTTACCTATTTAATGCAAGACCTAGTAAATCATTATGCATGTGTCTAATATGATGAACCATAGGATCATACTAGTTTCCTGAAACTGTATACCTTGAACCTATGGGAGGGTTTTGCATAATATGATTAGAAATGCTAAGCGCTATATAAATGCTAATTGTTTAATACTGATTAATGACTATGGAACAAATGTTAAAAGAGGCTTTTTAACCACGTTTAGGGCACTGGAGCCTGGTGTTGCTCAGTGACCCACCCCAGGGACTATCTTTTAAAGCGACCACCCGGGAGATCCCGTGCAACCTTGGGTATTATATGGCTCTGATCTTAGTTGTGTAACTAGACTTTCTCTAGCTTGTAGTAGTTACTGAAAGGCGCTAGAGGGGGAACCGGGTTAAAGAATGGCTTCCTTGCCTGTCAAGATGTGTACTGGTCGGCTGTCAGGTGTGCCATCTTGAAGGGGGCCTCCATTCGCCTGGAAGCCAAAACCTTGCGGCTACTACTTGTTAGGGTAGCTAGCGAAAGACTACGTAGTGAAACCCTGCCGTACTTCCATAGAGGAGGTAATGTGGGATTGGCTCTCCCCGGCATATGGGAATCACGGCCTAAGGTGAAAGTGTACAACCTCTGCAGAGTGTAAACCTGATATATCAGCCGTGCTCACGGATACGAGCGGCTCGGATCCTTTATAAGTGGTTCATGGTGGGGTATGTTGGTGGTTTGTGGCTTGCCTCTTGTTAACATAATTATGATCATACCATGTGGGACAACAAGGATCACATACTTAGTAATGAAAGGATAGTATAAAAATATGATTAAGATAAAATGCTAATCGCAGTCAACCCGGTCAACCTTTTGAGCCTTGCATTACCCGTAGTTATTCTTGCTGAGCATGGTGAGCTGACACTTGTCGTTGGTTCACATAAAAATCCCGGATGGGTACCAGATGAAGGAGAGTACGAGGAGTATCCAGAAGATGTGCCAGACTTCTAAGGATGGCGTACCACCAGTCGGTGTCCCTGTGGAGTGAAGTCTACGTCTACGCTACCGTTGTAATAATGGGTCGTTGGCCGATGTGAAGAACAATCTCGTGTGATGTAATAAGTTATTAAACGTTGTTCGTGCTGTAATGATATACATTTTGTGGTATATGTGGATTTGGGACCCCCTGGGCCCACATATGCTTTACCTCGGTTTTATTCGTAAATCCGGGTATTACAAATTGGTATCAGAGCCGAACTGACTGTAGGACGCTACCTAGATAGACTGGACACCCCTTTTTCCTAGGAGTAATTCCAAAAATTTATTGCTTTTTGTAATTTATAAACTTTCCAGTACTCCTCTGTCTTTCATAAAACTTTTTACCGTACCTGACTCATATTTAAAATTTGTAGATGGCACGGACCAAGCAGACCGCTCGCAAGAGCACCGGAGGACGTGCACCGACCCGCACCGAGTACCTCCGTCTGTTCCGTCAGCAGAGGCAGGAGGCCGAGGAGGAGCCCGAGGAGCAGCAGCAGGCTGCAGGTGGAGACCCCAGCGACGACTCCGGAGACTCGTCTGACGACCACTCCTCCAACGACTCTTCTGACGACCACTCCAGCTCCGACTCCAGCGACTCACACGACGACAGCGACGACAGTGGTTCAAGGACTCCCGAGTACCACGTCCAGGACGAGGATCCCACCTGGATCCGGAAGACCCACACCACCGAGGAGGGCGACGACTTCTACCACCCCAAGCTCCTAAAGCTCGTCGACCTGCACTACGGGCCTTGTCGTACCACGGTGGAGTACCGCAGCCGGTCGTACACCCACCCAGAGCACACTGGCTACTGGGTCACGAAGGCGTTCGTGAAGACTTGGGACGAGGAGGACAAGACTTGGGTTGTTCGTGACGTCATCTGCGCTCTGAGCCCGACCCTCGCCCGTGAGTTCGGCGTGGAGGATGCAGCTAGGCAGGCTTGCCTTGTCTTCCGCGACACGTTGTTTCCGACCATCCAGCAGGATGACGACCGCTACTTCCCTCGACGTCGTACCATGGACGATGGTTGTGATGTTGCATGGGTGCAGCAGCACGAGAGTGCTAGGTTGATTGCGACAGTACCCTTGGTGGTCGCTCTCAACACAGCCCTGGATCATGCTATGATGGTTCAGAGGACTCTATGGTTTGAGACGGAGAGGTTGCAGCGTCGGATCGACTCCCTCGAGCGCCAGGTGCGACGTGGAGTCCAGCCGCAGGACACCCTGCCAGTCACCACAGCGAGGGACCCTGCTATCGTCGTTCAGCGCAAGAGGCACCATCCGAGTTGCACCTGCACCCGCACGAGCTACGACCCATAGGAGCCTCATCCTAGATCAGGCCAGATCGATAGTTACGCGAGTTTGAGTCAGTGTTGAGTCAGTGTCTTGTTGTCGAGTCTTGGATGAACCTTGAGTTTAATAACGTGTTTTAATGCTTGTGTTGATGATCATGTAATGATTTGGATCTTTGCATGATTGAGACGAGTGTGGGGCATGTCCACACCATCTTAGTACTCTTAATGTGATAATAATAATAATAACGTTGGGTTCTATATCATCTTTTCTTGGATCAGTTTTCTCGAGCAGTTTTCTTTTGTTATCTATATCTCTGTCAGTGCTTTATCATACAATACAAAAGAGCTTATGAGGCCTATACATATGTTATAGATGGTTGACACCAGGAGAACCCCTGGAGCAGGAAACCCACCACCACCACCTCCCAATGTGTCAATAGAACAACTCCTGGCTATGCAGACACAGCTCATGCAACAGATGGCCAATGCCATCCAGAACAACCAGAATCATCCACTTCCACCTCCACCTCAAGTTAGAGATAAGCGAGGCGAGTTCATGAAGGGACATCCGCCTACCTTCGACCACTCCCCAGATCCACTTCAGGCAGATGACTGGCTCCGGGCAGTTGGACGCCAGTTGGAGATCGCGCAATGCAACGACCGCGAGAAGGTCTTGTATGCATCGGGGCAACTCCAAGGAGCAGCTCTTGATTGGTGGGAGACCTACCAACAAGCGCACCCCAACCCCAACCAGATCACGTGGCAAGAGTTCCGCGACAGTTTCCGCACGAATCATGTGCCGGCGGGAACAGTACGTTTGAAGAGAAAGGAGTTCTTAGCTCTGAAGCAAGGAAGCATGTCCGTTAGCGAGTATAAGGACAAGTTTACACAGCTCTCCCGCTATGCACCTCGGGACATTGAAGAAGACCTTGATAAGCAGGAGCTTTTCATGGAAGGCTTGAATGATGGAATCCAGTATCAGCTACTCTCTCACACCTTCGCCAACTTTCAGCAGATGGTTGATAAGGCGTTGGTAATTGAAGGAAAGAGGCGTGATATGGACGCCAAGAAGAGAAAGTTTCAGAACCAGCAGTCCGGAAGCAGCAGCCGTCCGCGTTTTTCTACGGGGTACGGCAACCAGCAGAGGCAGTATGGGCAATCGGGCAATGACCAGCGCAACCAGAACCAGCAGAGGACTCCTCAGCAGACTCAACAGAATCAGAATCGTGCACAGACCCCTCGCCAGGGACAGACTGGTGGAACACCAGTGAAGAACTCACCCAACACACCGGCCACTCCAACAAACAACAAGTGTTTCGTCTGTGGTGACGTTGGGCATCTCTCCTACCATTGTCCCAAGAAGACGGGACAAGGATCCCAAAGCAACCAGAAGCTCAACACCCACACGCCAAGCCGTCCAGGTCAGCAGAACTATGCTCATGGCAGGGTGAACCATGTGACAACAGAGTCAGCTCAGGGCGCCCCAGATGTTGTGATCGGTACGTTTCCAGTTAACTCCCACTCTGCTTTAGTTTTATTCGATTCCGGAGCATCGCATTCTTTTATATCTGCACACTTTGTGAAGAGGCATACACTACTCATGCATACCATGGACAAGGCCATGCTTGTTAGTTCACCAGGTGGTGAAATGAGAGCAAGCTTGCGCTGCCCAAAAGTTAAGGTTAACATAAGGGGGGTAGACTTTTTATCCGATCTGATGGTGTTAAACACATATGGGATCGATGTCATTCTGGGTATGGACTGGTTGACAAGGCATGATGCAGTTATTCACTGTGCAACAAGAACCGTACAGCTGAAAACTTCAGAAGCAAAAGTAATAGAGTGCAAGGCAGTATCACCTACTCTTGAAGTATGCCAAGTGAATCAGATTAAGGGATCAACGACTGATGATATTCCAATAGTCAGAGAATTCCCGGATGTTTTTCCCGACGATCTGCCAGGTATGCCACCTGAACGTGAAATTGAATTTATAATAGATCTTTTACCTGGCACTGCACCAATAGCAAAAAGACCTTATAGAATGGGTGTTAATGAGTTAGAAGAGCTAAAGAAACAAATAAGAGAGTTACAGGATAAGGGTTATGTTCGACCTAGTTCCTCACCTTGGGGAGCACCTGTGTTGTTCGTAGAGAAGAAAGATGGGACTCAAAGGATGTGCATAGATTACAGATCCTTGAATGAAGTGACCGTAAAGAATAAGTATCCTTTGCCTCGGATTGATGACTTGTTTGATCAGTTGAGAGGAGCATGTGTTTTCTCTAAGATAGATCTTCGATCTGGATATCACCAGTTGAGAATTCGAGCGTCAGACATACCAAAGACTGCTTTCACCACCCGTTATGGTTTGTATGAGTTCACAGTGATGTCTTTTGGTTTGACCAATGCACCGGCTTACTTCATGTACCTAATGAACAATGTATTCATGGAATATCTGGACAAGTTCGTTGTGGTTTTTATAGATGACATTTTGGTGTATTCCAAGAATGAAGAGGAACACGAGGAACATCTGAGGCTAGTGTTGCAAAAGCTCAGGGAGAATGAGTTATATGCTAAGTTGAGCAAGTGTGAGTTTTAGTTAAAGGAAGTATCCTTTCTTGGGCATGTTATCTCAAACGGTGGAGTAGCAGTGGACCCAAAGAAAGTTCAGGATGTGTTGAGTTGGAATCCACCCAAGGATGTCAGTGAGATTCGTAGTTTTCTGGGTATGGCCGGATACTACCGAAGATTTATAGAAGGGTTTTCTAAGCTTGCCAAGCCAATGACAGCGTTGCTTGAGAAAAATGCTAGGTTTGTTTGGTCAGAGAAATGTCAGGAAAATTTTGAAGAGTTAAAGAAGAGGTTGACAACCGCACCAGTGTTAGTTCTGCCAGATCTCACCAGAAGTTTCTCGATATACTGTGATGCATCCAGGCAAGGTTTGGGATGTGTTCTTATGCAAGATGGCAAGGTAGTGGCATATGCGTCACGACAGCTAAGAAAGCATGAACTTAACTACCCGACTCATGATCTAGAACTGGCCGCAATTGTGCATGCCTTGAAAATATGGAGACACTATCTGATAGGTCACAAGTGTGAGATTTACACTGATCATAAGAGCTTAAAGTATATCTTTACTCAGTCAGATCTGAATTTGAGGCAAAGAAGATGGTTGGAATTGATCAAGGATTATGATCTCGAAGTACACTATCATCCAGGAAAAGCAAATGTTGTGGCAGACGCTCTCAGCCGAAGAAGCTATGCAAATATGGTTAGAACATCTCAGTTCCCGGCAGAGTTAGCAGAAGAGTTTGGAATGTTAAACCTAGCAATCATTGCACACACAGTGGAGTTAGAAGTGGAACCTGTTCTTGAACAAGAAATTCGTAAAGGTCAGTTGAAGGATGAGGACATCATAGCCATTGCAGAACGCATAGTAGTTGGCAAAGCACCTGGTTTCAGAATGGATGAACAAGGGACGGTGTGGCATGGTAAGAAAATCTGTGTGCCGGATATCAAGTCGGTCAAGGATATGATTCTTAGTGAAGCTCATAACTCAGCATACTCAATTCATCCAGGCAGTACAAAGATGTACCTAGATCTGATAGAAAAGTATTGGTGGTATGGTATGAAAAGGGAAATAGCTGAATATGTTGCAATCTGTGATACGTGTCAAAGAGTTAAAGCAGAACATCAAAGACCCGCAGGACTGCTTCAACCCATGAAAATTCCAGAATGGAAATGGGAATAAGTGGGAATGGACTTCATAGTGGGTTTACCCCATACTCAGAAAGGTTATGATTCAATATGGGTTATAGTGGATCGGTTAACCAAAGTGGCACATTTCCTTCCTGTCAAAACCACTTACACAGGAGCTAAGCTAGCAGAGCTTTATATGGAAAGGATAGTATGTTTGCATGGAGTTCCTAAGAAGATCGTGTCTGATAGAGGAACTCAGTTTACATCTCAGTTTTGGCAGAAGTTACATGAATCACTAGGAACCAAGCTCAATTTCAGCTCAGCATATCACCCGCAGACTGATGGGCAGACAAAGAACGAATCAGATTCTCGAGGATATGTTACGAGCATGTGCACTTCAGTATGGAATCAGTTGGGACAAGAGTTTGGCTTATGCAGAGTTTTCGTATAACAACTGCTATCAGAAAAGTTTAAAGATGTCACCTTTTGAGGCACTATACGGAAGGCAGTGTCGAACTCCTTTGTTCTGGAACCAATCGGGTGAAAGTCAAGTTTTTGGACCAGAAGTTTTAAAAGAGGCAGAAAATCAAGTTCATATAATCAGGCAGAATCGGAAAATAGCTCAGTCAAGGCAGAAAAGTTATGCAGATAACAGAAGACGAAATCTGGAGTTTGAAATCGGGAATTATGTGTATCTAAAGGTATCACATATGAGAGGAACCAAGAGGTTTCATGCCAAAGGCAAGTTAGCACCCAGATATGTGGGACTGTTCAGAATCTCAGATAGAAGAGGTGAAGTGGCTTATCAACTTGAGTTGCCGGAAAGTCTCTCAGGGGTACATAATGTGTTTCATGTATCGCAGTTAAAGAAATGTTTGCGAGTACCTGAAGAACAGTTACCTTTGAAAGAGTTGGACATTAAGGGAGATCTCACCTATGCAGAATGTCCTATCAAAATCTTGGATACCGCAGAGAGAATTACTCAGAGCAAGATAATCAGGATGTGTAAGGTCCAGTGGAATCGACACTCTGAGGACGAGGCCACTTGGGAAAGAGAAGAGGATCTAAGATCAGAGTATCCCAATCTTTTTCTATCTTTCGAATCTCGAGGCCGAGATTCATCCTAAGGGGGGTAGGTTTGTGACACCCTGAAAAATCGCTTTTGAGAAAATAGAATTTAATATGAATTCATTTATTTGTTTTCATGAAACATAGTGCTTAAATAATAATTTTTGGTGAATTAATAAAGTTAGTTGGGGCGTAAAAACATTTTTGTTGCATTCATGCTGAATCATAATATTTTGCTTGAGTGTAGGAATAGTGCTAAGTGGTTCAAATTCAAACTTGATTTGGGTTTGAACAAGTTTTCAAAAGAAAATAGAGGAAAAGGCTTTTCTTTTTCTCCTTCTCCCTCCCTCACCCTTTTGGCCCAGCCGGCGATGCGGCCCAAGCCCGCAACGCCTCCCTCTCCCCCTCCCCTTCCTTTCCCGCCGGCCCAGTCGGCCTGCTCGCCCCGCGCGCAGCCAGCCCAACCGCGCGGCCCGCTTCCCCTTCCCCCTCGCGCGCTCGCGACCCAGCTGCTCGGCCCGCTCGCTCGCCCGCGCCGGCCTGCTCGCGCAAGCGCCGCGCCCACGCCCCGCTCTCCCCACTGACACCCCGGCCCCACCTGTCAGCGCCT
This sequence comes from Coix lacryma-jobi var. lacryma-jobi, assembly GCA_009763385.1. NCBI lineage: Eukaryota > Viridiplantae > Streptophyta > Magnoliopsida > Poales > Poaceae > Coix > Coix lacryma-jobi. The sequence goes on from CM019824.1 coordinate 19,510,904, forward strand.
CACCCTTCCCCTTCCTCAAGCCGGTTGCAACGCCGCCGCCGCCGCCGCCCGATCCTCTTCCCGTAACCGACGTTGAGTGGCCATAATGGCCACTCGGCCTTCAAGCCGAGCTCGGTGGAGCACTCCCGGCCGCCTCCGCTTCCATCCGAGCCCTATAAAGCCCGGAGCGACCCCCCCAAGCTCTCCCCTCCCAACCCCGCTCGCACCCCCTTGCTCGCCGCCATCGCAGAACCTTCACCGGCAACCTAAGAGCCCTTCCGAGCCCTTCAGGTGATGCCGCGACCGTCCGAGGGCCCCCGAGCCCCTTTTTCCTTTGTTGTTTGCGCAAAACCGAACCTCACCGGAGCTTTTTATCCCTTGCAGATCTCGCCACCGTGGTTCATCGCTGCGGTGAGTCCCTCCGCCGAAGCCGAGCCCGCAGTCCGTTGCAGTTCAATATATTTAGTTTTAAGTCCTGTTTTCTTTCGGTTTGGCCCCTGGAGTATTCTGTATTAGTGCCCGCCGTCCAGAGGACGTGTTTTCACGTACTAGCCCCCTCTGGCTATGTTTATTCACGGTTTAGTCCTCGGTTTTCGCGAGTTAGCCCTCGGAAAATGATTTTTATTTATAAAAATGCCCATGAAACTTGTCTTCTTTATAACTTTCTCGTTTTAAATCCGATTAGAGTGATCTTTATGTTCATTTGATCGTATCGATGAGTAGAATAGTTTTATATATGTTTCTCTAACTATTTTTGATGCTTGTTGTACTGTTCTAATAGATATATATTTTGTTTGCATGTAATGACTGTTTGGATGCTATGATTGGTGATTCTATATCGAGTCCAGACGGTTTCGTGTTTGAGGAGCAGGCTTCGCAGGAGCAGTACCAGGACCAAGCGTGTGACCAAGGCAAGTACAATCCACGGTTTCCTTATTACCTATTTAATGCAAGACCTAGTAAATCATTATGCATGTGTCTAATATGATGAACCAAAGGATCATACTAGTTTCCTGAAACTGTATACCTTGAACCTATGGGAGGGTTTTGCATAATATGATTAGAAATGCTAAGCGCTATATAAATGCTAATTGTTTAATACTGATTAATGACTATGGAACAAATGTTAAAAGAGGCTTTTTAACCACGTTTAGGGCACTGGAGCCTGGTGTTGCTCAGTGACCCACCCCAGGGACTATCTTTTAAAGCGACCACCCGGGAGATCCCGTGCAACCTTGGGTATTATATGGCTCTGACCTTAGTTGTGTAACTAGACTTTCTCTAGCTTGTAGTAGTTACCGAAAGGCACTAGAGGGGGGAACCGGGTTAAAGAATGGCTTCCTTGTCTGTCAAGATGTGTACTGGTCGGCTGTCAGGTGTGCCATCTTGAAGGGGGCCTCCATTCGCCTGGAAGCCGAAACCTTGCGGCTACTACTTGTTAGGGTAGCTAGCGAAAGACTACGTAGTGAAACCCTGCCGTACTTCCATAGAGGAGGTAATGTGGGATTGGCTCTCCCCGGCATATGGGAATCACGGCCTAAGGTGAAAGTGTACAACCTCTGCAGAGTGTAAACCTGATATATCAGCCGTGCTCACGGATACGAGTGGCTCGGATCCTTTATAAGTGGTTCATGGTGGGGTATGTTGGTGGTTTGTGGCTTGCCTCTTGTTAACATAATTATGATCATACCATGTGGGACAACAGGGATCACATACTTAGTAATGAAAGGATAGTATAAAAATATGATTAAGATAAAATGCTAATCGCAGTCAACCCGGTCAACCTTTTGAGCCTTGCATTACCCGTAGTTGTACTTGCTGAGCATGGTGAGCTGACGCTTGTCGTTGGTTCACATAAAAATCCCGGATGGGTACCAGATGAAGGAGAGTACGAGGAGTATCGAGAAGATGTGCCAGACTTCTGAGGATGGTGTACCACCAGTCGGTGTCCCTGTGGAGTGAAGTCTACATCTACGCTACCGTTGTAATAATGGGCCGTTGGCCGATGTGAAGAACAATCTCGTGTGATGTAATAAGTTATTAAACGTTGTTCATGCTGTAATGATATACATTTTGTGGTATATGTGGATTTGGGACCCCCTGGGCCCACATATGCTTTACCTCGGTTTTATTCGTAAATCCGGGTGTTACAGTCCGCCACTGGACCCGCGGACTGTCCGGGGGTCGGGCTCCGACCGAGCAGTGGTCGCGTGGCCTTGACTGGTTTTGCCTTGGGTGACTGGCGGACAGTCCGCCGTTGTCAGGCGCGGACAGTCCGGGCCCGAGCAGGGACTTATCAGCAGCAGTGTGTTTCTGCGCATTTTGCCGGCGGACAGTCCGCCACCAGAGCGCGGACAGTCCGGCCTTGGGCGGACAGTCCGGGACTCCAGGTCCGGACAGTCCGGGATGCTGCTGAGTGCCCCGGTTTAGTGCGTTTGCTCTCCTGGCTTTTCCGCTTGGTTTTCGGACTTCTCGTTTGGCCCTAGAGTTGACCAAGCAAGTTCTCTAGGTATCTTTGCTACTCGTTGGCATCGGTGTTTGGAGATTTCTCGACGTAGCCGTCTATCTACGTTCGGGACTTGGTTTTTTAAGGGGCAAACTTGTACCGGAGTTTTTGGTCCTTGCTTTGCTTGTGTTTGGTGTTGCTCCGCTGTGATCCTAGGGATCATCCACCCTCTTCCAAGGGTCGTGAGCATCACAGTTCCGGTCACCAATTCTCGGGGTTGATTTTGGGACATTTGGCCAAAGTTTCTGAAGGAAATTTTTGTGCTCCCATTCACCGCCCCTCTGGTCGCTTTCTGGTAGCATTCTCGGTCCTTCAATTGGTATCGGAGCGGGTTAAGGATCTTTCACCTTAGCCAGTTCCAGATCCACAGAAGGCGACATGGATCGCGGCGTGGGCAAACCGCCGTTTTTCGATGGGACGAACTATGCGTATTGGAAGATACGCATGTCGGCCTATCTGCAGAGTTTGGGTGCTTCCATTTGGGATATTTGCAACTCTGCCGATTACATGGTCTTGGCTGCACGTGTCTCTCAGCTTCAGATCGATGAGCACGATGCCAATAGCCGAGCCCGTAATGCTCTTTTCTCATGTTTGAGCATGAGTGAGTTTGATCATGTTTCTCACCTCGCTACGGCTCGGGAGATTTGGGCTACCCTCATGCGTTTCCATGAGGGAACCTCTCAAGTCAAAACCTGACTCTACGAGTCCTTCAAGCGAGAGTATGAGAACTTTCGACACATGCCTGGTGAGAGCATAGAAAGTTTATTCGCTCGCTTTCAGGTCATTGTCAACAGGATGAGGGCGAACAAGGAGCTGTTGCCTTTCGACGACCATGAGAGAGCTTTGAAGCTTTTGCATACTCTCGATCGGTCGGTGTGGGATTCCAAGGTTCAAGCGATCATCGAATCGCCGAACTATGAGACCCTCACGTGCGACGAGCTCTTTAGTAAGCTCAAGTCCAGTGAGATTGACGCCATGGCAAGGGCTTCTTATGAGAATCCTTCTGGCCCGTCTATGGCTTTGGTTTCTGGCTCTTCTGCTAACCCCTCTAGAGGATTTTCTCTTTCTTCTCTCTTTTCTGTCACAGAGGAGCAGCTTGAGTCTTTGGGGGATGACGAGCTGGCCTTGCTCGTCAACCGGTTCTCGCGGTTTCACAACAACCGCATGAACCGTCGCCGCGGAGGAGGACGCTCGGGATGCTATGAGTGCGGCGACCCCGATCATTTCATCGCCAATTGTCCCAAGAAGAAGAACACATTTGGGAAGGGCGATCAAGGGCACAAGTACGACTCCGGCAAGCGCAAGGAGAAGCACGTCCGCCCAAGGCACAAGCGGAGGGGTGGCTTCGACAAGGAGTACATCAAGAAGAAGTACTTGGAGAAGGCCCAGGCTGAGCAGCGTGCGTTCTTCGCCACGCTCAGCGACGTCGACGGCTCAGATGATGACTCCGCTTGCTCAAGCGATGACGAGTCCGAGAAGAAGAAGAGGATCGAGGACAAGCTGAACGGCCTCTGCTTCTTCGCCGGCGACGACGGCCTCTGCACCATGGCGCTCGACGGCGAGCTGGTGAACTCGCCTCGCGACGACGACGACGACACCTCCCAGGTAAAACGATTGGAGAACGTTTGGTTGGTAGCTTCCGGGTGTTCGAGGCACATGACCGGAAACGCCAAGTGGTTCTCCAGTCTTAGTCCAGTCGCCGGAAAGGAGTATATCACCTTCGGCGACAATAGCAAAGGTAAGGTATTGTCTCGTGGGTCTGTGCGAGTTAATGAGCACTTTGTGTTGCGCGATGTTGCTCTTGTTTCTAACTTGCATTTTAACCTTCTGTCTGTTTCGCAACTTTTTGATGATGACTATGAGATTCATTTTAAACCGAATCTCAGTCGCATTTTGGATCCTCAGGGCAATCTTGTTTGTGTAATTTCGCCCTTTGGAAAAGACTTTCGTGCGGATTTCTCAGAGTCGTTCGGAATTTCTCGTTGTCTTTTGGCTGGACCTTCCTCCTCTGATCTTTGGAAGTGGCATAGGAGGCTTGGTCATTTGAGCTTCGACTTGCTTGCAAGACTTAGCTCACTTGGCTTAATCCGAGGATTGCCCAAGTTGTCCATGGAGAAGGATCTTGTTTGCCATTCTTGTAGACATGGGAAGATGGTTGCCGCTCCCCACCATCCAGTGACTCAGGTCATGACCAAACGCCCCGGAGAACTTTTGCATATGGACCTTGTTGGTCCGGCTCGGGTGAGCTCGGTTGGAGGGAAGTGGTATGTGCTTGTTGTTGTCGACGATTTTTTGAGATATTCGTAGGTCTTCTTTTTAGCTGAGAAGACCGAGACCTTCTCCTTTGTTCGCAATCTGATTTTGCGTCTTCAGAATGAGTTCCCTTTGAACTCTATGCGAGCAATTCGGAGTGATAATGGTTCCGAATTTAAGAATTCGGATTTTGAGAAGTTTTGTGACTCTCTTGGGTTAGAGCATCAGTTTTCTTCCCCCTACAAACCGCCTCAGAATGGTGTTGTAGAGAGGAAGAATCGGACCCTTGTAGAGATGGCCAGGACGATGCTCGATGAGCATAGGACTCCTAGACGATATTGGGCCAAAGCTATGAGCACTGCTTGCTACATTTCCAATCGCATTTTTCTGAGAGCATTCTTGAAGAAAACTTCTTATGAGTTGCGTTTTGGTAGAAAGCCCAAGGTGAGTTACTTTCGTGTGTTTGGTTGCCATTGTTTTATACTCAAAAAGGGCAACTTGGACAAATTTGAGTCTCGTTCTTCTGACGGTGTGTTTTTGGGTTATGGCACTCATACTCGAGCTTATCGTGTACTTAACCTTGACACTAACCGAGTCATGGAGACATCCGATGTCACCTTCGATGAGACCATGGTTTGTCCTTCTTCTCGTTTTGAGCGTGCAGGTGATCATGAGGTTGGCGAACCTCTTTTCAATGATGAAGAAGAAGGTGCTGAAGGGATAGATGACCCAGCACCTCCTCCACCTGCTGTGCCGCCAAGAGCGGCTTCTACGATGACTCACGGTCCCGACACGTCGTCTTCCTGGGGGCCATGGGACGTGCCACCTCGAGCGGTACCTTTTGTACCTGAGGAGGCACCAGCTACTGTTGAGGAGGAGGCCACTTCGGCTAGGGAGGCGCCAAGGAACATTCAGCGCCAGCACCCTCCTCAGCAGATGATCGGCAGCATCGAGGAACGTGTCACCCGGTCAAGGCAAATCTCTCACTTTGCTCATAGTGCTTTTGTTGCTGACTTCGAACCCCAGGATGTTGGACACGCATTGACGGATCCTGATTGGGTCAATGCCATGCATGAGGAGCTAGAAAACTTTGAGAGAAATCGGGTTTGGGTTCTAGTGTCTCCACCTTCTGAGTGTCATCCAATTGGGACAAAATGGGTGTTTAAAAACAAACAGGGAGAAGATGGCCATGTTGTGAGAAACAAGGCCAGACTCGTAGCCCAGGGATATAGTCAGAAGGAGGGGATAGACTATGAGGAGACGTTTGCTCCTATAGCTCGTTTGGAGGCGATTAGGATTCTCTTGGCTTTTGCTACATCCAAAGGTTTCAAACTTTTTCAAATGGATGTCAAGAGGGCCTTCATAAACGGCTAAATATAAGAGGAGGTGTATGTTAGACAACCCCCCGGTTTCGAAAATCCCAAGTTTCCAAACCATGTCTTTAAATTTCACAAAGCATTGTATGGTTTGAAACAAGCCCCTAGAGCCTGGTATGATAGGTTAAAAACCTTTTTGCTTGCTAAGGGTTTCAAAATGGGATGTGTAGATAAGACGCTCTTTCTCCTTAAGCAAGGCACTAATACTCTCTTGGTCCAAATTTACGTGGATGATATCATTTTCGGTGGTTCTTCTCACGCTTTGTTTGCCAAGTTCGCAGATACTATGAGCAGGGAGTTCGAGATGAGCATGATGGGCGAGTTGATGTTTTCCTCGGGTTGCAAATCAAGCAAACATGGGAAGGAACGTTCATGCACCAGGGCAAGTACACGCGCGATATTCTGGAGAAGTTCGACATGGGTGAGGCCAAGCCTCTTCCAACACCCATGGCGACTACGACGGCCCTGGATGCGGACAAGGAAGGAGAAGCAGTGGACCAGAAGGAGTACCAGAGTATGATCGGGTCGCTTCTGTACTTGACGGTGACACGCCCAGACATCCAGTTCGCGGTGTGCCTTTGCGCGCGCTTTCAGTCGTCGCCACGCACTTCGCATCGTCAGGCGGTCAAGCGCATTATGAGGTACTTATCCTTCTCTCCAGAGTTCGAGATTTGGTATTCTGCTTCCTCCAACCTTTCTCTTTGCGATTATTCTGATGCCGATTTTGCTGGTTGTCGTATTGATCACAAGTCCACTTCTGGGACTTGCCAGTTTATTGGATCTTCTCTTGTTTCATGGTCCTCTCGCAAGCAGTCTAGCTTCGCCCAGTCTACCACTAAGGCTGAGTATGTTGCTGCGGCTAGCTGCTGTTCCCAGTTACTCTGGATGATGGCCACTTTGCGTGATTTCGGTATGAGCTTTTCTCGTGTTCCATTGCTTTGTGACAGCACGAGTGCGATTAGCGTTGCTAAGAACCCCGTGCTACACTCGAAGACTAAACACATTAATGTGCGCTTTCATTTTCTGCGAGACCACTATGAGAAGGGTGATATCGACCTTCGCCATGTCGATACTCATCATCAGCTTGCTGATATTTTTACCAATCCTTTGGACCAATCAACCTTCAATAGGTTGAGAGGTGAACTTTGTGTGTGTTTCCCCTTTTAGATGGGGGAAACATTTTGACTCTGACTGACTCTTTTTCGTTTGTCTTTGTTTTCTTTTGCATTTCAGCATACGCTTTTACATTCTGAGCTTCATGTGTATAATCTAAAGAATGTAATTATGCTCTGTGTAGGCCTTGCTCCGATGCTTTATGTGACAGAACCGACCAATTTATAAGAGCACAAGTGCGAAAACCTCCACCGAAGCAGCTGAATTAGCACACTTGAGCCCATATAAACCCGGTAGTCCGGAAATCTCGAAGGATTTCAAACATTTCCAACATCTCAACCAAGATCGCATGGTCAAGCAAATACAAATCATGTCCATGGAGCTTTGCAGCGGAAATAATATTACAATAGTGTTCACAAATGATAATACAAGTTGAGTTCCATTTAATTTAGAAGAAACAACATAGCTTTGAAATTAATACCATATCATAAGTTGAAATACTTTGCTAGCTTGAGTGACATCCTCCAACAACAGCATAAGAGAAGAAGTATGGGACTGCTGAGCCCACCGGCACTGGCCATCACCTTTCGGCAGGCCTAACCTTCACCTGCAACAAGGTGGGATAAACCCTGAGTACTCGAATGTACTCAGCTAGACTTACCCGTCATAAACCAGAAATAAAGTGACACCAAGGAGTATGCAAGGCTGTATCTGGGGTTGGCTTTACTTACCTTTTTGCATAAAAGCATTTTCGTTATTAGATAATCATCATTAGAGTATTAGCAGTCAATTTTATGTAATTAATCTGATTAACTAGATTTGCACCTTATCTAGAGCAATCACTTGGCTAATTAATCAAGCAAGAGTGACTATTTCATCAATAGCCTTTCAGATTCAATATCATAACCATCTTTAGTTCCATAAGTTCTACGAGAGATGATCTACAGTCAATTGCTCACTGTCCAGGAGCGATGGCGATTATAATCGATTCCTACCCAGCTGGGGATAAAATGTCTCACACTCGCCCGTCACATTCCAGCCACGACAGTCGTAAGCTACCAGTCAGGAGATTCGAGAACACAACGCGCGGGACGGCCATGGGCCCTTCTACACCGGGGGTTATCTCAGTGCCAGGTCGCTCAATCTATAACTGCCCACGGTCATGCCAGGTCGATCAGGCCCTGCCTGCCCTCGGACCATGCCAGGTCGATCAGAATAGTTGCCCACGGTACAGCTGAGGACCTGGGTGTTAGGCGTCAACATCTCCATCACCGGCTCGAATAACCTTACTCGGCTTCGCGGGAGGTACTCAGACCTACTCCGTTAAGTGATCGACGCGTTCAATTTGACTGAAGGGACATTCCCGAACGGGTCCTATGCGACACAGACGGGAGCCTACTAGCACACAGAACCCATGTCCTGCTGCTCTTACATCCCGCCTCCGTCTCAGATTAATTATCACATGCTTATCTTCATGATAGCACAGGCTAAACATGATCAGTATCCACCTAATGCGGGAGACAGGGAATCACCCGACTTTTACCGATCTAAGCAGAGCTAAGCATGTAACGAGCCTAGACCTAAACGGGGATATCAAGATATATTGTAGGTGGACAAGGATAAGTAAGTAATGCATCAGCGGTATCAGTCAACTCCTATAACTTAATGCAACAATCATTATATTGACTCAATTGCATTTATAAAAGAATGGTAGGAGACTTAGAATGCTCCGGGGCTTGCCTGGGAAACAACACTTATGCTAGTGTTAGTCGGCACCAACTTCAGGAACATCACCGCTCCAGGAACTTGTGGGGTTCGCCACACCTTCTTCGGGATGGCCACCCAACACCATCTTCGGGTTGAGTTTCACCGTCACCTCTTTCACGATGCATGTATCGTACCTAGATGGGATGCATAGTGCAAGCGTATGGATGCAGGGTAAATACTCACGATGCAACATAAGACATATAAGACAACTATGATAAGGTCTATCGACATACTACCTAAGTTAATTAACTTAAGCTAGTACAAGACACTAACAAGCATAACCTAATTAAGCCTACCAATAAACAACCAGCAGGTTACACACATTTAAGGGTTACTTAGCTTACTAATTAACTCATTAAAGTTAGACCTAACAAGCAATCAAGTTGCACACACAAGTCACACTTCAAACTCTGGACAGCAGGACAGTGGTTCACTAATTTAAACATAACTCAAGCTACAGACATCCAAATAAGGTAAACTAAGACTTTCTGGAAAGCTAATAAGATTACCTACAACCTTTCTATTCAACACAAGAGCTAATTCAGAGGTTGTCTAACTCAAAAACAGATAACTATGCAGCTCTGTCCAACTGTTGGACAGCAGGACAGACAGAGCTTCAGAGAAGCATAACTCACCATACAAACATCACATGAGCATGCAATTAGACATTCTAGAAAACTTACAAGATTATCTAAATCTTTCTTATTGTTAGCTCAAGGTGAATAAATCATTAATAAGGTCAAACCACATGATTTGTGCAGCTCTGTCCACACTTGGACAGAACTAGCCACACATCAACAACAGTAACTTAGGACAACCACAACTAAAGATCTATAATATCTGGGAACTTGTCCCTAGACTTTTTAGAAAGGTTATTAAGTTATATACAAATCATATATAATCATCTTAAGATGATTCACAAGTTAACAAGGTCTAATTAACATAAATAGGCATCTCTGTCCAGACTTGGACAGATTTAGCCATCTGTACCAAAACAGCTATAACTCAAGTTATATATATCCAGTGAACATGACCCAAGACAATTTAGAAAGCTTATGAAAATAACTACAACTCTTTTATAAGCACCTAAGCATGAATCACAAGTTAACTAGGTGAAACAATCCAAATATTCAGATCTGGACAGAATGTAGGAAAAACTTAACAGCAATCTTAAAACAGCCATATCTCTTAAACTATTAAGCCTATGGCCATGCAATTTGGTGACAAGCTAGATTAAGATGTTATCTACAACTTTGATATAGGACACTTTTACAGAAAACATCATTAATTTAGTGAAACCATGCACACCACAGAGACTGCACATGGATGATAATATTAACACTGTTTATCCTTTGCTTTGTATATGTATAGCCTAGGTATATGTTTAGGTGGTGTCATGCACACATGAATCATGGCTCCAACTTTCAGAGATGGATCCTAACATTAATATATGAGCAAAGGTTGGAAAGTTACATGCATGCAAACAATAGTTTGCTAACTATGTGTTAAGCCAGTTTCTATTTCTAATTAACTAGGTGAGAGCAAGATAAATAGGAATCTTCATATTTTATATGAACACATGACAATATTAGACATACACTGGTTACTACAACATATTAGCAAAGCGAGGGAACCATCTCTTCCGTTTTTACACACATGCAGTCCATTAGCATATTGACATATTAATCTAGACTGCAACAACAGCTAGTTACTTGGACCATAACTGAAGCTATACTCATCCAAAAGATATGAAACAAGATAATCTAGAAAGCTTATAAAATTGCCTACCAATCATCTTTAAACATATCTACATGAATCTCAAGTTAACATGGTCAAATTAATGCATTTCTCAAATCTGGTCCAGAGATTTCAGAGAACACCTATTTCTGAAACTGAACTTTGCACAGCCATAACTCCTAATACATTTTACCAAAAATCATGGAAATTTAACACAAGCTAGATATGTAAGTTATCTACAACTTTTATATTATACCCATCTACAGAAAACATGGTTTATATCACGAAAGCATTATCACAACAGGGACTGCTTCAGCAGCCATTCAGCATAGCTAGACATACACTCAACTGCTGAGTAATTAAATCATAACTAGAGCTACATAACTCCAACAAACATGCAACAAGACATTTTGGAAAGCTTATGAAATTATCTACCTTTCATCTTTAATCACCATAACATGATTCATAAATTACAAGGGTCAAACATACACCTTTACAGAATCTGCTCTAGGAATTTCAGAGAGCGATTATTTCTGAACCCAACTTTAAACAGCCGTAACTCCTAAACTACTAAGCCAAAAATCACAAAATTTTAACAGCAGCTAGATCATGCAATCCTCTACAACTTTTTTATTGACCAAACCTACAGAAAACAAGATTTCATTTACGAAATTATCACACCAACAGAAACTACGCATGCAACCGAATTTCAGCAGATTAGTAAATTGATTCATCACTTGTTTGATTTACATTTGAACACAGCCATGCCATAGATATACATAGGACACTTATGAACAGAGCACATTATTAACAACATGAGCCACATATTAAACATTAAGGGAAAACAAAATCCACAACCATCTCCAACGAAGACCCTTGCCGGCGTTGTTGCTGCTCATGGGAAGGAGAGGGGACAGGGCGCCATAGTTAGGGTTTGGGGGCTAGGGATTTTAGGGCTCGCTGCTGGGCTGCTGCTGGACCTGCTGCCTCCCCTACTGTCCTGCTCGCCATGGCATGAGAAGGGAGGGCGCCATGAAGGGAGGTCGAGCAGGAGAGGGAATAGGAAGAGAAGGAACTTCCTGTTGCAGCAATGGAGATAGAGAGGGAAACAGAGGAAGGAGAAGAGGAGCGCCAGGGCTGCTGTCCATGGAGGGGAAAAGAAAAGGGAGGAGCAAGGAAGGTGCGCCAGTGAGGGAACCATTGGTGGCCTTGCCTGCACGCCATTGCAGCAGCTCGCTGCTTCCTGATGGCCATGGAGGAGAAGACAGAGAGAGGGAGCGCAAGAGATAAAGGGGAGGAGGGAGACCGAGTGAAGGAGGCTGCTCGGCCTCGGACTTTTGATGGGCGTGAGCCAGGAGGCACGGCCTCCAATTTATTCCCGAGAAGAAATTTTCCCAATCCAACTGTTTCCGGAAACTTTCGGTCAAAAACAAAAATTGCGAACACTGCTCAAACGGACTCCGATTTCGACGAAACAAATTTTGTTGTCGTCGTCTCGACGAGTACTCCGACTTTCGTTAAAGGCACTTGGTCAAATTCCCAATGGTTTGCTCGATAACGATCGTCGACGGCAGCTTCGCGGTGACCGAAATTCCAATTTTGCACTACTGACTTAACCAATTTCCGGAACCTGAAAATTGCACTGTGCTCCGTCTTGCGAGCTCGTTTTCACTATTTTCGGCACCGATCCAAGTCTCGGCCATAAAACAAAATTTGTTCCTCTCGATCTGTACTACAACTTTCGTTTAAGGCGCACTGACATGCAAACATCTGGAAATACCGTTCAACGCCGGTCAAAGTAGTCACCCGGTAGGATCCGATTTAGGGTTTCTCGTCGGTCGGAATATTTTCTGGCCATCTGCTCCACACGGGACTATCATAACTTTTGGTCGTGAGTTCATATATAGTTCACTGGGCATAATTGGGACACTTGGTTGAATTCAAATGATTTTCTTCATTGTCACTCGACATACCATATTTGTGTTGAACTGACTGCTCAACTGACGGCGAACACCTGGGGTGTTATACTTTATGTAAATGCTGTAGCTTATGCTCCTCCTGGTCACTGATACATACTATGAGCTGAGCTATTTTTGAATGGTGAATTTGATAATGAACTTAAAAATTGAAAATGTTCACCACTGAGATATGCAACTAGCATGTGTAGGATATGTTGAGGTCATTCCTGCTTTTCATATATGCTAGGTTGCTATGTCTCTAGTGTTGAGTCATTCACTTGCTTGGTATGTCATATTCTGCTTAAAATCTGAACCAAGTTAAGTGAATTAGAAAGATCGAGATGGGTTTGCTTGTTAGCACCTCACAGTTTTGAGACTGTTTCCAATTGCACATTTGGGTTAAACTTGAGCTGTGTAGTGTATGACCGAAACTGTTGCTTTAAGCTTCTGATTGCTTCTGCATAGGCTTCGCACAGTTGGAAAGTTAGGCAATAACAAGCATTCAACCTCTCGCAGTCACATGCTATTTTTCTGAACTTGTGTAATTTCACCGCTGCAAACTCCGATTAAAATTTGAAATCACACGTCTATGCTTAAATTGATATCAGCATGATGTCTGAACTGTGCTAGGGGTAGTTCACCTTGTATACATGCTTAGCACTTGTTTGACTTTCTGTCTATACATGTCATATGCTATTTTGATGGTGAATACTTTCTTTTTCGGCTAAAAACTGCTCATATGTTCATATTTCATAATTGGTGATCAGTTTGAGCCTTTGCTAGCATTCTGTGCATTTTCTGCATCATCGGATTCAAACTCCGTAGAGCATCTTTGCACTCTTCTGAGTATACTCCTGAAGCTCCTAACTTGCATTTTTGACTCATATGCATTTTGGAAGGGGATGGAAGGGGAGATTTCAGGATGTTGACATCTTTTGATGGTGCATCTTCCCAGGGGGAGAATTTGGGGAGCATTGGTCTTGATGAGTGCATTTTCAACTAAGGGGGAGAATTTGGGGGAGAAGTTTGACAAATCATGAGTTCTCTTGGTTGTTTGCACTATTCGAGGGGGTGTTTTGCTGCTTCCTGTTGGCCATAAGGCATTGGCGTCGAGCTTTCTTGCTAGTTGTGTAGAGCCTCTGTGCCTCTATCTTGAGGGACTAGCATTTTGCTTCGATTTTCCAATTGGTATTTGCTAGCGGTGTTGGGCTTGTTCTACCTCTTCTTGAGGGCTAGTTTTGCTTTGCTTGGTTGCGTCGAGCCATTGCCCATGTCTTTGGGAACCAAGTTGTTCGCTCTTTCCACTTGACCTTCTTCGGCTTTGCTATGCTTTTGGGTCATTTAGTCGAGTTCTCTCTTTCTCCTTCTTCCTCCCCTCTTTCTGTTACTATTCTGATTTGTGTTGTTAGTTGACAATGCACTCATCAAGGGGGAGATTGCGGATACATGGGTGTATGCCGGGTCTCTGAGTGATGAGTGATTGTCAACTAGGATGATGCGCATGTTCTTTGGCTTGTGTTGTGCAAGTGTCGAGCCCGGATACAGTGATCAAAGGCGAGGTGAAGGTCAAGTAGAGACGTGTCGTGCCGACGGACTGCAAGTGGTGAAGGATGGGCGTGCCGTGCGACGGACGTGCCATGCCGATGTACCAGACCGGTGAAGGGCGGACGTGAGGCTTGGACTAATGGACCAGAGGGCCCGAGGATCAGCTGTGGTGGCTGGCAGCCTGTGACGACTACAAGTGAAGAAGTGCGGTCATGTGTTGCCTGAGTCGTGGACTTGGGGACACGTGTCGGTGGACGGGGTGCACGGGAGGTGCATCCCATCTACGACGTCAGTTTGGTGGTTGAGCCAGAGAAAAACCATCGATGGACGGTTTCCAGGTTTGGCCACAAAACTTGGGCTGATGGTTTGCCGAGTTTGGCCTCAAAACTCGGGCTGAGGGTTTCCGAGTTTGGCCTCAAAACTCGGGCTGAGGACGGTTTCCAGGTTTGGGCCTCAAAACCTGGGTGCTGCGGGTTTGCTGAGTTTGGGCCTCAAAACTCAGGCTGGTGGGCTGGTTTCCCGGTTTGGGCCTCAAAACCGGGGGTTGCTGGAAAAGGCAGGTTTCCCGGTTTGGGCCACAAAACCGGGGGTGCAGAGCGACGGCGGCACGTGGCGGCAATCGGGAGGTTGCGTCGAGGCAACGCTACGACTTGTGTGGGCGTGGTCGTCGGATACACCTACCACCGAGTTGGTCCAGAATAACCTTAGGGTTTAGCTGGTTCGCTCTGTAATTAGAGAGGGGTAGAGTAGGAATAGAAATTAGGATAAGTAGAGGGAGACAACCTCCTCCCTTCCTATCTCAGTCATTTTGCTCTTTGCCTTCTAGGTTTTCCAGCTCTCCCATCCCCTGCTGTAGCTAGCTGAGATCTGCAGAGAGACTCACCTCTGTGTACTGTTGATTTTGAGGAAGTGAGGCCGTAACCTCCCTGTCGTAGCGTGTGTTTGCGCTTCAGCTGCAAGATCGTTGTGTCGATTCGCGTTTTGATTCGTGTTCTACGTTTCTCCGTGATTTTCCCGTCACTCGATCCCCTCTCCGGTGCGTCTTTGCGAAATCCATTTGAATCATTTTGTTCGTATCATTGAGGAGGTCATTTTGACCAAAGGAATTCATCTAACTCCTCATGGTCGAATAGATCGGGACGATTTCATTTTCGTGGTGCTTTTCCGTTTCATCCACCTTCCCTTTTGATTTCCCGTTGATTTGGTCGATTTGAGCGGATGATTTCTTGGGGATAGTCTCCTAACTACCCCGTGATCATCTTCTCCAAGTTTGGGAACGTGGGATTTTGATTTGGATCGGATTTGAGTGGATTTGGGAAGGAGGCGATTGAAATCGCCCTCCCTGTTCATTCGCGGACAGTCCACCACTGGACGCGCGGACTGTCCGGGGGTCGGGCTCCGACCGAGCAGTGGTCGCGTGGCCTTGACTGGTTTTGCCTCAGGTGACTAGCGGACAGTCCGCCGTTGTCAGGCGCGGACAGTCCGGGCCCGAGCAGGGACTTATCAGCAGCAGTGCCTTTCTGTGCATTTTGCCGGCGGACAGTCCGCCACCAGAGCGCGGACAGTCCGGGACTCAAGGTCCGGATAGTCTGGGATCCTGCTGAGTGCCTCGGTTTAGTGCATTTGCTCTCCCGGCTTTTCCGCTTGGTTTTCGGACTTCTCGTTTGGCCCTAGAGTTGATCAAGGAAGTTCTCTAGGTATCTTTGCTACTCGTTGGCATCGGTGTTTGGAGATTTCTCGACGTAGCCATCTATCTACGTTCGGGACTTGGTTTTTTAAGGGGCAAACTTGTACCGGAGTTTTTGGTCCTTGCTTCGTTTGTGTTTGGTGGTGCTCCGCTGTGATCCTAGGGATCATCCACCCTCTTCCAAGGGTCGTGAGCATCAAAGTTCTGGTCACCAATTCTCGGGGTTGATTTTGGGACATTTGGCCAAAGTTTCTGAACGAAATTTTTGAGCTCCCATTCACCCCCCTCTGGTCGCTTTCTGGTAGCATTCTCAGTCCTTCACTCCGCGATTTTCCCGTCACTCAACCTCCCTCTCCGGTGTGTCTTTGCAAAATCCGTTTGAATCATTTTGTTCATATCATTGAGGAGGTCATTTTGACCAAAGGAATTCATCTAACTCCTCATGGTCGAATAGATCGGGATGATTTTGTTTTCGTGGTGCTTTTCTGGTTCATCCACCTTCCCTTTTGATTTCCCGTTGATTTGGTCGATTTGGGCAGATGATTTCTTGGGGTTAGTCTCCTAACTACCCCGTGATCATCTTCTCCAAGTTTGGGAACGTGGGATTTTGATTTGGATCGGATTTGAGTGGATTTGGGAAGGAGGCGATTGAAATCGCCCTCCCTGTTCATTCGCGGACAGTCCACCACTGGACCCGCAGACTGTCCGGGGGTCGGGCTCCGACCGAGCAGTGGTCGCGTGGCCTTGACTGGTTTTGCCTCAGGTGACAGGCGGACAGTCCGCCGTTGTCAGGCGCGGACAGTCCGGGCCCGAGCAGGGGCTTATCAGCAGCAGTACGTTTCTGTGCATTTTGCCGGCGGACAGTCCGCCACCAGAGCGCGGACAGTCCGGCCTTGGGCGGACAGTCCGGGACTCAAGGTCCGGACAGTCCGGGATCCTGCTGAGTGCCCCGGTTTGGTGCGTTTGCTCTCCCGGCTTTTCCGCTTGGTTTTCGGACTTCTCGTTTAGCCCTAGAGTTGACCAAGGATGTTCTCTAGGTATCTTTGCTACTCGTTGGCATCGGTGTTTGGAGATTTCTCGACGTAGCCGTCTATCTACATTCGGGACTTGGTTTTTTAAGGGGCAAACTTGTACCGGAGTTTTTGATCTTTGCTTCGCTTGTGTTTGGTGGTGCTCTGCTGTGATCCTAGGGATCATCCACCCTCTTCCAAGGGTCGTGAGCATCACAGTTCCAGTCACCAATTCTCGGGGTTGATTTTGGGATATTTGGCCAAAGTTTCTGAAGGAAATTTTTGAGCTCCCATTCACCCTCCCTCTGGTCGCTTTCTGGTAGCATTCTCGGTCCTTCACTCCGCGATTTTCCCGTCACTCGATCTCCCTCTCCGGTGCGTCTTTGCGAAATCCATTTGAATCATTTTGTTCGTATCAGTGAGGAGGTCATTTTGACCAAAGGAATTCATCTAACTCCTCATGGTCGAATAGATCGGGATGATTTCATTTTCGTGGTGCTTTTCCGGTTCATCCACCTTCCCTTTGATTTCCCGTTGATTTGGTCGATTTGAGCGGATGATTTCTTGGGGATAGTCTCCTAACTACCCCGTGATCATCTTCTCCAAGTTTGGGAACATGGGATTTTGATTTGGATCGGATTTGAGAGGATTTGGGAAGGAGGCGATTGAAATCGCCCTCCCTGTTCATTCGCGGACAGTCCGCCACTGGACCCGCGGACTGTCCGGGGGTCGGGCTCCAACCGAGCAGTGGTCGCGTGGCCTTGAATGGTTTTGCCTCGGGTGACTGGCGGACAGTCCGCCGTTGTCAGGCGCGGACAGTCCGGGCCCGAGCAGGGACTTATCAGCAGCAGTGCGTTTCTGCGCATTTTGCTGGCGGACAGTCCGCCACCAGAGCGCGGACAGTCCGGCCTTGGGCGGACAGTCCGAGACTCCAGGTCCGGACAGTCCGGGATCCTGCTGAGTGCCCCGGTTTAGTGCGTTTGCTCTTCCGGCTTTTCCGCTTGGTTGTCGGACTTCTCGTTTGGCCCTAGAGTTGACCAAGGAAGTTCTCTAGGTATCTTTGCTACTCGTTGGCATCGGTGTTTTGAGATTTCTCGACGTAGCCGTCTATCTATGTTCGGGACTTGGTTTTTAAGGGCTAAACTTGTACCAGAGTTTTTGGTCCTTGCTTCGCTTGTCTTTGGTGCTGCTCCGCTGTGAACCTAGGGATCATCCACCCTCTTCCAAGGGTCGTGAGCATCACAGTTCCGGTCACCAATTCTCGAGGTTGATTTTGGGACATTTGGCCAAAGTTTCTGAAGGAAATTTTTGAGCTCCCATTCACCCCCCCCCCCTCTGGTCGCTTTCTGGTAGCATTCTCAGTTCTTCACAGATCGATGAGCACGATGCCAATAGTCGAGCCCGTAATGCTCTTTTCTCTTGTTTGAGCATGTCCGAGTTTGATCGCGTTTCTCACCTCGCTACGGCTCGGGAGATTTGGGCTACCCTCATGCGTTTCCATGAGGGAACCACTTAAGTCAAAACCCATCTCTACAAGTCATTCAAGCGAGAGTATGAGAACTTTCAACATATGCCTGGCGAGAGCACAGAAAGTTTATTCGCTCGCTTTCAGGTGATTGTCAACAGGATGAGGGCTAACAAGGAGTTGTTGCCTTTTGACGATCATGAGAGAGCTTTGAAGCTTTTGCATACTCTTGATCGATCGGTGTGGGATTCAAAGGTCCAGGCGATCACCGAATCGCCTAACTATGAGACCCTCACATGCAACGAGCTCTTCAGTAAGCTCAAGTCGAGTGAGATTGATGCCATGGCGAGGGATTCTTATGAAAATCCTTTTGGCCCGTTGATGGCATTGGTTTCTGGTTCTTCTGCTAACCCCTCTGGAGGCTTTGCACTCTCTTCTCTTCTTTCTGTCACAGAGGAGCAGCTGGAGTTCATGGGGGATGACGAGTTGGCTTTGCTCACCAACCGGTTCTCGCGGTTCCATAACAACCACATGAACCGTTGTCGCGGAGGAGGACGCTTAGGATGTTTTGAGTGCGGCGACCCCAACCACTTCTTCGCCAATTGCCCGAAGAAGAACAAGCAGACCTTCGACAAGGCAGAACATGGGCACAAGTATGACTCTGGCAAGCGCAAGGAGAAGTACGTCCCCGCGAAGCACAAGCGGAAGGGCGGCTTCAACAAGGAGTACATCAAGACGAAGTACTTGGAGAAGGCCCAGGCTGAGCAGCGTGCTTTCTTCGCCACGCTCAGTGACGTTGACGACTCGGATGACGACTCCACTTCCTCAAGCGACGACGAGTCCGAGAAGAAGAAGAGGATCGAGGACAAGCTAAACGGCCTCTGCTTCTTCACCGACGACAATGGCTTCTGCACCATGGCCCTCGGCAAGGAGGTCGACGGCGAGCTGGAGGACAATCCTCAGAACGACGACGACGACGACGACACCTCCTAGGTATCTCAGACCCCCGATGAGCTTTCTGCTGAGGTCGAGAAGCTTACTGCCGCGCTCCTTAGTCAGGATAAGTTGCTTAGGCATGCTGCTAGAGAGCGCAAGGAGTATAGACAGAAGTGGGAGGATACGGTGAAGGAACTTGAATCTGTCAAGTCCACCGTAGTTGTTACCGATGAGGAGGAGTGTGAGATGTGCACCACACACATGACTGACCTTCTCACTTTGAGAGGTAAGTATGTTGTGTTGGTAGGAGAGGTGGATGAGCTAAAGGCTAGATCCTCGCTGTTGGGTGCGTGCAAGTCCTGTGCGGGCTTGCAATCTGAGTTGGCAGAGAAGAATGCCAAGATTGTGTCTCTTAAAGAGGCCAACTCGGGTAGCACATGTGTGGCTAGGTGTGTTCTTTGTGAGGGTTTGGAGATGGAGATCGCTAACATGAAGCATGACAAGATGCAAAACGAGGAGGAAAACACATACCTTCGGACCATCTTGTCATGGGTGTCGAGTGGTGAGCCACAGCGTGGGATGATGATCTCCCAATTCAAGCGAGCTGCTGGAGGTCCAGGTGTAGGTTTTGCTCTGGGTGTTGATGTTTCATCTTTCGGCAAGATTAGAGAGTTGAGTGGTTTGAACCCATGTGAGAAGCCCAACTCCACCACTACTCCCAAGCTTACCAAGATTCCACCCAAAAAGCCTCTCAAGCCTAACACCAAGGATGGGGTCTTTGTTGAACCTCCGAGAGCTCCACCCAAGAAACAATCATGGGCTCCCAAACCAAACCACCTCAAGAACAAGCTGGACACCATGCCACCCATCCAGGAGGAGCTTATGCCACATAAGGGCAAAGTGATCCACACCCACTACCGTGAGTACCAACAACCCCCTTTGAGAGCGGTGAGGTATCATTGTGAGCACTGTGGGAGAGATGGACACTTGAGTGAGTTTTGCTTTCGGCGCAAGAGAGAGGCGCGCCTCGCAAAGGAGATGAACAACACAGACTTGTACCATCCTTTCCATGATGTACATGTGTCAAATGTTCAGAGGCGTGCTGTTATGCCTAGAGGTCCAGAACCTCAAGTTCCTAGGCCTAGGCAGCGAAGAGGACGTGCCCGGCGGGAGCCTGCAGTTGTAGGCCATGGACCCCGTGGCGGTGGCTTTGTTGTAGAGCGTTTTCTCCCACCGTGTTTTGAGTATCGCGATGGATGCTCTTCTCTTAGCGGACCACGTTTTCCTCCACGTGGTGATTGCTTTCCCCGTAGGCGTGCTAGGAATGGTTTTTCTGCTAACCGTTCTTTTGAGCAGCCGGCCCAACACTGGTATTCTCCTTACGTCACTAACCCCAGTGTTGGACCGTATGCTCACCCTATGTCTTTTTATTGATGTAGGTAAAACGATTGAAGAA
Source organism: Coix lacryma-jobi var. lacryma-jobi (assembly GCA_009763385.1). NCBI lineage: Eukaryota > Viridiplantae > Streptophyta > Magnoliopsida > Poales > Poaceae > Coix > Coix lacryma-jobi. The sequence goes on from CM019824.1 coordinate 19,531,692, forward strand.
CGTCTGGTTGGTGGATTCCGGTTGCTCGAGGCACATGACCGGAAACACCAAGTGGTTCTCCAGTCTTAGTCCGGTCCCCGGAAAGGAGTTTTTCACCTTCGGCGACAATAGCAAAGGTAGAGTGTTGTCTCGTGGGTCGGTGCGAGTTAATGAGCACTTTGTGTTGCGCGATGTTGCTCTTGTTTCTAACTTGCATTTTAACCTTATTTCTGTCTCGCAACTCTTTGATGACGACTATGAGATTCGTTTTAAGCCGAATCTCAGTCATATTTTGGATCCTCAGGGCAATCTTGTTTGTGTGATTTTGCCGTTTGGGAATGTCTTTCATGCGGATTTCTCGGAGTCGTTTGGAGTTTCTCGTTGTCTTTTGGCTGGACCTTCCTCCTCTGAACTTTTGAAGTGGCATAGGAGACTAGGACATTTGAGCTTCGACTTGTGTTGACGGAAGTTATAGCATGTTTTACCTTATCAAAATACCGTCAACAGGCCTTGGTTTCAAGGAAGTATACCATATCATGAGCATATTTATCACTAATAAGTTCCACTTGTACTCTTAGCTTGTGAACTTGTAGGAGATGGCAAAATGAACAAAATGAGGCTAGGTGGGCCCACCAAGGGTGTCGGCCGACCCCACCTTGGGGCCACCTCAGCTAGGGTGAAATGGCATGATCCAAGAGAAGCATGTTCAAGCCAATATCAACCCTTGGATCAAACTTGTGCTTTTACTCAATGGTGCAAGATGAGAAGCACATGGATTCATGGGTCCACACCGAAACCAAATGCAACCATCATCACAAGACTTGCTCCATGACATGTGGGGTCACCAAGGGAGAGAAGAAGGTGGGCCAGCCCTGTCATAGGGGGGTCGGCCGAACCCTCCTTGGTGGGGCCCATCCGCACTGTTCATCAGTTTGACATCACCACCTTCTAGAAGATGCACCCCGGGCCCAAATGTCATAGAGTGGGGTCGGCCGACCCCATGGTGAGCGTCACCCAAGTCGGTGGAAAAGCACATGTTTCACACGTGAACAATATCCTAGCCATTCATCAAGGTCGGTTGCTATGACGGTTTGATCCAATGGCCAAGGAAGGAGAGCACGTGGATCGCTGATGTGGCACCGAAGTAGCCGCTACTCCACCTCCAAGCTATAAATACCCCCCTAGAGCTCTTGATTTGCATGCATCCAAGGAGAGAAAGTCTACTTAGTAGCTTTAGTGTTAGAAGAGAGGGAAGGGAGTGAGGAGTTCCACGGAGGAGTCACGGCCTGTCGGGAGTCTTCTCCAAGGTGCGCCTCAGCGGATGCGATTCTTCTTGTAAGTGTTACATCTGAGTCCTTCTAGTATTTAATATTCTGGTCTGGTAATTTAAGTTTACAGTTCTTTTACTTGGCACATTGCTTTACTTTGTTGAAGTGCTCTAGGCCTAATAAGCTTAGCTTTAGAGTAGTGAGATTAGTGTAGACGTGGTGTCTAGGCTATATCTTGCCAGTGTGGACTTCTTGTCGCACTTGTGTAGACGCCTGGTGGTAGGGTGACAGACACAGCCAGTGCTTGGAGTTTCTCTCAAGTGTTGTAGGCAAGTTGAAAATAATAGTTGGGTAGCAGCATTGTCGCCTCAGTATTTGTTAGGTGGAAAACCTTTTAATCAACTACTGTTTCGTCCTTCGCCCCCAGTAAGGAATGAGGTGGTAAACCTCAGTACTCTTAGAAAACCAGTACCAGATATTGATATTAGGAAGACCTCTCTATCCCAGTTATCATATACCCTTTGATCATCCTTTAACGATCCTACATCTAGCTATATCACTTCACGTTTCCTGTGGAAATACGATACCTGGAATACTCCTGGTGAAAGGCTACAATTCACTACCGTACGCTTGCGGTATATCCGTTTGCCACTTCTGGTGTCAAGAAGTTTTTCTGGCGCCGTTGCCGGGGATAGATTAAAACTCTATTCTTAGTAGCGACGTTAAGAAGTACCAACAAGCCTTTCTGGCGCCGTTGCTGGGGAACGGTAGCTGTGTTAGCTAGAACAAAGTCGTTAAAGTTATCATAGTTTGATTAGAACTTTTATTTCATAAATCAATATTGATCAAACAACCCTTTTTGACTACGCTGCTCCATCGGGCGCTGAGTTGGAGCCGCCTAGTTCATCTCATGCCGTTTTGGCAGTTCACTATGAGCTTCGCCCTAGCCTCATAGCGATGGTTTAGGAGAATCCCTTTTCGGGAGAAGTAGATGAGAATCCTTATACCCACCTACGTGATTTCGAACAACTTTGTTCGTGTATTCACATCCAAGGGATGAGGCGAGTCACTCTTAAGTGGAAGCTATTTCCGTTCTCGTTAACGGGAAAAGCTAGACGCTGGTATACTCGCTACGTTGGTAGTGTGAACGGAGAATGGGAGAAACTGCAAGCCATGTTCTGCTTAACATACTTTCCCATATCCCGCGTAGCTCATCTTCGTAGAGATGTGCTAAACTTGAAACAAGACGAGAAGGAATCTGTAGGTGCAGCCTGGGCACGACTTACAGACTTAGCATCCTCTAGCCCAAATTTAGCTATAACCGAGCCAACCCTTATGCAACATTTCTATCTTGGTCTTAGCCAAAACTCCACACAATTCCTTGATTTAGCCTCTAAAGGAGCTTTCCTCCATTTACCCATTAGTGAAGATAGGGAAGTCCTTCCAACCATTCTCAAGAACACCCCCTACACCGATGACCATGGTGAAACTCTAGAGGAAGATCAAACTCCTAGGGACAAACCCACGATAGCCGAAACTCCTTTACCTATACCCCAAGCTGTCAAACCTGAACCACAGCCACCTACTCCTCCAAAGGAAGAAGTAATTCATCCTTTGGAATATCCTCTAAATATCGAGATAGATCTTTTCGCCGATTATGGCAATGTCTCGAAACAACCTGTGCAGAAGAGATCCACAGCCCATAGAGCTCCTAATAACCACATGCCAACCCAGTTTGAGGCAAGTTACCTTAAGGCGACTGCCCAGGAGCTCATGTCTATTATGAGCAATGAATGGTTCAGGGAGGCTGAAGCATCATTAGATGTCGTTAAGCTTCTGTCCTGTTTCACATCCATATCGTGTGCCATCAACAAGACGGCTGTAGATTCCCTCTATGATCCTGCTGTAGGAGTAAATTTAATGTCTAAATCGTTGATGTTAACACTCCTAGGTGAGGAACTGCTAAACCCGACCAATAAATTCCTTAAGCTTCCTTCTAGAAAATTGGTCGAGAGTTGCGAGATTGCACAGAATATTTCTATCACAATTAACAAGGTTAGCTTCCTCGCAAACTTCTATGTCTTTGACATAGACGAGGTTGACTTGTTAATTGGGCACCCACTCATGAGATTCATTGAGGGATTTCGTGAAGGGAGCCTTAAGGGTCACCTTGGGAAGGATCTAGATCTTTCAGTTCCTTTTGCCGGCTCCGTTAATTTGATAGCCGAACCAAAACCCGAGCGTGACCCAATAGAGGAGGTGATGTCGGTATCTTCACCAGAAACTTCTCAACCCGATCTAGAAGAAGACGCCCGTGACTTTATCCAAGAAGAAGGCACTGATTTGGATGAACCATTAGACTTGGATGAGTCTGAACCTCCACCAAAACCCTCTATAGAGCTTAAGCCACTTCCTTCTGGGCTTAAGTATGCCTTCCTTAATGGTGATAGAGAGACTCCCGTAATCATTAGTGATCGACTTACAACGGAAGAAGTTTCTAAACTCATCACCGTCCTAGAAAAACACCGATCCGTCTTGAGATATTCATTGCAAGATCTCAAGGGAATTAGTCCCGCTCTTTGCACACATCGCATTCCGATCGAACCCGATGCTACACCTTCTAGAGAGCCAAAATGGAGGCTCAACAATGCGTTGAGAGAAGTAGTAAAGAAGGAGGTCTTGAAGCTCTTGCACGCGGGCATAGTCTACCCTGTTCCAAACAGCGAGTGCGTCAGCCCCGTCCATGTAGTTCCTAAGAAAGGAGGAATGACGGTCGTTAAAAATCAAAACAACGAGTTGATTCCACAACGAACCATCACGGGATGGAGAATGTGCATAGACTACCGAAAACTTAACAAGGCTACAAAGAAAGACCACTTTCCGTTGCCATTCATTGATGAGATGTTGGAACGGCTAGCCAAACATTCCTTCTTTTGTTTCCTTGATGGGTATTCGGGGTACCATCAAATTCCAATCCATCCCGACGACCAAAGTAAGACCACGTTCACATGCCCCTACGGGACATATGCATACAAGCGCATGTCAATTGGCCTGTGCAATGCCCTTGCTTCATTTCAGAGGTGCATGATGTCCATCTTCTTGGATATTGTTAACACCAGATTTTCGCACAAGTAAGGATATGACAGATGGGCCCAGCCTGCAGTGGAAAAGGATTCGGCAGACGACCAGCAGCTGCTTGGCTCTCGGATTTTCAGAGTTTATCTGTGCGGTCGGCTATTTCACGAGGCCACGATTCCATTCGGGAGATGCATATGGCAACTAAAGCTGGCTTGCACGGGAAGACACGTGGTGATGGAAGGCACCAAATAATATAGAGTTTATATCTTTCTGTATTCCTTTGTAAAGTCGTGATCGTCTAGGATTCATGTCTCGTCCAGGGTATAAATATAAGCCCTCGACCATTGTAAAACTGTTCACGACCACATCAATACAAACCGGCCTCTGTGCCACCTATTCGAGTCCTTAGTCGTGTCGTCGAGTTCTTTGAGAGGAATCATCGATCCGTCGACCTCCGTAAGTACCGGCAACCTTGCTATCATGTCTAGTATCGTGCGGCGGATTTAGATATGGTGCAAGTAGTCTCGTACGTTAAGCTTAGTATCGTGCGGAGGATTTAAGCTTATGACGGGAAGTTTTTGCTTATGTCTTGTATCGTGCGGCGGATTGAGTCATGAGTAAAAATAGTTATCGGCTCTATTAGATTTGGCAGATCTAATAGATTCATTAAGTTATCATGTGTCGTATGTTTTATTTATTTAATTCGTACAACACTTTTTGCCCAATCTAGATTCATTCTCGTTCGGCCTTGTTGCATGAGTTCGCTTATGCTTTGCTAATCATAAGATCACGATGGCTGAATTGACTTTCAATCTAGATTGTTACATGTTGCGGGTTCATGCATGTCGATCACGTTTAGGTTTTGATAGAACTGGGTGCCGTGCGGCAGGTGCAGGTTTTAGATTAGTTTAATCATGCTTTGCTTATATGTTTCTTCTTCATGGACCCCAGTTCGGCTGTTTTCGCCGATTCTGGTTAAGCTTACATGAGTAATGAGTACATATAGATCTGTTCAGATATACGTATGCTTTTAGCTTCTTATAATTAGATCGTATCATGCAGTGGATTAATCTAATTATAAGGAGTGGTGTAGATTTATAGCAAGTGGTATCATGCGGTGGATTAGCTTTGCTTGAGTTTATACCTGACGGGTTTATGAAGGCTGGACGTGCGGCAGATCAGCTGGATTGGCCTATGCATGTGTTATCTGGATAGATTTATATTTATGAGTTGCCCTTTTATATCTTATTGTTACATATGCGTTCGACATTCAATATGTTTACGAGCTTTATTCTTATACTTGCCGAATGACATTTATAGACCTGTTTCGACAAATAGCTTTCATAGCTGTGTGCCGTCGTGATTGGCTTTCAAAGGCGTACATATGGAACTGTCTGGTCTCACCCAGCATGTTCCAAGGTATTCTCACACTTTTATCCCTTGATGGTTTTTTCAGGTCAAACCGACTGGCACGTTTCTGGAACCAGAACGCTCCGGGTACCCGATTGAAGCCAGCCTCGTTCGGCTTGCTGTGTGCCTGACGCGGGACGTCATGTTTTGCGTCAACACACTTTTTGGCACGCCTGGTGGGACCAACTTCAAGTTCAAGGTGCCTGAGATTACTGAAGATCTAGTCTTCGAGGTGACCATAGACGACCTGCCGCAAGAATCAAAGGATCTGGTGCAGCGAGCTTGTGATGAATTCCAGCGCAAATGCTTAGAGTCTTTTTCCAAGAATAAAAGCGGCAAGGTCTACCAGAAGCAGACTTTCCCGAAGGTCGTTCCTCATCATCAGTCTGAGCAGCCCGACTTTAGTGAAGAGGTTGCTCTCCAGAAGATAACTGAGATGATGCACAGGACTGTGTCAGGAGCCATAACTAATCATCAGTCAGCTTTCTTGAATACTTTTCGTGCTATCATGATCGACACCTTCGGTCCAACTGCGGATAAGTACTTTGAAGAAGTTGTTGGTCCAGTGCGAGGGCCATTGTTGTTCCAAGTACCTCAACGTCAGAAGGTTGCTGAAGGCAGTGGAGTTGGCCCAAATACAGGAGGGATGATTCCTCAGGAAACGCAACAACCTCCCCAGACCTATGGCTAGCTTGAGTTCGGGACAACAGGGAACGTCCCACCGTCTGCTTCTAGAGTGTCTCCTGTGGGAAACAGGATACAGAAAGATGTGTTTGGAAATGGGTACCGGGAATTTACAGATTATAACTCAATTAGTGCTTTCCCGAATCCCGGCTACAGAAGTTCAGCAGGATTGCATGCTAGGGGGCAAGCACCGACAGCTCCTGATTCAAATGTTGACCTCATCATGCATAAGATGGCTAATATGATGCAGAATCAGTTCGGCCTAAAGCTAAAGAATCAGACATACACGTACCAATCTCCTTACCCAGAGTGGTACAATCGGGTAGCTCTTCCTCCGAGAGTCAAGCCTCCCACTGACCTCACCAAGTTCTCGGGCCAAGATGATACCAGTACTAGAGAGCATATCAGCCGTTACCTGATGCAGCTTGGTGAAGCATCAGCAGATGAAGCCTAGAGGATTCGCTACTTCCCGTTGTCATTGATAGGACCAGCCTTCTCTTGGTTTGCTTCTCTGCCAGCAAATTCCATCAATACATGGGCAGAGCTGGAGCAAAAGTTCCATTCATATTTCTTCACGGGAACCAGTGAGAAGAAGTTGGTCGACCTCATGAGCTTAAGGATGAAACCTAGTGAGACGCCGCAAGAATATCTACGCCGGTTCAGGGAAACCAAGAATCTCTGCTACTCCCTGAACTTGCCTAATGATCAGTTACCGGGGATAGCCATAGCTGGCATGCTGCCGAGCATGAAAGAAAAGCTGTTCGGCACGGACTTTGAGGATCTTGGGCAGCTATCACAAAGGTTGGCTATAATGAGCAATCAAGCTCAGGGATTCAAGAGAAACAACCAGTTCCAGAAGGGTGACGTAGCTGCAGAGATGTATTAAGCTTTCTTGGAAGACGCAGATGATTATAATGATGAAGATGAGGTGGCTGCAGCCGAGATAATCTGGGCCAAAGATCCAACTCAAGTCAGCCAGCGATGGCTAAGGCAACAAAAAGGTACTTATGACTTTGATGTTTCTAGATCGGATAAGTTATTTGAATATCTGCTGAAGGAAGGACGCATCAAGTTGCCGGAGGGTCATCCCATGCTGCTCCCTGAGGGGGTTAAAGACAAGAAGTATTGCGGCTTCCACAACACCAGATCCCACTCCATAAATGATTGCCGAGTGTTCAGAGTGTAGATTCAAAAGGCTATCTAGGACGGACACCTGAGGTTTGATGGAAAGATGAAAATAGACGGTAGTCCTTTTGGACAGAATACCGTATCCTTCTCTGTTAATATGGTCAATGCAGCCGAATTTGGGGTAAGAACAAGATGAAAGTTTTAACTTCTTCTAAAGCGAAGGAAGCTGGTGCTGTTGACCCCGATCGGTAGATTACAAGCAAAGAATTTCAGCAAAGGGTTCGGTTTCAGAATAGCCGAACTGAGACGGGTGAAGCCTTCAGACCCAGAGTTACAACGCGTATCTTGTTGAATAAGTGGTGTCGGGAGTAGGAACGTGTTGGCGCAAAAAGTGGCACTGCGCCAAGCACACGGCAAGCCGAAGAAGCTGGCTTCAATCGTGGCCCGGGTGCTCAGAGGTCCGGTGCGTGCCAGTCAGTTTGACCTGCAACTAACAAGGGAGATAAGCTGTTAAATACAAAGCTGGAACGTGCCGGGTATGACCAGACAGTTCCAAGATGTACGGCCCTGAAGCCACTTACGACGACATATAACTATGAAAGCTATCTGCCAACAGGTTTAAAGGTTATTCGGCAATATGAAATAACAGGTTGCCGAACACGTTTGCATGAGAATCGTACTTGCATGATGCATAAGTTAAAACTTAACCAATCTCGATTGTACAACCGAGTTGGGATCCATGGAGATTGAACATACAAGCTAAGCATGACTAAGCTAATCCAAAGCCTGCGCCTGCCGCACGACACCTAGCCTTGTCATAGATCAAACACACTTAACATGCATGAACCCTCACCACGTGGCAACCCAGATACGATCCAATTCGGCTATCACGAATAATAGATCTACTGCATAACAGACTTTTCAATAATAAACGTGAAACAGAGCAGATCTATAAAGATGAAGCCGAACCGGACGGTATCTAGATTGGGCAAAAGTATTATGATGAAATAAACGTAACAAAACACATAACACAAGGTAACTTAATGAATCTATCAGATTGCCAAATCTAACAGAGCCGATAACTATCTTTACTCATGTCTCAATCCGCCGCATGATACAAGACATAAACAAAGACCTCCCGTCATAAGCTTAAATCCGCCGCACGATACTAAGCTTAACGTACGAGACTACTTGCACCATATCTAAATCCGCCGCACGATACTAGACATGATAGCAAGGTTGCCGGGACTTACGGAGGTCGACGGATCGATGGCCCCTCTCGAAGAACACGACGACACGACTTGGACTCGAAGACGGCACAGGGCCGGGGTTGGTTGTATTGGTTGTGAACAGATATTACAATGGCCTCAGGGTTTATATTTATACCCTGGTGTCTTACGAGTCCTAGGAGGACACGATTACAACGATAAAACAGGAAACTTATCTAAAATGCGATGCCTTTTATCCTAAGCCTCCTTTAATAATCGGCACGTGCTAACAACGACAAGATCTTCTGTTGCCGAATCTTCTGATATGCCGTATTTGTCGCAAACCGACTTAACCCGAGGTAGCCGACCGCAGCGCCTCATTGCCGAACCCGCTCGCCATTGACTAGTCGCCCTCACAGCCTTACCGAATGCATCGAGTTAGCCGACCGCATTCGCTGCCTGCCGAATCCCTTAAGCAGCGATTTCTCCCGAACCTGCGTCGTGCTGGCCCACTTGTCATAGTGCGAAAATTCTGTGTTAACACATGCCCCCTCAATTTTTGAACAAAGGCATTTGTTCTGAAATTGAACACAAGTCCTCTTTCCTCTAGGTTTCCGCGTTTCAGCAATGCAGCCGCCATCCGAAAATCCCAAAATTTTTGCGCAGTCGACTTTTACCTCAAGCTTCTGATGGCGACCCAAGACAAGATTCCAGAGGTAAACTTCACTTACTTATCGATTTCCCCTCAGCCTTCTTCCCGACTCATTCCTTCGCCCCTTTTGCTATTTTCTGAAGGAATATGAGAACCAAATTCTGATCCCTTATGCTGCCAATCCCGACTCTTATCTTCTTGGTCCAATGGGAAATCCCGATCCGGCGGACATCATCGAGAAAGAAACTGAAAGAATTCCCTTCAAGTCCGGAATTACTCCACCGAGTCACTGGCCAAACACTTTCAAGAACTGGCCCTTTCCCCCAATTGTCGGATGGCGGAATTGGTATCGGAGGATACTTGAAAAGAGAAGCAACCACTGGGAAAGCCAAGACATTGGTCACTGCCTAGAATTATCTTTATCAGAAATGCCTAGAAATGACTTCCTTCTAATAGTAGTATCTCATTTCTGGTCCAATGCTATTAATGCATTTATCCTTGGTCATGGTATGATGACCATCACCTTGGCCGATATCTTTATGATGACGGGTCTGAATACAACCTTACCAGTATGCCCATATAAATACAAGAACAAGAGCAGTCAAAGAGCCGTCAGTTCCGGATGCGGATGGGCCAAATACATTCAGACCTATATGGAGTCATCCAATACTGTTTCTGACAAAGAATCGAAAGCTTTCATGAACATGTGGCTATGCAGATTTATTTTCTGCGGAAAATCCAATGAACCTACTCTAAACCATATGGTGATGGCCGAGGATTTATCGGCAGGCATTCAAATTCCACTAGGCAAATACCTCCTGGGGTCCGTTTATCACATGATGCATCAAATTACCATCCAGATGCACACAAGCAGAGAGGTCGCTTGTGTCAACGGCCCTTGGTGGTTGGTCCAAATGTGGCTTCAACTATATATGCACCAGATAGTATCCGTGAGTTTGCTTAACTTGAGCTTCCCTTCAGTCAATTACGCCGAAGGCCAATCAGCAAGAGTTAAAGCCTGCCAAACCTATGGAGAAGCAGCATCATCCATCAACATTGACATGGACATTGGCCACCTCTTCAAACTATTCTTCAAAGGTTTTGGTAATGTGCTTTGGTTTCCTTACATGGAGAATGAGAACTTGACCTTCCCTTGTAAGTTTAATTATGAATTCGGCTGTGTGGATCAATCATCTATAGATATCTTCAATTCCTTCATTAGGCCCTGCACCCTGCCAGCCGAATTCCATCATGGAAGACTGGTACAGTCTACCTATGAATTTTATTATCCAAACACAGCAGCCAGACAATTAGGATGCGGCCAGTTGCCCCCTAGATTCTTCTTTTCAACAGTGATAAGGCCCAGGGAAATCATCACAGAAGGTATAATGGCCAAAAAAGTTTTTGAACTTGGATGGGAGCTGCCAACATACAAGCCATCTCCATTTGGGATAATAGATGCAGCTCACTCTTTTTTCATTTCCTGGTGGGGAGAATGGCATACTCATATTTTCAATGTGCCAATCCATCCTCTATGTCAGAGTTTACAGTCTGACTTCGCCTCTGATAGCGAGGTAATTTCATTGCTCTTGTCATTCTCTGTTTCTAAACCCAATCAGTCTTTAACATTCGGTCATATACAGGATCCCGAGCCTATACCTCCTGCCAAAGTGCCCAAATATTATCAGGCTGGGCCGAATCCTACCCTCGGATTTAACGCTCCAAACCTGGCCAGCTTTATGAAGATCCCTGCAACCTCTACTGTCATGTTCCCAGAAGGAAAAGGCAAAAGAAGAGCATCCGAAACTGTCTTTTCATCTAAGAAAACAAGAACTAAAAGAGCGAAACCATCCTCTGAGGTATGAATTTTCATCCAGCGCCAACTAATCTCATTCGGCAATGGATCTGACCAAACCTCCGTTTTATTATTCGTTTTAGCCACAGGTTGAAATTCTGAAACCCATTGATACCTCAACAACTGCCGAAACATCCTCTGAGACCCCCTTAAGGAACGTTCCAGACGAAGATGAAATCCAAAGTTCTCCTGATGCTTCAAGGAATGAGGATGCTGACCGAACCATAGGTGAACCAAGCTCCCCTCCGGAATTTCAACAGAGTCCTCAAGTGAGTCGAGATGTAGCACCTTCCCATGATCAATCAATTCAACAGGTAAAGCTCCTTTCCTTTTCTGCACTTTACCAAAACATCTACTCGTTCAACTCTTCCTCTTTCTTCTCCAGAAAAACACCAAAGAGCCGAGTACAAGTTATTCCTTTCCTACCGAGGACTATATCACCGAGAGGGGTGAGGAGAGCACCTTCCGACAGACCCTATCAAAGGAGAACCAGGCCCGGTTGAAAGAAATAACCAATCTTCTGAATAAAGACATCGTCGACTTGGTTCAAAACGCAGATCAGATAAGGGACACTCTGGAGCTCATTGATGAAGACATTCCCCCTGCTTCTTTAGCTCATCTAGAATCTGCAGCTTGTCTTGATGATTACTTCAGTTCAGTGAAGAGGGCGATCAAAAACATATCATCCAAAACTGCCCTGCAGCATAGTAGGACTTCCAAGAAACAGGAAGTAAAGAACCTGCATTCTGACATCCAGATCGCAAAAACTTCCCTGGAAACCTTGGAGTCCGAACTGAAAGTAATGGAGGAAAAGAAAAGCAAGCTGGAAGCTCAGTTAACCGATCTTAACACTGAAATCCAATCTCACAAAGCTCGCATGGCTGATCTGCCGAGGAACATAAGGACAGCTTCACTGAAGGTAACTTCAATCCTCAAAGAAGATCAGCAAATCAAGATCAGACTCTCCAAGATCCAAAACTCGGCAGATGAAGATCAACAAGTATTAGATGCCGTCAGCCGAGTTAGAGCAGAAGCCATAAAGTCGATCAACCAGCTTTTGAACGAATGAATTGATAATTTCTGTGACAGATTGAGCATAGCATGTTTTGTCCATTCTTCTGATACTTTATTCACCCGAAGTATGCAATCCATTCTCCCATTTTGTGCTTGTTGAGCGTTTGATTTATCTAGCCGATTGCACAGCACCGCGTGCACCTGGCCCTGTATTTCTGCGTTTTTTGCGCTAGAGGTGACACATGCCATGCCGGCTACTTTTTGCTCTAAGGGTGATAGACTCTATCGGCCATTTTTTGTGCTAAGGGCGATACCACCTTGTATCGGCCGTCGGTGCCCGCTAGTCCTTGATTCCGTTATGCACCGACCTCCACGCTAGGATGAAATCTCTTCAGATAACGTCCATTAATTGCCCTAGCAAACTCTTCTCCTTGGAGGGTTTTCAGAATGTACGCATTACCCGGAGCACGTCTCAGAATCCGAAAAGGCCCTTCCCAGTTAGGGGACCATTTGCCGAATACCTTGTCTTTGGTACCGATTGGCAAGATAATTTTCCAAACCAAGTCTCCCTCTTCGAATCCTTTTTCTCTCACTTTCGAGTTGTAGTACTTGGCAACGCGTATCTTATTCTTCTCAATATTTTCCAAGGCCTTGAGACGAATCAAATGCAAATCCTCTAGCTCATCCATCATCAAATCCTTATAATTTTCTTTAGCCAGATCGTTCTACAATGTAACTCGTCTTGACCCCGACTGCAATTCCCATGGTAGCACTGCGTGATGCCCGTAGACCAACTCGTATGGCGACGTCTGAGTCGACCCATGACAAGCCATTCGGTACGCCCACAAAGCTTCATTGAGTACCAAGTGCCACCTTTTAGGTTTCTCTTCGATCTTCTTTTGAATGATTTTAATCATGATTTTGTTAGAAGCCTCTGCCTGTCCATTGGCCTGTGCATAGTAAGGAGAAGAATTAAAGAGTTTAATCCCCACCTCTTCGGCAAAATCACAAAACTCCGAGGAAGTGAACTAAGTTCCCTGATCGGTGGTGATGGACTGAGGAATGCCGAATCGGTAAATGATATGCTTCCTGAAGAAAGACACCATGTTCTCTGACGTCACCTTCTTCAATGGGATGGCTTCAACCCACTTAGTGAAGTAATCCGTGGCCAACAGGACAAACTTATGTCCTTTGCTAGATGGAGGGTGAATCTGGCCGATCAAATCAATGCCCCATCCTCTGAAAGGCCAAGGCTTAACGATCGGATTCATGGCCGATGCTGGAGCCCTTTGCACATTGCTGAATCGCTGACAATCCTGACAACCTCTGTAATACTCAAAGCAATCTTCGAGCATAGTCGGCCAAAAATATCCAGTCCTCCTGATTAACCATCTCATACGGTGAGCCGACTGGTGTGCACCACATACACCTTCGTGCACCTCATACATCAGTTTCCTAGCCCCGTCTTGGTTCAGGCACTTAAGCAAAACCCCATCTATGGATTTGTAGTACAATTGATTGTCCAAGAGCGTGAACTTAAGAGCCTTGTACCTGAGTTTTCGGGAGACTTTCCTGGATGGGTCCCTGAGGTAATCGGCAATGTTGTCTCTCCAATCTTCAATTGCCTGATTATCACTTGGGACTGCTTGATCACCTCCTGAGGCTGTTTGCTCTCCCTCAAGTGCAAAAATGTTTTGATTCTCCCTATACCCGGATGCTGCCTGAGCCAACTGGTTTGCTTCTTCGTTTTGCCCCCTAGGAATATGTTGCAAGGTTGCCGATCGAAACTGTCTGAGGAGCTCTTGGCAACCTTCGAGATATTCCTGCAGCGTGTCGTTCTTGCACTCATATTTGCCGGTCAATTGCTTGATCACCAATTCTGAGTCACCGAAGATCTCCACGGCGTCTGCCTTTATGTCCACAAGCAATCGTAGTCCTCGGAGCAGTGCTTCGTACTCTGCTTGATTATTAGTTACCGGGTACTCGATCGGTATAGAGTACTTGAAGGGTGCCCCCTTGGGAGAAATCAACACTATCCCGACTCCACCACCTTTGCTGCACGAGGATCCATCAAAAAACAATGCCCAAGGGATAATGGCTACCATGTTAGCATTAGGATCACGGTGGTGAGTGACAAAATCAGCCATAATCTGGCCTTTAACAGCCTTTGCCGATTCAAAACGCAAATCAAATTCAGAAAGGGCCAAAACCCATTTACCGATCCTTCCACTTAAAATCGGCATTAATAACATGTGCTTGATTACATCAAATTCTGATACTACCACGCATTCGACATTCAGTAGATAGTGCCGAAACTTGGTACAGGAATAGAAAACGCACAAGCACAACTTTTCCGTAGCCGAATACCTTGTTTCGGGGTCCAGTAGTTTTCGGCTAAGATAGGCTACGACTCTCTCTTTTCCCTCGAATTCTTGCATAAGGGCCGACCCTATCGTTAGGTTGTCGGCCGCCACGTACAACTTAAAAGGCTTGTCGAGTTGTGGAGGAACCAATACTGGTGGTGCCTTCATGTACTCCTTGATCTCATCGAAAGCCTTTTGTTGCACGTCACCCCACACGAACTCCTGATCTTTCTTGAGCTTCAATAGTGGAGAAAATGGCAGCACGCGCTCAAACAAGCTGGATATGAACCTTCTGACAAAGTTGATCTTGCCGAGCAGTGATTGAAGTTCTTTGAGATTGGTCGGCGGCACTACCTTGTCAATTGCTTCCATGCTCTTCCTACCGACTTCGATCCCCTTTTTGTGGACCAGGAATCCCAGAAACTCACCAGCCGACACCCCAAATGCACACTTGGTCGGATTCATCTTTAAACCATGTTTCCTCGTGCACTCCAAGGTCTTCCTTAAATCGGCTAAGTGTCTTTCCTTGCTTCTGGACTTGACCACCACATCATCAATGTAGATCTCTACGATTTTGCCGATCAGCTCATGGAATATGTAATTCATGGCTCGCTGGTAAGTGGCACCGGCATTTTTCAAACCAAAAGTCATGACCATCCATTCAAACAAACCTATATGCCCGGGGCACCTGAAGGCGGTCTTCGCCACATCCTCTGCAGCCATGAAGATCTGATTGTAACCTGCGTTGCCGTCCATAAAGCTTATGATTTCAAAACCGGCCGAAGCATCTACTAGCAAATCGGCCACCGGCATTGGATAACCATCCATAGGAGTGGCTTTGTTGAGGTTCCTGAAGTCGATGCAGACCCTCATCTTCCCGTTTTTCTTGTACACCGGGACAATATTGGAGATCCATTCCGCATACCGACATGGCCGAATGAAGTTAGCTTCTAGCAATCGTTCCACTTCTCTTTTCACGTCGGCCAATACCTCCTCCTTGTAGATCCTGCGTGGAGGTTGTTTGTATGGGCGGTATCCAGGCTTGATCGGCAACTTATGCTCAACAATGGACCGATCCAATCCGGGCATCTCTGTGTAGTCCCAAGCGAAACAATCTCTGAACTCTTTTAGGAGATCTACTAGCTGCACTCTGAAAGCAGGGTCTAAATTAGAACTTATGAACATCGGCCTTCTTTTACTTGTGTCGCCAACATCCACTCCTTCCAGTTGGTCGGCCGATGCGAAGCCACGTCCCAGTTTGCCCTCGCTGCTGTCAGTTGGGTTGTCCATCTAAAAGAAACTTTGAGAGCCGACTGCTTGGATCGGCTGTTGATCTCTGCCGTAGATGTTGACAGGACCTTCTCCCCACACACGATCGGAGAAGCAATCTACTCTGTCAAATTCCCAGTAAGTGGGCTCAATGGTAGCAACACTCACCGAGTCATCAGCTTGGACAATCTCGATGTCATCTCCAACCCACTGGATGAGTATTTGGTGCATGGTCGAAGGTATGCAACAGTTGGCATGGATCCAATCCCTGCCCAAAAGCAGGCTGTATGCCCCCTTGCTGTCAATGACAAAGAAGGTCGTGATGAGCGTCTTGGATCCTATCATCAGTTCCACGTGCACGGTACCCCGAGTGTTAGAGGGATTGCCGGCAAAGTCACGGAGTATCATGTCCGTTTTGAGCAGATCTTCATCGCTCATGCCCAGCTTTCTGAAGGTGGCGTAAGGCATGATGTTGATTGCTGCACCGCCATCGACAAACATCTTGGTTAGCGGCTTTCCGTTGACGTACCCCTTGACATATAACGGCTTCAAATGCCGATGCTTAGCTGGTTTATCAAATGCTGCCTTCTGAGACAACACGAGCTGTGCCGCAAGCTCGTCGAGCTTGTCCTCGTCGGAGTCCGAACACGCTTCGTCCTGTGCCCCCTGGTCGATTGGAGCCATGAACTCCAGGGGAAGGAAGAAAGTCATGGCCACGCCCGCGCCTTTGCCATTGTTGTCTGGCTTTTCCTTCGGACGCCACTCTTGCTTCTTCCCATTGGCAGCCGCTTCCTCCAACTCCCTATTCCGGAGGCGTTGCACTCTCCTTTTCTGGCTTTTCCTGAGCCCCGGTGGGCACCATTGCCCCTTTTGCCACCTATATGGGCGGGGCTGTACCTCCTCGCTGTCGTCCCGGTGATGCACCCACTCCTGGTCGGCACATCTTTTGGCTTGCCGACCCGGGCTTCTCATTTTTAGGCGTCGATCGTCCATTGGGATGCGTGCTCCTAACCTTTCATGGACGGGACGGCGGTTGACCCGATCCTGCCTATACCCCTGGTACTGATCGCTGCATTCGGGGCAGTTGTTGACGGCAGGCAGTTTCAAGCCTTCGTTCCAGCAGTGGCGGAAGAACGGACAGCCCCAGTGAGCTTGCTCCCGCTCTTGGCGGCGTTCTTGCTCCCAGCGATGGGCCTGTTCTCTGTGGTAAGCCCTCTCCTCCAGACGATACCGGTGCTCTCCCGCGTGATCGTCTTCATGCTGGTACTCCTCCGTGAATTCTTGCTCTTCGCGTTGGAGACGTATCTGCTCTTTCTCCTTCTGCCGGCGCCACTTGTTAAGGAGATCCCTGTGGGTAGGCCTGCGCCTGGAAGACGACTCTCCGTGCCCGTATCGGCTATTCGTGGCTTGGGCGTGCTGTCGGAGCTCATCGCCAGTGATTTGCCGATCGGGATCCACTGCGCCAGACTCGCGCGCCTTGTCGGAGGTGAGGACTTTGACCTTGCCCTTGCCTCTGGGATCTTCCGGGGCTACCATGTTCACTGAGACGAACACGGAGTTCTGGGCGAAGGGGTTGGCATCGATCTTCATCTTGCCATTGAACTTGATGTGCCCATCCTGGATGGCCTTCTGGATCCTTGTCCTGAACACACGGCAGTCATTAATGGAATGGGTGTTAGTGTTATGAAAGCCGCAGTACTTCTTGTCCTTGACCCCTCCAGGACGTAGCATCGGGTGATCCGGGGGTAGCCTGACCCTCCCTTCGGCAATCAGAAACTCGAAGAGTCTGTCGGCCTTGGTGACGTCGATGTCATGTGCCCCCTTCTGCTGGCGTAGCCACTGCTAGTTGGCCTGGGTCGGTTCTTTGTCCCAGTTGAACTCTGCAGCGGCCACCTCATCTTCGGCGTCGGAGTAGTCATCGGCTTCGTCCAGGAAAGCTTGATACATCTGGGCCGCGACATTGTCCCTCTGGAAGCGCCCTTCCCTCCGGAAGCCTTGCGCCTGGATAGTCATTTCATTCAGCCGGCGAGAGAGATGACCCAGGTCTTCGAACTCCTGGCCGAAGAGCTTGTCTCTGATGCTTGGGAGCATGCCCGCCACGGCCAATGGTGGAAGCTGATCGTCCGGCAGGTACATGCCGAAGCACTGGCTTTTGACTTCCCTAAACCTGCGCAGGTAGTCCTGTGGTGTCTCATTCGGCCTCTGACGCACATACATGATGTCCACCAGCTTCTTCTCCTTGGTGCCCGTGTAGAAGTGCGTATGGAACTTTTGTTCCAAGTCTGCCCAAGAGAGAATAGAGCCCGGTGGCAGAGACGTGAACCAAGCGAACGCCGGCCCAGTGAGCGATGACGGGAAGTACCGAACCCTGAAGGCGTCCTCGGTATTGGCCTCTCCAAGCTGGAGTAGATAGCGACTGATGTGCTCCACCGTGCTAGTGTCGTCTAAGCTGGAGAACTTGGACAGGTCTGTCGGCACCTTGACTCTGGGAGGTAGAGCCACACGGTGAAACCATTCGGGGAACAGAGATCTGTAAGCATAGGTACCCTTAGGCTTCAGGCCGAAAGTGCGCTGCATCATATCTGCCATCCTCTCTAGCATGACATCGACATTGGAGTCGGCAGTCTTCTCGGCCGTTGGCTTCCCGTACCCTGGATGTGGGGCACCCTCTATGTTGTGAGGCTCAAGCGTCTCATGGTACCCGTTTCCATAGTAGTCCTTTATGAGCCTATAGGTTTGCGGGGAGATCTTGCGTGTTGACTCTGGCGGCTGACCCTTAGCGCCGAATGTGACCTGACTCATAGTCGGCATCTGGCCTTCTGGCGTGTACTTCTCTTGAATGATCATTCCGCTCGATTGAGCCTTAGGCGGGGTCTCTTCACCAGCAGTTCCTGCCCCCTTGAGGTGATTCGGCAGATTGAAAAGATGCGGTCCTGCTATAGGGCCAAACTCGGCCTCCATAAGTTCATCGGCCTTGGGGCCGAATTGGGCGATCATGATGGTACGGAAGGTGTTGAGAAACGCCCCATGCATGCGGCCGATGGCACCAGAGACAGTTTCGTTGATTATGCGAGACATTTTCAACACGGCCTCCGCCTCCCCGGGATCATTCGGGTTGAGCTGGACGGGTTTCGGCAGATCGTGCAGACGGCGAACCTTTCCGCTCTTGTTCTTGGAAAAGGCTTCTAGGCACTTGGTCTGGAATTCGGCACAAGCATCTTCCACCTGCTCTCTGTACTCGTCGGGTAGTTCGGTGAGCTGCACCTGCACGAGCCCCGCCTTGTTGCTGGCCTCGGCTTCAGTGACTTCGACCATTGCTGCAGGAAAAAGATGTCCCACCAGGCGTGCCAAAAAGTGTGTTGGCGCAAAAAGTGGCACTGCGCCAAGCACACGGCAAGCCGAAGAAGCTGGCTTCAATCGTGGCCCGGGTGCTCAGAGGTCCGGTGCGTGCCAGTCAGTTTGACCTGCAACTAACAAGGGAGATAAGCTGTTAAATACAAAGTTGGAACGTGCCGGGTATGACCAGACAGTTCCAAGATGTACGGCCCTGAAGCCACTTACGACGACATATAACTATGAAAGCTATCTGCCAATAGGTTTAAAGGTTATTCGGCAATATGAAATAACAGGTTGCCGAACACGTTTGCATGAGAATCGTACTTGCATGATGCATAAGTTAAAACTTAACCAATCTCGATTGTACAACCGAGTTGGGATCCATGGAGATTGAACATACAAGCTAAGCATGACTAAGCTAATCCAAAGCCTGCGCCTGCCGCACGACACCTAGCCTTGTCATAGATCAAACACACTTAACATGCATGAACCCTCACCACGTGGCAACCCAGATACGATCCAATTCGGCTATCACGAATAATAGATCTACTGCATAACAGACTTTTCAATAATAAACGTGAAACAAAGCAGATCTATAAAGATGAAGCCGAACCGGACGGTATCTAGATTGGGCAAAAGTATTATGATGAAATAAACGTAACAAAACACATAACACAAGGTAACTTAATGAATCTATCAGATTGCCAAATCTAACAGAGCCGATAACTATCTTTACTCATGTCTCAATCCGCCGCACGATACAAGACATAAACAAAGACCTCCCGTCATAAGCTTAAATCCGCCGCATGATACTAAGCTTAACGTACGAGACTACTTGCACCATATCTAAATCTGCCGCACGATACTTGACATGATAGCAAGGTTGCCGGGACTTACGGAGGTCGACGGATCGATGGCCCCTCTCGAAGAACACGACGACACGACTTGGACTCGAAGACGGCACGGGGTCGGGGTTGGTTGTATTGGTTGTGAACAGATATTACAATGGCCTCAGGGTTTATATTTATACCCTGGTGTCTTACGAGTCCTAGGAGGACACGATTACAACGATAAAACAGGAAACTTATCTAAAATGCGATGCCTTTTATCCTAAGCCTCCTTTAATAATCGGCACGTGCTAACAACGACAAGATCTTCTGTTGCCGAATCTTCTGATATGCCGTATTTGTCGCAAACCGACTTAACCCGAGGTAGCCGACCGCAGCGCCTCATTGCCGAACCCGCTCGCCATTGACTAGTCGCCCTCACAGCCTTGCCGAATGCATCGAGTTAGCCGACCGCATTCGCTGCCTGCCAAATCCCTTAAGCAGCGATTTCTCCCGAACCTGCGTCGTGCTGGCCCACTTGTCATAGTGCGAAAATTCTGTGTTAACAGAACGATATCAGAAGCAGAGGTTCTATGAAGAGCAAAAGTTCCTGGAAAACCAGAGAAGGTACGAGGAAGAGGTGTACCGAGAAGAACGAGAAGATATGGAGAAACAGGAACAGTCTCATTGGGAATGCTCGTTCTTTCAGTATTGTTAGAACGAAGGCTTGAAGCTGCCTGTCAAGAACAACTGCCCTGAATGCAGTGATCAGTACTCCGAGTACAGGCAATCTCAAGTCAACCGCCGTTCTGTCCATGAGAGGCTTGGGGTAAGGATCCCTGAGGACAATCGGCGCTTAAAAATAAATGATTCTGAGAATCGGCAGGAGAGGTTTGCCGATCGAAGTTGGGCTCGCACTGAAGAGAAGGATTACCGCGAGTATATCTGGCAGAGGGGACAATGGTGTCCACCAGGATTAAGAAGAAGCCAGAAAAAGAGAGTGCAACGCCTGAGAAACAGAGAGTTAGAGCAAGCAGGCGTCAGGACGAAACGAGTTTGGCGTCCAAAAGAAAAGCCAAATGGAAGTAATTGTTCGGCTGATACGTGCATGGCGTTCTTTCTCCCATCAGAGTTTGCAGCTCCCGAAAATCAAGAAGTCCAAGAAGAAACATATTCGGATTTTGATGAGAGTGAATTTCAGGAGTTATTGGCTCATCTCGTTTTGGCTAAAAAGGCAGTATTTAACATGCCAATTAACCACCGACACTTGAAGCCATTGTATATGAGAGGGTATGTCAATGGCAAGCCATTAACCAAAATGTTCATCGATGGAGAAGCTGCTATCAATATCATGCTGTATACTACCTTCAGGAAACTTGGGTTGACAAGTGAAGATCTGTTGAAAACCGATATGGTCTTGAGGGATTTTGCTGGCAATTCTTCTGACACACGAGGAGCAGTCCATGTCGAGTTGATGATTGGGTCTAAAACCTTGGTCACCACCTTCTTCGTCATTGACGGCAAGGGGGCATATAGTTTGCTGCTGGGAAGAGATTGGATACATGCTAATTGTTGTGTGCCATCAACTATGCATCGGTTCCTTATCCAGTGGATTGGGGATGAAGTTGAAATCGTCCATGTCGATGACTCAGTAAGTGTTGCTAATGCAGATTCTATTTATTATGAGTATGATGGAGTTGAGTGTTTCTCTGGAAGAGCTTGGGAAGCAGGTCCTATTAATGTCTTCAACGAGGACCAACAGCCGATTCAAATAATCGGCTCTCAGAGCAATTTTTGAATCCAAACCGGTGGTGGTGGAGGAAAGTTGAAGCCAAAGTTTCATATCGGCTGACAAGGAATAAAGTGTTGATAATGAAGCCGAAGTTGGATCAATATGTTCGAGTTTTGGGTCTCAGATATGCTTCAAAGTTTGCAAACCTTTAGGGGTTCTGATTATTCCTCCATTGCCTGAGAATCAGGAAAGTTTCATACAAGGTGACGTACAATGAAAGCTTTTGACGAGATTGAAGATATATGAAGGCACTTCTACAACTTGGTGAATATTTTGAGTTGTACGTGACGGCCGATAAACCTTATAGTAGGATCGGCCCTTATTTTTGAGCCTTATAGAAAGAGATATTTAGCAGTTCGCTTTAGCCGAATAATATTAAACCCAAGAAAGGGGATTCGGCTGTGACAAAATTTTTGGTTCGTATGAGCTATTTGTCAGTTGAAGCTTTGGTACTACTTGTTAAAGCCGAACACATAGAGCTATGTAACTCGAAGGATGTTTTATACAGCCGATGTGAAAACATCGTCTTTAGCAGCGAAATATTCCAAAGATTTGAGTTATAGCCGATATTTTTATCGCCTTTAGTTCAAATATTCATGACCTTGGTGATCCTAGCGTTTTTAAGATGGCAGGTTTATCGGGGAAAGGAAAAGGCGAAGTGCAGTAAGTGCAATGCCGGATGACATGACGTATTGGAGATGAGATTTAATCGGCTAAAGTGACGTCATACATTCGACAAACGTTCTTCCAAAGGAGTCTTTTGCGATCGGAAAAGAATCGCTAAGGAATTGAGAAATACGAATAGATATTGCTTAGAAGAGGAACAAGCTTTATTCAGTTACAAGATCTGTCCTAAAGTACAAACTACTCTTGAAATGGTTTGATCGAATTAAGCAAAGGACGATGGCGTAACCATCAGGGGCTTTAGAAACTTCAAAGTCAACCGAAAATATATCTGCAGGGTCGACTGATAGAGGAGGGGGTAATCCTCCTTGAATCAAGAACTTATCACCGCCAACTTGAGGAAAAACCCCAGTATGCACACCTTGGACGAAGGCTTGATCTTTGCAGCCGTCTGCGGCGTGCACACCTTGGATGACGGCCTGATCTATGTGGCCACCTACAGCGTGCGCACCTTGGATGATGGCCTGATCTGTGTAGCTGTCTGGAGCGTCAAAACATACGCCTTTGATGACGACATGATCTATGCGACTATCGGCAACATCAAGGCCGGCCTCAGCCGTGTTCTTGTGAACATTCATTTTCCCAGCAATTCTGTTTGCTTTCAGGCGATTAATTTTTGCGGAAATAGCTGCCAGAAGAAGATGTGTCAAGCAAATGCAAGCTTAATTAGAAGGAAGGGTCTTGTAAGAGTTTTCATTAACCTATGATGACATTGTAGATCTGTTTCCGCTGGTATGACTGTTCAACTTCCTTGGTGTCATATCTCCTGGGCGAGCCTTCTGGGATGAAAGCCTGAGCATGGTTGGATGTAAGCTTTACCCTGAAAAGAAGGAAGACGTAAGTCAGGGATGAGATGAATAAGAAGAGCCACTGCAAGGGGGCAGGGGAATAATTTTTACCCATAACGTCGGTGAGTCGATGCTCTGCTAACCCCTGTTTGGCCTCTGGAGAAGCGGTTGCTAGAACCAATGTCGCTGGACATTGGTGGTGTTTTGAGCAGAAGAGGTTTCTCTCTATGGTTCGAGCCAAAAGCACGAAAGTGAGATTCTGCAGGTCAGGCTTGAAGTTGGAGATAGTGGCTTGGCTAAGGCTACATTTATAGAGCTATAATCTACACGCTGGAAGGGCGAAGCGTCGAAGTAGGGTTTGCACAGCTTGTGGGCCGGTGTTGGGCCAAACTAAGTTTTTTACTGATTTAAGTGGTTCGGAATTCTGAAGTCTGAAGGACTGTTTGAGGTTCGGTTAAGGGTTGATTATCATGTGAAGTATTCAGCTTCAGTCAATTGTTTGGAAGATTCGGTTACTTATTGACATTGAAGACAGGAAAACTGGAGAAATATTATCCTGGTGCCATCATAAACCGAGAACTGTGGGGGTAGAGAAGGTTCTGGGCCTAAGATAATCGATTACAACAGCTGGTTACAGAGTGCAGATGATTAAGCGTAATTATCTACGATAGTCAATGTAATATGCATCGCCGTTTGGATAAGGAGAGGATCAATGGTTTGTACACAGAGTAGAACATACATTGATCTCGAAGGATCAATCACAGATTGATTTCTGGAAAATGAATGGAAAGACTTCTTATTTGCAGAAAAGAAGCAAGTTACAATGGGAGATCAGTTTATCCATTCTATCCTATTCCTAAGTGGGAAGTCATAGTCAAAAGAATCGGCCAAGTCCATGCCAGCCGCTTTCATATCATCAACAGAGCGTGCCACCTCGAAATCTAGCCCTCGCTCACAGGCATCGAAGTTACGGTAGTTGGTGCCGGAGTGGATCCGAATAGTATTGAAGGCGAGTGCTACACCATAGCCCATGCTGGCCCTGGAGATATCAGGAAGAGCTCGGTTGACCTCATCCACCTGCCTCAGGGCTGTTGTGCCTGGTACATTGGCCGTAAAGGCCAGGTCAGCAATGGCGGCTTCGAGGGAGCGAAGCTTGGCCTCCAAAGCTGAGGAAGAAGGAGATCAGTATAGCAGGAAAGAGAATGAGGAAAGAACAGTGAGACGGTGCTTACCGATGGATTGCTCCCGAGCGGCATCACGATTTCGGGAGATTCGGCCGATTTCCCGATTCTTCTTTTCTAGATCGAATTGAAGATCCGCAACCTTCTGAGTCAGGGCCTCGGGGAGGTCGACGTCTATCCTCCTAAAAAGAAGTAACAAAATGAAGCCGGCTACTTCATTTGGAACAAGGAAAAGGAAGAAGCAACCTTCTCTTGGAGGTGCTGGAAGCGCCGAGCTTGAGGCTATGACGGCTCGCTTGGGAAGACATCTTCTAGCTAGGTCGAGTAGTGAAGGAGAAGAGGGTTTTCTGGCCGGAGCAGAGGAGTTTGGAAGGCGCAAGCTGAAATGAAGTGAAAGGGGAACTTTTAAAAGATCCCAAGTGCATCGGGAGACGAATCGGCAGGTGCGATGATTATGGCGTGTGAAAGCGGACGCTTCCAGAGGTTCTGCAATAGTGCGAAAAAGAAAAGGAATTTTGGAATAAAACATTTATCCCAAAATTAGGGGGCATGTGTTAACACCAGATTTTCGCACAAGCAAAGATATGACAGATGGGCCCAGCCTGCAGAGGGAGAAGGATTCGGCAGACGACCAGCAGCTGCTTGGCTCTCGGATTTTCAGAGTTTATCTGTGCGGTCGGCTATTTCACGAGGCCACGATTCCATTCGGGAGATGCATATGGCAACTAAAGTTGGCTTGCACGGGAAGACACGTGGTGATGGAAGGCACCAAATAATATAGAGTTTATACCTTTCCGTATTCCTTTGTAAAGTCGTGATCGTCTAGGATTCATGTCTCGTCCAGGGTATAAATATAAGTCCTCGACCATTGTAAAACTGTTCACAACCACATCAATACAAACCGGCCTCTGCGCCACCTATTCGAGTCCTTAGTGGTGTCGTCGAGTTCTTCGAGAGGAATCATCGATCCGTCGACCTCCGTAAGTACCGGCAACCTTGCTATCATGTCTAGTATCGTGCGGCGGATTTAGATATGGTGCAAGTAGTCTCGTACGTTAAGCTTAGTATCGTGCGGCGGATTTAAGCTTATGACGGGAAGTTTTTGCTCATGCCTTATATCGTGCGGCAGATTGAGTCATGAGTAAAAATAGTTATCGGCTCTGTTAGATTTTGCAGATCTAATAGATTCATTAAGTTATTATGTGTCGTATGTTTTATTTATTTAATTCGTACAACACTTTTTGCCCAATCTAGATTGATTCTCGTTCGGCCTTGTTGCATGAGTTCGCTTATGCTTTGCTAATCATAAGATCACGATGGCCGAATTGACTTTCAATCTAGATTGTTACATGTTGCGGGTTCATGCATGCCGATCACGTTTAGGCTTTGATAGAACTGGGTGCCGTGCGACAGTTGCAGGTTTTAGATTAGTTTAATCATGCTTTGCTTGTATGTTTCTTCTTCATCTGTTTTTGCCGATTCTGGTTAAGCTTACATGAGTAATGAGTACATATAGATCTGTTCAGATATACATATGCTTTTAGCTTCTTATAATTAGATCGTATCATGCGGTGGATTAATCTAATTATAAGGAGTGGTGTAGATTTATCGCAAGTGGTATCATGCGGTGGAGTAGCTTTGCTTGAGTTTATACCTGACGGGTTTATGAAGGCTGGACGTGCGGCAGATCAGCTGGATTGGCCTATGCATGTGTTATCTGGATAGATTTATATTTATGAGTTGCCCTTTTATATCTTATTGTTACATATGCGTTCGGCATTCAATATGTTTACGAGCTTTATTCTTATACTTGCCGAATGACATTTATAGACCTGTTTCGACAAACAGCTTTCATAGCTGTGTGCCGTCGTGATTGGCTTTCAAAGACCTACATATGGAACTGTCTGGTCTCACCCGGCATGTTCCAAGGTATTCTCACACTTTTTATCCCTTGTTGGTTTTTTCAGGTCAAACCGACTGGCACGTTTCCGGAACCAGAACGCTCCGGGCACCCGATTGAAGCCAGCCTCGTTCGGCTTGCTGTGTGCCTGATGCGGGACGTCATGTTTTGCTTCAATAGATATGATAGAAGAAATCATGGAAGTTTTCATGAACGACTTTTCAGTCTATGGAACAACCTTTGATCACTGCTTAGAGAATCTGGACCGTGTCTTACAACACTGTCAAGAAAAGCACTTGATCTTGAACTGGGAGAAATGCCACTCATGGTTCGAGAAGGGATAGTGCTAGGACATAGAGTATCTGAACGTGGAATAGAGGTAGACAAAGCTAAAATAGAGGTTATAGAACAGCTCCCACATCCCACGAATGTTAAAGGCGTTCGCAATTTCCTTGGCCACACCGTTTTTATAGAAGGTTATAAAAAGATTTTTCTCAAATAACTAGACCTTTAACAAACCTGCTAGCTAAAGACGCACCCTTTAACTTTGACGACGGATGCCAAGACTCTTTTTACCATCCAAGAAAGCACTTATCTCTGCACCAATCATTCAACCCCTGACTGGTCGCTACCTTTTGAGATAATGTGCGATGCTAGTGACTATGCTGTAGGAGCTGTCCTAGGACAGACCCAGGGATAAGAAACACTATGCCATTTCCTATGCCAGTTAAAACGCTAACCGGACCACAGCTAAACTATGCAACAACAGAAAAAAGAACTTTTAGCTGTGGTATTTGCTATAGACAAGTTTAGATCTTACTTGGTAGGAGCCAAGGTGATCGTCTACACCGATCACGCAGCTCTGAAATACCTACTTACTAAGAAAGATGCTAAACCACGGCTAATAAGATGGATCCTACTCCTCCAAGAATTTGATCTAGAAATTAGAGATAAAAAGGAGAGAGAAAACTATGTAGCCGACCACTTGTCTAGAATGCAAACTGAGGATAAACAGGACCTGCCCATCAACGACTATCTTCGGGACGACACACTCCTCAAAGTTTCAGACACCTACCCGTGGTATGCAAACATCGTCAACTACATAGTCTCAGGCTACGTACCACCTGGAGTAGACAAAAAGAAGCTTATCAAGGAGAGCTCGGTGCATCTATGGGATGACCCGTATCTCTATAGAGTATGCCAAGACAGCATACTAAGAAGGTGTGTGCCCATGAACGAAGCGGCAGCCAAGATATGGAGAAGTGTCAGGAGCGTAACCAGATTATGGAGGCCATTATGGAACATTCCGAACCCATGCCAAGATTTGGCAAAGTGGATTCTATTGGCCTACCATGTATGAAGACACCAAGGACTTCGTAAAGAAGTGTTGCAAGGGTCAGAAACATGGGAACATCAATGTCCGTGATGCAATGCCACTCACAAAAAACCTACAATTAGAGCTGTTTGACACCAGGGGAATTGACTACATGGGTCATTTCCCCCCGTCTCAAGGTTGTGAGTACATTTTAGTGGTAGTAGACTACGTATCCAAATTGGTTGAAGCCATGCCGTGCAAGTCAGCGGATTCGTTGCACGCAATGAAGATGTTCAAGGAAATAATATTCCCACGGTTTGGCACCCCAAGGTTAGTAATCAGCGATGGAGGAAGCCACTTCATTGACAGAAAGTTCCGACGCTACTTAACAGAAAGAGGGATAAGGCACAATATTGGAACACCTTATCACACACAAACAAGCGGACAAAGCAGAAACATCGAACAAGCAAATCAAATATATCTGCAAAAGACTGTCAATGAAATGGGGACAGCATGAGAAGCATGCTATCAGATGCACTGTGGACATACAGGACCGCATACAAGACTCCAATTGGTATGACCCCATACCAACTTGTATACAGCAAGACATGCCATCTGTCCGTGGAATTGGAGCATAGAGCACACTGGGCAATAAAGAGATGGAATATGGATTTGTCCGCAGCTAGAAGAAATAGGAGAATGCAGATCTCTAAACTAGAAGAATGGAGAGAGAAAGCCTATCACAACGCTAGGATTTATAAAGAGAGAACCAACAAATGGCATGACAAGAGGATCAAGCAAAAGGAGTTCCATCCGGGAGACAAGGTTCTTATGTTCAACTCAAGAGTCAAGCTCTTTGGCCATGGAAAACTAAAAAGCAAATGGGAAGGACCATTCCTCATGATTGACGCCGCAACGCATGGAGCTGTCATGCTTCAGGACCCCGACGACAACATCTTTAAGAGTTCATTTATGGAAAAATTCAAGTGTGGGGGGTCGGACGACCCCCAAACTTCATCACCGAGCCACACTAAACTGCTGAGCACAGGCTGACACACTGCAGTGCACAAAACAGAGGTAAGTAAGGGGTCGGGCGACCCCCGTTTCTTGATTTTTGAAAAGTGTTTTTGCAGATGTAAATGGAATGGAGGAAAAAGCAAATGGCAACGAAAACCACCATTTGGTGGGGTCGGCCGATCCCAGCATGGTGACCTGGGCCCACTAGCTCACCTCTGCACAGTAAACTCAACACTGCTGTCTGGTTCATTTCCCTTTTCTCCTCTTGGTTCAAGCAATTTCACACTCATTCCATATTCTGAATAAAATAAATAAAAAAAACTACAAAGTAACTTGAGTATGATATGCTAAGGATGTTAATGACATAAAAACCATGTTCTTACATATGTTTATACTCATGGGTAACTACATTAGGAAACCGTATTGACTAAGTTGTTGTTAAAAGTGAGATAACTCTTGCTTAAGACTCAAACTTGTTTTGTTTAAGTGCTTAGAAGATTTGTTTTTGAAAATATCTCAAAACCATAGTATAATTTACTCCTCTATAGTGAGAAATACCTACCAAATCCATACATATGTGACTAAGTGTGACTAAGCTAATCTAAAGCCTGCGCCTGCCGCACGACACCTAGCCTTGTCATAGATCAAACACACTTAACATGCATGAACCCTCGCCACGTGGCAACCTAGATACGATCCAATTCGGCTATTACGAACAATAGATCTACTGCATAACCGACCTTTCAATAATAAGCAGAGCAGATCTATAAAGATGGAGCCGAATCGGACGGTATCTAGACTGGGCAAAAGTGTATAATAAGATAAACATAGCAAAACATATAACACAAGGTAACTTAATGAATCTATCAGATTGCCAAATCTAACAGAGCCGATAACTATCTTTACTCATGTCTCAATCCGCCGCACGATACAAGACATAAACAAAGACCTCCCGTCATAAGCTTAAATCCGCCGCGATACTAAGCTTAACGTACGAGACTACTTGCACCATATCTAAATCCGCCGCACGATACTAGACATGATAACAAGGTTGCCGGAACTTACGGAGGTCGACGGATCGATGGCCCCTCTCGAAGAAACACGACGACACGACTTGGACTCGAAGACGGCACGGGGCCGGGGTTGGTTGTATTGATTGTGAACAGATTTACAATAGTCTCAGGGTTTATATTTATACCCTGGTGTCCTACGAGTCCTAGGAGGACACGATTACAACGATAAAACAGGAAACCTATCTGAGTCCTAGAAGAATACGATTACAATGATAAATTAGGAAACTATCAGAAACATGATGCCTTTTGCTCCAAGCTTCCTTAATAACCGGCATGCGCTAAAATGAACGAGATTCCCGTCGCTAAATCTTCTCGACATGCTGTATTCGTCACAAACTGACTTGGCTCGAGGTAACCGACCGTAGCGTTACGTTGCCGAATCCGCTCGCTGTTGACTAATCGCTTTCACAGCCTTGCCGAATACATTGAGTTAGCCGACCGCATCCGCCGTCTGCCGAATCCTTCAAGCGGCGGCGTTCGCCGAATTATCATAGTGCCGGTCCACTTGTCATAGTGCGAAAACTCGGTGTCAACACATGCCCCCTAATTTTGGGATAAATGTTTTATTCCTAAATTCATCTTCTTCTTTTCGCACCACTGTAGAGTCTCTGGAAGCATCCGACTTCCTTGTCATTAATCATCACAGCTGCCGACTCGCCTTCCAATGCACTCGAGATCCTTAAAAATTCCCCTCTATTCCATTTCGGCCTGAACTTCCCGAATTCCTCTGTTCAGCTTCTTCATCTAGAAAAACCACTCTCTTCTCTTGCCCTGAACCGGAAAATGTCTTCCCAAGCAAGCCATTACAAGTCTCGAGCTGGCGACACCAGCACTTCTAAGAGAAGGTTGCTTCTGCTTTGATCTTTTCGCTTTGGATAATTATGCCTCATTTTGTTTCCCCTTCAGGAGGACTGGCGACGACCTCACCCGAGGACCTGGCTCAGAAGGTTACAGATATCCAGTCTGATCTAGGAAAGAAGAATCGGGAGATTATTCAAATCTCTCAGGAGCGCGATACCTTTCGGGAACAAGCCATCGGTAAGCATCCCTCAACTGTCCTTTTCTTATCCCTTCCTTCTGCTTGACCCCTTTTCCTTCAGCTCTGGAGACTAGGCTCCACTCCCTCGAAGCTGCTATCGCCGACCTTGCTACTTCAGCCATGTGCCAGGCATGGTGTCTCTAAGGCAGGTGAATGAGATCAGCGGATCCTTCCTGACATTTCTAGGGCCGGCATGGGCTACGGCGCAGCACTTGCTTTCAATGCCGTCCGGATCCATTCTGGCGCCGACTATCGCCATTTTGACGTTTGTGAGCGAGGACTAGAATTTAGGATAGCACGCTCTGTTGAGGATATGAAAGAAGCCGGAACAGACTTGGCCGACTCTTTCGATTCTGATCTTCCGATTAGAAATAGAATGACATGGACGAACTGATCCTTCATTTGTAATCGACTCCTGTTATGTGGATAAGAAGTCCTTTCATCTATTTTCTTGAAATCATCTGTGACTGATCCTTCGGAATCAGGGCGTATCTATTCCATGTACTTGGCCATTTGTAACATATCTGCATTTTGCATCCAATCGTTACCATTCTGATGCCACACCGTGTTTAACCGTGTGAACCTGTTCGGCAATCTGGCCAGTGTTTGTCTCGAACACCTAAATCGGCAGTTTTGCCGAAGACAGGCGCTCTATTCCCGCCGAACACGTACGTGAGTGCACTCAGACGGCCTGCACAGCCCATTACTGTAGAGGCCCATCTTGGGAAATAGAAAAAACCCAATCCGTCGGTTGATATTCGACATAAATCGTCCCTGGAGGCCTGCCTTTTCCCAATCTTGCATCCGCTCCTTCAGTACTCTCGCCGCCTCGGCTTCCTTGTTCGTTCCGCCCCAGAAAACCCTAACTTTCGAGTGCAATGGCGAGCCATGATGACCGCGGCAAGCGCCCGGCGACCGAGGAGGCCGAAGGGAGCCGCGCTCGGCGCCTCCGTCAGCGTGGGTAGGACTCCTCGTTTACGTCCTTTGTGGCAGTTTCTTGAAGAACTTCGCTCACGCTCGGTTACTGCTCGCTGACAGGGTCCCCGTTATCTCTTTCCGCCGGCGGGCATGCCCGGCCTTCTCCAGCGTCGGGGAGGCCAGAGGCTCCACCATCGGGCTCGTCAAGCTCCTCCGACAGCCTCTCCTACCACTCCCATCCTTGGGAGGCGAGCCCGGACCGGATTCCGACGGCGGCCTCTACGACCACAACGACGCCTTGAACT
Source organism: Coix lacryma-jobi var. lacryma-jobi (assembly GCA_009763385.1). Lineage (NCBI taxonomy): Eukaryota > Viridiplantae > Streptophyta > Magnoliopsida > Poales > Poaceae > Coix > Coix lacryma-jobi. The sequence goes on from CM019824.1 coordinate 19,563,775, forward strand.
TCATGGCGCTGCGGGACGAGTCCCGGGAAGAGCTGGCCGCCGTCTCGAAGCAGTACGGATAGACCAGCTGGAGTGGGAGGACCAGCGCCGGCAGTTCTGCGACGCAATCACGGGTATGAATACCCAATCCTAGATCGGCTTTCGGTCGTTCTTGTTGATCTTTTAACCGATCCATTTCAACTCGTCGTTCATAGCACTGTCTGAAGAGCTGGAGCGCCTGAAGATGGCGGCGAACGCCGTCGCAGACCGGGTGAACGCCCAGGGCGACACCGCCGAGGCGCGCCTGGCCAATGTACACGGCCGCGTCGAGCAGGTCGCCCTGCAGGGTGTGCACCATGGCGTGGCGCTGGGCTGTCGGCGCTAACGGTCCGCGCAGAGGAGGACTTCTCCGTGACGCCGGTTGGCTTCCCCGGCGGGGCAGGTCCGGAGGACGTCGAGCAGATCGATGATCTTCTGGACTCCTACGAGGATCATGCTCGCGCCCTCGCCGCAGTCACCAATCCGCAGACGGTCATCAACAGGATGTTCGTAACTGATCTGCACCTTTTGCACATTCCCCACTACGAACAATGTTCTATTCTGCTATGTTTCATACGCACAACCTGTTCTCCTGTTCTGCGCTTGTTGAGCGTTTGATTTATCTAGCCGATTGCACAGCACCGCGTGCACCTGGCCCTGTATTTCTGCGTTTTTTGTGCTAGAGGCGACACATGCATGCCGGCTGCTTTTTGCTCTAAGGGCGATAGAACTCTATCGGCCATTTTTTGTGCTAAGGGCGATACCACTTTGTATCGGCCGTCGGTGCCCGCAGCTAGTCCTTGATTCCGTTTGCACCGACCTCCACGCTAGGATGAATCTCTTTAGATAACGTCCATTAATGGCCCTAGCAAACTCTTCTCCTTGAGGGTTTTCAATGTACGCATTACCCGGAGCCACGTCTCAGAATCCGAAAAGGCCCTTCCCAGTTAGGGGACCATTTGCCGAATACCTTGTCTTTGGTACCGATTGGCAAGATAATTTTGCAAACCAAGTCTCCCTCTTCGAATCCTTTTTCTCTCACTTTCGAGTTGTAGTACTTGGCAACGCGTATCTTATTCTTCTCAATATTTTCCAAGGCCTTGAGACGAATCAAATGCAATCCTCTAGCTCATCCATCATCAAATCCTTATAATTTCTTTAGCCAGATCGTTCTGCAATGTAACTCGTCTTGACCCCGACTGCACTTCCCATGGTAGCATTGCGTGATGCCCGTAGACCAACTCGTATGCGACGTCTGAGTCGACCCATGACAAGCCATTCGTTACGCCCACAAAGCTTCGTTGAGTACCAAGTGCCACCTTTTAGGTTTCTCTTCGATCTTCTTTTGAATGATTTTAATCATGATTTTGTTAGAAGCCTCTGCCTGTCCATTGGCCTGTGCATAGTAAGGAGAATTATAGAGTTTAATCCCCATCTCTTCGGCAAAGTCACAAAACTCCGAAGAAGTGAACTGAGTTCCCTGATCGGTAGTGATGGACTGAGGAATGCCGAATCGGTAAATGATATGCTCCCCTGACGAAAGACACCATGTTCTCTGACGTCACCTTCTTCAATGGGATGGCTTCAACCCACTTAGTGAAATAGTCCGTGGCCAACAAGACAAACTTATGTCCTTTCTAGATGGAGGGTGAACCTGGCCGATCAAATCAATGCCCCATCCTCTGAAAGGCCAAGGCTTAATGATCGGATTCATGGCCGATGCTGGAGCCCTTTGCACATTGCCGAATCGCTGACAATCCTGACAACCTCTGTAATACTTAAAGCAATCTTCGAGCATAGTCGGCAAAAAATATCCAGTCCTCCTGATTAACCATCTCATACGGTGAGCCGACTGGTGTGCACCACATACGCCTTCGTGCACCTCATACATCAGTTTCCTAGCCCCGTCTTGGTTCAGGCATTTAAGCAAAACCCCATCTATGGATTTGTAGTACAATTGATTGTCCAAGAGCGTGAACTAAGAGCCTTGTACCTGAGTTTTCGGAGACTTTCCTGGATGGGTCCCTGAGGTAATCGGCAATATTGTCTCTCCAATCTTCAATTGCCTGATTATCACTTGGGACTGCTTGATCACCTTCTGGGCTTTTTGCTCTCCCTCAAGTGCAAAATGTTTTGATTCTCCCTATACCCGGATGCTGCCTTAGCCAACTGGTTTGCTTCTTCATTTTGCCCCCTAGGAATATGTTGCAAGTTGCCGATCGAAACTGTCTGAGGAGCTCTTGGCAACCTTCGAGATATTCCTGCAGCGTGTCGTTCTTGCACTCGTATTTGCCGGTCAATTGCTTGATCACTAATTCCGAGTCACCTAAGATCTCCACGGCGTCTGCCTTAATGTCCACAAGCAATCGCAGCCCTCGGAGCAGTGCTTCGTACTCTGCTTGATTATTATTGTTACCGGGTACTTGATCGTATAGAGTACTTGAAGGGTGCCCCCTTGGGAGAAATCAACACGATCCCGACTCCACCACCTTTGCTGCACGAGGATCCATCAAAAAACAATGCCCAGGGATGATGGTTATCATGTTAGCATTAGGATCACGGTGGTGAGTGACAAAATCAGCCATAATCTGGCCTTTAACAGCCTTTGCCGATTGAAAAACGCAAATCAAATTCAGAAAGGGCCAAAACCCATTTACCGATCCTTTCACTTAAAATCGGCATTGATAACATGTGCTTGATTACATCAAACTCTGATACTACCACCGACGCATTCGGCATTCAATAGATAGTGCCGAAACTTGGTACAGGAATAGAAACGCACAAGCACAACTTTTCCGTAGCCGAATACCTTGTTTCGGGGTCCAGTAGTTTTCGGCTAAGATAGGCTACGACTCTCTCTTTTCCTTCGAATTCTTGCATGAGGACCGACCCTATTGTTAGGTTGTCGGCCGCCACGTACAACTTGAAAGGCTTGTCGAGTTGTGGAGGAACCAATACTGGTGGTGCCTTCATGTACTCCTTGATCTCATCGAAAGCCTTTTGTTGCACGTCACCCCACACGAAGTCCTGATCTCTCTTGAGCTTCAATAGTGGAGAAAATGGCAGCACGCGCTCAGACAAGTTGGATATGAACCTTCTGACAAAGTTGATCTTGCCGAGCAGTGATTGAAGTTCTTTGAGATTGGTCGGCGGCACTACCTTATCAATTGCTTCCATGCTCTTCCTACCGACTTCGATCCCCTTTTTGTGGACCAGGAATCCCAGAAACTCACCAGCCGACACCCCAAATGCACACTTGGTTGGATTCATTTTTAAACCATGTTTCCTCGTGCACTCCAAGGTCTTCCTTAAATCGGCTAAGTGTCTTTCCTTGCTTCTGGATTTGACCACCACATCATCAATGTAGATCTCTACGATCTTGCCGATCAGCTCATGAATATGTAATTCATGGCTCGCTGGTAAGTGGCACCGGCATTTTTCAACCCAAAAGTCATGACCATCCATTCAAACAAACCTATATGGCCGGGGCACCTGAAGGCGGTCTTTGCCACATCCTCTGCAGCCATGAAGATCTGATTGTAACCTGCGTTGCCGTCCATAAAGCTTATGATTTCAAAACCGGCCGAAGCATCTACCAGCAAATCGGCCACCGGCATTGGATAACCGTCCATAGGAGTGGCTTTGTTGAGGTTCCTGAAGTCGATGCAGACCCTCATCTTTCCGTTTTTCTTGTACACCAGGACAATATTGGAGATCCATTCCGCATATCGACATGGCCGAATGAAGTTAGCTTCTAGTAATCGTTCCACTTCCTTCTTCACGTCGGCCAACACTTCCTCCTTGTAGATCCTGCGTGGAGGTTGTTTATATGGGCGGTACCCCGGTTTGATCGGCAACTTATGCTCAACAATGGACCGATCCAATCCGGGCATCTCTGTGTAGTCTCAAGCGAAACAATCTTTGAACTCTTTTAGAAGATCTACTAGCTGCACTCTGAAAGCAGGGTCTGAATTAGAACTTATGAACATCGGCCTTCTTTTACTTGTGTCGCCAACATCCACTTCTTCCAGTTGGTCGGCCGATGCGAAGCCACGTCCCAGTTTGCCCTCGCTGCTGTCAGTTGGGTTGTCCATCTAAAAGAAACTTTGAGAGCCGACTGCTTGGATCGGCTGTTGATCTCTGCCGTAGATGTTGACAGGACCTTCTCCCCACACACGATCGGAGAAGCAATCTACTCCGTCAAATTCCCAGTAAGTGGGCTCAATGGTAGCAACACTCACCGAGTCATCAGCTTGGACAATCTCGATGTCATCTCCAACCCACTGGATGAGTATTTGGTGCATGGTCGAAGGTATGCAGCAGTTGGCATGGATCCAATCCCTGCCCAAAAGCAGGCTGTATGCCCCCTTGCCGTCAATGACAAAGAAGGTCGTGATGAGCGTCTTGGATCCTATCATCAGTTCCACGTGCACGGCACCCCGAGTGTCAGAGGGATTGCCGGCAAAGTCACGGAGTATCATATCCGTTTGAGCAGGTCTTCATCGTTCATGCCCAGCTTTCTGAAGGTGGCGTAAGGCATGATGTTAATCACTGCGCCGCCATCGACAAACATCTTGGTCAGCGGCTTTCCATTGACGTACCCTTTGACATACAACGGCTTTAAATGCCGATGCTTGGCTGGTTTGTCAAACGCTGCCTTCTGAGACAACACGAGCTGTGCCGCGAGCTCGTTGTGCTCGGCCTCGTCGGAGTCCGAACGCGCTTCGTCCTGTGCCCCCTGGCCGATTGGAGCCATGAATTCCAAGGGAAGGAAGAAAGTCATGGCCACGCCAGCGCCTTTGCCATTGTTGTCCGGCTTTTCCTTCGGACGCCACTCTTGCTTCTTCCCACCGGCAGCTGCTTCTTCCAACTCCCTATTCCGGAGGCGTTGCACTCTCCTTTTCTGGCTTTTCCTGAGCCCTGGTGGGCACCATTGCCCCTTTTGCCACCTATATGGGCGGGGCTGTACCTCCTCGCTGTTGTCCTGGTGATGCACCCACTCCTGGTCGGCATTTCTTTTGGCTTGCCGACCCGGGCTTCTCATTTTTAGGCGCCGATCGTCCATTGGGATGCGTGCTCCCAACCTTTCATGGACGGGACGGCGGTTGACCCGATCCTGCCTATACCCCTTGTACTGATCGCTGCATTCGGGGCAGTTGTTGACGGCAGGCAGTTTCAAGCCTTTGTTCCAGCAGTGGCGGAAGAACGGACAGCCCCAGTGAGCTTGCTCCCGCTCTTGGTGGCGTTCTTGCTCCCAGCGATGGGCCTGTTCTCTGTGGTAAGCCCTCTCCTCCAGACGATACCGGTGCTTCCCTGTGTAATCGTCTTCGCGCTGATGCTCCCTCGTGAGCTCCTGTTCTTCGTGTTGGAGACGCCTCTGCTCTTTCTCCTTTTGCCGGCGCCACTTGTTAAGGAGATCTCTGTGGGTAGGCCTGCGCCTGGAAGACGACTCTTCGTGCTCGTATCGGCTATTCACGACTTGGGCGTGCTGCCGGAGCTCATCACCAGTGATTTGCCGATCGGGATCCACTGCGCCAGACTCGCGCGCCTTGTTGGAGGTGAGGACCTTGACCTCGCCCTTGCCTCTGGGATCCTCCGGGGCTACCATGTTCACTGAGACGAACACGGAGTTCTGGGCGAAGGGGTTGGCATCGATCTTCATCTTGCCATTGAACTTGATGTGCCCATCCTGGATGGCCTTCTGGATCCTTGTCCTGAACACACGGCAGTCATTAATAGAATGGGTGTTAGTGTTATGAAAGCCGCAGTACTTCTTGTCCTTAACCCCTCCAGGACGCAGCATCGGGTGATCCGGGGGTAGCCTGACTCTCCCTTCGGCAATCAGAAACTCGAAGAGTTTGTCGGCCTTGGTGACGTCGAAGTCGTACGCTCCCTTCTGCTGGCGTAGCCACTGCTTGTTGGCCTGGGTCGGTTCTTTGTCCCAGTTGAACTCTGCAGCGGCCACCTCATCTTCGGCATCGGAATAGTCATCGGCTTCGTCCAGGAAAGCTTGATACATCTGGGCCGCGACATTGTCCCTCTGGAAGCGCCCTTCCCTCCGGAAGCCTTGCGCTTGGATAGTCCTTTCATTCAACCGGCGAGAGAGATGACCCAGATCCTCGAACTCCTGGCTGAAGAGCTTGTCTCTGATGCTTGGGAGCATGCCCGCCACGGCCAATGGTGGAAGCTGGTCGTCCGGCAGGTACATGCCGAAACACTGGCTTTTGACTTCCCTAAACCTGCGCAGGTAGTGCTGCGGTGTCTCATTCGGCCTCTGGCGCACATACATGATGTCCACCAGCTTCTTCTCCTTGGTGCCCGTGTAGAAGTGCGTATGGAACTTCTGTTCCAAGTCTGCCCAAGAGAGAATAGAGCCCGGTGGCAGAAGACGTGAACCAAGCGAACGCCGGCCCAGTGAGCGATGATGGGAAGTACCGAACCCTGAAGGCATCCTCGGTACTGGCCTCTCCATGCTGGAGCAGATAGCGACTGATGTGCTCCACCGTGCTGGTGTCGTCTAAGCTGGAGAACTTGGACAGGTCTGTCGGCACTTTGACCCTGGGAGGTAGAGCCACACGGTGGAACCACTCGGGGAACGGAGACCTGTAAGCATGAGTACCCTTAGGCTTCAGGCCGAAAGTGCGCTGCATCATATCTGCCATCCTCTCTAGCATGACATCGACATTAGAGTCGGTGGTCTTCTCGGCCGTCGGCTTCCCGTACACTGGATGTGGGGCACCCTCTATGTGGTGAGGCTCAAGCATCTCATGGTACCCGTTTCCGTAGCAGTCCTTTATGAGCCTATAGGTTTGCGGGGAGATCTCGCGTGCTGACTCTGGCGGCTGACCTTTAGCGCCGAACGTGAGCTGACCCACGGTCGGCAACTGACCTTCTGGCGTGTGCTTCTCTTGAATGGTCATTCCGCTCGACTGAGCCTTAGGCGGGGTCTCCTCACCAGCAGTTCCTGCCCCCTTGAGGTGATTCGGCAGATTGAAAAGATGTGGTCCTGCTATAGGGCCAAACTCGGCCTCCATAAGTTCATCGGCCTTGGGGCCGAATTGGGCGATCATGATGGTGCGGAAAGTGTTGAGAAACGCCCCATGCATGCGACCGATGGCACCAGAGACAGTTTCGTTGATTATGTGAGACATTTTCAACACTGCCTCCGCCTCCCCGGGATCATTCGGGTTGAGCTGGACGGGTTTCGGCAGATCGTGCAGACGGCGAACCTTTCTGCTCTTGTTCTTGGAAAAGGCTTCTAGGCACTTGGCCTGGAATTCGGCACAAGCATCCTCCACCTGCTCTCTGTACTCGTCGGGTAGTTCGGTGAGCGGCACCTGCACGAGCCCCGCCTTGTTGCTGGCCTCGGCTTCAGTGACTTCGACCATTGCTGCAGGAAAAAGGGTGTCCCACCGAGCGTGCCAAAAAGTGTGTTGGCGCAGAAAGTGGCGCTCTGCGCCAAGCACACGGCAAGCCGGAGAAGCTGGCTTCACACGTGGCCCGGGTGCTCAGAAGTCCGGTGCGTGCCAGTCAGTTTGACCTGCAACTAACAAGGGAGATAAACTGTTAAATACAAAGCTGGAACGTGCCGGGTATGACCAGACAGTTCCAAGATGTACGGCCCTGAAGCCACTTACGACGACATATAGCTATGAAAGCTATCTGCCAACAGGTTTAAAGGTTATTCGGCAATATGAACAGAGTTATGTGAATAACAGGTTGCCGAGCACGTTTGCATGAGAATCGTACTTGCATGACGTATTATATATGAGTTAAAACTTAACCAATCTCGATTGTAGAACCGAGTTGGGGTCCATGGAGATTGAACATACAAGCTAAGTGTGACTAAGCTAATCTAAAGCCTGCGCCTGCCGCACGACACCTAGCCTTGTCATAGATCAAACACACTTAACATGCATGAACCCTCGCCACGTGGCAACCTAGATACGATCCAATTCGGCTATTACGAACAATAGATCTACTGCATAACCGACCTTTCAATAATAAGCAGAGCAGATCTATAAAGATGGAGCCGGACCGGATGGTATCTGGACTGGGCAAAAGTGTTATAATAAGATAAACATAGCAAAACATATAACACAAGGTAACTTAATGAATCTATCAGATTGCCAAATCTAACAGAGCCGATAACTATCTTTACTCATGTCTCAATCCGCCGCACGATACAAGACATAAACAAAGACCTCCCGTCATAAGCTTAAATCCGCCGCACGATACTAAGCTTAACGTACGAGACTACTTGCACCATATCTAAATTCGCCGCACGATACTAGACATGATAACAAGGTTGCCGGAACTTACGGAGGTCGACAGATCGATGGCCCCTCTCGAAGAACACGACGACACGACTTGGACTCGAAGACGGCACGGGGCCGGGGTTGGTTGTATTGATTGTGAACAGATTTACAATAGTCTCAGGGTTTATATTTATACTCTGGTGTCCTACGAGTCCTAGGAGGACACGATTACAATGATAAAACAGGAAACCTATCTGAGTCCTAGAAGAATACGATTACAATGATAAATTAGGAAACTATCAGAAACATGATGCCTTTTGCTCCAAGCTTCCTTAATAACCGGCATGCGCTAAAATGAACGAGATTCCCGTCGCTAAATCTTCTCGACATGCTGTATTCGTCGCAAACTGACTTGGCTCGGGGTAACCGACCGTAGCGTTACGTTGCCGAATCCGCTCACTGTTGACTAATCGCTTTCACAGCCTTGCCGAATACATTGAGTTAGCCGACCGCATCCGCCGTCTGCCGAATCCTTCAAGCGGCGGCGTTCGCCGAATTATCATAGTGCCGGTCCACTTGTCATAGTGCGAAAACTCGGTGTCAACAATATGCATACATGATCAAAACCTGTTACACACATGCTACTTGTTTTTGTCTTGAGTTTGGTCAAACCTTGTTGACCCTAGTTGAGAATTTTGTCATAATCCCAAGATCAAGATCACGTGCACACCATCTATATATGCAACTTCTACACTGGAAGTGTTGCCTGCACATGCCATTCATTTCCACTCTATAGATGCTCCGTACATTAAAGTTCTACAATATCTCTCTCTCTAACTCTGGTTAGTAAAAAAGAGACATTAAGGCTAAGCAAATAAAAAGTGTGGACACATGAAGGGTCCACTATAAAAAAATGGACACATGAAGGTCCACTAAAAAAAATTATGGACACATGAAGGTCCATTGTTGAAAAAATGCTAGCCATGTCTCAAGGTAAAATAAAGTAGAGAGAGAAAATTATATTTAAAGGAGCATTCTAGTCCACATACTTTCCACACACATGCCCATCTTGATCTAGGATTATGACAATCTTTCCTTGGATCCTTATTTTGACTTACAATATATGCAAACCAAGTATGCTACTTTGTTATCCCTACCAAGCTCCACATAAGCCTGATAGATTAGGATAAAACAAAAATAAGGCAATCACATGATATGCCTTGGTGAGGAACCAAAACACCTATAAGAGTGTCTTGAGAGTACTATAGGGAGTAAGCATGAACTATGTGTTTTTCCTTTCAAACTGAAAACTCTAAGTACCAGAACAAGAATTCAGGGGGATGACATTGCTTTGGGGTTTGTTCCTTTCTCAACATCTAAAGGATATATGATAGACAGTACCATATACCCATTTGTATAAACTATGTAGGAATGATGCTTTATGATCATTATCATTTTAAGTATGTAATAATCACTTGTGCACTTTCTCTAACCTTTACTCGAGGATGAGCAAAGATTCAAGTGTGGGGGATCTTGTTGACGGAAAGTATAGCATGTTTTACGTTATCAAAATACCGTCAACAGCCCGGTTTCAAGGAAGTATAGCATATCATGAGCATATTTATCACTATAAGTTCCACTTGTACTCTTAGCTGTGAACTTGTAGGAGATGGCAAAATGAACAAAATGAGGCCAGGTGGGCCCACCAAGGGGTCGGCCGACCCCACCTTGGGCCACCTCAGCTAGGGTGACATGGAACGATCCAGAGAAGCATGTTCAAGCCAATATCAACCCTTGGATCAAACATGTGCTTTTACTCAATGGCAAGATGAGAAGCACATGGATTCATGGGGTCCACACCGAACCAAATGCAACCATCATCACAAGACTTGCCATGACATGTGGGATCACCAAGGAGAGAGAAGGTGGGCCAGCCCTGTCATAGGGGGGTCGGTCGACCCCCCATTGTGGGGCCCATCTGCACTGTTCATCAGTTTGACATCACCACCTTCTAGAAGATGCACCCGGGCCCACATGTCATAGAGTGGGTCGGCTGACCCCATGGTGAGCTTCACCAAGTCGGTGGCAAAGCACATGTTTCACACGTGAACAATATCCTAGCCATTCATCAAGGTCGGGTTGTTATGACGTTTGATCCAATGGCTAAGGAGGGGAGCACGCGGTCGCTGACGTGGCACGGGTGTAGCCGCTACTCCACCTCCAAGCTATAAATACCCCCTAGAGCTCTTCATTTGCATGCATCCAAGGAGAGAAAGTCTACTTAGTAGCTTTAGTGTTAGAAGAGAGGAAGGAGTGAGGAGTTCCACGGAGGAGTCCCGGCCTGTCGGGAGTCTTCTCCAAGGTGCGCCTCAGCGGATGCGATCTTCTTGTAAGTGTTACATCTGAGTCCTTCTAGTATTTAATATTCTGGTTTGGTAATTTAAGTTTACAAGTTCTTTTACTTGGCACATTGCTTTACTTTGTTGAAGTGCTATAGGCCTAATAAGCTTAGCTTTAGAGTAGTGAGATTAGTGTAGACGTGGTGTCTAGGCTATATTGCCAGGTGACTTCTTGTCGCACTTGTGGAGACGCCTGGTGGTAGGGTGACAGACACAGCCAATGCTTGGAGTTCCTCTCAAGTGTTGTAGGCAAGTTGAAAATAATAGTTGGGTAGTAGCATTGCCGCCTCAGTAGTTGTTAGGTGGAAAACCTTTTAATCCACTACTGTTTGTCCTTCGCCACCAGTAAGGAATGAGGTGGTAAACCTCAGTACTCTTAGAAAACCAGTACCAGATATTGATATTAGGAAGACCTTTTATCCAGTTATTATATACCCTTTGATCATCCTTTAACGATCCTACATCTAGCTATATCACATCACGTTCCCTGTGGAATACGATACCTGGAATACTCCCAGTGAAAGGCTACAATTGTACCGTCTACGTTGCGGTATATCCTTCGCCACTTCTGGTGTCAACAAGTTTTTATGGCGCCGTTGCCGGGGATAGATTAAAACTCTATTCTTAGTAGCGACATTAAGGAGTACCAACTACTTGCTTGCAAGGCTTAGTTCATTGGCTAATCCGAGGATTGCCCAAGTGTGCATGGAAAGGATCTTTTTGCCATTCTGTAGACATGGGAAGATGGTTCGCCGCTCCCCACTATCCAGTGATCAGGTCATGACTAAGCGCCCTGAGAGCTTTTGCACAGACCTGTTGGTCCAGCTGGGTGAGCTCGGTTGGGGGGAAATGGTATGTGCTTGTTGTTGTTGACGACTTTTCGAGATATTCGTGGGGTTTCTTTAGATGAGAATAATGGGACTTTCTCTTTGCTCGCAATCTGATTTTGTGTCTTCAGAATGAGTTCCCTTTGAACTCAATGCGAGCTATTAGAAGCGATAATGGTCCGAGTTCAAAAACTCGGATTTTGAGTGCGGATACATGGGTGTATGCGAGTCTCTGTGTGATGAGTGATGTCAACGGAGATGATGCGCATGTTCTTTGGCTTGTGTGTGCAGGTGTCGAGCACGGAGACAGTGGTCGATGCGCGGGTGAAGGTCAAGTTGCGACGTGCCTTTCCGACGGACGGGGCGCGATGAAGGATGGGCTTGCCGTGCGGCGGACGTGCCATGCCCGATGTATCGGACGGTGAAGGGCGGACGTGGACTTGGACTGATGGACTGGAGGCCGGAGGATCAGCTGTGGTGGCTGGCAGCCTGCACAGCGACAAGTGGAGAAGTGCGATCATGTCGGTGGAAGGGGTGCACAGGCGGTGCATCCCTCTACGACGCCGGTTTGTTGTAGAGCCCGGGAAAAACCAACGGTGGACGGTTTCCAGGTTTGGGCCTCAAAACCTGGGTGCTGGGTTTCCAGGTTGAGCCACAAACCTGGGCGCGTCGGTTTCCAGGTTGAGCCTCAAAACCTGGGCGTGGGCCGGTTTCCGAGTTTGGGCCCTCAAAACTCGGGCGCGGACGGTTTTCCGAGTTTGGCCACAAAACTCGGGCTGGAGGCTGGTTTCCCCGGTTTGGGCCTCAAAACCGGGGGCTGAGGAAAAGGCTGGTTTCCCGGGTTTGGGCCACAAAACCGGGGGTGCAGAGTGGTGGCGGCACGTGGCGGCGATCTGAAGGTTGCGTGGAGGCGACGCGGAAGACCGTGCGGGCGTGGCCGTCGGATCTACCTACCACCAGCGGGTGGACTAGAATAGCCTTAGGGTTAGGCTGGTCCGCTCTGTAAATACCAGTAGTGAGGGGTAGAGTAGGAAATAACTTAGGCTAGGTTAGTATAAGTAGTCTAGGGGAGACCCTCCTCCCTATCTCAAGTTAGAGCCATCTCTTTTGCTTCCTGCACTTAGGGTTTCCACTCTCCCATCCCCTGCTTTAGCTAGCTGAGATCCGCAGAGAGACTCACTCTGTGTATTGTTGATTTGAGGAAGTGAGGCCGTATCCTCCTTGTCGTAGCGTGTGTTTGCGCTTCGGCTTGCAATTCGTGGCTGTGATTCCGTTGTGTTCATGTTCTCTTCGGAATCCTTTTTCTCCCCGATTTTCCCGTCGCTTGATCTCTTTGCTCGGTTCATCTTTTGCAAATTCGTTTGACCAAGTTGTCCTAGATCGTGAGGCACTTCTTTCCACCGAAGGAATTAACCTCTAACCTCACGGTCTAGGAGATCGATCGATTTTTAGTTTTTCGGGTCAAGTTTTCTTTCTTCTTCCCCGAAATTCCTTCGATCCACCGATCCAGTTTTGGAGATAGGTTCGAGTCCTGATCTCTTAAGATAGCTCACTATCTACTCCTTGTGACTCATCTCACCAAGTTTGATCCCTAGAGGAATTGTTTTGGGTGAGATAGAGGCAAATCGGTGGACGAACGGGGCGCTGGCAGCGAGTCGACCGGACGCTCAGTCGGGGCGACCGGACGCTCGGTTCCGTGAGTCCGGTCGATGAACAGCACGTAGCCGTGTTCTTCACTTTGACCGGACGCTCCATTCATGTTTTGACCGGACGCATCGCTTTCACACACTGTTCATCGTGCTTGTTCGTTTCTGACCGGACGCACTCTCTCGACCGGACGCCCGTACTCGTGAGTCCGGTCGCGAACAGTAAGGTTCCAGAGCCGATTTTTGTTGACCGGACGCGTCCGGTCCCTGCTGACCGGACGCTGCCAGAGTCCGGTCGATCCAGTTCGACGCGTTTTCATCCGCAGTTTGTTCGTTCGTCTTTCGATTCGTGATTCGTTTGTGGCGTTGGATTTCTAACTTCGTGCTCTACAGAATTGGGCTTCCCGCTTTACAAAATAGCTGAATCCCCCTCGCGTTGCTCGGGGGAGGTTGAGGTTACCCAAAACCCTCCCGTCACTAGTTGACTTGCGTGAACTTGGGTGAGGAAGTTTTTGTGGTGCCTCGCTGTGATCCCTGGGATCATCCACCCTCTTCCAGGGTCGTGGGCATCACGTTTTTGGTAGTAGTTCTTGGGATTGATTTTGGACACTTGGCCAAAGTTTCGTGAGAAATTTTTTGGCTCCCATTCACCCCCCCCCTCTGGTCGCCTTGCTTTTGCATCTCGGTCCTTCAATTGGTATCGGAGCGGGTTAAGGATCTTCCACCTTAGCCGGTTCCAGATCCACCGAAGGCGACATGGATCGCGGCGTGGGCAAACCGCCGTTTTTCGATGGGACGAACTATGCGTATTGGAAGATACGTATGTCGGCCTATTTGCAGAGCTTGGGCGCTTCGATCTGGGATATTTGCAACTCCCCTGATTACGTGGTCTTGGCTGCTCGTGTGACTCACAGCAGATCGATGAGCACGATGCCAATAGCCGAGCCCGTAATGCTCTTTCTCTCTTGTTTGAGCATGGGTGAGTTTGATCGTGTTTCTCACCTCGCTACGGCTCGGGAGATCTGGGACACTCTCATGCGTTTTCATGAGGGCACCTCTCAAGTCAAAACCCGACTCTACGAGTCGTTCAAGCGAGAGTATGAGAACTTTAGACATCAACCTGGCGAGAGCATAGAAAGTTTATTCGCTCGCTTTCAGGTGATTGTCAACAGGATGAGGGCTAACAAGGAGCAGTTGCCTTTTGACGATCATGAGCGTGCTTTGAAGCTTTTGCACACTCTTGACCGTTCGGTTTGGGACTCCAAGGTTCAGGCGATCATCGAATCCCCTAACTATGAGACCCTCACCTGCGACGAGCTCTTCAGTAAGCTCAAGTCCAGTGAGATTGATGCTATGGCGAGGCTTCTTTTGAAAATCCTTCTCGCCCGTCCATGGCTTTGGTTTCCGGCTCTTCCTCTAACCCCTCAGCTGGTTTTGCGCTTTCTTCTCTCTTTTCTGTGACAGAGGACCAGCTGGAGTCTTTGGGAGACGACGAGTTGGCTTGCTTGCCAACCGGTTCTCGCGGTTCCACAACAACCGCATGAACCGTCGTCGAGGAGGAGGACGCACGGGATGCTACGAGTGCGGCGACCCCGACCACTTCATCGCCGACTGCCCCAAGAAGAAGAACAAGCATCTGGGGAAGGGCGATCACGGCCACAGGCGCGACTCCAAGTACAAGGAGAAGCACGTTCCCCCAAGGCACAAGAAGCGGGGCGGCTTCGACAAAGAGTACATCAAGAAGAAGTACTTGGAGAAGCAGCAAGCTGAGCAGCGCGCGTTCTTCGCCACGCTCAGCGACGTCGACGGCTCGGATGACGACTCCGCCAGCTCGAGCGATGACGAGTCCGAGAAGAAGAAGAGGATCGAGGACAAGCTGAACGGCCTCTGCTTCTTCGCCGACGACGACGGCTTCTGCACCATGGCGCTGGGCGATGAGGTCGACGGCAAGCCAGCGTACCCCTCGGAACGACGACGACGACGACACCTCCCAGGTATCTCTCACCTACGACGAGCTTTCCTCTGAGGTTGAGAAGTTGACTGATGCCCTCCTTAGCCAAGATAAGTTGCTTAGGCGTGCCGCTAGAGAGCGCAAGGAGTTCAGGCAGAAGTGGGAGGACACGGTGAAGGAGCTTGAGTTCGCTCGGTCCACCGTGGTTGTGTCGGAGGAGGCGGTTGCGAGTCGTGCACCGCGCACATGACTGACCTTCTCACTCTGAGAGGTAGTATGCTGCGTTGGTTGGAGAGGTGGATGAGCTCCGTGCTAGGCCCGCTTGTTGGGTGCGTGCAAGACTTGTCCTGTCTTGCAATCTGAGTTGGCAGAGAAGGATGCCAAGATTGAGTCTTTAGTCAAGGCCAGCTCAGATAGCACTTGTGTCTTGAGGTGTGCTTTGTGTGAGGGCCTGGAGATGGAGATTGCCAATGTGAAGCATGGCAAGATGCAAACCGAGGAAGAAAACACATACCTTCGGTCCATCTTGTCATGGGTCTCCAGTAGTGAGCCGCAGCTCGGGATGATGATCTCCCAATTCAAGCGAGCTGTTGGTGCCCCTGGTGTAGGTTTTGCTCAGAGTGTTGATCTCTCAGCCTTTGGGAAGATTGGAGAGTCTAGTGGTCTGAACCCATGTGAGAAGCCCAACTCCACCACTACTCCCAAACTTGCCAAGCTTCCACTCAAAGAGCCAGCCAAGCCTATCACCAAAGATGGTGTGGTTGAGGAACCCCGAGAGCTCCTCCAAGAACCCAGTTTGGGCACCCAAGCCAAACCACCTCAGAAACAAGCTTGATGCTATGCCACCCATTCGTGAGGAGTTGCCACAGAAGGGCAAAGGCAAAGTGAGCCACACCCACAGCTCTGGTCACCAACAACCCCCTTTGCGTGCGGTGAGGTACCAATGTGATTTTTGTGGGAGAGATGGCCACTTGAGCGAGTTCTGCTTTAGGCGCAGGAGAGGCGCGCAGGGCTCGGGAGATGGAGAACCCGGACATGTACCATCCAGCTCATGGTGGACATGTACCGAAGGCCCAGGGGAGAGCAGCTAGGTCCGGACGTCAGGGTCCCAGGCCTAGGCAGGAGAGAGAGCTCCGAGGAGAGACGCTAGAGCAGTTGAGCCCCAGGCTCCTAGGCGTAAACCTCGTAGAGAGCGTGCCCGACGGGGTCCTGCTTTTGCAGGTAATGGACCCCGTGGCGGAGGTTTAGTTGAGCGCTTTCCCCCACCGCAGTTTGAGTATCGCGGTGAGCGCTTCTTCCCCAGCGGACCACGTTTTCCTCAGCGTGGTGATCGCTTCCCTCGTAGACGTGCTAGGAATGGTTTTTCTGCTAACCGTTCTTTTGAGCAGCCGGCCCAACACTGGTATTACCCTTATTTCACTAACCCCAGTGTTGGACCGTATGCTCACCCTATGTCTTTCTATTGATGTAGGTAAGACGGTTGGAGGACGTTTGGTTGGTGGATTCCGGTTTGTTCGAGGCACATGACCGGAAAACCAAGTGGTTCTCCAGCCTTAGCCCGGTCGCCGGAAAGGAGTACATAACCTTCGGCGACAATAGTAAAGGTAAGGTATTGTCTCGTGGACGGTGCGGGTTAATGAGCACTTTGTGTTGCGCGATGTTGCTCTTGTTTCTAACCTGCATTTTAACCTTCTTTCTGTTTCGCAACTTTTTGATGATGACTATGAGATTCGTTTTAAACCGAACCTTAGTCGCATCTTAGATCCTCAGGGCGATCTTGTATGTCTGATTTCGCCCTTTGGGAAAGTCTTTTGTGCGAATTTCTCGGAATCGTTTGGTTCTTCTCGCTGTCTTTTGGCTAGTCCTTCTTCCTCCGATCTTTGGAAGTGGCATAGGAGGCTCGGTCATTTAAGCTTCGACTTGCTTGCAAGACTTAGCTCACTTGGCCTAATCCGAGGATTGCCCAAGCTTTCGATGGAGAAGGATCTAGTTTGCCATTCTTGCAGACATGGGAAGATGGTTGCTGCTCCCCACACCATCCGGTGACTAAGGTCATGACCTCGCACCCCGGAGAGCTTTTACACATGGACCTTGTTGGTCCGGCTCGGGTGAGCTCGGTTGGTGGCAAGTGGTATGTTTTGGTTGTTGTTGACGACTTTTCGAGATATTCGTGGGTCTTCTTTTTAGCTGAGAAGACCGAGACTTTCTCATTTGCTCGCAATCTGATTTTGCGTCTTCAGAACGAGTTCCCTTTGAACTCGATGCGAGCTATTCGGAGTGATAATGGTTCCGAGTTTAAAAATTCGGATTTTGAGAAGTTTTGTAACCGCCTTGGTTTGGAGCATCAGTTTTCTTCCCCCTATACACCACCTCAAAATGGTGTTGTAGAGAGGAAGAATCGGACCCTTGTTGAGATGGCCAGGACGATGCTTGATGAGCATAGGACTCCTAGGCGTTTTTGGGCCGAAGCTATGAACACTGCATGCTACATTTCGAATCGCATTTTTCTGAGAGCGTTTTTGAAGAAGACCTCTTATGAGTTGCGTTTTGGTCGCCAGCCCAAGGTGAGTTATTTTAGAGTCTTTGGTTGCCACTGTTTTATATTGAAGAAAGGCAACCTGGACAAGTTTGAGTCTCGTTCTTCTGACGGTGTGTTTTTTGGGTTATGGCACTCACACTCGAGCTTATCGTGTACTTAACCTTGACACTAACCGAGTCATGGAGACATCAGATGTCACCTTCGACGAGACTCTTGTTTGTCCCTCTTCTCGTTTTGAGCGTGCAGGTGATCATGAGGTTGGAGAGCCTCTTTTTGATGATGAGGACGAGGGTGCTGAAGGTATAGATATCCAGCACCCCCTCCACCTGCCGTGCCGCAAAGGGCGGCCTCGACGACGACTCACGGCCCCGACACTTCTTCTTCCTGGGGGCCGTGGGATCCTCCACCTCGCGCGGTACCTTTTGTACCCGGGGTGGAACCAGCTGCTGTTGAGGGGGAGGTCACTTCTTCCCGGGAGGCGCCACGACATATCCAGCGCCAGCACCCCCCTGAACAGATGATCGGCGACATCGACGAGCGAGTTACTCGCTCCAGGTCACAGCACATCTCGCACTTTGCTCATTCTGCTTTTGTTGCGTCTTTTGAACCCCGAGATGTTGGACACGCATTGACGGATCCGGATTGGGTCAATGCCATGCATGAGGAGCTAGAGAACTTTGAGCGAAATCGGGTTTGGGTTCTAGTGCCACCACCTCCTGACTGTAAACCTATTGGGACAAAATGGGTATTTAAAAACAAGCAAGGAGAGGAGGGCCACATTGTGAGAAACAAGGCCCGGCTTGTAGCGAAGGGTTATAGTCAGAAGGAGGGGATAGATTATGAGGAGACCTTCGCTCCTGTAGCTCGTTTGGAGGCTATTAGGATACTCTTGGCTTATGCTGCATCCATGGGTTTCAAACTTTTTCAAATGGATGTCAAGAGTGCCTTCTTAAACGGCTACATTGAGGAGGAGGTCTATGTCCAGCAACCCCCCGGTTTTGAAAATCCCAAGTTTCCAAACCATGTCTTTAAACTCCACAAAGCTTTGTATGGTTTGAAACAAGCCCCTAGAGCCTGGTATGAGAGATTAAAAACCTTTTTGCTAGCTAAGGGTTTTAAAATGGGATGTGTTGATAAAACGCTCTTTCTCCTCAAGCAAGGCAAAGATACTCTCTTGGTCCAAATTTACGTGGATGATATCATTTTCGGTGGTTCTTCTCACGCTTTGGTTGCCAAGTTTGCAGATACTATGAGCAGGGAGTTCGAGATGAGCATGATGGGCGAGCTGACCTTCTTTCTCGGGTTGCAAATTAAGCAATCCCGAGAGGGGACGTTTGTGCACCAGGGCAAGTACACGAGGGACTTGCTGAAGCGGTTCGACATGGGTGAGGCCAAGCCTCTTCCGACGCCCATGTCGACGACGACTGCCCTGGATGCCGACACGGATGGAGAAGCAGTGGACCAGAAGGAGTACCGCAGCATGATTGGATCGCTGCTCTACCTGACGGCGACACGGCCGGACATTCAGTTCGCCGTGTGCTTGTGCGCGCGCTTTCAGGCTTCGCCACGCACTTCTCACCGTCAGGCGGTGAAGCGCATCTTCAGGTACCTTCGTTTCACGCCTGAGTTCGGGATTTGGTATTCTGCTTCTTCCACCCTCTCGCTTTGTGGCTTTTCTGATGCTGATTTTGCTGGTTGTCGCATTGAGCGCAAGTCCACTTCTGGGACTTGCCAGTTTATTGGGTCTTCTCTTGTATCGTGGTCTTCTCGCAAGCAGTCTAGTGTCGCTCAGTCTACCACGGAGGCTGAATATGTTGCTGCGGCTAGCTGCTGTTCCCAGTTACTCTGGATGATGGCCACTTTGCGTGATTTTGGTTTGAGCTTTACTCGAGTTCCTTTGCTTTGTGACAGCACGAGTGCCATTAGCGTTGCTAAGAACCCCGTGCTTCACTCGAAAACCAAACACATTGATGTGCGCTTTCATTTCTTGCGAGACCACCAGGAGAAGGGTGATATCGACCTTCGCCATGTCGATACTCATCACCAATTGGCTGATATTTTCACCAAGCCTTTAGACGAATCAACCTTTAATAGGTTGAGGGGTGAGCTTGGTGTGTGTTTCCCCTTTTAGATGGGGGAAGCATTTTGAGATGTACAGACTGACTCTTTTATTTTGAGGCTCTTTTCTTTTGAGTTTCTTGAGTCTTTCCAATTGGTATCTTCTTTCTTTCAGTTTTGTGTCGGGCATACGCATTTACATTCTGAGCTTCATGTCTATATTCACTAGAATGTAATTATGCTCTTGTTAGTATTGCTCCGATACTTATGATGATGCTTGTAGCTTATGCTCCTTCTGATCACTGTTACATGTTATGAGCGAGCTATTTTTGGAATGGTGAATTATGCCTAATGTATATAAATCTGAAAATGTTCACCATTGAGATATGCAACTAGCATGTGTAGGGTGTGTTGAGTCCATTCCTGCTTTTCATATATGCTAGGTTGCTATGTCTCTAGTTCTGAGTCATTCACTTGCTTGGTTGTTCATAACTTGCTTAAAATCTGAACCAAGTATTGTTGAATTGAAAAGATCGAGATGGGATTGCTTGTCAACACCTCATGGTATTGAGACTGTTTCTCATTGCACCTTGAGTTAAACTTGAGCCATGTAGTGTATGACCGAAACCGTTGCTTTAAGCTTCTGATTGCTTCGGCATAGGCTTCGCACGGTTGAAAAGTTAGGCATTGACAAGCTTTCAACCTCTCGCAATCACATGCTAAAAATGAACTTGTGAACTCTTTTACCGCTGCAACTCCGATATGAATTTGAAATCACAAGTATATGCTTCATTCCTATGCATGATGATTGAACTTTGCTAGGGGTAGTTCACCTTGTATATATTTTAGCACTTGTTTGGATTCCTTCTATACATGTCTAGTGTTATTTTGATGGTGACTATCCTTTTTGGCTTAAAACTGCTCACATGCTCCTATGCTTCATATTTCGTATAAGTGATCAGTTTGAGCCTTTGCTATTTGAGTGCTTAATTGAGATGTTGGAGCTATACTGATTAGAGCATCTTTGCACTCTTTTGACTATATACTTGAAGCTCCTAACTTGCATTTTGACTTCATATGCATTTTGAAGGAGATCTTGTGTTCAGGGGGAGTTTATGTGAAGGGAGTTGCTTCTCCGATACCTTTTGGCCTTGATATGCATTTTCATTCAACTAGGGGGAAATTTATGCAAATCATATGCTCCTGTGTTGATCAACTAAGGGGAGAATCATTTGTCCTAGTTGCTTGCATTTGTCGAGGGAGTTTGCTAGTTGTGTTGAGCCGTTGCCTCTGTCTTGAGGGACTAGCAAACGTTCCTAGCTTTTCATGAGCTTTCATAATTTTTTTTGGCTTTCAATTGGTATCGTCTGGTGTGCTTTCCCATTTGGTTTGGGTTGATTTCCAATTGGTTCGGAGTGATTTTCTTGCTAGTTGTGTTGAGCCTCTGTGCCTCTATCTTGAGGGACTAGCATTTTGCTTCTGTTGTCCTCCGATCTTCAATTGGTATCTGCTAGCGGTGTTGAGCCTGTTCTACCTCTTCTTGAGGGCTAGCTTTGCTTTGCTTGGTTGCGTCGAGCCGTTGCCCATGTCTTTGGGGACCAAGTTTTCGCTTCATCCACTTGACCTTCTTTGGCTTTTGTTAGGCTTTTGGGTCATTTGGTTGGTTTTTCTCTTCTCACTCCTTCCTACCTCCTTCTTCTTATTCATGATTTGTTGTGGAGTTGACAATGCACTCATCAAGGGGGAGATTGCGGATACATGGGTGTATGCCGAGTCTCTGTGTGATGAGTGATTGTCAACGGAGATGATGCGCATGTTCTTTGGCTTGTGTTGTGCAGGTGTCGAGCACGGAGACAGTGGTCGATGGCGGGTGAAGGTCAAGTTGCGACGTGCCGTGCCGACGGACCGGGCGCGATGAAGGATGGGCGTGCCGTGCGGCGGACGTGCCATGCCGATGTATCGGACGGTGAAGGGCGGACGTGGACTTGGACTGATGGACTGGAGGCCGGAGGATCAGCTGTGGTGGCTGGCAGCCTGCGACAGCGACAAGCGGAGAAGTGCGATCATGTCGGTGGAAGGGGTGCACAGGCGGTGCATCCCCTCTACGACGCCGGTTTGTTGGTAGAGCCCGGGAAAAACCAACGGTGGACGGTTTCCAGGTTTGGGCCTCAAAACCTGGGTGCTGGGTTTCCAGGTTGAGCCACAAAACCTGGGCGCGACGGTTTCCAGGTTGAGCCTCAAAACCTGGGCGTGGGCCGGTTTCCGAGTTTGGGCCTCAAAACTCGGGCGCGGACGGTTTCCGAGTTTGGCCACAAAACTCGGGCTGGAGGCTGGTTTCCCGGTTTGGGCCTCAAAACCGGGGGCTGATGGAAAAGGCTGGTTTCCCGGTTTGGGCCACAAAACCGGGGGTGCAGAGTGGTGGCGGCACGTGGCGGCGATCTGAAGGTTGCGTGGAGGCGACGCGGAAGACCGTGCGGGCGTGGCCGTCGGATCTACCTACCACCAGCGGTGGACTAGAATAGCCTTAGGGTTAGGCTGGTCCGCTCTGTAAATACAGTAGTGAGGGGTAGAGTAGGAAATAGACTTAGGCTAGGTTAGTATAAGTAGTCTAGGGGAGACACCCTCCTCCCTATCTCAGTTTTAGCCATCTCATTTGCTTCCTGCACTTAGGGTTTCCTGCTCTCTCCATCCCCTGCTGTAGCTTGCTGAGATCCGCAGAGAGACTCACCTCTGTGTATTGTTGATTTTGAGGAAAGGAGGCCGTATCCTCCTTGTCGTAGCGTGTGTTTGCGCTTCGGCTTGCAATTCGTGCTGTGATTTCCGTTGTGTTCATGTCTTCTTCGCGAATCCTTTTTCCCACGATTTTCCCGTCGCTTGATCTCTTTGCTCGGTTCATCTTTTGCAAATTCGTTTGAACCAAGTTGTCCTAGATCGTGAGGCACTTCTTTCCACCGAAGGAATTAACCTCTAACCTCACGGTCTAGGAGATCGATCGATTTTTAGTTTCGGGTCAAGTTTTCTTCCCTTCCCCGAAATTCTTCGATCACCGTTTGGAGATAGGTTCGAGCCATGATCTCTTAAAGATAGCTCACTATACTCCTTGTGACTCATCTCACCAAGTTTGATCCCTAGAGGAATTGTTTTGGGTGAGATAGAGGCAAATCGGTGGACGAACGGGCTGCAGCGAGTCGACCGGACGCTCAGTCGGGGTGACCGGACGCTCGGTCCGTGAGTCCGGTCGATGAACAGCACGTAGCCGTGTCTTCTTCACTTTGACCGGACGCTCCATTCATGTTTTGACCGGACGCATCGCTTTCACTTCACTGTTCATCGTGCTTGTTCGTTTCTGACCGGACGCACTGCTCTCGACCGGACGCTCCGTACTCGTGAGTCCGGTCGCGAACAGTAAGGTTCCAGAGCCGATTTTTGTTGACCGGACGCGTCCGGTCCCTGCTGACCGGACGCTGGCCAGAGTCCGGTCGATCCGTTCGATTCGACGTTTTCATCCGCAGTTTGTTCGTTCGTCTTTCGATTCGTGATTCGTTTGTGGCGTTGGATTTCTAACTTCGTGCTCTACAGAATTTGGGCTTCCCGCTTTACAAAATAGCCTGAATCCCCTCGCGTTGCTCGGGGGAGGTTGAGGTTACCCAAACCCATCCGTCACTAGTTGACTTGCGTGAACTTGGGTGAGGAGTTTTTGTGGTGCCTCGCTGTGATCCCTGGGATCATCCACCCTCTTCCAAGGGTCGTGGGCATCACGTTTTTGGTAGTAGTTCTTGGGGATTGATTTCGGGACACTTGGCCAAAGTCTCGTGAGAAATTTTATTGGCTCCCATTCACCCCCCCCCCCTCTGGTCGCCTTGCTTTTGCATTCTCGGTCCTTCATTGAGAAGTTTTGTAACTCTTTGGGTTTAGAGCATCGGTTTTCATCTCCCTACACACCGCCTCAGAATGGTGTTGTAGAGAGGAAGAATCAGACCTTTGTTGTAACACCCTAGGTGTTAAGCAATCCTAAACTGCATAATTTGACATGGCATGAGCATAGCATCTCATCATTTCATGTGCATTTGTTTGCATGAGTGTTTAAGGTAAGTCCTTGCTTAGTCCTCTAGTGTAACCATGTTTAGATTTCTGTTTCTGACTTAGTGCCTTAAAACAAAGTTGTAGATCTTGATGAAAGAAACAACTTTGCTTAAAAGCACTTTCTCAGGAAAAGCTTTTAAATTGTGATTTCTTGCATTAGAAAATAGATTAGAAGTAAATTTATTTTTCTAAGCAGAATTTGGACTTGAGCCTTAAAGATGAATTGTTCCTTACAAAATTCTAAGCAACTTTGCTTTTAGGACCTTTTCCTAATTTCGCTTAGATTAGGAGTTATGGAGCATCAAAGTTTTGATCAAAACTCATTAGTTTAAACCTGCCAGTGGGACCCACCTGTCAGCCCCCTTCTTCCTCCCCGCGCGCGTCGCCCGCCTTCGTGCCGGCAGAAACCGCCTCGCCGTCGCGAGACCGCCTCTCCACCGGCCAAACCGACGCTCGCCGTCGCCCGTGGTTTGCGTCGAGCTCGCCACGTCGCCCTGGCACCCGGTGCTCGCTCGGCGCGTGGGCCGCACCACCCTGACGCCGCCGCGGCCGGTCGGGAGCTCACAAACTCGCCAGCCACTCCACCTCGCTCCGCCTCAATTGCCTTCGCTCTGCCTCGCGCTCGCAAGCCAACTCACTCTCTCGCCTCCCTTCTGCTCGCTCACAACTCGCCAACCACTCCACCATCTTCTCCAGTTCACCCAAACCGCCATTGCCGCCGAGCTTCACCGAGAAATTACTCACTCCCCGTTGCATCGCCGTTCGATTCCTTCTGCAAACCTCTCCGCCTTGACCTCCTCTTTCATCTGCAAGGGTTGGTTTCCCCTCTCTCCTCTCTAGCTGGCGGAACGCCGATTGCCATCCTCGGGTTCCCGCCATGGCCGCCGCCATGACCATAGCTTGGTCCGGCCATCTTCGGCCAAACCATCTCAAACCAAGCCCAGTTCTTACCTCCTCGACCTCCGTAGATGCTTCGGGTTAGATGGAGACCCTTCTCTTGCCCTGTCTCGACCGAACAGAGCCATGCCGCCGCCATGTTCGCCGCGAGCCGCCGCCGTGCGTGGCGCCGGACGATGCCGAGGCTGGCAAGGCTCGATAGAAGCCTCGGGAGGTAGCTTAGGGAGTGCTTGAGCTGGTGCTTGCGTCGCCGAGCCTTGGAATAGCCTGGCAAGGCCGCGCCGTAGGGTGACCGCTCCGCCATTGCTGCCGTCGAGCTTGCTCAGGTGATGCTCTGGCCGTGCGACCTAGCCGACCGTGTCCGCCTCGTGATGGTCAGTCTAGTGGTGGGGTTGGTGTCACCGGAAACTTCACCGCCGGCGAGCTAGGGCCGGTCAACTTCGGCGGGAGTGCTCTGCCTCCGACGCGTGGGCCCGTTGACCGCTGACGCATGGGGTCGCCCTGACCAGCGGGTCCCGCTTGGCAGAGAAGGAGAGAGAGAGAAGGAGAGAAGTCTGGGTGCAATAGCGCTCGGGATAGCCGGGTGCGCGAAGTGTTTTCGCTTGTGTCTGCGGGTGCCCTTTTCCGGGTGTCTGTAGCGTTTAGGATAGGGTTTTCTTTAAAATGAGTTTTCAGAATTTAAGTAAAGGCTTCAAAAACTCACACAAGGCTCATTTTAAGTCCAAATCTTATAAAACCAATTTTGTTGTGTTAAGCATGTTTAGATCTATCTGTGAAAATGTTAAATGCATTTTTGGTGATACTTTTATGTGTAGATTTAATTAAATTGGGAATTTCCTGTTAACTTGGAAAATGCATAACTAATTCTGTATAGGTCAGAAAAATGTGATTCCAGTTTTGTTAGGTTGGTATAGATGAGTAGTTTCAGGGAAAATATAATATGAAGTTGTTCTGTATAATGTTTTTTGCAGTAGCAATTAAAATGGTTAAATGCTGTTTTCTTGTAAAATTTGCAGTAATTAAAATATGAGGAATATGAACCTAATAATTTTTGCAGACTGCTCTTGTGCTAAGAAGTTTAGAAGAAAAATGTGAATTTGTTGTTTGACACTTTCTGTTAGGTGGTGTAGTTCAAAGCACCTTTTCACCAAAATATTTGTCTTTTTATAGGGGACAATGTTTAAATCCAAATGGCCTAAAATTTTAGCAGTGAACTGTTCTGTATAGTGTCAATCTATGGTAATTTTTGTAGATTTTTCTGAAGCTGTCTAGGGTGGGTTCCTGTTATAGGCATGATTAAAATGAATTTATTTCAGCAAGTAATTAGGAAAATAAGTTCTTTAAGTGAATCTAGCTGTGGTAATTATATAGTTTAATAAGTTGATTATGATGGATTAAATGGTTGGCTAGATGTTAGGTCTTTTATAAACACTAGGATGATGTTGACTACCTTGTTGAAGAGAATGCAGTAGATCACATGTGTTTATCTCCTATTTTTGTTAACTCCTGTGCATCACATATGCATCCTATGTGCATTCATCCTATTCATACACATTATACATCATACAGGATCAACGGAAGAGACCCTGACCCAGCCGACATAGGAAGAACCCAGCCAGGAGGAGAACCTGACCGAGGAAGCCGGAGGGACAGACGCCGAAAAGCTACCAGAGTGCCGCGACCACCATCCGTCGGACTTTGAGAAAGGCAAGCCCTGGAGCATTCTAACTCCTACGGTTTGCAAATGTTTTACAATTAACCTGATGATGAATGTTGCATTAGGTTATATGAATTGATTCCTACCGTTGATGCATTATTACTTATCCTTGTCCACCTGCAATATATCTTGATATCCCTGTGTAGGTCTAGGCTCGTATATGCTTAGCCCTGCTTAGACCGGTAAAAGTCGGGTGATTTCATGTCTCCCGCAGTAGGTGGATACTGATCATGTGTTAGCCTGTGCTATCATGAATATAACCATGTGATAATTAATTGGAGACAGAGGCGGGATGTAAGAGCAGCAGGACATGGGTTCTGTATGCTAGTAGGCTCCCGTCTGTGTCGCATAGGACCCATTCAGGAATGTCCCTTCAGTCAAATTGAACGCGTCGATCACTTAACGGAGTAGGTCGGAGTACCTCTCGTGAAGCCGAGTAAGGTTATTCGAGCCGGTGATGGAGATGTTGACGCCTAACACCCAGGGCCTCAGCTGTATCGTGGGCAACTATTCTGATCAACCTGGCATGGTCCGAGGGCAGGCAGGGCCTGATCGACCTGGCATGATCGTGGGCAGCTATAGCTTGAGCGACCTGGCACTGAGATAACCCCCGGTGTAGAAGGCCCCATTGCCGTCCCGCGCGTTGTGTTATCGAATCTCCTGACTGGTAGCTTACGACTGCCGTAGCCGGAATGTGTCGGGCGAGTGTGAGACATTTTATCCCCAGCTGGTAGGAATCGATTATAATCGCCATCGCTCCTGGACAGTGAGCAATTGATTGTAGACCATCGCCCGTAGAACTTATGGAACTAAGATGGTTTTGGAATCTGAAAGGCTATTGATGAAATAGTCACTCTTGATTGATTAAGTAGCCAAGTGCTTGTTTAGTTCAGGTGCAAACCTAGTAAGGTAGAGTTAATTATTAAAAGCAACTGCCAACACTCTAAACTGAGTTTATTTACTAAAGCTTTCATGCAAAGGAGTATGTGTAGCCAACCCCACCTATATAGCCTACATGATCCTTGGTGTCTCATTATTTCTGGTTTATGACGGGTAAGCCTAGCTGAGTACCTTCTTGTTCTCAGGGTTTTATTCCCTTGTTGTTGCAGATGGCCAATGCTTTTATGGCTATTGTGAGAATTGCTTATACCCGGTGACGGGAGATGACTAGACCAAGGGCATGGTCACCACTTATCTTATCTGTTGCTTTTGTGGACCTGATCAGATTGATGGCACTGTATTGAGAACAATCCAAACTTATGTTTAAGACTATGTTGCTTCCGCTATTACTATTAAACTATGGTTTGTAATATTATTTCGTACTTCGATGTAATTTGAACTATGTGCAACTGTGATGTAATCTGTGGACATATTCACTGAACTACTACGATCTTGGCTGGATGTTGTTGAAATGATTTGAAATCCTTCGAGATTTCCGGACTACCAGGTTTGTACGAGCTTAAGTACTTGATGATCTTTGCGATAAGTGAGGATCTCGGTGCTTAATCTGGTGCAAATTGGTCGGTTCTGTGCCAGCTGGCATCAGAGCATAGTTCAGTGTTACTGTTCATAGGTGTATTTGAAAACAATATTTTGCAAAGAATAAAACTATATTTGCCAACTTATAGTTATAATAGGATTTGGAAAATCTTAAGAATTTAAGTTAAGGTGTGCCATGGATCAAGTCCTTATGCCCAATAGGATCTTAGGTGGCTATCTAAGTACTAACTTTGGGGGCAATGCATCATGTTACTTTTTGTTATATGTTGTCGTCCATACGGCAAGGAATTGTATGGGTGCTATTCTTCGGAGTAGTAATATATGGATCAAATGCCTCTACGCCAAGGTAATCAGGGAGTTGTGAGGGAGTGCATAACCAAACATATGTTGGTCTAGGGGAGAGCTAGTTTGGTACTGGAGCCTGTACCCGTATGCACACGAGTACAAGCGAAGGTATTTAATTTTGGGTAGATGCAAGGAATGGGTAGTGTAAGGTGAGTGAGAGCATGATCGGACAATCGCCGGTCTAGGGGTGTGCTAGTCTGGTATTGGAACGTATACCTGTTACACACGAGTATATGTGAAGGTACTTAATTGTGAGAGTATTTTATTTGATGGGTGCATATACTGCTTACGTGTATACTAGGTGTGCACCTAAGTCAGTATTAGATTTAATTTCAGCAATGCATGATATTCATACTGTGGGCAGGGCTGAAATGATTTTCTGCAGGTACGCTAACTTGCGAATGTATAGTACGTTAGTTAATGCTATGAGTGAACGTTGTATGCCACCGTCTAGCCGTTAGTTTGTTAGGCAGTGAGGACGTATGTTACGCACATGCATCATGATCATACAACTTTGCATTAATCCTACTTCCTTCCTTATGATATCTGTCCCGTTTCTTTAAATAAAAGTTGTTCTCAACTAATTAAAAACTATGTGGATAAACTTCTTTCAGATGGCCCGTACCAAGCGTATAGCCCGTAAGTCGACTGGAGGCAGGAGGCCGAATTACATGTTGGGACCCTGGACTACCGAGGGATCAGAGGATTTCCTGGAGGAGTTCGGCATGCCTACCCTTTTGTGGAGAGTGTTGCACCTAGTCGGATACCAGGAGGGCTAGGAGCCGCAGTATGAGTGGCGTTGAGTCCAGTTTTCGGAGGACCACTATATGTACACAGTTGAGGTGGACGTACCCAGTCGCGATCTGTAGGACCATGTGTGGTGCCGTCGAGTGTTCGCACTGCAAGGTAGGACCCTGTGGGATGGAGCTAACAGGGTTGCCTATACCGTTCTTCGTGACATTATGGAGGATCACCTGGAGGTGGTCGCACAAGCCACTGCTAGCGTCTTCCCTACGGCGGACCCTTACCAGTCGGTGTGGTGTCAGCCAGGTGCCACCGCAGTTGAGACCAGTTCTTCGAAGCAGGAGCACTGTGCAGGACCAGCTGGGATTGCTATGGCTGCACTCATGGCTACCTATGGGTGTCTGTCACGTAGCTACGACCACCTGGACCACATTCTCAGTGAGGAGATAGCTGCACATCACCAGAGTCAGGAGGAGCATGCTACCGTGTAACACCCGGATTTTCGAAGAATTCCAAGTGCCAACTATATGTGTGCCAAGGAAGTCCACAAGACACATATAGCTCCAAATATGGAATTTTCTCAAAGACAATGCTTTATTACATAGCGAAACATATTTACATTAAGACTTACATATAAAAAAAGCAGAGCGAAAACTACTCTTCGGGACTCCAAACTCCAAAGGGACGGTTGACTGGGGGAACACCCGCCTAGAACACCTGGAACATCTTCAATAATTCTTCACTTGAAAACCACCATCTGGTACCCATCCGGGATTTTTATGTGAACCAACGACAAGTGTCAGCCCACCATGCTCAGCAAGTACAACTACGGGGATGCAAGGCTCGAAAGGCTTGACTCGGTTAACTGCGGTTAGCATTTTATGTTGAACATATTTTGTATTTACCATACATTACTAAGTATATGATCCCTGTTGTCCCAAAGTGTATGATCATCATTGCGTTAAAAAGAGGTAACCCCACCACCACCAACATACCCCACCATGGACATACTTAAAAAGGATCCGAGCCGCTCGTATCCGTGAGCACGGCTGATTTATCAGGTTTACACTCTGCAGAGGTTGTACACTTTCACCTTAGGCATTAGGCCGTATCCCATATGCCGGGGAGAGCCAATCCCACATTACCTCCTCTATGGAAGTATGGCAGGGTTTCACTACGTAGTCTTTCACTAGCTACTCTAACAAGTAGTAGCCGCAAGGTTTCAGCATCTAGGCGAATGGAGGCCCCCTTCAAGATGGCACACCTGACAGCCGACCAGTACACATCTTGACAGGCAGGAAGCCATTCTAAGCCTAGGCTCCCCTCTAGCGCCCTTCGGTAAACTACTACAAGCTAGAGAAAGTCTAGTTACACAACTAAGATCAGAGCCATATAATACCCAAGGTTGCACGGGATCTCCCGGGTGGCCGCTTTAAAAGATAGTCCCTGGGGTGGGTCACTGAGCAACACCAGGCTCCAGTGCCCTAAATGTGGTTAAAAAGCCTCTTTTAACATTTGTTCCATAGTCATTAATCAGTATTAAACAATTAGCAATTATATAGCACGTAGCATTTCTAGTCATATTATGCAAAAACCCTCCTATAGGTACAAGGTATACAGTTCAAGGTAACTAGTATGGTCCTATGGTTCATCATATTAGACACATGCATAATGATTACTGAGTCTTGCATTTAATAGGTCACAAGAAAACTGTAGGTTATACTTGCCTTCCAATAACTTGTATAGTTGGTCTCACTTCTTCGAAGATCTGCTTCTTGATAACCATGTACAGCTTGAACTCTAAATGGGGTAAAAGACACCATACAAGCATCCGTTCCAATCATCACATGCAAACAATTAATATTTCTATTAGAACAGTACACCAAGCATTGAAAATAGGTAGAGAAACATATATAAAGCTATTCTACTCGTCGATACGATCACATGAACATAAAGATCACTCTAATCGGAGCTAAAACAAGAAAGTTATAAAGAAAACAAGTTTCAGGGGCATTTTTATAAATAAAACTCATTTTTCGGGGGCTAACACGTAAAAACCGGGGACCTTAACATGATTAAACATAGCCGAAAGGGGCTAGCACGTGCAAACACGCTCGCTGGACCGCGGGTTCTAAATCTGAAAACTACGGGGTTGAAAACGCAAGAAAACAGGACCTGAATCTAATTACTTTGAACTGCACCAGGAGTGCGGGTTGATTTCTCGAAAAGATAGGGGCTTTTCTGCAAAAGCGGTGGCTGCAGCCGCGCGGGCGCTGACGCGGTGCCATGCGGCGTGATGCGATTGGCCGGTCCACCAGCTCGGCTGTGGACCGCGCGGGTTTGCTGGTCTACGGGCCCATGAGCCCGGCTCATACCCCTTCGGGGATGGAGCCCTAATCCTGGCCGTCCGTGGCCAGATGGACGGCGCAGGGGAGCCGACGAGCACGCGTGACGGTGGGAGCGGCGGCGCCGCCACCGAATCACGGCAGCGCGCTATTAGGGCGCTTCGGGAGCTCGCTGTCCCAGCGTTTCCGGCCACGGTTGGCCACACGGGCACCACCGGAGGGGAGCGGGGACAAAGACGACCTCGTTGGTGGGCTCGGTTGCGGCGGTGAGACTTACCACGGCGAGTCGATGGCCGTGAAATATGCAAAAGGGGAAAAACGCTCGGGCGAGCTCGTGCGCGCGCAAAAGAGCGAAGGCAGGGCACTGGGGCACCACGGGCGAGCTCGGCGTCGCTCGGGGTGGGCGCTAGGGCGGCTGGCGAGCTCTGCAGCGGCGACGGTTTGAGAGGCGCGAGCGGGAGGGTGAGGGGGAGGACGAGGGGGCCCTGCCGTGGCTTTATAGGGCCGGGGCGGGTGCGGTGGCGGCTAGTGGAGGCTCCACCGAGCTGGGGTGGCGGCGTAGTGGCCTTGATGGCCACTCGCGACCGTTACCGGAGGGGAGGGGGCGCGGCGGCGCAGACGTGGAGCATCGCGAGGTAGGGGAAAGGGTGCGGGAGGCTGTCGGGTGGGCCTGGGGCGTCGGACGGGTGCGCGCACGCTGACATGCGGGTCCAGGCGGACAGCGGCAGGAGCGGGGTGCGGGCGCGCGTTGCGCTCGCGGGCGAGCAGGCCGCGAGGAGCTGGGCCGCTGCGGGGCCGGTAGATAGTCTCACTACAGAGCTAGCTCACATGAATGCCGAGAGGGACCAGACACGTCAGAGGGAGTAGGAGACGACACAGCAGCTCAGTGATCAGCAGGGGATGACGACCTTTCTATCCACGATTATGGCCGAGACCGAGGCGTCGCTTCGTGGTGTTTGTCATGAGGGCTTGCGTGCGACCGAGAAGAACAGGCTTCTCATGCTTCAGGTGGGAGACTTGGAATTACAGCTTCACCATCTCCAGGACTACAACGACCGCCTACATGAGGAGATCCATCATCGGGAGATTGAGAGGAATCCTATCTTTCCTCAGGGAGACCTGGATCCTCGTGCTTCATCTAGTGGTTCTTAAGATATCTCGAGTGACGATGATGATGACGACGACGATGATGATGGTGCTATGAGGGAGTAGACTAGTTAGTGCTAGCGCGTAGTGATCTTGTCACATGTCCTCGCGCTTGATCTTTTGTGAGTAACATGTTGGATGTAAGGGTGTGTTATGGACCTGTGCGCGTGTGGTGCAAAACCTTTGAAAGTCCCATATGTATGGGCACCTGTGGATGCTATGTTGTCTTTTGCATGTTATGTGACGAGCACTTTTTATCATGTGATGATGCAATGTGGATTGAAATTTATTATGCCTCTGCAATTGTTTGGCGAATTCGTTTTCCGAATGATTTCTGCGGATACATGGGTGTATGCCGAGTCTCTGTGTGATGAGTGATTGTCAACGGAGATGATGCGCATGTTCTTTGGCTTGTGTTGTGCAGGTGTCGAGCACGGAGACAGTGATCAATGGCGGGTGAAGGTCAAGTTGCGACGTGCCGTGCCGACGGACCGGGCGCGATGAAGGATGGGCGTGCCGTGCGGCGGACGTGCCATGCCGATGTATCGGACGGTGAAGGGCGGACGTGGACTTGGACTGATGGACTGGAGGCCGGAGGATCAGCTGTGGCGGCTGGCAGCCTGCGACAGCGACAAGCGGAGAAGTGCGACCATGTCGGTGGAAGGGGTGCACAGGCGGTGCATCCCCTCTACGACGCCGGTTTGTTGGTAGAGCCCGGGAAAAACCAACGGTGGACGGTTTCCAGGTTTGGGCCTCAAAACCTGGGTGCTGGGTTTCCAGGTTGAGCCACAAAACCTGGGCGTGACGGTTTCCAGGTTGAGCCTCAAAACCTGGGCGTGGGCCGGTTTCCGAGTTTGGGCCTCAAAACTCGGGCGCTGAGGGTTTCCGAGTTTGGGCCACAAAACTCGGGCTGGAGGCTGGTTTCCCGGTTTGGGCCTCAAAACCGGGGGCTGATGGAAAAGGCTGGTTTCCCGGTTTGGGCCACAAAACCGGGGGTGCAGAGTGGTGGCGGCACGTGGCGGCGATCTGAAGGTTGCGTGAAGGCGACGCGGAAGACCGTGCGGGCGTGGCCGTCGGATCTACCTACCACCAGCGGGTGGACCAGATTAGCCTTAGGGTTTTCCTGGCCCGCTCTGTAATTAGAGTAGAGAGGGGTAGAGTAGGAAATAGACTTAGGCTAGGTTAGTATAAGTAGTCCAGGGGAGACACCCTCCTCCCCATCTCAGTTTTAGCTATCTCAGTTAGTGCTTTCATTTGCTAGGGTTTCCTGCTCTCCCATCCCCTGCTTTAGCTAGTTGAGATCCGCAGAGAGACTCCACTCTGTGTACTGTTGATTTGAGGAAGTGAGGCCGTATCCTCACCTTGGAGCACTGATCGATGGCTTGATTTGCGTCCTTGATTCGAGTTCGTGGCTGTGATTTCCGTTTTACTTGTGTTCTTCGCGGAATCCTTTTGCTCCACGATTTTCCCGTCGCTTGATCTCTTTGCTCGGTTCATCTTTTGCAATTCCGTTTGAACCAAGTTGTTCTAGATCGTGAGGCACTTCTTTCCACCGAAGGAATCATCCTCTAACCTCACGGTCTAGGAGATCGATCGATTTTTCGTTTCGGGTCACTTTTCCTCCCTTCCACCGAAATTCTTCGATTCACCGATTTGGAGTTAGGTTCGAGCCATGATCTCTTAGAGATAGCTCACTAACCTCCTTGTGACTTCACTCATCAAGTTTGATCCCTAGAGGATTTGTTTTGGGTGAGTTCTAGTCGAATCGGTGGACGAACAGTGAATTCGCGGGGTGACCGGACGCTGCCTCGGGTTGACCGGACGCACCAGTCGAGCGTCCGGTGGTTGAACTTTTTGTGCAAAGTCTCTGTGTTCGACCGGACGCTCTATTCACGTTTTGACCGGACGCACTGCTTCCACTGTTCATCGTGTTTGTTCGCTTCTGACCGGACGCACTGCTCCCGATCGGACGCTCCGTACTCGTGAGTCCGGTCGCGAACAGTAAGGTTCCAGAGCCGATTTTTGTTGACCGGACGCGTCCGGTCCCTGCTGACCGGACGCGTCCGGTCCCTGCTGACCGGACGCTGGCCAGAGTCCGGTCGATCCAGTTTCGCGCGTTTTCGTTCGCGGTTCGTTCGTTCTTGATCGGATTCAAATTCCGTCTTTTGTGTTGGCTTTCTAGGGTTGTCTAGTGTCCCGCTGTGCTTCTAGGAAGCATCCACCCTATATCTAGGGTCGTGGACATTAGCAAGCTCTAGGTTTCGCTCTTGGGGTTGATTTTGGGACAGTGGCATCTAGTTTCCGAAAGGAAATTTTGAAGCTCCCATTCACCCCCCCTCTGGTCGCTTTCGGGTAGCTTCTCGGTCCTTCAATTGGTATCAGAGCGGGTTAAGGATCTTCCACCTTAGCCGGTTCCAGATCCACCGAAGGCGACATGGATCGCGGCGTGGGCAAACCGCCGTTTTTCGATGGGACGAACTATGCGTATTGGAAGATACGTATGTCGGCCTATTTGCAGAGCTTGGGCGCTTCGATCTGGGATATTTGCAACTCCCCTGATTACGTGATCTTGGCTGCTCGTGTGACTCAACAGCAGATCGATGAGCACGATGCCAATAGCCGAGCCCGTAATGCTCTTTTCTCTTGTTTGAGCATGGGTGAGTTTGATCGCGTTTCTCACCTCGCTACGGCTCGGGAGATCTGAGACACTCTCATGCGTTTTCATGAGGGCACCTCTCAAGTCAAAACCCGACTCTACGAGTCGTTCAAGCGAGAGTATGAGAACTTTAGACATCAACCTGGCGAGAGCATAGAAAGTTTATTCGCTCGCTTTCAGGTGATTGTCAACAGGATGAGGGCTAACAGAGAGCAGTTGTCATTTGACGATCATGAGCGTGCTTTGAAGCTTTTGCACACTCTTGACCGTTCGGTGTGGGACTCCAAGGTTCAGGCAATCATCGAATCGCCGAACTATGAGACCCTCACCTGCGACGAGCTCTTCAGTAAGCTCAAGTCCAGTGAGATTGATGCTATGGCGAGGGCCTCTTTTGAAAATCCTTCTCGCCCGTCCATGGCTTTGGTTTCCGGCTCTTCCTCTAACCCCTCAGCTGGCTTTGCACTTTCTTCTCTCTTTTCTGTGACAGAGGACCAGCTGGAGTCTTTGGGAGATGACGAGTTGGCTTTGCTCGCCAACCGGTTCTCGCGGTTCCACAACAACCGCATGAACCGCCGTCGAGGAGGAGGACGCACGGGATGCTACGAGTGCGGCGACCCCGACCACTTCATCGCCAACTGCCCCAAGAAGAACAAGAACTTGGGCAAGGGCGAACATGGGCGCAAGCGCGACTCCAAGTACAAGGAGAAGCACGTCTCCCCAAGGCACAAGAAACGGGGCGGCTTCGACAAAGAGTACATCAAGAAGAAGTACTTGGAGAAGCAGCAAGCTGAGCAGCGCGCGTTCTTCGCCACGCTCAGCGATGTCGACGGCTCGGATGACGACTCCGCCAGCTCGAGCGATGACGAGTCCGAGAAGAAGAAGAGGATCGAGGACAAGCTGAACGGCCTCTGCTTCTTTGCCGACGACGACGGCTTCTGCACCATGGCGCTCGGAGATGAGGTCGACGGCGAGCCGGAGCGTACCCCTCGGAACGACGACGACGACGACACCTCCCAGGTATCTCTCACCTACGACGAGCTTTCCTCCGAGGTTGAGAAGTTGACTGCTGCCCTCCTTAGCCAAGATAAGTTGCTTAGGCGTGCCGCTAGAGAGCGCAAGGAGTTTAGACAGAAGTGGGAGGACACGGTGAAGGAGCTTGAGTTCGCTCGGTCCACCGTGGTAGTGTCGGAGGAGGCGGAGTGCGAGTCG
Source organism: Coix lacryma-jobi var. lacryma-jobi (assembly GCA_009763385.1). Taxonomy (NCBI): domain Eukaryota; kingdom Viridiplantae; phylum Streptophyta; class Magnoliopsida; order Poales; family Poaceae; genus Coix; species Coix lacryma-jobi. The sequence goes on from CM019824.1 coordinate 19,600,113, forward strand.
TGCACCGCGCACATGACTGACCTTCTCACTCTGAGAGGTAAGTATGCTGCGTTGGTTGGAGAGGTGGATGAGCTCCGTGCTAGGCCGCAGCTGTTGGGTGCATGCAAGACTTGTCCTGTCTTGCAATCTGAGTTGGCAGAGAAAAATGCCAAGCTTGAGTCTTTAGAGAAGGCCAGCTCAGATAGCACTTGTGTCTCGAGGTGTGCTTTGTGTGAGGGCCTGGAGATGGAGATTGCCAATGTGAAGCATGGCAAGATGCAAACCGAGGAAGAAAACACATACCTTCGGTCCATCTTGTCATGGGTCTCCAGTAGTGAGCCGCAGCTCGGGATGATGATCTCCCAATTCAAGCGAGCTGTTGGTACCCCTGGTGTAGGTTTTGCTCAGAGTGTTGATCTCTCAGCTTTTGGGAAGATTGGAGAGTCTAGTGGTCTGAACCCATGTGAGAAGCCCAATTCCACCACTACTCCCAAACTTGCCAAGCTTCCACTCAAAGAGCCAGCCAAGCCTATCACCCAAGATGGTGTGGTTGAGGAACCCCCGAGAGCTCCTCCCAAGAACCCGTTTTGGGCACCCAAGCCAAACCACCTCAGAAACAAGCTTGACGCTATGCCACCCATTCGTGAGGAGTTGCCACAGAAGGGCAAAGGCAAAGTGAGCCACACCCACAGCCCTGGTCACCAACAACCCCCTGTGCGTGCGGTGAGGTACCAGTGTGATTTCTGTGGGAGGGATGGTCACTTGATCGAGTTCTGTTTCCGGCGCAAGCGAGAGGCGCGCCGTGCTCGGGAGATGGAGAACCCGGACATGTACCATCCAGCTCATGGTGGACATGTGCCGAAGGCCCAGGGGAGAGCTGCTAGGTCCGGACGTCAGGGTCCCAGGCCTAGGCAGAAGAGAGCTCCGAGGAGAGACGCTAGAGCAGTTGAGCCCCAGGCTCCTAGGCATAAACCTCGTAGAGAGCGTGCCCGACGGGGTCCTGCTTTTGAAGGTAACGGACCCCGTGGCGGAGGCTTAGTTGAGCGCTTTCCCCCACCGCAGTTTGAGTACCGCGGTGAGCGCTTCTTCCCTAGCGGACCACGTTTTCCTCAGCGTGGTGATCGCTTCCCTCGTAGACGTACTAGGAATGGTTTTTACACTAACCCTTCTTTTGAGCAGCCGGCCCAACACTGGTTTTCCCCTTATTTCACTAACCCCAGTGTTGGACCGTATGCTCACCCTATGTCTTTTTATTGATGTAGGTGAGACGGTTGGAGGACATTTGGTTGGTGGATTCTGGTTGCTCGAGGCACATGACCGGAAACGCCAAGTGGTTCTCCAGCCTTAGCCCGGTCGCCGGAAAGGAGTACATAACCTTCGGCGACAATAGTAAAGGTAAGGTATTGTCTCGTGGGACAGTGCGGGTTAATGAGCACTTTGTGTTGCGCGATGTTGCTCTTGTTTCTAACCTGCATTTTAACCTTCTTTCTGTTTCGCAACTTTTTGATGATGACTATGAGATTCGTTTCAAACCGAACCTTAGTCGCATCTTAGATCCTCAGGGCGATCTTGTATGTCTGATTTCGCCCTTTGGGAAAGTCTTTTGCGCGAATTTCTCGAAGTCGTTTGGTTCTTCTCGCTGTCTTTTGGCTAGTCCTTCTTCTTCCGATCTTTGGAAGTGGCATAGGAGGCTCGGTCACTTAAGCTTCGACTTGCTTGCAAGACTTAGCTCACTTGGCCTAATCCGAGGATTGCCCAAGCTTTCGATGGAGAAGGATCTAGTTTGCCATTCTTGCAGACATGGGAAGATGGTTGCTGCTCCCCACCATCCGGTGACTAAGGTCATGACCTCGCACCCCGGAGAGCTTTTACACATGGACCTTGTTGGTCCGGCTCGGGTGAGCTCGGTTGGTGGCAAGTGGTATGTTTTGGTTGTTGTTGACGACTTTTCGAGGTATTCGTGGGTCTTCTTTTTAGCTGAGAAGACCGAGACATTCTCCTTCGCTCGCAATCTGATTTTGCGTCTTCAGAACGAGTTCCCTTTGAACTCGATGCGAGCGATTAGAAGTGATAATGGTTCCGAGTTTAAGAATTCGGATTTTGAGGTGTTTTGTAACCGCCTTGGTTTGGAGCATCAGTTTTCTTCCCCCTACACACCGCCCCAAAATGGTGTTGTAGAGAGGAAGAATCGGACCCTTGTTGAGATGGCCAGGACGATGCTCGATGAGCATAGGACTCCTAGGCGCTTTTGGGCTGAAGCTATGAACACTGCATGCTACATTTCGAATCGCATTTTTCTGAGAGCGTTTTTGAAGAAGACCTCTTATGAGTTGCGTTTTGGACGCCAGCCCAAGGTGAGTTATTTTAGAGTCTTCGGTTGCCATTGTTTTATATTGAAGAAAGGCAACCTGGACAAGTTTGAGTCTCGTTCTTCTGACGGTGTGTTTTTGGGTTATGGCACTCACACTCGAGCTTATCGTGTACTTAACCTTGACACTAACCGAGTCATGGAGACATCAGATGTCACCTTCGACGAGACTCTTGTTTCTCCTTCTTCTCGTTTTGAGCGTGCAGGTGATCATGAGGTTGGAGAGCCTCTTTTTGATGACGAGGACGAGGGTGCTGAAGGTATAGATGATCCAGCACCCCCTCCACCTGCCGTGCCGCAAAGAGCGGCCTCGACGACGACTCACGGCCCCGACACCTCTTCTTCCTGGGGGCCGTGGGATCCTCCACCTCGCGCGGTACCTTTTGTACCCGGGGTGGAACCAGCTGCTGTTGAGGGGGAGGTCACTTCTTCCCGGGAGGCGCCACGACATATCCAGCGCCAGCACCCCTCTGAACAGATGATCGGCGACATCAACGAGCGAGTTACTCGCTCCAGGTCACAGCACATCTCGCACTTTGCTCATTCTGCTTTTGTTGCGTCTTTTGAGCCCCGAGATGTTGGACACGCATTGACGGATCCGGATTGGGTCAATGCCATGCATGAGGAGCTAGAGAACTTTGAGCGAAATCGGGTTTGGGTTCTAGTGCCTCCACCTCCTGACTGTAAACCTATTGGGACAAAATGGGTATTTAAAAACAAGCAAGGAGAGGAGGGCCACATTGTGAGAAACAAGGCCCGGCTTGTAGCGAAGGGTTATAGTCAGAAGGAGGGGATAGATTATGAGGAGACCTTCGCTCCTGTAGCTCGTTTGGAGGCTATTAGGATACTCTTGGCTTATGCTGCATCCATGAGTTTCAAACTTTTTCAAATGGATGTCAAGAGTGCCTTCTTAAATGGCTACATTGAGGAGGAGGTCTATGTCCAGCAACCCCCCGGTTTTGAAAATTCCAAGTTTCCAAACCATGTCTTTAAACTCCACAAAGCTTTGTATGGTTTGAAACAAGCCCCTAGAGCCTGGTATGAGAGATTAAAAACCTTTTTGCTAGCTAAGGGTTTTAAAATGGGATGTGTAGATAAGACGCTCTTTCTCCTCCGGCAAGGCAAAGATACTCTCTTGGTTCAAATTTACGTGGATGATATCATTTTCGGTGGTTCTTCTCACGCTTTGGTTGCCAAGTTTGCAGATACTATGAGCAGGGAGTTCGAGATGAGCATGATGGGCGAGCTGACTTTCTTTCTCGGGTTGCAAATTAAGCAATCCCGAGAGGGGACGTTTGTGCACCAGGGCAAGTACACGAGGGACTTGCTGAAGCGGTTCGACATGGGTGAGGCCAAGCCTCTTCCGACGCCCATGTCGACAACGACTGCCCTGGATGCCGACACGGATGGAGGAGCAGTGGACCAGAAGGAGTACCGCAGCATGATTGGATCGCTGCTCTACCTGACGGCGACATGGCCGGACATTCAGTTCGCCGTGTGCTTGTGCGCGCGCTTTCAGGCTTCGCCACGCACTTCTCACCGTCAGGCGGTGAAGCGCATCTTCAGGTACCTTCGTTTCACGCCCGAGCTCGGGATTTGGTATTCTGCTTCCTCCACCCTCTCGCTTTGTGGTTTTTCTGATGCTGATTTTGCTGGTTGTCGCATTGAGCGCAAGTCCACTTCTGGGACTTGCCAGTTTATTGGATCTTCTCTTGTATCGTGGTCTTCTCGCAAGCAGTCTAGTGTCGCCCAGTCTACCACGGAGGCTGAATATGTTGCTGCGGCTAGCTGCTGTTCCCAGTTACTCTGGATGATGGCCACTTTGCGTGATTTTGGTTTGAGCTTTACTCGAGTTCCTTTGCTTTGTGACAGCACGAGTGCCATTAGCGTTGCTAAGAACCCCGTGCTTCACTCGAAAACCAAACACATTGATGTGCGCTTTCATTTCTTGCGAGACCACCAGGAGAAGGGTGATATCGACCTTCGCCATGTCGATACTCATCACCAATTGGCTGATATTTTCACCAAGCCTTTAGACGAATCAACCTTTAATAGGTTGAGGGGTGAGCTTGGTGTGTGTTTCCCCTTTTAGATGGGGGAAGCATTTTGAGATGTACAGACTGACTCTTTTATTTTGAGGCTCTTTTCTTTTGAGTTTCTTGAGTTTTTCAAATTGGTATCTTCTTTCTTTCAGTTTTGTGTCGGGCATACGCATTTACATTCTGAGCTTCATGTCTATATTCACTAGAATGTAATTATGCTCTTGTTAGTATTGCTCCGATACTTATGATGATGCTTGTAGCTTATGCTCTTTCTGATCACTGTTACATGTTATGAGCGAGCTATTTTTGGAATGGTGAATTATGCCTAATGTACATAAATCTGAAAATGTTCACCATTGAGATATGCAACTAGCATGTTTAGGGTGTGTTGAGTCCATTCCTGCTTTTCATATATGCTAGGTTGCTATGTCTCTAGTTCTGAGTCATTCACTTGCTTGGTTGTTCATAACTTGCTTAAAATCTGAACCAAGTATTGTTGAATTGAAAAGATCGAGATGGGATTGCTTGTCAACACCTCATGGTATTGAGACTGTTTCTCATTGCACTTTGAGTTAAACTTGAGCCATGTAGTGTATGACCGAAACCGTTGCTTTAAGCTTCTGATTGCTTCGGCATAGGCTTCGCACGGTTGAAAAGTTAGGCAATGACAAGCTTTCAACCTCTCGCAATCACATGCCAAAAATGAACTTGTGAATTCTTTTACCGCTGCAACTCTGATATGAATTTGGAATCACAAGTATATGCTTCATTCCTATGCATGATGATTGAACCTTGCTAGGGGTAGTTCACCTTGTATATATGCTTAGCACTTGTTTGGATTCCTTCTATACATGTCTAGTGCTATTTTGATGGTGACTATCCTTTTTGGCTTAAAACTGCTCACCTGCTCATTTGCTTCATATTTCGTATAAGTGATCAGTTTGAGCCTTTGCTATTTGAGTGCTTAATTGAGAAGTTGGAGCTATACTGATTAGAGCATCTTTGCACTCTTTTGACTATATACTTGAAGCTCCTAACTTGCATTTTGACTTCATATGCATTTTGGAAGGAGATCTTGTGTTCAGGGGGAGTTTATGTGAAGGGAGTTGCTTCTCCGATACCTTTTGGCCTTGATAAGTGCATTTTCAACTAGGGGGAGAAATTTATGCAAATCATATGCTCCTGTGTTGATCAACTAAGGGGAGAATCATTTGTCCTTGTTGCTTGCATTTGTCGAGGGGGAGTTTGCTAGTTGTGTTGAGCCGTTGCCTCTGTCTTGAGGGACTAGCAAACGTTCCTAGCTTTTCATGAGCTTTCATACATTTGTCCTTGTTGCTTGCATTTGTCGAGGGGGAGTTTGCTAGTTGTGTTGAGCCGTTGCCTCTGTCTTGAGGGACTAGCAAACGTTCCTAGCTTTTCATGAGCTTTCATAAGCTTTTTCTTTTGGCTTTCAATTGGTATCGTCTGGTGTGCTTTCCCATTTGGTTTGGGTTGATTTCCAATTGGTTCAGAGTGATTTTCTTGCTAGTTGTGTTGAGCCTCTGTGCCTCTATCTTGAGGGACTAGCATTTTGCTTCTGTTGTCCTCCGATCTTCAATTGGTATCTGCTAGCGGTGTTGAGCCTGTTCTACCTCTTCTTGAGGGCTAGCTTTGCTTTGCTTGGTTGCGTCGAGCCGTTGCCCATGTCTTTGGGGACCAAGTTTTCGCTTCATCCACTTGACCTTCTTCGGCTTTTGTTAGGCTTTTGGGTCATTTGGTTGGGTTTTCTCTTCCCACTCCTTCCTACCTCCTTCTTCTTATTCATGATTTGTTGTGGAGTTGACAATGCACTCATCAAGGGGGAGATTGCGGATACATGGGTGTATGCCGAGTCTCTGTGTGATGAGTGATTGTCAACGGAGATGATGCGCATGTTCTTTGGCTTGTGTTGTGCAGGTGTCGAGCACGGAGACAGTGATCAATGGCGGGTGAAGGTCAAGTTGCGACGTGCCGTGCCGACGGACCGGGCGCGACGAAGGATGGGCGTGCCGTGCGGCGGACGTGCCATGCCGATGTATCGGACGGTGAAGGGCGGACGTGGACTTGGACTGATGGACTGGAGGCCGGAGGATCAGCTGTGGTGGCTGGCAGCCTGCGACAGCGACAAGCGGAGAAGTGCGACCATGTCGGTGGAAGGGGTGCACAGGCGGTGCATCCCCTCTACGACGCCGGTTTGTTGGTAGAGCCCGGGAAAAACCAACGGTGGACGGTTTCCAGGTTTGGGCCTCAAAACCTGGGTGCTGGGTTTCCAGGTTGAGCCACAAAACCTGGGCGTGACGGTTTCCAGGTTGAGCCTGAAAACCTGGGCGTGGGCCGGTTTCCGAGTTTGGGCCTCAAAACTCGGGCGCTGAGGGTTTCCGAGTTTGGGCCACAAAACTCGGGCTGGAGGCTGGTTTCCCGGTTTGGGCCTCAAAACCGGGGGCTGATGGAAAAGGCTGGTTTCCCGGTTTGGGCCACAAAACCGGGGGTGCAGAGTGGTGGCGGCACATGGCGGCGATCTGAAGGTTGCGTGAAGGCGACGCGGAAGACCGTGCGGGCGTGGCCGTCGGATCTACCTACCACCAGCGGGTGGACCAGATTAGCCTTAGGGTTTTCCTGGCCCGCTCTGTAATTAGAGTAGAGAGGGGTAGAGTAGGAAATAGACTTAGGCTAGGTTAGTATAAGTAGTCCAGGGGAGACACCCTCCTCCCCATCTCAGTTTTAGCTATCTCAGTTAGTGCTTTCATTTGCTAGGGTTTCCTGCTCTCCCATCCCCTGCTTTAGCTAGTTGAGATCCGCAGAGAGACTCCACTCTGTGTACTGTTGATTTGAGGAAGTGAGGCCGTATCCTCACCTTGGAGCACTGATCGATGGCTTGATTTGCGTCCTTGATTCGAGTTCGTGGCTGTGATTTCCGTTTTACTTGTGTTCTTCGCGGAATCCTTTTGCTCCACGATTTTCCCGTCGCTTGATCTCTTTGCTCGGTTCATCTTTTGCAATTCCGTTTGAACCAAGTTGTTCTAGATCGTGAGGCACTTCTTTCCACCGAAGGAATCATCCTCTAACCTCACGGTCTAGGAGATCGATCGATTTTTCGTTTCGGGTCACTTTTCCTCCCTTCCACCGAAATTCTTCGATTCACCGATTTGGAGTTAGGTTCGAGCCATGATCTCTTAGAGATAGCTCACTAACCTCCTTGTGACTTCACTCATCAAGTTTGATCCCTAGAGGATTTGTTTTGGGTGAGTTCTAGTCGAATCGGTGGACGAACAGTGAATTCGCGGGGTGACCGGACGCTGCCTCGGGTTGACCGGACACACCAGTCGAGCGTCCGGTGGTTGAACTTTTTGTGCAAAGTCTCTGTGTTCGACCGGACGCTCTATTCACGTTTTGACCGGACGCACTGCTTCCACTGTTCATCGTGTTTGTTCGCTTCTGACCGGACGCACTGCTCCCGATCGGACGCTCCGTACTCGTGAGTCCGGTCGCGAACAGTAAGGTTCTAGAGCCGATTTTTGTTGACCGGACGCGTCCGGTCCCTGCTGACCGGACGCTGGCCAGAGTCCGGTCGATCCAGTTTCGCGCGTTTTCGTTCGCGGTTCGTTCGTTCTTGATCGGATTCAAATTCCGTCTTTTGTGTTGGCTTTCTAGGGTTGTCTAGTGTCCCGCTGTGCTTCTAGGAAGCATCCACCCTATATCTAGGGTCGTGGACATTAGCAAGCTCTAGGGTTCGCTCTTGGGGTTGATTTTGGGACAGTGGCATCTAGTTTCCGAAAGGAAATTTTGAAGCTCCCATTCACCCCCCCTCTGGTCGCTTTCGGGTAGCTTCTCGGTCCTTCAATTTCCATTGGCATGATTTATTGTTCTCCGCAATAATGGCAACGTCGCTTAATAATCATTGTTGTCGCTACATGCTGATGACGATGACTCGCAGTGGAGCGGGTGGTAGTGGTGGTAATGAAGATAACAGGGAGAATCGCAATCCACCACCTCCTCCACCACCCACGGTTGAGCAACTCTTTGCTCAATTTCTGGGGAGTCAACGCAACATTGAGGCACTTCCATGGGAGAATTTGGCGCATGGCAACCAACGCCCTGAGCCAAATCAATACAGCTCGTTCAAGGATTTTCTAGATACAAAGTCGTCGGTTTTCAAAGAAGCTACAGAACCCCTGGAAGCAGGAGAATGGTTGCACACTATGGAGTAGAAATTTCGGCTGCTCAAGCTCACGGAAGAGTTGAAGGCAGAGTATGCTGCACATCAGCTACAAGGACCAACCAGAATCTGGTGGGGACATCACCGCACCACTTATCCTACTCGTACACCTGTTACTTGGAGGATGTTCACAGAGGCTGTTCATGGGCATTACATTCCGCCAGGATTGACTCAAATGAGGGTGGCCGAGTTTATGAGCTTAACACAAGGAACTCGATCTGTGACCGAGTATCATCACTTGTTCAACTCCTTATCTCGTTATGCCTCGGACTTCGTTGATACCGATGCTAAGAAGATAGCTAGTTTCAAGAGAGGGTTAAATATCAAAATGGGAAAGTCAGTGGGTACTTCGTCTCGTACCGTCTTCAACGACTTTATCAGTGACTGTTTGATTCAGGAGAATCACAATAACAAGCACACTGCAAGCAAGGCTAGAAAGAGGACCCTGGAGTCTAGACCGTCTCAGCCTAGAGGACCACCAGCCCAGCGTTCTCAATATCGACCACCAGCACCTGGGGCTCGCTTCAGGCCGCCTCAGAAGAAGGGTCAGCAGCAAGCTCAGCGTGGCCAACGACCGTACAAGGTGGCAGCAAACCAAGCTCGAGCCGGTCAAGGCAGCTCAACTAGAAGCAAGCCTCTAGTTCGCGGGCCGTGCTTCAATTGCAATCAAGAGGGGCATTTTGCCAGGTATTGCCCACATCCGAAGAAGCAGCAGACCAATTACCCAGCACGTCTGCATAACATGACTGCTGAAGAAACCCGTGCAGGAGAGCCCATGACTACTGGTATGTGTCTCGTGAACCATCATCCTGCAGTTGTTTTGTTTGATACCGGATCATCGCATTCTTTCATGAGCAAGGCATTTGCACAAAAGCATAACCAAGAAATGTCTGAAATGGATTATGGGTTTTGCGTGAGCTCCGTTGGGAGTAGCGTGTTATCTAGACAGATGGTGTGTAACGTAACCATCAAAATTGGAGGGCATAAATTTGGAGCCAATTTAGTGGTTTTGCCTGGACTAAGTATGGATGTAGTCTTAGGTATGAGTTGGATGACTATGTGGAACACGGTGTTAGACACTGCAAACAGAACTCTTACCTTATCTGATAGTCGGATAGGTAACAAACTTCGTGTATCTGTTCCTCGAGGTGCCGATTTTGTTGACCTATCTTGCACTCTTGCTATAGAAGACCTCTCCAAAATTCCAGTTGTCAGGGATTTTCCGGATGTTTTCCTAGATGAGTTACCAGGGTTACCACCCAAGAGAGCAGTGGAGTTTGCAATAGAGTTGTTACCCGGGACTGCACCATTCTCTAGGAGACCGTATCGAATGCCACCCAATGAATTGGAAGAACTCAAGACCCAGATCAAGGAACTCTTAAGCAAAGGGTTCATTCAGCCTAGTGTGTCAGAATGGGGTTGCCCAGCTCTGTTTGTCAAGAAAAAGGATAAGTCCTTACGCATGTGTGTGGATTATCGCCCACTCAATGCTGTGACTGTTAAGAATAAGTATCCGTTACCAAGAATAGATATCCTCTTTGACCACCAGAGCTAAGGTGTTTTCCAAGATTGATTTAAGGTCAGGTTATCATCAGATCCGAATCCGACCATAGGATATCCCAAAGACAGCTTTCTCAACCAGATACGGATTATATGAGTATCTTGTTATGTCCTTTGGATTAACAAATGCTCCAGCATACTTCATGAGTTTGATTTACTCCGTGTTTATGCCAGAATTGGACAAGTTTGTGGTAGTGTTCATTGATGATATTCTGGTTTACTCAGAAAATGGAGAAGATCATGCAGAGCATTTGAGGGTTGTCTTATCTAGACTTAGGGAGCACAAGCTCTATGCTAAGTTCAGCAAATGTGAGTTTTGGATGAAGAAGGTACATTTTCTTGGTCACATTCTGTCAGAAGAAGGAATCTCAGTGGACCCTAGTAAAGTACAGGAAGTCATGGACTGGAAAGCTCCTACTTCAGTTGGTGAGATTCAAATCTTCTTGGGCTTAGCAGGGTATTATCGGCGATTCATCCCGGATTTCTCCAAGATTGCAAAGCCTATGACAAGTTTGTTGCAGAAGAATCAGAAGTTTGAATGGACAGAGGAGTGTGAAACTGCTTTCCGTACCTTGCGGAAACTATTGACCACTGCTCTGGTTTTAGCACAGCCAGATATTGAAAAGCCATTTGATGTCTTTTGCGATGCATTGAAGGTTGGCTTAGGATGTATTCTTATACAAGAAGGCAGAGTGATTGCCTATGCTTCTCGGCAATTAAGGAAGCATGAAGTGAACTACCCGACACATGATTTGGAATTAACTGCAGTTGTACACGCTCTGAAAATTTGGAGGCACTATTTGCTTGGAAATATTTGCAATATGTATACAGATCACAAGAGTCTCAAGTATATCTTCACTCAGGCAGAATAGAACATGAGGCAGAGAAGATGGCTTGAATTGATTAAAGATTACAATCTCCAAATTCACTATCATCCTGGTAAAGCAAACGTTGTAGCCGATGCTCTGAGTCGGAAATCGCATTGTAATGCTATGAAGCTACTACCAGAAGGTGAATTCAGTCTAATGCATCCTGCAGTACTACATGATTTGGAGTTATGCAGTGCATTGGTGGATCAAATCATAGAAGGACAGAAAACTGATAAGGGAATCTACCATATCAAGGAAAGGCTCAAGGATGAAACATAATCCGATAAGCATTTTCGAGTGGATGAAAATGGAGTTCTATGGTTCAACCAACGGCTAGTGGTGCCTAAGGATAGAGAACTCAGAAACCGGATTATGGACGAAGCACATTTGTCCAAGTTATCTATTCATCCTGGAAGTGTGAAGATGTATCAAGATTTGCGTCCCAGATTTTGGTGGACCAAAATGAAGAAGGAAATTGCTGCTTATGTGGCTAGATGTGACACATGTTGTCGAGTAAAGGCTATTCTCTTGAAACCAGCTGGAATGCTTAAGCCGTTAGCTATACCTGAATGGAAATGGGAAGAGGTGAGCATGGATTTTATCGTCGGTTTACCCACTACTCAAAAGGGCAAAGATTCGATTTGGGTAATTGTGGATCGTCTCACCAAGACCGCACATTTTATTCCAGTCAGGACCAGCTACAAAGCCTCGGATTATGCCGAGATCTACATGAGTCAGATTGTTCGACTGCATAGTGTACCAAAGGTTATAGTTTCCGATCGAGGACCGCAGTTTACTGCACCGTTTTGGGAGAAATTGCAAAAAGAATTAGGCACGGATTTAGTTCGAAGCTCCACCTATCATCCGCAAACGTTAGGGCAAACGGAAAGAATAAATCAAGTGCTAGAAGATATGTTAAGGGCCTGCGTAATATCAACGAAAGGTTCATGGGAGAAATGGTTACCTTTGGCAGAGTTTGCTTACAATAACAGCTATCAAGAAAGTATTCAGATGGCGCCTTTTGAAGCTCTATATGGTAGAAGATGCAGAACACCGATAAACTGGGTAGAACCAGGAGAACGTCGGTACTATGGAATTGACTTTGTCAAAGAAGCAGAAGAACAAGTTAGGATAATTTAGCTGCACAGTCCCGACAGAAAAGCTATGCCGATAAACGAAGAAGACCACTTGAGTTCAAGGTTGGTGACTATGTTTATTTGAAGGTTTTGCCTATGAAAGGTGTGAAACGCTTTGGAGTTAAAAGAAAGTTAGCACCAAAGTTTGTGGGACCTTATAGGATTGTGAAAAGGAGGGGAGAAGTAGCTTATCAGCTATAGTTGCCGGAACATTTGAAGGCTATATTTCCTGTGTTCCATGTCTTGCAGTTAAAGAAATGTCTTCGAGTGCCAGAAGAGGAGGTACAACCAGCCCGTATCAAGTTGCAATCCAATCTTACTTACTCAGTTGAACCATGTCGAGTACTCAATGAAAAAGAAAGAACAACTCGTGGAAGAATAGTAAAGCAATACAAAGTATCTTGGAGTGAGCAAGATGATCGGGGTGCTACTTGGGAGACAGACAACTATCTAAAGGAGGTGTATCCACGCTTTTATAATAAATGGTTCGTAATTCAAATCTCGGGACAAGATTTCTTTAAGGAGGGGAGGGTTGTAACACCCTAGGTGTTAAGCAATCCTAAACTGCATAATTTGACATGGCATGAGCATAGCATCTCATCATTTCATGTGCATTTGTTTGCATGAGTGTTTAAGTCCTTGCTTAGTCTCTAGTGTAACCATGTTTAGCTTTCTGTTTCTGACTTAGTGCCTTAAAACAAAGTTGTAGATCTTGATGAAAGAAACAACTTTGTTTAAAAGCACTTTCTCAGGAAAAGCTTTTAAATTGTGATTTTTTGCATTAGAAAAATAGATTAGAAGTAAATTTCATTTTCTATGCAGAATTTGGACTTGAGCCTTAAAGATGAATTGTTCCTTACAAAATTCTAACCAACTTTGCTTTTAGGACCTTTTCCTAATTCGGCTTAGATTGGGAGTTATGGAGCATCAAAGTTTTGATCAAAACCTCATTAGTTTAAACCTGCTAGTGGGACCCACCTGTCAGCCCCCTTCTTCCTCCCCGCGCGCGCCGCCCGCCTTCGTGCCGGCAGAAACCGCCTCGCCGCCGCGAGACCGCCTCTCCACCGGCCAAACCGATGCTCGCCGTCGCCCGTGGTTTGCGTCGAGCTCGCCACGTCGCCCTGGCACCCGGTGCTCGCTCGCCGCGTGGCCGCTCCACCCTGACGCCGCCGCGGCCGGTCGGGAGCTCACAAACTCGCCAGCCACTCCGCCTCGCTCCGCCTCAATTGCCTTCGCTCCGCCTCGCGCTCGCAAGCCGGCTCACTCTCTCGCCCGCTCTCTCGCTCACAAACTTGCCAGCCACTCCACCATCTTCTCCAGTTCACCCAAACCGCCATTGTCGCCGAGCTTCACCGAGAAATTACTCACTCCCCGTTGCACCGCCGTTCGATTCCTTCTGCAAACATCTCCGCCTTGACCTCCTCTTTCATCTGCAAGGGTTGGTTTCCCCTCTTCTCCTCTCTAGCTGGCGGAACGCCGATTGCCATCCTCGGGTTCCCGCCATGGCCGCCGCCATGACCATAGCTTGGTCCGGCCATCTCCGGCCAAACCTTCTCAAACCAAGCCCAGTTCTTACCTCCTCGACCTCCGTAGATGCTTCGGGTCAGATAGAGACCCTTCTCTTGCCCTGTCTCGACCGGAACAGAGCCATGCCGCCGCCATGTCCGCCGCGAGCCGCCGACGTGCGTGGCGCCGGACGATGCCGAGGCTGGCAAGGCTCGATAGAAGCCTCGGGAGGTAGCTTAGGGAGTGCTTGAGCTGGTGCTTGCGTCGCCGAGCCTTGGAATAGCCTGGCAAGGCCGCGCCGTAGGGTGACCGCGCCGCCGCTCCGCCATTGCCGCAGTCGAGCTTGCTCTGGTGATGCTCTGGCCGTGCGACCTAGCCGACCGTGTCCGCCTCGTGATGGTCAGTCTAGTGGTGGGGTTGGTGTCGCCGGAAACTTCACCGCCGGCGAGCTAGGGCCGGTCAACTCCGGCGGGAGTGCTCTGCCTCCGACGCGTGGGCCCGTTGACCGCTGACGCCTGGGGTCGCCCTGACCAGCGGGTCCCGCTTGGCAGAGAAGGAGAGATGTTTGGGTGCAATAGCGCTCGGGATAGCCCGGTGCGCGAAGCGTTTTCGCTTGTGTCTGCGGGTGCCCTTTTCCGGGTGTCCGTAGCGTTTAGGATAGGGTTTTCTTTAAAATGAGTTTTCAGAATTTAAGTAAAGGCTTCAAAAATTCACACAAGGCTCATTTAAGTCCAAATCCTGTGAAACAAATTTTGTTGTGTTAAGCATGTTTAGATCTATCTGTGAAAAATGTTAAATGCATTTTTGGTGATACTTTTATGTGTAGATTTAATTAAATTGGGAATTTCTGTTAACTTGGAAAATGCATAACTAATTCTGTATAGGTCAGAAAAATGTGATTCCAGTTTTGTTAGGTTGGTATAGATGAGTAGTTTCAGGGAAAAATATAATATGAAGTTGTTCTGTATAATGTTTTTGCAGTAGCATTTAAAATGGTTAAATGTTGTTTTCTTGTAAAATTTGCAGTAATTAAAATATGAGGAATATGAACCTGATAATTTTTGCAGACTGCTCTTGTGCTAAGAAGTTTACAAGAAAAATGTGGAATTTGTTGTTGACACTTTCTGTTAGGTGGTGTAGTTCAAAGCACCTTTTCACCATAATATTTGTCTTTTTCATAGGGGACAATGTTTAAATCCAAATGGCCTAAAATTTTAGCAGTGAACTGTTCTATATAGTGTCAATCTATGGTAATTTTTGTAGATTTTTCTGAAGCGGTCTAGGGTGGGTTGCTGTTATAGGCATGATTAAAATGAATTTATTTCAGCAAGTAATTAGAGGAAAATAAGTTCTCTAAGTGAATCTAGCTGTGGTAATTATATAGTTTAATAAGTTGACTATGATGGATTAAATGGTTGGCTAGATGTTAAGGTCTTTTATAAACACTAGGATGATATTGACTACCTTGTTGAAGAGAATGCAGTAGATCACATGTGTTTATCTCCTATTTTCTGTTAACTCTTGTGCATCACATATGCATCCTATGTGCATTCATCCTATTCATACACATTATGCATCATACAGGATCAACGGAAGAGACCCCGACCCAGCCGACACAGGAAGAACCCAGCCAGGAGGAGAACCTGACCGAGGAAGCCGGAGGGACAGACACCGAAGAGCTACCAGAGTGCCGCGACCACCGTCCGTCGGACTTTGAGAAAGGCAAGCCCCAGAGCATTCTAACTCCTACGGTTTGCAAATGTTTTACAATTAACCTGATGATGAATGTTGCATTAGGTTGTAGGAATTGATTGCTACCATTGATGCATTATTACTTATCCTTGTCCACATGCAATATATCTTGATATCCCTGTGTAGGTCTAGGCTTGTATATGCTTAGCCCTGCTTAGACCGGTAAAAGTCGGGTGATTTCCTGTCTCCCACAGTAGGTGGATACTGATCATGTTTAGCATGTGCTATCATGAATATAACCATGTGATAATTAATTGGAGACAGAGGCGAGATGTAAGAGCAGCAGGACATGGGTTCTGTGTGCTAGTAGGCTCCCGTCTGTGTCGCATAGGACCCATTCGGGAATGTCCCCTCAGTCAAATTGAACGCGTCGATCACTTAACGGAGTAGGTCGGAGTACCTCCCGCGAAGCCGAGTAAGGTTATTCGAGTCGGTGATGGAGATGTTGACGCCTAACACCCAGGGCCTCAGCTGTACCGTGGGCAACTATTCTGATCAACCTGGCATGGTCCAAGGGCACACAGGGCCTGATCGACCTGGCATGACCGTGGGCAGCTATAGCCTGAGCGACCTGGCACTGAGATAACCCCCGGTGTAGAAGGGCCCATGGCCGTCCCGCGCGTTGTGTTCTCAAATCTCCTGACTGGTAGCTTACGACTGCCGTAGCCGGAATGTGTCGGGCGAGTGTGAGACATTTTATCCCCAGCTGGTAGGAATCGATTATAATTGCCATCGCTCCTGGACAGCGAGCAATTGACTGTAGACCATCGCCCGTAGAACTTATGGAACTAAGATGGTTATGGAATCTGAAAGGCTATTGATGAAATAGTCACTCTTGATTGATTAAGTTGCCAAGTGCTTGTTTAGTTCAGGTGCAAACCTAGTAAGGTAGAGTTAATTATTAAAAGCAACCGCCAACACTCTAAACTGAGTTTATTTACTAAAGCTTTCATGCAAAGGAGTATGTGTAGCCAACCCCACCTATATAGCCTACATGATCCTTGGTGTCTCATTATTTCTGGTTTATGACGGGTAAGCCTAGCTGAGTACCTTCTTGTACTCAGGGTTTTATTCCCTTGTTGTTGCAGATGGCCAATGCTTTTATGGCTATTGTGAGAATTGCTTATACCCGGTGATGGGAGATGACTAGACCAAGGGCATGGTCATGACTTATCTTATCTGTGCTTTTGTGGACCTGATCAGACTGATGGCACTGTATTGAGAACAATCCAAACTTATGATTAAGACTATGTTGCTTCCGCTATTACTATCAAACTATGGCTTGTAATATTATTTCGTACTCTGATGTAATTTGAACTATGTGCAACTGTGATGTAATATGTGGACATGATCGTTGAACTACTACGATCTTGGCTGGATGTTGCTGAAATGATTTGAAATCCTTCGAGATTTTTGGACTACCGGGTTTGTACGAGCTTAAGTACTTGATGATCTTTGCGATAAGTGAGGATCTCGGTGCTTAATCTGGTGCAAATTGGTTGGTTCTGCGACACTTGTGGAGATGGCCAGGACGATGCTCGATGAGCATAGGACTCCTAGGCGATATTGGGCCGAAGCTATGAGCACTGCATGCTACATTTCAAATCGCATTTTTCTCCGAGCTTTCTTGAAAAAGACTTTTTATGAGTTGCGTTTTGGAAAACAGCCCAAAGTGAGTTATTTTAGAGTTTTCGGTTGCCATTGTTTTATACTGAAAAAGGACAACTTGGACAAATTTGAGTCTCGTTCTTCTGACGGTGTATTTTTGGGTTATGGTACTCACACTCGAGCTTACCGTGTACTTAACCTTAATACTAACCGAGTCATGGAGACATCTGATGTCACCTTCGACGAGACCATGGTTTGTCCTTCTTCTCGTTTTGAGCGTGCAGGTGATCATGAGGTTGGTGAGCCTCTTTTTGATGATGAGGAAGAGTGTGCTGAAGGGATGGATGACCCAGCACCTCCTCCACCTACTGTGCCGCAAAGAGCGGCTTCTACTACGACTCACGGCCCCGATCCCTCTTCTTCGACTTGGGGGCCGTGGGATCCACCACCTCGAGCGGTACCTTTTGTACCCGTGGAGGCACCAACTGCTGTTGAGGGGGAGGCTACTTCAGCTCGGGAGGCGCCACGCCACATTCAGTGCCAACACCCGCCTCAACAGATGATCGGCAGCATTGGCAAACGTGTCACTTGGTCAAGGTCACAACATATCTCTCACTTTGCTCATTCTGCATTTGTTGCTAATTTTGAACCCCGAGATGTTGGACACGCTTTGACGGATCCAGATTGGGTCAATGCCATGCATGAGGAGCTTGAGAAGTTTGAGAGAAATCGGGTTTGGGTTCTTGTTCCTCTTCCTCCTGAGTGTCATCCTATTGGGACAAAATGGGTTTTCAAAATCAAACAAGGAGAAGATGGCCATGTTGTGAGAAGCTGTGGCAGAACCTCCCAAATTAAGTGGCCCACATGCACCCATCATTGTCCCAAAGACTTCTGATTAGCGTGCATGACTTCCAAATGACCTAAGAGATCTATCGGGTATCCTCGGAAACTCGAATCATCCACGTTACATTCTTTTCAGGAATTTCCTCTTCAAGCATCATAGTATTACAACAGTTTTATAGATAAGATAAATCAGATAGATAAGATAAATCAGAGTAAAAGCGGAAAGGTTATACAACATAGATTGAAACTTAAGTTTAAAAGTTTACACACCATAAGTACTTGATACATAAAAGGTTCAGAACTTCATATTACATATACCACACAACTTTTGTTACTTGCCCAAGGTCAAACATCGGGGTCATCATCACTCTCCTCCACAAGAGTAAAGAAACATTGACCATCAAAAGGATGATCAACAAACTCACCTGCAACAAGGGTTAACAAACCCTGAGTACAAAAGTACTCAACAAGACTTAACCGTCTAGAAAAGAGAAGAAGACTCAGGTATGAAGGCTATAGGGATTCAAGGTAAGGCTTTAGCAAGATCAAAACATTTCTTTTGCATAAAAGCTTACTAATAGTAAAACCTATTTTCAAGTTTTAACTCAAGATTAAATTTCATGACTACCTAAAGATTTTCAAACTTTCATAATCACATCACATCTTTAGTTCCCATCTCATAAGATCCAGTTATTACTACGGTGCGGGTCAGTGGATTGAGGCTCCATATCCGAGGAAACACGACGATTCGAATCGATTAAACCCAGCTGGGGATTCAGTACCACACGACATATGTAGAACTTAATCTTGCATATATCAACCCTATCTATAGATCCTCCCATACAAGAACGGGTCCAGCGTCACCCGAGAGTATAGTACACCTCGAACCCGATTATCTCATAGCCCCGAGGGTACACGCTACTCCCGCCATCCCTCCAGTCCCAGTACGCGGTTATCCGTTCTCAAGTATCGGAATAGCTATAGACGAGGCTTACCACCGCATGTGGGCTGTACTCAAAGGTCTCAATCACAGCAGGCCAACAACGATAAGGTCCTATGTTGAGTAACGTTACAACAAGACTCCACTCTTGATGTATGTTACGATAATTATAATTCCAAAACACGGAGTATCAAAACATTTAAGGGAAGCGTGAGAAAGCAAGGCTAAGCATTTCTATCATTTGTGTAAAGCAGGTGTCAAGGTATGATATATCAATAACAAGGTTGATCATGCATCAATAGGTTTAAAACATTTATTTGATAAACATCTAATGCATCAGGTTATCAATAGTAAGTGTAATTGTAAATTCAAGGAAAGGGTTAAATGCACTGGGGCTTGCCTTCGTGATCAGCGAAATCCGGCGATTCAGAAAAACCAGAAGGATTCGCACACTCAGAAGAAACCCACTGCGGATCAGATCCTTCCAAAACGAGATCTACACGTAAAAGTGTATATGCATGGTCAATGAGATGCTTATGACATGATCATGGTAAAGATGGAAATTTTCTAAGATATAAACATTCATTTTGTACAACTTTCCATCGCGGTACAGTTGCAAACTAACAAACCCAACTCGCATAGACATACAAGGTTATATGAGTGAAGTTTATCTACACCAAGCAGCAGATCAAGATAATTCACCTAATTTTACTTTCAAAACTTCCTTGAGTACAACTTTCCTTCATCATATGGAAACAAACTAACTTAAATATTAAACCATATATTATTACTAAACAAGTTTTATTATCTTCCTTAAGCAAGGTTATGTAACTAACAAGCAACAAAAGATCATCTGCATAAAGGAATCCATAACCATCCACTGGTGGTCAAACAATCCAAAAATCACACAAATCTAAAGGGATTAACAATTTCTATTTATTTTATAAGTCATTTTAATAAGCCTTTACTTATGAACAAATCATACTTGTTCAAACAGAACTGAAATTAATCATGAAGGTAGATATCAATGACATAAACTCACATGTCAAATTTCATGATTTTTGTAGAAACACAGAAAATCACATAATTCATCAAAGTTGCATTTATTAATTAAAGTACAAATTTAATTGTCATAGTAAAAGTACTCGAAACACAAGTTTTATAATTTTTATATTAGCACAGGCATGCTATCATCTAACATGTCAAATTTCACAATTAACAGAGCTATATAAAAATTATAGCAAAAACAACAAACTTAGCTACTGTACAAAAAGATATAAAAAGAAAAACTCATTTCTAGCCCAAACTGGGCTTTCAGCCCGCTCCCGCGCGGCCCAATGCGCGCGAAAGACGGCCCGGCCTGACTCCCGCCCGCGCGCCTTGGCTCTTTTGCAGAAAAGCCCTTCGGCTTAAATGAAAATAACCCGCAGTCCAAAGCACTATTCACATGAGTCACGGACTTTGCAACCAACACCCTGCACTTCCTCATCTTCGCAACTGCGAGGTCCCCGACCTCGGCCAAAGCGGACGGCGGCGCACCGAGTGCCGGCGAGCCCTACGCCGGTCAACTCCGGCCACTAGAGACTCAACTAACGCGAGCACGAGCACCGGCAGGTCACCCGCAACCGATAGAGCCTCTAACCCTAAACTCTACCGCTCCGATGAGGTCTGGCCACGCACGGCGGCGGACCGGACCACGGCGAAGCTGTTCCGGCAAACTTAGGCCGGTAGCAAAAGAATAGAGGGGCTAGGAAGCTCCAGTAGCTCACCCTGATGCTGACTGCGTAGCTGGTTTGAGCGGAGAAAACACGGAGGGGAGAAGTCCATGGAGCAGTGGCTTGCGGCGGCGAGCTCCGGCGAAGACAACGATGTTCCGGCGAGACCTGAACATCAAACAGAGAACCATCGAGCCGATGAGTACTCTGGGGTCACGGTGAAACATAAACATGAGAAAGTGAGAGCAGAGGAGTGCTCGGTTGAGCGGACCACAGCGAGTTTGAACTCGGCGGCGTTTTCGCCCGGCGGGAAGGAAACCGGCGAGCACGAGCTCTGTGAGGCAGTAGAGATAGAAAGGATGGGTTCTGGAGGTGCGCAAGAGAGTAGAGAAGTTATAGATGCGGTCAATTTTGGATGAGGACGATCAGAGGCAGTGAATTTGGGATTTGGATGGAATGGAGCCCGTCGGTGCCCTAGGTGGCAAGACGGTGACGGCGAGCTCAGGAGAAGGCGCCACGACGCGAGGGAGAGCGCCAGCAGCTGCTTCACCTTGCCACGAACACGGCTGCGAGCTTATTCGAGAGAGAACGGCGCCCCACGCACTGGCGTCGCCGATCAAATATCGGCTGCCACTGCCATGAACAGGGAAGCAAACTCATCCCCCCCTTTTCTCCTTTCTACCCTTTAGATATTTTGAAACTACTTTGAATTTTTGAATATAAGTTGAAAATATGTTAAAATATCAAATGCTCAGAATTCAATACTGAACATCTTTTATTTTTGCAACATAAGCAAAATATGCATAAATTTTGAATTAGGGTTTGAAAATCAAAAGGGGACAAAAAGGGCAAAAGTGTATTTTTGCAATTACTTTTGATTTCGAATGAAAACCTGAAAAACTTTATACATCAAAGTTGATCCTTATGAAAAATGGAGCAACTTTGCTTTTTAGAGCACACCCAAATTCTTTTTAGATTTTGATTTATAAGAAAGGGGATAAAATAGGTTTTTTAAATTAATTAAACTATTTATTTGAATTTCAACCAAATTTGAATTATACCTCAATGGTGACTTGAAACATGTTCCAAATACACCTTTGAGACATAATACCAAGGTTTGGTCCAAAATTCCAGTTACTAAATAAGAAATTACCATAATACCCTTATAAAGCATATAAGCACTAATCACCACATAAGAAAACATAAACTAGGGTTGCAAACTTAAACACTCCTTACCAACTAAGCACAAGCATGAAGAAATAAACTTGTTTTTAGTGAATGCATATTTAAATTATCAACTCAGATGAAATGCCAGTGCATATGATGACATGTCAGGTTTTAGTTTGCTTAACACCAGAGTGTTATAGCTCTTTCCCCCTTAAAGAAATCTCGTCCCGAGATTTAACCTATAGGCTAACTAGTTGAAAAGGAAATGTGTCAGGCACTTCCATTACTAACCTTTACATAAAGCAGGGAATAGGAAACCATACTACAGATTACAAGGACTAGACAGAAAAAAGAAACTCAGGAAAACTTTCTAAGAGGAACTCTTCTGACTCCCATGTGGCTTCATCTTCGGTATGTTGATTCCATTGAACTTTGTAGAACTTGACAGTTCTTTTTCGAGTGACCCAATCTTTTTGGTCAAGAATCTTGATAGGATACTCTGAATATGTCAGATCAGGCTCTAATTCAATCTCTTCAACATGAATGACATGATCAGGCACTTGAAGACATTTCTTTAACTGAGAGACGTGGAACACATTATGAACTGATGATAGCTGTGGCGGTAAATCAAGTTGATATGCCACCTTTCCACATCTTTTAAGGATCTGATAGGGACCTATATATCGAGGTGCCAATTTTCCTTTGATTCCAAATCGAGTAACTCCTTTCATTGGTGATACTTTGAGATAAACATAATCATTAACTTTAAAGGTAAGAGACCGACGTCTCTTATCGGCATAATTCTTTTGCCTGGATTGTGCTTTCTTCATGTTCTCTCGAATTAACTTGACTTTTTCTTCAGCTTCTTGGACTAAGTCAACCCCGAAGAGACTACGTTCTCTAGGTTCAGACCAGTTCAAAGGTGTTCTGCATCTTCTGCCATATAGAGCTTCAAATGGTGCCATCTTAATGCTCTCTTGATAACTATTGTTGTAAGAGAATTCTGCTAAAGGCAAACATTCATCCCATTTTTCTGAATAACTGAGCACACAGGATCTTAACATATCTTCTAAGATCTGATTAACTCTTTCAGTTTGACCCCCAGTCTGTGGATGATAAGCGGTACTACGCAGAAGCTTGGTACCCAAAGATTTATGTAAGTGCCTCCAGAAAACATTGACAAACTGTGTCCCTCTATCAGATACGATAGTCTTTGGAACACCATGCAGACTCATAATTCTGTCAAAATATATCTTGGCATAGCTAGATGCAGGATATGTTGTCTTGACCGGTATGAAATGAGCTGATTTGGTCAGACGATCAACAATGACCCATATGGAATCAAACCCTTTTGATGTCTTAGGCAGACCCACTATGAAGTCCATACTAATATCATCCCACTTCCAAGATGGAATTGGTAATGGTTGCAATTCTCCAGCTGACCTAAGATGAACTTCCTTCACTTTTTGACAAGTATCACATTTAGCTACATAGCTAGCAATTTCAAGTTTCATCTTAGTCCACCAGAATCTCTGTTTCAGATCATGATACATCTTATTACTGCCTGGATGTACTGAAAATCTTGTTGCATGAGCTTCATCAAGAATCTGCTTTCTGAGTTCAGGAACCTTTGGAACCACTAACCGATCCTTGAACCAAATTACTCCAGCTTCATCTATTGTGAATTTGGAATTCTGTTCAGAATGAATCTTTTCTTTCAGATGGATCATACCCTTGCTTTCTTTCTGGGCTACAATGATCTGGTCTTTAATGGATGATTGAACTGTCATATTTATAAGATCTCCTTGGGGAATCATTTCAAGGCTTAACTTTTCAAACTCATGACACAAGGTAAGATCTATAGGTTTGACTTCCAAACAATTACAAAGGCTCTTTCGACTGAGTGCATCTGCCACTACATTGGCTTTACCTGGGTGATAGTGTACTTCAATATCATAATCTTTTATCAGCTCTAACCATCTTCTCTGACGCATATTCAATTCAGATTGAGTGAAGATGTATTTCAAGCTTTTATGATCAGTATATATGTGACAAATATTACCCAACAAATAATGTCGCCAGATTTTCAGAGCATGGACTACAACTGCTAACTCTAGATCATGTGTTGGATAATGTTCTTCATGTCGCTTAAGTTGTCGTGAAGCATAAGCAATGAATCTGCCTTCTTGCATCAGTACACACCCAATGCCTTTGCCTGAAGCATCACAATAAACATCAAAGGATTTTTTAATATCTGGCTGAGCTAATACTGGTGCAGTTGTCAATAACTTTTTCAGAGTCTGAAAAGCTTCTTCACATTCTGATGACCATACAAACTTAGTGTCATTCTTTAGCAGTGTTGTCATTGGCTTAGAGATCTTGGAGAAGTCAGGGATAAATCTACGATAATACCCTGCTAATCCTAAGAAACCCTGAACTTGATGTACTGAAGTTGGTGACTTCCAGTCAAGAACTTCTTGAACTTTGCTTGGATCTACTGCAACACCATCAGCTGACAGAACATGACCCAAGAATTGAACTTCATCTATCCAGAACTCACATTTACTAAATTTAGCAAATAATTGATGTTCTCTCAGACGAGTCAACACTATTCTGAGATGTTCTGCATGCTCTTCTTTGGTTTTAGAATAAATGAGAATGTCATCAATAAACACAACCACGAACTTATCTAGCTCTGGCATAAACACTGAATTCATCAAGTACATGAAATGTGTTGGGGCATTGGTCAGACCAAAAGACATGACTAGATATTCATACAGACCATATCTGGTAGTGAACGCTGTTTTCAGAACATCTTCTGGTTTAATCTTGATCTGATGATACCCTGATCTCAAATCTATCTTCGAAAATACTTTTGCACCAGCATGATCAAAGAGAAGATCAATACGAGGTAAAGGATACTTGTTCTTGATTGTCACTTCATTCAATGGACGATAATCAACACATAGCCTCAAGGTGTTGTCCTTCTTCTTCACAAAGATCGCTGGACAACCCCATGGTGATGAACTAGGTCGAATGAAACCTTTATCTAGCAAATCTTGCAACTGAGTTTTCAATTCTGCTAACTCTTTTGGTGGCATTCTATAAGCTCTTCTGGCTATTGGTGCTGTCCCTGGTTTGAGTTCTATTTCAAATTCCACATCACGATCAGGTGGCAGACCAGGTAAATCTTCTGGGAACACATCAGGAAACTCACAGACCACTGGAATGTCTTTCATTTCTTTGACAGAGGTAGCACACACTCGCTCAACTGCTCTCTTAAGAGTGGGAAGATGGACAAGAAGTTGAGACTTGCTATAAGGTAAGTTGAGCTTGATGGTTCTATTCAAGGTGTCTATTACTGCACCTCTCTGGTTCATCCAGTTCATACCCAAGATCACATCTATACTTTGATCTTTTAAAACTATCATGGATGTTGGAAATATATATCCACCCAGATCTATAGGTACCTGATGTACCATTTCCTTAGTACATAGTCGACCCCCAGGCGACTGTATAAAGAATTTATCTTTGGTTTCACCAATAGGTATATTATGCTTCTCCGCAAATGTTCTATTCATGAAAGTATGTGATGCACCAGAATCAAAAAGTGTAATTGCTGGGTGTTGAGCAATAGGGAACATACCAAGCATAACAGGTTCTCCTTCAGGAATAGCTTCTACCTGAGTATGGAAAACCTTGCCTATTTTTGGAGTACCCTTACCCTTCTGATTGTTCTGTGCATTTCCCTTGTTCTGGTTTACTTGCTGATTTCCCGCTGGCCTTGATACATTGGCATTGGGAACATTCTGTTTTGGATAAGGACATTCACGATAGAAGTGTCCAACCTTTCCACAATTGTAGCATGGATAACTTGTAGCTTGTGGCACTGGTGGACGATTGACAGGAACATTCGGCTGACGTTGAACATTGAAAGGCATAACAGGCCTTGCAAAAGTTTTCTGAGGATTCTGTTGCTGAGGTGGACGGTAAGGTGGGCGATAAGATGAGCGGAACTGCTGGACTGGATGATATACCAGCCTCTGACGCTTCTTGCTGCCGCCAGATGATCCAGACCCTGACACAATTCCCTTCTTCTTCTTAGCCTCCTTATGCTTGCGGTTCTTTTCTTCACTAGATATAGCAACATTCACTGTCTCAGGATAATTTATATTGCCACAAGTTGTCATCATAGACTGAAGCTTTGTATTCAAACCTCCCATGAAACATGCCTTGTTCTTCTCATCAGTGTTGACCTGGTCAATGGCATATTGGGACAGATGATTAAACTTCCCAATGTACTGCATAACTGGCTCATCTTCCTGACGGAGAGCTAAGAACTCTTCAAGCTTCATCTTCATAATTCCATCTGGAATATAATGAGCCCTAAAGGCCTCCTTGAATTCAGCCCAAGTGATTCGGTGGCCGACTGGTTGAACAGCCAGTAAATTTGCCCACCAAACCCCTGCGGCTCCTCGAAGTTGCTAAGCTGCAAATGCTGGCTTCTGAACTTCAATGCAATTGATAAGACTGAACTTTTGTTCCATGGTGTGAAGCCAATCATCAGCTTCAAGAGGTTCATCAGCTTTAGTGAACACTGGACGACGGGTATCAGTGAAATCAACATATGTTGTCTCCTCTCTGTTATTACGGCCACGACCATGTTGACCAACATTCTGATTTTGTGCTAACAGAGTTGTTGCATTGACCAATGCTGCAATTGCATCAGCCAAAGAGGGTGGAACTGGTGGTGCATTAGGGATATCATCCTCACCACCATACTTTGATTAACATTCATACTTAACCATTATACATCATAGCATGCATAACATGTTCAACTTATTTATCAGACAAGTCCGCTCTTGGGCAGGACTACTGAAACCACTATCTTACACAACTAGCCATGCTAGAGGTTTTCTGACTAACTAGGTTACAAAGTCAGAAAGATCACACTATGATACATCTCATGTTTACTTAACCTCTAGATCTATCACTCCCCCTCAGTGATGAGCTCATACTCCACAGGCTCTACTTCCTCATCATCTTCTTCTTCTACTTCCCCCTCAGATTCATTTTTAGGAGTAGGTGGCGTAGCAGGTTCTGGCTGCAACCGTGTAGTCAGCTCCTCCACGTGCCTGTGTAGTTTAGCATGATGTATCTCCATGAGGTCCTGATTATCCCTCATGACATCTACCCCGGTTCGTGCCCGATTCCTCTGCTCGATAGCCTTCCTCCACTTGCACTCATACTCTTGGTGCTACTCGTGGTGGTACTGCAACTGCTCACTTAACTCTTCTCTCTCTCTGGTATTCCTCAACCTTTCTCCATTTGCCCTTGCCAATTCCATGTACAGGCGGTCTACTTCTGCCTGAAGTTGTGACGAGACACTATTACTACCTTCACCTTCTTCATAAGCAACCACTGGCTGATTGCTCCCCACACTTTCATCATCTCTTGGGGCAAGAACGTGTCGAGGAACACCTCGAGGTCCGGTACACTTACGTGCAGTCTGCTTGGTACGGGCCATCTGCTAAAATATATATTTTGAATATTAGAACTATATATGTTCCAAGATTAAGAGATAGAGTTTTATAATTAAATAGGCATATTAACTCTATTTCTATACTTAGATACAACTTTAAAAGGGAAAGTTAATTATATGCTATCAATTATGATGCATGAATCGTACTTACGAACAAAGCATACATCAAACAAATAATTATCTTTAAATTAGTCACTTATCATAAATGTGAATAAACTTTCTTTTCACAATTAGGGCAATATCATAATGTTATAAACATTGTTCCTTAGATATAAATATTACCATAACTATACTAAAAACATATCCATTTAGATAGAAGGATAAGTCTAAAGAATGAATTAAGACAAGTCAGAAGCATAAGACAAGTCTAGAAATAATTTGGACTCAAACTAATTTGGAATTTAGTTTGACTCAAAACTTTTGAAGTTTCCAAAAACAAATACTGTTATACTTTCTAAGGGAACCTGCTCCGATACCAGCTATGGCAGAATCACCCAAATTAAGTGGCCCACATGCACCCATCATTGTCCCAAAGACTTCTGATCAGCGTGCATGAGTTCCAAATGACTTAAGAGATCTGTCGGGTATCCTCGGAAACCCGAATCATCCACGTTACATTCTTTTCAGGAATTCCCTCATCAAGCATCACAGTATTACAACAGTTTTATAGATAAGATAAATCAGAGTAAAAGAGGAAAGGTTATACAACATAGATTGAAACTTAAGTTTAAAAGTTTACACACCATAAGTACTTGATACATAAAAGGTTCAGAACTTCATATTACATATACCACACAACTTTTGTTACTTGCCCAAGGTCAAACATCGGGGTCATCATCACTCTCCTCCACAAGAGTAAAGAAACATTGACCATCAAAAGGATGATCAACAAACTCACCTGCAACAAGGGTTAACAAACCCTGAGTACAAAAGTACTCAACAAGACTTAACCGTCTAGAAAAGAGAAGAAGAGTCAGGTATGAAGGCTATAGGGATTCAAGGTAAGGCTTTAGCAAGATCAAAACATTTCTTTTGCATAAAAGCTTACTAATAGTAAAACCTATTTTTAAGTTTTAACTCAAGATTAAATTTCATGACTACCTAAAGATTTTCAAACTTTCATAATCACATCACATCTTTAGTTCCCATCTCATAAGATCCAGTTATTACTACGGTGCGGGTCAGTGGATTGAGGCTCCATATCCGAGGAAACACGGCGATTCGAATCGATTAAATCCAGCTGGGGATTCAGTACCACACGACATATGTAGAACTTAATCTTGCATATATCAACCCTATCTATAGATCCTCCCATATAAGAACGGGTCCAGCGTCACCCGAGAGTACAGTACACCTCGAACCCGACTATCTCATAGCCCCAAGGGTACACGCTACTCCCGCCATCTCTCCACTCCCAGTACGCTGTTATCCGTTGTCAAGTATCGGAATAGCTATAGACGAGGCTTACCACCGCATGTGGGCTGTACTCAAAGGTCTCAATCACAGCAGGCCAACAACGATAAGGTCCTATGTTGAGTAACGTTACAACAAGACTCCACTCTTGATGTATGTTACGATAATTAGAATTCCAAAACACGGAGTATCAAAACATTTAAGGGAAGCGTGAGAAAGCAAGGCTAAGCATTTCTATCATTTGTGTAAAGCAGGTGTCAAGGTATGATGTATCAATAACAAGGTTGATCATACATCAATAGGTTTAAAACATTTATTTGATTAACATCTAATGCATCAAGTTATCAATAGTAAGTGTAATTGTAAATTCAAGGAAAGGGTTAAATGCACTGGGGCTTGCCTTCGTGATCAGCAAAATCCGGCGATTCAGAAAAACCAGAAGGATTCGCACACTCAGAAGAAACCCACTGCAGATCAGATCCTTCCGAAACAAGATCTACACGTAAAAGTGTATATGCATGGTCAATGAGATGCTTATGACATGATCATGGTAAAGATGGAAATTTTCTAAGCTATAAACATTCATTTTGTACAACTTTCCATCGCGGTACAGTTGCAAACTAACAAACCCAACTCGCATAGACATACAAGGTTATATGAGTGAAGTTTATCTACACCAAGCAGCAGATCAAGATAATTCACCTAATTTTACTTTCAAAACTTCCTTGAGTACAACTTTCCTTCATGATATGGAAACAAACTAACTTAAATATTAAACCATATATTATTACTAAACAAGTTTTATTATCTTCCTTAAACAAGGTTATGTAACTAACAAGCAACAAAAGATCATCTGCATAAAGGAATCCATAACCAGGGAGTAAATCATGCTAGTTTTCCACTGGTGGTGAAACAATCCAAAAATCACACAAATCTAAAGGGATTAACAATTTCTATTTATTTTATAAGTCATTTTAATTAGCCTTTACTTATGAACAAATTATACTTGTTCAAACAGAGCTAAAATTAATCTTGAAGGTAGATATCAATGACATAAACTCACATGTCAAATTTTATGATTTTTGGAGAAACACAGAAAATCACATAATTCATCAAAGTTGCATTTATTAATTAAAGTACAGATTTAATTGTCATAGTAAAAGTACTCAAAACACAAGTTTTATAATTTTTATATTAGCACAGGCATGCTATCATCTAACATGTCAAATTTCACAATTAACAGAGCTATATAAAAATTATAGCAAAAACAACAAACTTAGCTACTGTACAAAAAGAAATAAAAAGAAAAATTCATTTCTAGCCCAAACTGGGCTTTTGGCCCGCTCCCGCGCGGCCCAATGCGCGCGAAAGACGGCCCGGCCTGACTCCCGCCCGCGCGCCCTGGCTCTTTTGCAGAAAAGCCCTTCGGCTTAAATGAAAACAACCCGCAGTCCAAAGCACTATTCACAGCAAAAGAACAGAGGGGCTAGGAAGCTCCAGTAGCTCACCCTGATGCTGACTGCGTAGCTGGTTTGAGCGGAGAAAACATGGAGGGGAGAAGTCCACGGAGCAGTGGCTTGCGGCGGCGAGCTCCGGCGAAGACAACGATGTTCCGGCGAGACCTGAACATCAAACAGAGAACCATCGAGCCGATGAGTACTCTGGGGTCACGGTGAAACATAAACATGAGAAAGAGAGAGCAGAGGAGTGCTCGGTTGAGCGGACCACGGCGAGTTTGAACTCGGCGGCGTTGTCGCCCGGCGGGAAGGAAACCGGCGAGCACGAGCTCTCTGAGGCAGTAGAGATAGAAAGGATGGGTTCTGGAGGTGCGCAAGAGAGTATAGAAGTTATAGATGTGGTCAATTTTGGATGAGGACGATCAGAGGCAGTGAATTTGGGATTTGGATGGAATGGAGCCCGTCGGTGGCCTAGGTGGCAAGACGGCGACGGCGAGCTCAGGAGAAGGCGCCATGACGCGAGGGAGAGCACCAGCAGCTGCTTCACTTTGCCACGAACACGGCTGCGAGCTTATTCGAGAGAGAACGGTGCCCCACGCGCTGGCGTCGCCGATCAAATATCGGCTGCCACTGCCATGAACAGGGAAGCAAACTTATCCCCCCCTTTTCTCCTTTCAACCCTTTAGATATTTTGAAATTACTTTGAATTTTTGAATATAACTTGAAAATATGTTAAAATATCAAATGCTCAGAATTCAATACTGAACATCTATTATTTTTGCAACATAAGCAAAATATGCTTAAATTTTGAATTAGGGTTTGAAAATCAAAAGGGGACAAAAAGGGCAAAAGTGTATTTTCGCAATTACTTTTGATTTTGAATGAAAACTTGAAAAA
This sequence comes from Coix lacryma-jobi var. lacryma-jobi, assembly GCA_009763385.1. Lineage (NCBI taxonomy): Eukaryota > Viridiplantae > Streptophyta > Magnoliopsida > Poales > Poaceae > Coix > Coix lacryma-jobi. The sequence goes on from CM019824.1 coordinate 19,631,141, forward strand.
CCTTATACATCAAAGTTGATCCATATGAAAAATGGAGCAACTTTGCTTTTTAGAGCACACCCAAATTCTTTTTAGATGTTGATTTATAAGAAAGGGGATAAAATAGGATAAGAGTGTTACAGAAACAAGGCCAGACTTGTAGCCTAGGGGTATAGTCAGAAGGACGGGATAGACTATGAGGAGACTTTTGCTCCTGTAGCTCGTTTGGAGGCGATTAGGATACTCTTGGCTTTTGCTGCATCCAAAGGGTTCAAACTTTTTCAAATGGATGTCAAGAGTGCCTTCTTAAACGGCTACATAGAAGAGGAGGTGTATGTGAAACAACCCCCCAGTTTTGAAAATCCCAAGTTTCCAAACCATGTTTTTAAACTTCACAAAGCTTTGTATGGTTTGAAACAAGCTCCTAGAGCCTGGTATGATAGGTTGAAAACCTTTTTGCTTGCTAAGGGTTTTAAAATGGGATGTGTGGATAAAACGCTCATTCTCCTCAAGCAAGGCAGTGACACTCTCTTGGTCCAGATTTACGTGGATGGTATCATTTTCGGTGGTTCTTCTCACGCTTTGGTTGCCAAGTTTGCAAATACTATGAGTAGAGAGTTTGAGATGAGCATGATGGACGAGTTGATGTTTTTCCTCGGATTGCAAATTGTTGACACCAAAATTTGGTCGATAATGTCAAAATCAAGAATGTTTCCTATTTAAAATAATATTTTGGATTCGGTTAGGAAATATTATTTCAAATATATTTTTGGAGATACATGAGATCTGGGAATTCCTCACGTGAAGATATGCATACACATGCGACGCCAAGACTTGCATGTTCATCTATTTGCATGTACGGCCAATTAAGGTATTTGGCCATGTCTATTCCTAATTCAGGTAATATATGGGTATATGTTGCTAGCGCTACATGAGGAAAAAGGAATATATTTTATTTGGGTGCAACTCAGCAATGGAAGGACATGTATCATGTACGTGCATATACAAGAACGAATAGATGTCATGTTCGGCTGGATGTGTCTGCATACGAGACCTTAATTTGCCGATTCAATCAAATAAGATAAGACGCGTCAGTCAAGGGGTCTTCATTAGCAAGGACTCTACAAACCGAATTCGAGTCTATGTATGTTTCCTTTTATATATCTTATTAGGCTAGAAATTTTAGGACTCTTGTCCGCCCAGGGTAGAAATATAAACCCTCGGCCATTGTAAAAATTGTTCACAACCACATCAATACAAACCGGCCCCGTGCCACTTTTCGAGTCCTTAGTCGTGTCGTCGAGTTCTTCGAGAGGAATCATCGATCCGTCGACCTCCGTAAGTACCGACAACCTTGCTATCATGTCTAGTATCGTGCGGTGGATTTAGATATGATGCAAGTAGTCTCGTACGTTAAGCTTAGTATCGTGTGGCAGATTTAAGCTTATGACGAGAAGTTTTTGCTTATGCCTTGTATCGTACGGCGAATTAAGTCATGAGTAAAAATAGTTATCGGGTCGGTTAGATTTGGCAGATCTAATAGATTCATTAAGTTATCTCGTGTTATATGTTTTATTTAATTCATACAACACCTTTTGCCCAATCTAGATTGATCTTCGTTCGGCCTCGTTGCATGAGTCTCATTATGCTTTGCAAATCATAAGATCTTAATGGCCGAATCGACTTTCAATCTAGATTGTTACATGTTGTGGGTTCATGCATGTCGACCATGTTTAGGTTTTGATAGAGCTGAGTGCCGTGCGGCAGGTGCAGGTTTTTAGATTAGTCTAATCATGCTTTGCTTGTATGTTCCTTCTTCATGGACACCAGTTCGGCTAGTTTGCCGATTCTGGTTAAGCTTACATGAGTAATGAGTATATATAGTTTCTGTTTGGATATACACATGCTTTTAGCTTCTTATAATTAGATCGTATCATGCGGTGGATTAATCTAATTATGAGGAGTGGTGTAGACTTATAGCAAGTGGTATCATGCGGTGGATTAGCTTTGCTTGAGTTTATGCTTGATGGGTTTATGAAAGCTAGACGTGCGGCAGACTAGTTGGATTAGCCTATGCATGTGTTATTTGAATAGATTTATATTTACAAGTTACCCTTTTATCCTTTTGTTACTTATGTGTTCGGCATTCAACATGTTTATGAGCCTTATCTTTATGCTTGCCGAATGACATTATAAACCTTGTTCGACAAACAGCTTCTATAGCTGTGTGCCGTCGTCATTGGCTATCGAAGCCGTACATATGGAACTGTCTGGTCTCACCCGATATGTTCCAAGGTATTCTCATACTTTTATCCCTTGTTGGTTTTCAGGTCAAACCGACTGGCACGCTCGCGGATTCAGTACACTCCGGGCACCCGATTGAAGCCAGCCTCGTTCGGCTTGCTGTGTGCCTCGGCGCGAAGCATCACGTTTTGCGTCAACACAAATCAGGCAATCTCGAGAGGGAACGTTTGTGCACCAGGGCAAGTATACCAAGGATATCTTGAAGAAATTCGATATGGGTGAGGCCAAGCCTCTTCCAACACCCATGTCGACCACGACGGCCCTGGATGCGGACAAGGAGGGAGAAGCAGTGGACCAGAAGGAGTACCGAAGTATGATCAGATCGCTGCTGTACCTAACGGCGACACGCCCGGACATTCAATTCGCGGTGTGTCTTTGCGCGCGATTTCAGTCGTCGCCGCGCACCTCTCACCGTCAAGCAGTCAAGCGCATTATGAGGGTACTTATGCTTCACTCCTGAGTTTGGGATTTGGTATTCTGCTTCCTCCACCCTCTCCCTTTGTGGTTATTCCAATGCCGATTTTGCTGGTTGCCGCATTGAGCGCAAGTCCACTTCTAGGACTTGCCAGTTTATTGGTTCTTCTCTTGTATCGTGGTCTTCTCGCAAGCAGTCTAGTGTCGCCCAGTCTACCATGGAGGCTGAGTATGTTGTTGCGGCTAGCTGCTGTTCCCAGTTGCTTTGGATGATGGCCAGTTTGCGTGATTTTGGTCTGAGCTTTTCTCGTGTTCCCTATGCTTTGTGACAGCACGAGTGCTATTAGCGTTGCCAAGAACCCCGTGCTGCACTCTAAGACCAAACACATTGATGTGCGCTTTCATTTTCTGCGAGACCACTATGAGAAGGGTGATATCGACCTTCGCCATGTCTATACTCATCATCAGTTGGCTGATATTTTCACCAAGCCTTTGGACCAATCAACTTTTGCTAGGTTGAGAGGTGAGCTTGGTGTGTGTTTCCCCTTTTAGATGGGGGAAACATTTTGACTTTTGTATTATAAACTGACTTTGAGTTTTTCAATTGGCATCGTCTCTTTCATTTGGTTTCATCATGCATCTTTGCATTTCATCTTGCATATTTACATTTAGAGCTTCATGTATATAATCTTTAGAATATAACAATGCTCTGTATAGTATTTGCTCTGATGCTTTATGATGATGTTGTAGCTTATGCTCTCTCTGATCACTAATACATGTTGTGAGCTGAGCTATTTTATGAATGGTGAATTTGCTTAATGAACAAAAAACTTGAAAATGTTCACCAATGAGATATGCAACTAGCATGTGTAGAATGTGTTGAAATCACTTGTGCTTTTCATATATGCTAGGTTGCTATGTCTCTAGTGTTGAGTCATTCACTTGCTTGGTATGTTCATATTCTGCTTTAATTTTGAACCAAGTTAAGTGAATTGGAAAGATTGAGATGGGATTGCTTGTCAGCACATCACAGTTTCGAGACTGTTTCTCATTGCACTTTGAGTTAAACTTGAGCTGTGTAGTGTATGACCGAAACTGTTGCTTTAAGCTTTTGATTGCTTCTGCGTAGGCTTCGCACAGTTGGAAAGTTAGGCAATGACAAGTTTTTAACCTCTCGCAATCGCATGCTGAAATTTAAACTTGTGTAATTTAACCACTGCAACTCCGATAAAATTTGGCTACACAAGTCTATGTTTCATTCTATAGCATGATGATTGAACTGTTCTAGGGGTAGTTCACCTTGTATACATGTTTAGCACATGTCTGACTTCCTGTCTATACATGTTGTGTGCTATTTTCATGGTGAATACCTTTTTGGCTGAAAACTGCCCGTTTTGCTCTCTTGTTCATATTTCATATTTTGTGATCAGCTTGAGCCTTTGCTAGCTTCTTATAAATGTTGTTGAGTCATCGGATCAGAACTGTGTAGAGCATCTTTTGCACTCTCTTGATTATATTCCTGAAGCTGCTAACTTGCATTTTAACTCATGCATTTTTGGAAGGAGATTTTCTGTCAAGGGGGAAAAATTTGAGTGCTTGTGCACCTTTGCTTGATAGTGCATTTTCAACTAAGGGGGAGAAATTTATTTAACAAATCATGTGCTTTCCGAAGTTTAACTAAGGGGGAGAAAATATTTGCAAATCAAGTGCTTTCCGAGTTGAACCAAGGAGAGTTCCCTGGGTTGTGTGCACTATTTGAGGGGGAGTTTGCTAGTTGTGTTGAGCCTTTGCCTCTTTCTTGAGGAACTAGCAAACATTTTCAGCTCTTTTCAGCTCTTCAATTGGTATCGAACTCTTTTCGTTTTGAGTTGGTAACAGTTGGTATCGAGCTTTCTTGCTAGCGGTGTTGAGCCCGTTCTGCCTCTTCTTGAGGGCTAGCTCTGTTTTGCTTGAATTTTAGTTGATCTTTCAATTGGTATCAAGTTTTCTCGCTAGCGGTGTTGAGCCTGTTCTACCTCTTCTTGAGGGCCAGCTTTGCTTTGCTTGGTTGCGTTGAGCCGTTGCCCATGTCTTTGGGAACCAAGTTGTCTTGCTCTTTCCACTTGACCTTATTCGGCTTTGCCATGCTTTTGGGTCATTTGGTCGAGTTCTCTCTCTTTCTTCTTTTCTTCCTCTATTTCATTATGATTTGTGTTGGTAGTTGACAATGCACTCATCAAGGGGGAGATTGCGGATACATGGGTGTATGCCGAGTCTCTAAGTGATGAGTGATTGTCAACTGAGATAATGCGCATGTTCTTTGGCTTGTGTTGTGCAGGTGTCAAGCACGGATACAGTGATCAAGGGCAAGGTGAAGGTCAAGTAGAGACGGGCTGTAACACCCTAGTTGTTAAGCATTCCTTAAACTGCAAAATTTGTCATGGCATAAGCATAGCATCTCATCTTTTCATGTGCATATGTTTGTTGAAGTGCGTAAGTCCTTGTTTGGTCTCTAGTGTAACCTTTTTATGCTTTCTGTTTTTGACCAAGTGCCTTATAACAAAGTTGTAGATCTTGATGAAAGGAACAACTTTGCTTTAAAGCACTTTCTCAAAAAAAGCTTTCAAATTATGATTTCTTGCATTAGAAAAATGGTTTAGCACCAAATTTCTTTTTCTAAGCAGAATTTGGACTGGAGCCTTAAATATGATTTGTTCCTTATAAAATTCTAAGCAACTTTGCTATTAGGACCTTCTCCTAATTCGGTTTAGTTTAGGAGTTATAGAGCATCAAAGTTTTAAAACCAAACTTCATTAGTTTAAACCCCAGTGGGACCCCCCGGTCAGTCCCTCTCTTCTACCCCGCGCGCGCGCCGCTCCCTCTGCGCCGGCAGAAACCGCCTCGCCGCCGCGAGACCGCCTCGCCGGCCGGCCAAACCACCGACTTCGCCGCCCGTGGTTTGGGCAGCAAGCGCCACGTCGCCCCATGCACCCCGTCCTCGCCCGCCGCGTGTCGCGCGATGCCTGACGCCGCCGCGCCGGTCGGGAGCTCCTCCCCGACGGCAACCAGCCAGGTGCAATGCACCTGTGCCCTCCCGCTCATTTGCATCCTCTCCACTCCGCGCTCGTGCTCTGCACGCTCACTCACTCGCTCGCTCTCTCACTCGCTCTGCTTCCCTCCATTTTCACCAGAGCTCCACGCCGCCGCCGCCCGCCGAGCTCCGGCGAGCAATTTCCCGCTCCACCGTTCACCGCTGTCCAATTCCTCTCGCCCGTCTCTCCGCCCTGATCTCCTCTTTCTCCGGCAAGGGTTGGTCTCCGCCATCTCTCTCTCTAGCCGCTGGAACAGCGGACGCCATCCTCAAGCTTCCGCCATGACCTTCACGTGAACCGGCCATCTCCGGCCAAGCTATCCCAAGCCGAGCCATGTTCTAGTCTTCTCTACCGCCGTAGTTGCCGAGGTTTCGATGGAGACCTCTCTGCCGCCATGTTCAGCCAGAACCGAGCCGTGTCGCCGCCATGTCCGCCATGGACCGCCGCCGTGCATCGATCCGGGCAATGCCGGGGATGCCGAAGCCTGAGAGTTGCTCCAATAGGTCGCTTATGACTTGCTTGGGCTAGTGTTAGTCTCGCCGAGTCGCAAGCCCGCCGGGAAGAGTTTTGCCGCCGAGTCGCAGAGCCGCCGCTCCGCCATGGCCGCCGTCGAGCTTGCTTCGGTATCCCTCTGGCTTAGCGAGTCGGTTAGTCGTGTTCGCCTCGCAAACCTGCACCCAGTGATGGTCTCGGTGTCACCGGAAGCATCGCCGTCGACGAGCTAGGGCCGGTCAACGACCACGGCGCAAAACTCCGCCGTTGACCGCCGAGCCTGGCCTCGCCCGGTAACGTGCCGAGCCTGGCCTCGGTAGCTTGGTCGCCCTGACCAGCGGGCCCCGACTGACAGTAAGAAAGAGAGAAAGGGAAGAGTCTGGGTGCCGTGGGCCTCGGAAAGCCGGGTGCGCCGAGCCTTCGCTTCGAGCCTCGGCTGAGTCAATTAGCCTCGGCTGAGTCAGTTAGCCTCGGCCGAGTCGGTTAGGTGTGCAGAGCGTTGTGTCGAGCCTCGGCCGAGTCGGTTGAGTGTGTCGGAGCCTCGGTTAAGTTAAGCTGGGTGTGCCGAGCGTCTGTCTTGTGCCTCGGCCGAATCAAGTGGGGAGTCCGTAGCGTTTTAGGTCAAGTTTTCTTTTAAATAAGTTTTGCAGAATTTATGTAAAGGCTTCAAAAATTCCTACAAGGCTCATTTTAAGTCCAAATCCTGTGAAACAAGTTTTGTTGTGCTCTGCATATTTAGACCTATCTGTGAAAAATGTTAAATGCATTTTTGGAGATATTTGTATGTGTAGATTAATTTAAATTAGGAAGTTGCTGTTAACTTGGAAAATGCATAACTAATTATGTATAAGTCAAAAAAATGTGATTCCAGTTTTGTTAGGTTTGTATGGATATATAGTTTCAGGGAAAAATATAATATAAGGTTGTTCTATGAATTATTTTAGCAGTAGTAATTAAAATGGTTAAATGCAGCTTTCTTGTTTATTTTGTAGTAATTAAAATATGAAGAGTATGGACTTAGAAAATTTTGCTGACTGCTCTTGTGCTAAGAAGTTCAGAAGAAAATTATGAAATCTGTTGTTTGACACTTTTGACTAGGGTGTGTAGTTCAAAGCACCTTTCCACGGTAGAATTTGTCTTTTTCATAGGGGATAGAGTTTAAGTCCAAATGGTTTGAAAATTTGACAGAGAACTAGTTTGAGTGTTGTTAACTTCCAGTAATTTCTGTAGATTTTTCTGAAGCCGTCTAGAATGGGTTGCTGTTTTAAGCATGTTTAAATAGATTAATTTCAGTAAGTATTTAGAAGGTAATAAACTCGTTAAATAAACTTTGATGTGGTGACAACCTAGCTTAACAAGTTGATTATGATAGGTTAAATAGTTGGGATAATGTTGACTACCTTGTTGAAGAGAATGCAGTAGATGACACGTGCTTTTCCCCTGATTGCTGTTGATCATGTGCATCACATATGCATTCTATGTGCATTCATCCTATTCATGCACATTATGCATCATACAGGATCAGCGGAGGATATCCAGACCCAGTCGACACCGGTAGAACCTAGTCCGGAGGAGAACCTGACAGAGGAAGCCGGAGGGACAGACACCGACGAGCTACCAGAGTGCCGCGACCACCGCCCGTCGGACTTTGAGCAAGGCAAGCCCCGGAGCATTCTAACTCCTACGGTTTGCAAATGCTTTACAATTAACCTGATGATGGATGTTGCATTAGGATATAGGAATTGATTGCTACTGTTGATGCATTATTACTTATCCTTGTCCACCTGCAATATATCTTGATATCCCTGTTTAGGTCTAGGCTCGTTATATGCTTAGCCCTGCTTAGACCGGTAAAAGTCGGGTGATTTGCTGTCTCCCGCAATAGGTGGATACTGATCATGTTTAGCCTGTGCTATCATGAGATAACCATGTGATAATTAATCTGAGACGGAGGCGGGATGTAAGAACAGCAGGACATGGGTTCTGTGTGCTAGTAGTCTCCCGTCTGTGTCGCCTAGGACCCGTTCAGGAATGTAACTTCAGTCAAATTGAACGCGTCGATCACTTAACAGAGTAGGTCTGAGTACCTCCCGCGAAGCCGAGTAAGGTTATTCGAGCCGGTGATGGAGATGTTGACGCCTAACACCCAGGGCCACAGCTGTACCGTGGGCAACTATTCTGATCGACCTGGCATGGTCCGAGGGCAGGCAGGGCCTGATCGACCTGGCATGACCGTGGGCAGTTATATATTGAGCGACCTGGCACTGAGATAACCCCCGGTGTAGAAGGGCCCATGGCCGTCCCGCGCATTGTGTTCTCGAATCTCCTGACTGGTAGCTTACGACTGCCGTAGCCGGAATGTGCCGGGCGAGTGTGAGACATTTTATCCCCAGCTGGGTAGGAATCGATTATAATCGCCATCGCTCCTGGACAGTGAGCAGTTGACTTTAGATCATCTCCCGTAGAACTTATGGAACTAAAATGGTTATGGAATCTGAAAGGCTATTGATGAAATAGTCACTCTTGATTGATTAATTAGCAAGTGCTTGTTTAGTATAGGTGCAAATCTAGTAAGGTAGAGTTAATGACTAAAAGCAATTCCCAACATCTGAAACTAAGTTTTAGTACTAAAGCTTTCATGCAAAGGAGTATGTACAACCAACCCCACTTATATAGCCTACATGATCCTTGGTGTCTCATTATTTCTGATTTTGTCGGGTAAGTCTAGCTGAGTACCTTCTCGTACTCAGGGTTTATTTCCCTTGTTGTTGCAGATGGCCAGTGCTTTTATGGCTACTGCGAGAACTGCTTGTACCCGGTAACGGGTGATGACTAGACCAAGGGCATGGTCAACACTTATCTCATCCATTGCTTTTGTGGACCCAGTCAACTGATGGCACCGTATTTATGAACAATCCAAACTTATGTTTTAAAGACTATGTTGCTTCCGCTACTACTATCAAAACTATGGTTTGTAATATTATTTCGTACTCCGATGTAATTTGAACTTTATGCAACTATGATGTAACCCGTGAGCATATTCGTGGAACAAGTACGATCTTGGCTGGATGTCGTTGAATGATTTGAAATCCTTCGAGATTTCCGGACTACCAGGTTTGTACGAGCTTAAGTACTCGATGATTTCTGCGAGAGCAGAGGTTTTCAGTGCTTAATCTGGTGCAAATTGGTCGGTTCTGTTACAGCTGGCATCGGAGCAAGTTCTGTGTTACTGTTCATGGGTGTATTTTAAAAAACAATATTTTATAAAGGATAAAACTATATTTGCCAACTTATAGTTATATTAGGATTTGGAAAATCTTAAGGATTAAAGCTAAGGTGTGCCAGTGACCAAGTCCTTATGCCCAATAGGAATTTAGGTGGCTATTTAAGTACTAACTTGGGGGTTGTGCATCATATTTAAATTCTGTTATTTCTGTCGTCCATACGGCAAGGGTGAAATTGTATGGGTGCTATTCCTCGGAATAGTAATGTATGGATCAATTGCCTCTACGCCAAGGTAATAAGTGAGTTGTGAGAGCATGATTGGACAACCGCCAATCTAGGGGAGCGCTTGAATGATGCTGACATGTATACCTGTTACACACAAGTATATGTGAAAGTATTAATTGTGGGAGTAATACTTTTCTGATGGGTGCATATACTGCTTACGTGTATACCGGGTGTGCACCTAAGCTAGTATTAGATTTAAATTTTCAGCAATGCATGATATTCATATTGTGCGCAGGGCTGGAATGAACTTTCTGCAGGTACGCTAACTTGCGAACTTGTAGTACGCTAGTTAACACTATGAGTGAACGTTGTATGCCACCGTCTAGCCGTTAGATTGTTAGGCAGTGAGGACGTATGTTACGCTCATGCATCATGATCATATAATTTTGCATTAATCTTACTTCCTGCCTTATGTTATCCGTCCCGATCTTAAATAAAAGTTGTTCTCAACTAATTAAAAACGATGTGGATACACTTCTTTCAGATGGCCCGCACTAAGCGTACCGCCCGGAAGTCGACTGGAGGCAGGAGGCCCAATTACATACTGGGTCCTTCGACCGAGGAGGGATCCGAGGATTTTCTGGAGGAGTTCGGCATGCCTACTCTTTTGTGGAGGGTGCTGCACTTAGTCGAATACCAAGAGGGCCAAGAGCCGCAATATGAGTGGCATCGAGTTCAGTTTTCAGAGGATCGCTACATGTACACAGTTGAGGTGGACGTGCCCAGCCGTGATCCGCAGGATCATGTGTGGTGCCGCAGGGTGTTTGCTCTTCAGGGCAGGACTCCTTGGGATGGAGCCAACCAGGTTGCTTACACTGTTCTTCGGGACATCATGGAGGATCATCCAGAGGTAGTTGCCCAGGCCACAACCGGTGTGTTCCCTACAGCCGATCCGTACCAGTCAGTGTGGCGTCAGCCGGGTGCCACTGTGTTGGGGACCAGTTCTTCAGAGCGTGAGCACTGCGCAGGGCCAGCTAGGAGTGCGATGGCTGCACTCATGGCTACCTACGGGTGTCTGTCACGTAGCTTCGACCACCTGGACCACATCCTTAGTGAGCAGATAGCTGCACATCACCAGGGTCAGGAGGCGCATGCTACAGAGGTCGACCTTCTTACCACTCAGCTAGCTCACATGACCGTTGAGAGAGACCAGGCTCGTCAGAGGGAGCAGGAGACGGCACAGCAGCTTAGTGACCAGCAGGGTATGACGACCTTCTTATCCACCATCATGACCGAGACTGAGGAGTCGCTACATAGTATTTGTCTCGAGGGTATGCGCGCGACTGAGCAGAACAGGCTTCTCAGGCTATAGGTTGCAGATTTGGAGCTGCAACTTCATCATCTCCAGGACTACAATGATCGCCTACATGAGGAGATTCATCGCCGTGAGAATGAGAGGAACCCTATCCTTCCTCAGGAGGACCCGGATTCTCATGCTTCGTCCAGTGGTTCTTCGAACATCTCGAGTGATGATGATGACAACGACGATGATGACGATGGTGCCATTAGGGAGTAGACTAGTTAGTGTTAGCGCGTAGTGATCTTGTCTCATGTCCTAGCGCTTGATCTTTTGGGGTTATTATGTGGATGTAAGGTTGTGTGATGGACCTATGGATGTATGTGGACCTATGGATGTTATGTTGACTTTTGTATGTTATGTGATGAGCATCTTTTATCATGTGATGATGTGATGTGGATCGAAATTTATTATGCCTCTGCAATTGTTTGGCGAATTCGTTTTTCCGAATAATTTCCATTGGCATGATTTATTGTTCTCCGCAATAATGGCAGCGTCATTTAATGATTATTGCTATCACTACATGCAGATGACGATGACTCGCAGTGGAGCGGGTGGTAGTGGTGGTAATGATGATAGCAGGGGAAACCGCAATCCACCACCTCCTCCACCACCCACGGCAGAGCAACTCTTCGCCCAGTTCTTGGGAAGTCAACGCAACATCGAGGCGCTTCTGCGAGAAAATTTGGCGCATGGCAATCAACGCCCTGAGCCGAATCAGTACAGCTCGTTCAAGGATTTTCTGGACACAAGGCCGCCAATTTTCAAGGAAGCCACAGAACCTCTAGAAGCAGAAGAGTGGTTGCATACAATGGAGCAGAAGTTTCGACTGCTCAGGCTTACAGAGGAGTTGAAGGCAGAATATGCTGCACATCAGCTACAAGGACCAGCCGGAATTTGGTGGGGACATCACCGTACCACTTATCCAGCCCGTACACCTGTCACATGGAGAATGTTCGCGGAAGCTGTTCGCGGGCACTATATTCCGCCAGGCTTGACTCAGATGAAGGTGGCTGAATTCATGAGCTTAACACAAGGAACTCGATCAGTGACCGAATATCATCACTTGTTCAACTCGCTGTCTCGATATGTTCCAGACTTCGTCGACACAGATGCTAAGAAGATTGCTAGTTTCAAGAGAGGCTTGAACACTAAAATGGCAAAGTCAGTGGGTACATCTTCCCGTACCACCTTCAATGACTTCATAAGTGACTGCCTGATTCAAGAGGGTCATAACAACAAGCATGCTGCAAGTAAGGCCCGGAAGAGGACCTTTGATTCTGGACCGTCCCAACCTAGAGGACCACCAGCTCAGCGTAACCAGTATCGACCACCAGCGTCGGGGGCACGTTTCAGGCCACCGCAAAAGAAGAATCAGCCGCAAGCTCAGCGTAATCAGAGGCCATACAAAGTAGCTGCTAATCAAGCTCATGGAGGTCAGGGCAGCTCGACCGGAGGAAAACCTTCAGTTCATGGGCCGTGTTACAATTGCAACCAAGATGGGCACTTTGCAAGGTATTGCCCACATCCCAAGAAGCAGCAGGCTAATTATCCAGCGCGTCTGCATAACATGACTGCTAAAGAAGCTCGTGCAGGAGAACCTGTGACTGCCGGTATGTGTCTCGTGAACCATCATCTTGCAGTTGTTTTGTTTGATACTGGATCATCGCATTCTTTCATGAGCAAGGCATTTGCACAAAAGCATAAACAAGAAATCTCTGAAATGGATTATGGGTTTCGAGTAAGCTCCGTGGGGAGTAGCGTGTTATCTAGACAGATGGTGTGTAATGTGACCATCGATATTGGAGGGCATAAATTTGGAGCCAACTTAGTGGTTTTGCCAGGACTAAGTATGGATGTAGTCTTAGGAATGCGTTGGATGACCATGTGGAATGCGGTGTTAGACACTGCAAACAGAACTCTTACCTTATCTGATTATCGGACAGGTAACAAGCTTCGCGTATCTCTTCCTCGAGGTGCCGATCTTGTTGACTTATCTTGTACTCTTGCTATAGAAGACCTCTCCAAAATTCCAGTTGTTAGGGATTTTCTGGACGTTTTTCCAGATGAGTTACCAGGGTTACCACCAAAGAGAGCAGTGGAGTTTGTGATAGAGTTGTTACCAGGAACTGCACCAATCTCTAGGAGACCGTATCGAATGCCACCCAATGAGCTGGCAGAACTCAAGACCCAGATCAAGGAACTCTTGGATAAGGGATTCATTCAACCTAGTGTATCAGAATGGGGTTGCCCAGCTCTGTTTGTCAAGAAGAAGGATAAGTCTTTACGCATGTGTGTGGATTATCGTCCACTCAATGCTGTGACTGTTAAGAATAAGTATCCGCTACCCAGAATAGATATCCTTTTTGATCAGCTATCAAGAGCCAAGGTGTTTTCTAAGATTGACCTAAGGTCAGGGTATCATCAGATTCGAATCAGACCGCGAGATATTCCAAAGACCGTTTCTCAACCAGATACGGGTTATATGAGTATCTTGTCATGTCCTTTGGATTAACAAATGCTCCAGCATACTTCATGAGTTTGATGAACTCTGTGTTCATGCCAGAATTGGACAAGTTTGTGGTAGTGTTCATTGATGATATTCTGGTTTACTCGAAAAATGCAGAAGATCATGCAGAACATTTGAGGGTTGTCTTATCTAGACTCAGGGAACACAAGCTCTATGCTAAATTCAGCAAGTGCGAGTTTTGGATGAGGAAAGTACAATTTCTTGGTCATATTCTGTCAGAAGAAGGAATTTCAGTTGACCCTAGCAAAGTACAGGTTGTAATGGACTGGAAAGCTCCTACTTCAGTTGGTGAGATTCGTAGTTTCTTGGGCTTAGCAGGATATTACCGCCGTTTTATTCCAGAATTCTCCAAGATTGCAAAGCCAATGACCAGTTTGTTGCAAAAGAATCAGAAATTTTAATGGACCGAGAAGTGCGAAACTGCTTTCCGTACCTTGCGGAAGCTGTTGACCACTGCTCCTGTTTTAGCTCAACCGGATGTTGAGAAACCCTTTGATGTCTTTTGTGATGCGTCAAAGGTTGGTCTAGGTTGTGTTCTCATGCAAGACGGCAGAGTGATTGCATATGCTTCGCGGCAATTGCGAAAGCATGAAGTGAATTACCCAACTCACGATCTGGAATTAGCGGCCGTTGTACATGCGTTGAAGATTTCGAGACACTATCTACTTGGGAATGTCTGCAATATGTACACCGACCACAAGAGTCTTAAATATATTTTCACGCAAGCAGAATTGAGTATGAGGCAAAGAAGATGGCTGGAATTGATTAAGGATTATAATCTTCAAATTCACTATCATCCAGGCAAGGCAAATGTCGTGGCCGATGCTCTGAGCCGGAAATCACACTGTAATGCTATGAAGCTTCTACCAGAGGATGAGTTCAGCTTAACACATGCTGCAGTGCTACATGATTTAGAGTTGCGCAATGCGTTAGTTGACCAAATTATAGAAGGCCAGAAAACCGATAAAGGGATCTATCATATTAAGGAAAGGCTCAAGGATGAAAAAGAGGCCGATAAGCATTTTCGAGTTGACGAAAATGGAGTTCTATGGTTTAACCAGCGATTAGTGGTGCCTAAGGATAGAGAACTCAGGAATCGGATCATGGATGAAGCACATTTGTCCAAATTATCTATTCATCCTGGAAGTACAAAAATGTACCAAGATTTGCGCCCGAGATTTTGGTGGACCAAAATGAAGAAAGAAATTACTGCTTATGTTGCAAGGTGTGACACGTGTTGTCGAGTAAAAGCTATTCATTTGAAACCAGCTGGAATGCTTCAGCCATTAGCTATACCTCAATGGAAGTGAGAAGAAGTGAGTATGGATTTCATTGTTGGTTTACCCACGACTCAGAAAGGTAATGATTCAATTTGGGTAATTGTGGATCGTCTCACAAAGACCGCACATTTCATTCCCGTCAAGACCAACTATAAGGCCCCAGATTATGCAGAGATCTACATAAGTCAGATTGTGCGACTGCATGGTGTACCAAAGGTTATAGTCTCTGATCGCGGACCACAGTTTACTGCACCGTTTTGGGAAAAGTTGCAGAAGGAGTCAGGCACGGATTTAGTCCGAAGCTCAGCCTATCATCCGCAAACATCAGGGCAGACAGAGAGAGTGAATCAAGTTCTAGAGGATATGTTAAGAGCCTGTGTTTTATCAGCAAAAGGTTCTTGGGAAAAATGGTTACCATTGGCAGAGTTTGCCTACAACAATAGTTATCAAGAAAGTATACAGATAGCTCCTTTTGAAGCTCTGTATGGTAGAAGATGCAGAACACCGATAAACTGGGTAGAACTAGGGGAACGTCGGTACTATGGTATTGACTTTGTTAAAGAAGCAGAAGAACAAGTTAGAACGATTCAGCAACATATCGCGTCTGCACAATCTCGCCAGAAAAGCTATGCTGATAAGCGAAGGAAACCACTTGAATTCAATGTTGGTGACTATGTCTATTTGAAGGTTTCACCAATGAAGGGTGTAAAATGTTTTGGTGTTAAGAGGAAGTTAGCACCAAGATTTGTGGGACCCTATCGGATAGTGCAAAGGAGGGGAGAAGTGGCTTATCGATTGCAATTACCAGAACATTTAAAGGCTATATTCCATGTGTCACAATTAAAGAAATGTCTTCGAGTACCAGAAGAAGAGGTACAACCAGCCCGTATCAAGTTGCAATCCGACCTCACCTACTCAGTGAAGCCTTATCGAGTGCTCGATGAGAAAGAGAGAGTAACTCGCGGAAGAGTGGTGAAGTAATATAAGGTATCTTGGAGTGAGCAAGATGATCGGGATGCTACTTGGGAGATGGATGACTATCTAAAGGAGGTGTACCCACACCTTTATAAGCAATGGTTCGTAATCCAAATCTCGGGATGAGATTTCTTTTAAGGAGGGGAGGGCTGTAACACCCTAGGTGTTAAGCATTCCTTAAACTGCATAATTTGTCATGGCATCAGCATAGCATCTCATCTTTTCATGTGCATATGTTTGTTGAAGTGCTTAAGTCCTTGTTTTGTCTCTAGTGTAACCTTTTTATGCTTTCTGTTTCTGACCAAGTGCCTTATAACAAAGTTGTAGATCTTGATGAAAGGAACAACTTTGCTTGAAAGCACTTTCTCAGAAAAAGCTTTCAAATTATGATTTCTTGCATTAGAAAAATGGTTTAGCACTAAATTTCTTTTTCTAAGCAGAATTTGGACTGGAGCCTTAAAGATTATTTGTTCCTTATAAAATTCTAAGCAACTTTGCTTTTAGGCCCTTCTCCTAATTCGGTTCAGTTTAGGAGTTATAGAGCATCAAAGTTTTAAAACCAAACTTCATTAGTTTAAACCCCAGTGGGACCCCCCTGTCAGTCCCTCTCTTCTCCCCCGCGCGCGCGCCGCTCCCTCCGCGCCGGCAGAAACCGCCTCGCCGCCGCGAGACCGCCTCGCCGGCCGGCCAAACCACCGACTTCGCCGCCCGTGGTTTGCGCAGCAAGCGCCACGTCGCCCCATGCACCCCGTCCTCGCCCGCCGCGTGTCGCGCGATGCCTGACGCCGCCGCGCCGGTCGGGAGCTCCTCCCCGACGGCAACCGGCCAGGTGCAATGCACCTGCGCCCTCCCGCTCATTTGCATCCTCTCCACTCCGCGCTCGTGCTCTGCACGCTCACTCACTCGCTCGCTCTCTCACTCGCTCTGCTTCCCTCCATCTTCACCAGAGCTCCACGCCGCCGCCGCCCGCCGAGCTCCGGCGAGCAATTTCCCGCTCCACCGTTCACCGCTGTCCAATTCCTCTCGCCCGTCTCTCCGCCCTGATCTCCTCTTTCTTCGGCAAGGGTTGGTCTCCCCCCTCTCTCTCTCTAGCCACCGGAACAGCGGACGCCATCCTCAAGCTTCCGCCATGACCTTCACGTGAACCGGCCATCTCCGGCCAAGCTATCCCAAGCCGAGCCATGTTCTAGTCTTCTCTACCGCCGTAGTTGCCTAGGTTTCGATGGAGACCTCTCTGCCGCCATGTTCAGCCGGAACCGAGCCGTGTCGCCGCCATGGACCGCCGCCGTGCATCGATCCGGGCAATGCCGGGGACGCCGAAGCCTGAGAGTTGCTTCAATAGGTCGCTTATGACTTGCTTGGGCTAGTGTTAGTCTCGCTGAGTCGCAAGCCCGCCGGGAAGAGTTCCGCCGCCGAGTCGCAGAGCCGCCGCTCCGCCATGGCCGCAGTCGAGCTTGCTCCGGTATCCCTCTGGCTTAGCGAGTCGGTTAGTCGTGTTCGCCTCGCAAACCCGCACCCAGTGATGGTCTCGGTGTCACCGGAAGCGTCGCCGTCGACGAGCTAGGGCCGGTCAACGACCACGGCGCAAAACTCCGCCGTTGACCGCCGAGCCTGGCCTCGCCCGGTAACGTGCCGAGCCTGGCCTCGGTAGCTTGGTCGCCCTGACCAGCGGGTCCCGACTGGCAGTAAGAAAGAGAGAAAGGGAAGAGTCTGGGTGCCGTAGGCCTCGGAAAGCCAGGTGCGCCGAGCCTTCGCTTCGAGCCTCGACTGAGTCAGTTAGCCTCGGCTGAGTCAGTTAGCCTCGGCCGAGTCGGTTAGGTGTGCAGAGCGTTGTGTCGAGCCTCGGCCGAGTCGGTTGAGTGTGTCGGAGCCTCGGCTGAGTTAAGCCGGGTGTGCCGAGCGTCTGTCTTGTGCCTCGGCCGAATCAAGTAGGGAGTCCGTAGCGTTTTAGGTCAAGTTTTCTTTTAAATAAGTTTTGCAGAATTTATGTAAAGGCTTCAAAAATTCCTACAAGGCTCATTTTAAGTCCAAATCCTGTGAAACAAGTTTTGTTGTGCTCTGCATGTTTAGACCTATCTGTGAAAAATGTTAAATGCATTTTTGGTGATATTTGTATGTGTAGATTAATTTAAATTGGGAAGTTGCTGTTAACTTAGAAAATGCATAACTAATTATGTATAAGTCAGAAAAATGTGATTCCAGTTTTGTTAGGTTTGTATGGATATATAGTTTCAGGGAAAATATAATATAAGGTTGTTCTGTGAATTATTTTAGCAGTAGTAATTAAAATGGTTAAATGCTGCTTTCTTGTTTATTTTGTAGTAATTAAAATATGAAGAGTATGGACTTGGAAAATTTTGCTAACTGCTCTTGTGCTAAGAAGTTCAGAAGAAAATTATGAAATCTGTTGTTTGACACTTTTGGCTAGGGTGTGTAGTTCAAAGCACCTTTCCACGGTAGAATTTGTCTTTTTCATAGGGGATAGAGTTTAAGTCCAAATGGGTTGAAAATTTGACAGAGAACTAGTTTGAGTGTTGTTAACTTCCAGTAATTTCTGTAGATTTTTCTAAAGCTGTCTAGAATGGGTTGTTGTTTTAAGCATGTTTAAATAGATTAATTTTAGTAAGTATTTAGAAGGTAATAAACTCGTTAAATAAACTTTGATGTGGTGACAACCTAGCTTAACAAGTTGATTATGATAGGTTAAATAGTTGGGATAATGTTGACTACCTTGTTGAAGAGAATGCAGTAGATGACACGTGATTTTCCCCTGATTGTTGTTGATCATGTGCATCACATATGCATTCTATGTGCATTCATCCTATTCATGCACATTATGCATCATATAGGATCAGCGGAGGAGATCCAGACCCAGTCGACACCGGTAGAACCCAGTCCGGAGGAGAACCTGACAGAGGAAGCCGGAGGGACAGACGCCGACGAGCTACCGGAGTGCCGCGACCACCGCCTGCCGGACTTTGAGCAAGGCAAGCCCCGGAGCATTCTAACTCCTACGGTT
The DNA here is from genome assembly GCA_009763385.1 of Coix lacryma-jobi var. lacryma-jobi. Lineage (NCBI taxonomy): Eukaryota > Viridiplantae > Streptophyta > Magnoliopsida > Poales > Poaceae > Coix > Coix lacryma-jobi. The sequence goes on from CM019824.1 coordinate 19,650,012, forward strand.
TGCAAATGCTTTACAATTAACCTGATGATGGATGTTGCATTAGGTTATAGGAATTGATTGCTACCGTTGATGCATTATTACTTATCTTTGTCCACCTGCAATATATCTTGATATCCCTGTTTAGGTCTAGGCTCGTTATATGCTTAGCCCTGCTTAGACCGGTAAAAGTCGCGTGATTTCCTGTCTCCCGCAATAGGTGGATACTGATCATGTTTAGCCTGTGCTATCATGAGATAACCATGTGATAATTAATCTGAGACGGAGGCGGGATGTAAGAGCAGCAGGACATGGGTTCTGTGTGCTAGTAGTCTCCCGTCTGTGTCGCCTAGGACCCGTTCGGGAATGTAACTTCTGTCAAATTGAACGCGTCGATCACTTAACAGAGTAGGTCTGAGTACCTCCCGCGAAGCCGAGTAAGGTTATTCGAGCCGGTGATGGAGATGTTGACGCCTAACACCCAGGGCCTCAGCTGTACCGTGGGCAACTATTCTGATCGACCTGGCATGGTCCGAGGGCAGGCAGGGCCTGATCGACCTGGCATGACCGTGGGCAGTTATAGATTGAGCGACCTGGCACTGAGATAACCCCCGGTGTAGAAGGGCCCATGGCCGTCCCGCGCATTGTGTTCTCGAATCTCCTGACTGGTAGCTTACGACTGCCGTAGCCGGAATGTGCCGGGCGAGTGTGAGACATTTTATCCCCAGCTGGGTAGGAATCGATTATAATCGCCATCGCTCCTGGACAGTGAGCAGTTGACTTTAGATCATCTCCCGTAGAACTTATGGAACTAAAATGGTTATGGAATCTGAAAGGCTATTGATGAAATAGTCACTCTTGATTGATTAATTAGCAAGTGCTTGTTTAGTATGGTTATCTCATCCATTGCTTTTGTGGACCCGGTCAACTGATGGCACCGTATTTATGAACAATCCAAACTTATGTTTTAAAGACTATGTTGCTTCCGCTACTACTATCAAAACTATGGTTTGTAATATTATTTCGTACTCCGATGTAATTTGAACTTTATGCAACTATGATGTAACCCGTGAGCATATTCGTGGAACAAGTACGATCTTGGCTGGATGTCGTTGAATGATTTGAAATCCTTCGAGATTTCCGGACTACCGGGTTTGTACGAGCTTAAGTACTCAATGATTTCTGCGAGAGCAGAGGTTTTAAGTGCTTAATCTGGTGCAAATTGGTCGGTTCTGTTACACGTGCCGTCCCGGTGGACCGAGAGTGGCGAAGGGCGGACGTGAGGCTTGGACTGAGGGACTAGTAGCCTGAGGATCAGCTGTGGTGGCTGACAGCCTGGGACAGCGACAAGTGAAGACTTGCGGGTGGACGGGGTGCACGGGCGGTGCATCCCATCTACAGCTTCGGTTTGGTGGTAGAGCGAGAGAAAAACCATCGGGTGGACGGTTTCCAGGTTTGGGCCTCAAAACCTGGGCGCTGATGGTTTTCGAGTTTGGGCCACAAAACTCGGGCTGTGGACAGTTTCCAGGTTTGGGCCTCAAAACCTAGGTGTTGCGGGTTTGCTGAGTTTGGGTCACCAAACTCAGGCGATGGTCGGCTGGTTTCCCGGTTTGGGCCTCAAAACCAGGGGATGGCTGTGAAGGCTGGTTTGCCGGTTTGAGCCACAAAACCGGGGTGCAAAGTCAGGGAAAAGGACAAGCGGAGCGGAGGCGGCACGTGGCGTCAATCAGTGAGGTTGCGTCGAGGCAACGCTACCAGTTGTGCGGGCGTGGCCGTCGGATCAGCATCATCTTCGGGTTGGTCCAGGATAGCCTTAGGGTTTGGCTGGGTCGCTCTGTAACTAACTAGGGGTAGAGTGGGAATTAGAATTAGGATAAGTAGGGGGAGACACTCACCTCTCAAACTATCTCAGTCATTTGCTCTTTGCTTCTAGGGTTTACTGCTCTCCCAATCCCCTGCTGTAGCTACCTGAGATCCACAGAGAACCATACCTCTGTGTACTAGAGATTTTGAGGAAGTGAGACCGTAATCTCACTGTTGTAGCGTGTGGTAGCCACACGGTTGCAGATCGAAGACTTGATTCGCGTTTTGTTCATGTTCTTCGCGTTCTTCTTTTCTCCGCGATTTTCTCGTCACTCGATCTCCCTCTCTATTGCGTCTTTACGAAATCCGTTTGAATCAACTTGTTCTTTATAGTGAGGAGATCATTTCCACTGAAGGAATTCATCTAACTCCTCATGAACAAGTAGATCGAGTTGATTTCGTTTTCGTGGCGCTTTTTCGTTCATAATCCTCCCCTTTTGATTTCTCGGTGATTGAGTTGATTTGAGCGGATGATTTCTTGGGGATAGTCTTCTAACTACCTCGTGATCATCCTCTCTAAGTTTGGGAACGTGGGATTGAGTTTTGATTCGGATTTTGGAAGATTCGTGAGAGGGGCGACCAAAATTGCCCTCTCTGTTCATCCGCGGACAGTCCGCCAGGTGAACCACGGACAGTCTGCGCGTCGGGCTCGAGCCAGACCAATGGCAGCAAGCCTCGGCCACTTTGGTCAGATTTGCCCGGCGGACAGTCCGTCGTAGTCGATCGTGGACAGTCCACGAGTCGACCAGGGACCTTCAGCAACCTTGCTGTTTTGTCCATTTGGCCGGCGGACAGTCCGGCGTCCAGTTGCGGACAGTCCGGGATTGAGCCGGACAGTCCGGGACCATACCGGCGGACAGTCCGGGAACTCACTGTGTGTTCCGGTTTAGTACGTTTGCTCTCCCGACTTCTCCGCTTGGTTTCCGGACTTCTCGTTTGGACCTAGAGTTGATCAAGGAACCTCTCTAGGTATCTTTGCTACTTGTTAGCATAGGTATTTGGGGATATCTTGACGTAGCCGTCTATCTACGTTCGGGACTTGGTTTTTCAGGGTTGAACTTGCTCTGGTGTTTTTGGCATTTGGTTCACTATCGCCTTGTGGTGCCTCGCTGTGATCCTAGGGATCATCCACCCTCTTCCAAGGGTCGTGGGCATCACGGTTTCGATCGAAGCTCTTGGGGTTTGATTTTGGGGACAAAAGGCCAAAGTTTCAAGAGAAATTTTTGAGCTCTCATTCACCCCCCTCTGGTCGCCTTGCTATTGCATTCTCGGTCATTCAGAACCAATTCAAGCGGAATTATACCGAACACGGACGGTATACGAAAAATCAATATGGAATACCAACCCACAATGCATAACAATTAACAAATGTCATTGTGGAAAATTTCGATCGCAAGAAAGAACACTTATCAATTTAATTTCTTTCACAAGAGAAAAAAAAATAAAAAAACAAGAGGAAAATTTGAGATGCCATCATAACTAGACTAGAAAGGATAGCAACAGCCGTGCAGCACCGTACGAGTGATTGGTCCCGCCTCAGCGACTCAGAGAGATGCGACGGGGTGACCTACCTATATAATATGGTCCATGGACATCAGTACTCCACACTTACCTTTATCTGGACAGTAATGACCAACAACCAAATTCGGTTTAAAATGAATTTTGAATTAAGGATATTTCAGATTAAAAGTAGAAAACGGTCGAACTCAGTTGAAAAACTCCTCAACCATTTTCTACTTCTACATTTAAATACGAAAATGGAAGCGAAAACGATAAATCAGACAAGAAAATACGAATTCGATCGGATTAAATATAGAAAAAAGATGCGGCTTGGTTTGGGATATTTCTGTTCCGTTTTCATCCTTACCTAGCAGCAGCGTGCAGCGGTGCAGGCAGCACCGGCGGTGGGAGGAGCCATTACTACCTGACCTTGCCGGGCCAGGGATGTGTCGATGAAATATGGTCAGCAGTCTACCGAGGGGTATGCCCAAGGTAGTAGATTAAGCGGTGGAGGCGTGCGAGACGTCTACAAAGCATGGACACAGGGACGAGAGACGACGATTTAGACAGGTTCGGGCCGGCAAGTCGCCATAATACCCTACGTCCTGTGTTCTGGTGGCTGGTTTGTATTGTTGGATTGGAATATGGCGTGTGTTTGGAGGGGATCCCTGCTCGCCTTATATAGCCGGGGAGCAGGGTTACAACTTGCCGAATCCTAACAGATTACAATCAGTTCCTTTTGGCATGGAATCCGGGTCTATCTATCTGGATCTTCCTTGACGAGCAAGTCATCAGGAGAGTCCTTGGCGGCTACGACAGCTTGGTCGCGAGTCGCAAGGGCTTCTGGTTGGGCCGTATCTGCAGGGCAGCCCAAGTCGTGCCATGGGGGTATACGGGTGTAATATCCCCACAGCTAGTCCCCGAGCACTTTGCATCCGCTGAGCGGGGCGTCGTGAAGTCTTCCGAGCAGGTTGGGTCTAGTCCATTTTGACGAAGGCGTCTTCTGACCAGGTCGCCTGGTCGTGGATGCACTTGTGGTAGGCTTCCAACCAGGTTAAGCTGGTCGCGAACGTAGCAGCCAGAGCTGTAGCCGAAGTGCAGCCATGTGGAGTATTCTGCGTCGTCCGGCAAAAAGGATGCAAGGTGCTACAAGAAAAAAATTGAAGATCTTTCATCTGGTGAAGTGTATCCACTTAGGGTGTAGTTGGACTTTGTTGATGGTGCTTAAAGCATCATTTCACTATCAACATTTCACCCAAAACCAAGGTAAAATAACATAAAAAGTAGAAGATTTGGTTTATAACTAACCTATTTCCACATGTGCATAGTTTCTTATCTTAATGCAAGAAATGATGGAATTTGGGCCAAACAAGTGTACCAGAAGCAAGGCCAAGCCACTCTGGCCCATTTGGGCCTGAGTAGGGTGGCGGCCGCCACCTATTACTGGCGGCCGCCAGGACCATCTTGCCAAAAGTGGCCCAAGCCACATCATTGATCCGTGGGAGTCACCTCAAGCTCAAATCCTGGCCATTGCACACTAAGACGGTTTGATCCAAGGGCTAAGAGGAGTATCACCTGGATAGTGGGCTTTGGACACGTGTCTAAAACCCTAACCTACCCTCAAACCAACTTAGGGGAGCAAGTGAAGACCGTTGAATGAATGGTGGTTGCAATGGACGACGGAGAGGTGGCAGGCGCCAGGGTTTAGTGGCGGGCGCCACCCCTAAACCCTAACCGACCTCCCCTTGACTCTATAAGTGCCCCCCTAGCTTTCTAGAACTATAAATAAGCCCCTAGAGTTCTCATTCGGAGAGCCTCACATCAGTCTTCACCATTTGGTTAGATTAGCACACTTGCTATGCTAGAGAGATTAGAGAGAGTGCGAGTGCCTCACTAGAAGAGGAGCTGGAGAGGAGAAGAGTAGAAGTCTGGAGAGTTCCAGAGTTGTCAGAGACCTCTGCTTCTCTCTGCTCTGCGCTTCAACTTTGGTAACTTAGTATTTATTTAATCTTCAAGTATTTATTTTCAGTACTTGTGTGCTCGTTTCATTGCTTGATATTAGTTTCAAGTGCTCTAGTTCTAGTACAGGGCTAGTAGTAGTAATATATAGATTAAGTGTGGTACTTAGGCTATATATTGCCAGTGAATACGGCTAGGCCCCCAGATAGCTGTGGTAGCAAGCAGGTGATGACAGCCCTATGCGTCTTGAATTCCACCACGTAGTTGGTCTAGTTTAATAGTAGGGCTCATTGTGCTAGCGTTCAACCTAAGTCAGTGGTAAAGGCTAGTACGCCCACAGTACACTAGTAAAGAACTTAAATCACTAGAAGTCTAATAGAACTAGGATCTACCCTAGTAGATAGTGCTCGTTCCCCTTCATCTATCCTAGATATCCTTATCCCCCTAGTTTTGTCAAAATCACTTCGCGTTCCTCGTGGATTCGATACCCCGGAATACTCTGAGGTGAAAAGATACAATTGACAGCCGTGCGCTTGCGGTTTCTTCTGCGTGCCACCTGAGGTGTCAACAAGCTTTTCTGGCTCCATTGCCGGGGAACGGTAGCTGATTTTTGAGACTAGAGTTAGGATCATCTTTGTCCTCTCCATATGGAGAACAAATCTATCTTCCAATTCGCAGCTCCTAAGAGTTCGCGATTAGAGCCACATTCATCATCACAACCTATATATGTCGATAGTTACGAATTGCACCCTGACTTTATTAACAAAGTTCAGCAGAGCACATTTACAGGATCAGAAAATCGTACACACATCTACATGAGTTTGAGCAAGCCTGTGCATGTTTGAACATTTTAGGCATTTCACCTGACACTGTCAAGTGGAAGCTGTTTCTGTTCACTTTGACGGGAGCAGCTAAAACATGGCATGCTCGAACCATGGAAAGTGCCAGAGGAGACTGGGGAACTTTACGGACCAAGTTTATCTTAACGTATTTCCCTGTCCACCGAGTGGTACAACTACGAGTAGAAGTGTTGACCTTTAGACAAAATGATAAGGAGACATTAGGGGAGGATTGGGCCCATTTTATTGATTTAATCAATTCAAGAACCGATTTAGCCATACCCGATCCAATGCTCCTTCAGCATTTTTATGTCGGTTTAGAGAAAGACAGCGCCCTTCACCTTGATCATTCGTCAGGTGGAGCGTTTCTTCATCTTTCTCCACGAGGTGGAAAGGAGGTTCTTGATAGAATTCTCGAGAATACTCCTTATACTGGAGTTTCCGATGAAATCCATGAGGAAGAAGTCGTAGAAACTCAAGTTTCGACCGTAGAACATGAAGGACCGAGAGTGCTACCAGAGAGCGACCAGAGGGGGGGGGGTGAATGGGAGCTTCAAAATTTCCTACCGGAAACTTGTTGCCACTGTCCCGAGAATCAACCGCAAGAGCAAACCTAGAGCTTGCAAGTGTCTACGACCCTAGATGTAGGGTGGATGCTTCCAAGAAGCACACCGAGACACTATACATCTCTAGAAACCCAACGCAAAAGCCGGAAATCAAAACCGACAACGCACGAACGAACTGCGAATGAAACAACACAGAACAATGTGCATCGGACGCTGGCAGCGTCCGATGGCTAAGCACCGGACGCGTCCGATGCAAACAGGACCTCTCTGGAACCTTACTGGACTGGCATCGGACGCTGCTACAGTGAAACCCTAGCGTCCGATGCTTGACCCCCGGCGCATCCGATGGCAATGGACGCTCCGTTGGTCAGCGTTCGATGCTCCTTAAAAGACACTGTCAGACGACACGTGGCCCCGGACGCTCCGATGGTATGAACTCAGCGTCCGATGCTCATGAATAGAGCGTCCGATGGTCCCGATTCAGAGCTGTTCTTCCGCGAATTCAACACGATCTCCTCCGAATCAAAAGCACTAAGGCTTAGACTTGGTATGAGGAGTTCCAAGGAGGTTAGTGAGCTATCCCAAGGGGATCATGTCTCGAACCTAACTTCAAATCGATGAATTGGAAGAATTTGGGACCAAAGGAGCAAAAACCGATCCAAAAGGAAAATCGACCGATCTTCTAGCTCGTGAGGTTAGAGATGATTTCGTTCGGTGGAAAGATGTGCCTCACGATCTAGAACAACTCAGTTCAAATGGATTTGCAAAAGACGCACTGAGTAGAGAGATCGATCACCGGGAAAAACGTGGAGAAAAGCAACCCGTGAAGAACACAAACAAAACGCGAATCACAACCACGAATTTGCAACCGTGTGGCTACCACATGCTACAATTGTGAGATTACGGCCTCACTTCCTCAAAATCTCACGGACACAGAGGTATGATTGTCTTCTCTGTGGATCTCAGTTCGCTACAGCAGGGAATAGGGAAAGCAGGAAACCCTAGGAGTGAAAGAGCAAATGACTGAGATAGTTTGGGAGGTGGGTGTCTCACACTACTTATCCTAATTCTAATTCCCACTCTACCACTAGTTATTTACAGAGTGACCCAGCCAAACCCTAAGGCTATCCTGGACCAACTCATGGTAGATGCTAATCCGACGGCCACACTCGCACAACTGGTAGCGTTGCCTCGACGCAACCTCATTGATTGCTGCCACGTGCCTCCACCGCTCTGCTTGTCCTTTTCCTAGACTCCGCCCCCCGGTTTTGTGGCCAAAACCGGGAAACCAGGCCTTTAAGTCCATCCCCCGGTTTTGAGGCCCAAACCGGGAAACCAGCCTGCCCTCGCCTGAGTTTTGTGGCCCAAACTCAGAAACCCGCAGCGCCCAGGTTTTGAGGCCCAAACCTGGAAACCATCCTCAGCCCGAATTTTGTGGCCCAAACTCAGCAAACCCGCAGCACCCAGGTTTTGTGGCACAAACCTAGAAATCGTCCACCCGGTGGTTTTTCTGTGGCTCAACCACCAAACCGGAGCTGTAGAGGTGATGCACCGCCCGTGCACCCCATCCATCGACACGTGTCCCCAGGTCCTCGACCCGAGCAACACCGTGCCCCGCAAGTCTCCGCTCATCGCTGTCCTAGGCTGTCAGCCACCACAACTGATCCTCAGGCCACCAATCCCTCAGTCTAAGCCTCACGTCCGCCCTTCACCGCTCCCGGTCCATCGGCACGACACGTCTCTACTTGACCTTCACCTTGCCCTCGATCACCGTCTCCGTGCTCGACACCTGCACAACACAAGCCAAAGAACATGCGCATCAAACTCATTGACAATCACTCATCACTCGAGACTCGGCATACACCCATGTATCTGCAATCTCCCCCTTGATGAGTGCATTGTCAACTACACACACAAATCATGATGAAATAGAAGAAAGAGAGAAGAAAGAGAGAGAACTCGACTAAATGACCCAAAAGCATAGCAAAGCCGAAGAAGGTCAAGTGGAAAGAGCAAGACAACTTGGTCCCCAAAGACATGGGCAACGGCTCGACGCAACCAAGCAAAGCAAAGCTAGCCCTCAAGAAGAGGTAGAACAGGCTCAACACCGCTAGCAGGAAAGCTCGATACCAATTGAAAATCTAATTGAAAATCAAGCAAAACAGAGCTAGCCCTCTAGAAGAGGCAGAACGGGCTCAACACCACTAGCGAGAAAGCACGATACCAAATGAAAGTCCAACTCAAGACCAAAAGAGCTCGACACCAATTGAAACGGTTGAAAGGCGTATGCTAGTCCCTCAAGAAAGAGGCAAAGGCTCAACACAACTAGCAAAAACGCTCTGTACCAACTGAAACCACCTTACGGTCATTAAGCAAGCAAACTCCCCCTGAAATGGTGCACACAACCAGGAAATCTCCCCTCTAGTTCAACTCCACACAACCAGGAAATCTCCCCTCTAGTTCAACTCGGAAAGTACAGGATTTGAAAATATTTTCTCCCCCTTAGTTGAACTCGGAAAGCATATCATATGATTTGCAATTTCGCCCCCTTAGTTGAAAATGCACCATCAAGCAAAAATGCATCACTAAGTAAGTTTCTCCCCCTTGACAGAATATCTCCCTCTTCCAAAATGCATATGAGTCAAAATGCAGATGAGCAGCTTCAGGAATATAGTCAAGAGAATGCAAAGATGCTCTATCAAGTTCTGACCTGATGACTCAACAACATCCATATCAAGTTAGCAAAGGCTCAAACTGATCACCAAATACGAGATATGAACATATGAGCAAAGTGAGTAGTTTTAGCCAAGAAGTATTCACCATCAAAATAGCACTACACATGTATAGACAGGAAGTCAATAGGTGCTAAGCATGTATACAAGGTGAACTACCCCTAGCAAGGTTCAATCATCATGCTATAGAAAACATACACTTGTGAGTTCATATTTAAATCGGAGTTGCAGCGGTGAAATTTTACAAGTTCAAAATTCAGCATGTGATTGCGAGAGGTTGAAAGCTTGTCATTGCCTAACTTTTCAACCGGGCTAAGCCTATGCAGACGCAATCAGAAGCTTAAAACGTCGGTTTCATTCATACACTACACGGCTCAAGTTTAACTCAAAGTGCAATGAGAAACCGTCTCGATACCATGATGTGTTGAAAAGCAGTCCCATCTCGATCTTTTCAATTCACTTAAAACTTGGTTCAGATTTTAAACAGAATATGAACATACCAAGCAAGTGAATGACTCAGAACTAGAGACATAGCAACCTAGCATATATGAAAAGCACAAGTGAATTCAACACATCCTACACATGCTAGTTGCATATCACAATGGTGATCATTTTCAAATTTTATGTTCATTAAGCAGGTTCACCATTCAAAAATAGCTCAGCTCACAACATGTATCAGTGATCAGAAAGAGCATAAGCTACAAGCATCATCATAAAGCATTTGTTGACGCAAAACATGACGTCTCACGTCAGGCACACAGCAAGCCGAACGAGGCTGGCTTCAATCGGGTGCCCGGAGCGTTCTGGTTCCGGAAACGTGTCAGTTGGTTTGACCTGAAAAAACCCAACAAGGGATAAAAGTGTGAGAATACCTTAGAACATGCCGGGTGAGACCAGACAGTTCCATATGTTCGGCTTTGAAAGCCAATCACGACGGCACACAGCTATGAAAGCTGTTTGTCGAAACAGGTCTATAAATGTCATTCGACAAGTATAAGAATAAAGCTCGTAAACATATTGAATGCCGAACGCATATGTAACAATAAGATATAAAAGGGCAACTCATAAATATAAATCTATCCAGATAACACATGCATAGGCCAATCCAGCTGATCTGCCGCACGTCCAGCCTTCATAAACCCGTCAGGTATAAACTCAAGCAAAGCTAATCCACCGCATGATACCACTTGCTATAAATCTACACCACTCCTTATAATTAGATCAATCCACCGCATGATACGATCTAATTATAAGAAGCTAAAAGCATACGTGTTGACGCAAAATGTGTCGTCTCGCGTCAGGCACACAGCAAGCCGAACGAGGCTGGCTTCAATCGGGTGCCCGGAGCGTTCTGGTTCCGGAAATGTGCCAGTCGGTTTGACCTGAAAACCAACAAGGGATAAAAAGTGTGAGAATACCTTGGAACGTGCCGGGTGTGACCAGACAGTTCTATATGTACGGCTTTGAAAGCCAATCACGACGACACATAGCTACGAAAGCTGTTTGTCGAAACAGGTTTATAAATGTCATTCGGCAAGTATGAAGATAAATCATAAACATGTTGAATGCCGAACGGATATGTAGCAATAAGATATAAAAGGGCAACTCGTAAATATAAATCTATCCAGATAACACATGCATAGGCCAATCCAGCTGATCTGCCGCACGTCCAGCCTTCATAAACCCGTCAGGTATAAACTCAAGCAAAGCTAATCCACCGGATGATACCACTTGCTATAAATCTACACCACTCCTTATAATTAGATTAATCCACCGCATGATACGATCTAATTATAAGAAGCTAAAAGCACGTGCATATCTGAACAAATCTATATGTACTCATTACTCATGTAAGCTTAACCAGAATCGGCAAAACAGCCGAACTGGGGTCCATGAAGAAGAAACATACAAGCAAAGCATGGTTAAACTAATCTAAAACCTGCACCTGCCGCATGACACCCAACTCTATCAAAGCCTAAACATGATCGGCATTCATGAACCCGCAACATGTGACAATCTAGATTGAAAGTCAATTCGGCCATCATGATCTTATGATTGGCAAAGCATAAGTGAACCCATGCAACGAGGCCGAACGAGAATCAATCTAGATTGGGCAAAAGTGTTATATGAATTAAATAAATAAAAACATACGACACGTGATAGCTTGATGAATCTATTAGATCTGCCAAATCTAACAGAGCCGATAACTATTTTTACTCATGACTCAATCCGCCGCACGATACAAGGCATAAGCAAAAACTTCCCGTCATAAGCTTAAATTCGCCGCACGATACTAAGCTTAATGTACAATACTACTTGCACCATATCCAAATCCGCCGCACGATACTAGACATGATAGCAAGGTTGTCGGTACTTACGGAGGTCGACGGATCGATGATTCCTCTCGAAGGACTCGACGACACGACTAAGGACTCGAATAGGTGGCGCGGAGCCCGGTTTGTATTGATGTGGTTGTGAACAATTTTACAATGGTCGAGGGTTTATATTTATACTCTGGACGAAATATGAGTCCTAGACGAACACGACTTTACAAAGAGATACGGAAAGATATAAACTCTACATTATTTGGTGCCTTCCATCACCATGTATCTTCCCGTGCAAGTTAGCTTTACTTGTCATATGCATCTCCCGAATGGAACCATGGCTTCGTGGAATAGCCGACCGCATAGACAAACGCCGAAAAATCCGAGAGCCAAGCAGCTGCTAGTCTTTTGCCGAATCCTTTCCCTCTGCAGGCTGGGCCCATCTGTCATATCCTTACTCGTGCGAAATTATAGTGTTAACACATGTCCCCTAATTTTGGGATAAATGTTTTATTCCAAAATTCCTTTTTTCTTTTCGCACCGTCGTGGATCCTCTGGAAGCGTCCGCCTTCACACGCCATAATCATCGCACCCGCTGACTCATCTCCCGATGCACCCAGGATCCTTTAAAGTCCCTCTTTCACTTCATTTCGGCTTGCGCTTTCCGAACTCCTCTGCTCCAGCTTTTCAACCAGAAAACCCCCTTCTCTCTTGCCACTCAACTCAATCAGAAGATGTCTTCCCATGTGAGCCGCCATAGCCTTGAGCTCGATACTTCCAGCACCTCCAAGAGAAGGTTGCCTCTCCTTCTTCTTCCTCATTTCAAACGAAAAAAGCCGGCCTTATCTTGTCACTTCTATTCAGGAGGACAGATGACGATCTCCCCGAGGCCCTAACTCAGAAGGTTGCAGATCTCCAATTTGACTTAGAGAGGAAGAACTGGGAGATCAGCCGAATCTTGCGAGAGCGTGATACCGCCCAGGAGCAATCCGCCGGTTAGCACCTTCTTATTCGATCTTCCCTCATTCTTTTCCCCTGTTTTACTGATCTTCCTTCTTCTTAGCTTTGGAGGCCAAGCTTCACTCTCTCGAGGCCGCCATTGCTAATCTGGCCTTCACAGCCAATGTCCTGGGCACGACAGCCTTGAGGCAGGTGAATGAGGTCAACCGAGCTCTCCCTGATATCTCCAGGGCCAGCATGGGTTACGGTGCAGCACTCGCTTTCAACACTGTTCGGATCCACTCTGCGCTAACTACCCCAACTTCGATGCCTGCGAGCGAGGGCTAGATTTTGAGGTGGTACGCTCTGTTGATGATATGAAAGAAGCTGGCATGGATCTGGCGGATTCTTTTGCTTGCTTAGGAATAGGATAGAATGGATAAACTGATCTCCCATTGTAATTTGTTCCTTTTCTGTAAATAAGAAGTTCTTCTGTTCACCTTCTGAAATCAATCTGTGATTGATCCTTCGAGATCAATGTACGTTCCATTCTGAGTACTTAGTCATTGATCCTTTCCTTATCCAAGCGGCGATGCATATCACATCAGCTATCGTAGATAATTGTGTTCCGCAAACAACTGCTGTAATTGATTATCTCAGGCTCAGAACCTTCTCCACCCCCTTAGTTCTCGGTTTATTGATGGCATCAGGATAATACTTCTTTAGTTTTCCTAGTTTCAATGTCAATCGGCAACTGACTCTTCCAAATAATTAGTTGAAAACTGAATACTCCACTCAACAATCACCATTTAGCCGAACTTCAATCAGCCTTTCAAACTTCAGGATTTCAGACTACTTAAATTAGTAGAAACTTGGTCCGGCCCAACAACGGCCCATAGGCTTCGCAAACCCTACCTTGACGCTTTGCCTTCCAATGTGCAGATCATAGCTCTATAAATATGGATTCAACCAAGCTACTATTTTCAACTCCAAGTTCGGCTTGCAAAAATCTTACCTTCATGCTTTTGGCTTAAATCGAAGAGAGAAGCCTCTTCTGCTCAAAACACCACCAATGCCCAGTGACAGTGATCCCAGTAAATGCTCCCTCAGAGGCGAAACAGGGAATTGCAGAGCATTGACTCATCGATGTTATAAGTAAAAATTATTCTTCTGCCCCCTTGCAGTGGCTCTTCTCATTCATCTCACCCTTGGCTCACTGTTTTTCTCTTTTCAGGGTAAGGCTTAAATCCAACCAAGCTCAGGTTTCCTCTTCAGAAGGCTCGTCCAGGAGGTATGACATCTAAGAAGTTGAACAATCATACCAGCAGAAACGGACCCACCAAGCTATCACAGGTTAATGAAATTTTTGCAAGGCCCTTCCTTCTAATTAAGCTCGCATTTGCTTGACACATCTTCCTCTTCTGTCAGCCATTTCTGCAAAGATTGATCGCCTGAAGGTAAACAGTTCTGCCGACAAAACGAATATCCACAAGAACACAGCTGAGGCCGGCCCTGATACCGCCGACGGTCAAATAGATCAGGCCGTCATCAAAGGTGCACGTTTTGATGCCCCAGATGGCCACACGGATCAGGCCATCATCCAAGGTGATCAGGTCGTCATCTAAGGCGCGCACATCGCAGATGGCTGCAAGGATCATGCCTTCATCCAAGGTGTGCACGTCGGGGTTTTTCCTCCTCAAGTCAGCGGAGACGAGTTCATGATACAAGGAAGATCACCCCCTTCTCTATCAGTCAACCTTGCAGATGTGTTTCTGGACAACTTTGAAGTCTCTATAGCTCCCGATGGTCATGCCATCGTCCTTTGCTTAATTCGATCAAGCCATTTCAAGAGTAGTCTGTACTTTAGGACAAATCTTGTAACTGAATAAAGTTTGCTCTTCTTCCAAGCAATATCCATCTGTATTCCCCAATTCCTTAGTAATCCATTTTGCAAAAGATTCCTTCGGAAGAACGTTTGCCAAATGTATGACGTCACCTTAACCGATTAAATCTCAACTTTGATATGTCATGTCACTCGGCATTGCATTTACTGCATTTCACCTTTCTCTTCCCCGATAAACCTGCCATCTTGTAAAAATGCTAGATTCACCAAGGTTATGAACATTTGAACTAAAGGCGATAAAAATATCGGCTATAACTCAAATCCTCGGAGTATTTTTCTGCTAAAGGCGATGCTTCCACATCGGCTGTATGAATTATCCTTCGAGTGACATAGCTCTATGCGTTCGGCTTTTAATAAGTAGTACCGAAGCTTCAACTAACATATAGCTCAAACGAACCAAAAGATTTGTTACAGCCGAATCCCCTTTCTTGGGTTTACATTTTTTCGGCTAAAACAAACTGCTAATGATCTTTTCTTACAAGGCTTAAAAAATAAGGGCCGATCCTATTATAAGGCTTATCGGCCGTCACGTACAACTCGAAATAATCACCAAGTTGTAGAAATGCCTTTATATGTCTTGAATCTCATCAAAAGCTTTCATTGTACGTCACCTTGTATGAATCTTTCTTGATCTTCCTTCAACTCTAGTAATGGAGAAACAGAATTTTTCTAAGCATAATCTTGAGACCCAAACTTGAACATATTGATCCAACTTCGGCTTCATTATCAATACTTTATTCCTTGCCAGCCGATACGAAATTCTGGCCTCAGCGTTTCTCCATCACTATCAGCTGGAATTTAAAAATTACTCTGGGAGCCGATTATTTGAATCAGCTGTTGGTCCTCGTCGAAGACATTAATAGGACCTGCTTCCCAAGCTCTTCCAGAGAAACACTCAACTCCATCATACTCCTAGTAAATAGAATCTGCATTAGCAACACTTACTGAGTCATCGGCATGGACAATTTCAACTTCATCTCCAATCCATTGGATAAGGAACCGATGCATAGTTGATGGCACACAACAATTAGCATGTATCCAATCTCTCCCAAGCAGCAAACTGTATGCCCCTTTGCCGTCAATGACGAAGAAGGTGGTGATCAAGGTTTTGGACCCAATCATCAACTCGACATGGACTACTCCTCGAGTGTCAGAAGAATTGCCAGCAAAATCCCTCAAGACCATGTCGGTTTTCAACAGATCTTCGCTCGTCAACCCGAGTTTCCTGAAGGTGGTATACGGCATGATATTGATAGCAGCCCCCCCATCGATGAACATCTTGGTTAATGGTTTGCCATTGACATAACCTCTCATATATAATGGTTTCAAGTGTCGGTGGTTAATTGGCTTGTCAAAAACTATTTTCTCAGCCAAAACGAGATGAGCCAATAACTCCTGAAATTCACTATCATCAAAATCCGAATATGTCTCTTCTTGGACTTCTTGATTTTCGGGAGCTGCAAACTCTGTTGGAAGAAAGAACGCCATGCACGTATCAGCCGAACAATTACCTCCATTTGACTTTTCTTTTGGACGCCAAACTCGTTTCGTCCTAACACCTGCTTGCTCTAACTCTCTGTTTCTCAGGCGTTGCACTCTCCTTTTCTGGCTTCTTCTTAATCCTGGTGGACACCATTGTCCTTTCTGCCAGATATACTCGCGGTAATCCCTCTCTTCAGTGCGAGCCCAGTTTCGATCGGCAAACCTCTCCTGCCGATTCTCAGAATCATTTATTTTTAAGCGCTGATTGTCCTCAGGGATCCTTACCCCAAGCCTCTCATGGACAGAACGGCAGTTGACTCGAGATTGCCTGTATTCGGAGTACTGATCACTGCATTCAGGGCAGTTGTTCTTGACAGGCAACTTCAAGCCTTCGTTCCAACAATACTGAAAGAACGAGCATTCCCAATGAGACTGTTCCTGTTTCTCCATATCTTCTTGTCCTTCTCAGTGCATCTCTTCTTCGTACCTCCTCTGTTCTTCCAGGAACTTTTGCTCTTCATAGAACCTCTGCTTCTGATATCGTTCCTGTTCTCGACGCCACTTATTCAACAAGATACGCGTTGTAACTCTGGGTCTGGAGGTTTCACCTGTCTCAGTTCGGCTATTCTGGAACCGAACCCTTTGCTGGAATTCTTTACTTGTAATCTGCCAATCGGGGTCAATAGCACCAGCTTCCTTCGCTTTGGTGGAAGTTAAAACCTTCATCTTGTTCTTACCCCCGAATTCGGCTACATTGACCATATTAACAGAGAAGGACACAATATTCTTTCCAAAAGGACTACTGACAATTTTCATCTTTCCATCAAATCTTAGGTGTCTGTCCTGGATAGCCTTTTGAATCCGCACTCTAAACACTCGGCAATCATTTATGGAGTTGGATCTGGTGTTGTGGAAGCCACAATACTTTTTGTCTTTGACACCCTCAGGGAGCAGCATAGGATGACCTTCCGGCAACTTGATGCGTCCTTCCTTCAGCAGATACTCGAATAACTTATCAGATTTGGAAACATCAAAGTCATAAGTACCTTTTTGTTGCCTTAGCCATCGCTGGCTGACTTGAGTTGGATCTTTGGCCCAGATTATCTCTGCTGCAGCTACTTCGTCTTCATTGTCATATTCATCCGCTTCCTCTAGGAAAGCCTGATACATTCCGGAAGCTGCATCACCCTTCGGAAATTGGTTGCTCCTCTTGAATCCCTGAGCTTGATTGCTCATTATAGCCAACCTTTGTGATAGTTGCCCAAGATCCTCAAAGTCCATGTCGAACAGCTTTTCTTTGATGCTCGGCAACATGCCAGCTATGGCTATTCCTGGCAACTGATCATCTGGCAAGTTCAGAGAATAGCAAAGATTTTTGGTCTCCCTGAACCGGCGCAAATACTCTTGCGGCGTCTCACTAGGTTTCATCCTTAAGCTCATGAGGTCGACCAACTTCTTCTCACTGGTTCCCGTGAAGAAATATGAATGGAACTTTTGCTCCAGCTCTGCCCATGTATTGATGGAATTCGCTGGCAGAGAAGCAAACCAAGAGAAGGCTGGTCCTGTCAACGACAACGGAAAGTAGCAAATCCTCCAGGCTTCATCTGCTGATGCTTCACCAAGCTACATCAGGTAACGACTGATATGCTCCCTAGTACTGGTATCATCTTGGCCCAAAAACTTGGTGAGATCAGTGGGAGGCTTGACTCTCGGAGGAAGAGCTACCCGATTGTACCATTCTGGGTAAGGAGATTGGTATGTGTATGTCTGATTCTTTGGCTTTAGGCCGAACTGATTCTGCATCATATCAGCCATCTTATGCATGATGAGGTCGACATTGGAATCAGGAGTTGTTTGCGCCTGCCCCCCAGCATGCAATCCGGCTGAACTCTTGTAGCCCGGATTCAGAAAAGCACTAATTGAATTATAAACCATAAATTCCCGATACCCATTTCCAAACATATCTTTCTGTATCCTGTTTGCCACAGGAGACACTCTAGAAGCAGACTGCGGGACTTCCCCTGTTGTGCCGAAAGTGAGCTGGCCATAGGTCTGAGGGGGTTGTTGTGTCTCTGGTAGGACCGTCGCTCCTGCACTTGGGCCAACCCCACTGTTTTCAGCAACTCTTCACTTTTGAGGCACTTGGAACAACAATGGTCCTTGCATTGGACCAACAGCTTCTTCAAAGCACTTATCTGCGCTTGGGCCAAAAACATTGACCATAATAGCATGAAAAGTATTCAAGAAAGCCGATTGATGATTGGTCACGGCTCCTGATACTACTTTATGCACTATTTTGGTCATCTTCCGAATGTCTTCCTCTTCGCTAGGGTCATCAGGTTGGTGATGAGGAACGATCTTTGGGAAAGTCTGCTTCTGGTAGACTTTACCGCTTTTATTCTTGGAGAAAGACTCCAAGCACTTGCGCTGGAATTCATCACAAGCTCACTGCACCAGATCTTTTGATTCTTGCGGCAAGTCATCTATGGTCACCTCAAAGACTAGATCTTCGGTAATCTCAGGCATCTTGAACTTGAAATCGTCCCACTGGGCGTGCCAAAAAGTGTGTTGACGCAAAACATGTCGTCTCGCATCAGGCACACAGCAAGCCGAACGAGGCTGGATTCAATCGGGTGCCCGGAGCGTTCTGGTTCCGGAAACGTGCTAGTCGGTTGGACCTGAAAACCAACAAGGGATAAAAAGTGTGAGAATACCTTGGAACGTGCTGGGTGTGACCAGACAGTTCCATATGTACGGCTTTGAAAGCCAATCACGACGGCACACAGCTATGAAAGCTGTTTGTCGAAACAGGTTTATAAATGTCATTCGGCAAGTATGAAGATAAATCATAAACATGTTGAATGCCGAACGCATATGTAACAATAAGATATAAAAGGGCAATTCATAAATATAAATCTATCCAGGTAACACATGCATAGGCCAATCTAGCTGATCTGCCGCACGTCCAGCCTTCATAAACCCGTCAGGTATAAACTCAAGCAAAGCTAATCCACCGCATGATACCACTTGCTATAAATCTACACCACTCCTTATAATTAGATTAATCCACCGCATGATACGATCTAATTATAAGAAGCTAAAAGCACGTGCATATCTGAACAAATCTATATGTACTCGTTACTCATGTAAGCTTAACCAGAATCGACAAAACAGCCGAACCGGGGTCCATGAAGAAGAAACATACAAGCAAAGCATGGTTAAACTAATCTAAAACCTGCACCTGCCGCACGGCACCCAGCTCTATCAAAGCCTAAACATGTTCAGCATACATGAACCCGCAACATGTGACAATCTAGATTGAAAGTCAATTCGGCCATCATGATCTTATGATTGGCAAAGCATAAGTGAACCCATGCAACGAGGCCGAACGAGAATCAATCTAGATTGGGCAAAAGTGTTGTACGAATTAAATAAATAAAAACATACGACACGTGATAACTTGATGAATCTATTAGATCTGCCAAATCTAACAGAGCCGATAACTATTTTTACTCGTGACTCAATTCGCCACACGATACAGGGCATAAGCAAAAACTTCCCGTCATAAGCTTAAATCCGCCGCACGATACTAAGCTTAACGTACGAGACTACTTGCACCATATCTAAATCCGCCGCACGATACTAGACATGATAGCAAGGTTGCCGGTACTTACGGAGGTCGACGGATGGATGATTCCTCTCGAAGGACTCGATGACACGACTAAGGACTCGAATAGGTGGCGCTGAGGCCGGTTTGTATTGATGTGGTTGTGAACAATTTTACAATGGTCGAGGGTTTATATTTATACCCTGGATGAAATATGAGTCCTAGACGAACACAACTTCACAAAGAGATACGGAAAGATACAAACTCTACATTATTTGGTGCCTTCCATCACCACGTATCTTCCCATGCATGTTAGCTTTACTCATCATATGCATCTCCCGAATGGAACCATGGCTTCGTGGAATAGCCGACCGCACAGACAAACGCCGAAAAATCCGAGAGCCAAGCAGCTGCTAGTCGTTTGCCGAATCCTTACCCTCTGCAGGCTGGGCCCATCTGTCATATCCTTACTCGTGCGAAATTATAGTGTTAACAATACATATATCTGAACAGATCTATATGTACTCATTACTCATGTAAGCTTAACCAGAATCGGCAAAAACAGCCGAACTGGGGTCCATGAAGAA
Organism: Coix lacryma-jobi var. lacryma-jobi; assembly: GCA_009763385.1. Classification (NCBI taxonomy): domain Eukaryota; kingdom Viridiplantae; phylum Streptophyta; class Magnoliopsida; order Poales; family Poaceae; genus Coix; species Coix lacryma-jobi. The sequence goes on from CM019824.1 coordinate 19,670,289, forward strand.
GAAACATACAAGCAAAGCATGATTAAACTAATCTAAAACCTGCACCTGCCGCAAGTCACCCAGTTCTATCAAAGCCTAAACGTGATCGGCATGTATAAACCCGCAACATGTAACAATCCAGATTGAAAGTCAATTCGGCCATCGTGATCCTATGATTAGCAAAGCTTAAGTGCACTCATTCAACAAGGCCGAACGAGAATCAATCTAGATTGGACAAAAAGTGCTGTATGAATTAAATAAATAAAACATACGACACATGATAACTTAATGAATCTATTAGATCTGCCAAATCTAACAGAGCCGATAACTATTTTTACTCATGACTCAATCCGCCGCACGATACAAGGCATAAGCAAAAACTTCCCGTCATAAGCTTAAATCCGCCGCACGATACTAAGCTTAACGTACGAGACTACTTGCACTATATCTAAATCCGCCGCACGATACTAGACATGATAGCAAGGTTGCCGGTACTTACGGAGGTCGACGGATCGATGACTCCTCTCGAAGAACTCGACGACACGACTAAGGACTCGAATAGGTGGCGCAGAGGCCGGTTTGTATTGATGTGGTTGTGAACAGTTTTACAATGGTCAAGGGCTTATATTTATACCCTGGACGAGACACGAATCCTGGACGATCACGACTTTACAAAGGAATACGGAAAGATATAAACTCTTTATTATTTGGTGCCTTCCATCACCACGTGTCTTCCCGTGCAAGCCAGCTTTAGTTGCCATATGCATCTCCCGAATGGAATCGTGGCCTCGTGAAATAGCCGACCGCACAGATAAACTCTGAAAATCTGAGAGCCAAGCAGCTGCTGGTCGTCTGCCGAATCCTTCTCCCTCTGCAGGCTGGGCCCATCTGTCATATCCTTACTTGTGCGAAAATCTGGTATTAACACATGCCCCCTAATTTTGGGATAAATGTTTTATTCCAAAATTCCTTTTCTTTTTCACACTATTGCAGAGCCTCTGGAAGCGTCCGCTTTCACACGCAATAATCATCGCACCTGCCGATTCGTCTCCCGATGCACTTGGGATCTTTTAAAAGTTCCCCTTTCACTTCATTTCAGCTTGCGCCTTCCAAACTCCTCTGCTCTGGCCAGAAAACCCTCTTCTCCTTCGCTACTCGACCTAGCTAGAAGATGTCTTCCCAAGCGAGCTGTCATAGCCTCGAGCTCGGCGCTTCCAGCACCTCCAAGAGAAGGTTGCTTCTTCCTTTTCCTTGTTCCAAATGAAGTAGCTGGCTTCATTTTGTTACTTCTTTTCAGGAGGATTGACGTCGACCTCCCCGAGGCCCTGACTCAGAAGGTTGCGGATCTTCAATTCGATCTAGAAAAGAAGAATCGGGAAATCAGCCGAATCTCGCGAGATCGTGATGCCGCTCGGGAGCAATCCGTCGGTAAGCACCGTCTCACTGTTCTTTCCTCATTCTCTTTCCTGCTTTACTGATCTCCTTCTTCCTCAGCTTTGGAGGCCAAGGTTCGCTCCCTCGAAGCCGCCATTGCTGACCTGACCTTTACGGCCAATGTACCAGGCACAACAGCCCTGAGGCAGGTGGATGAGGTCAACCGAGCTCTTCCTGATATCTCCAGGGCCAGCATGGGCTATGGTGCAGCACTCGCCTTCAATACTGTTCGGATCCACTCCGGCGCCAACTACCGTAACTTCGATGCCTGTGAGCGAGGGCTAGAATTCGCGGTGGCACGCTCTGTTGATGATATGAAAGAGGCTGGCATGGACTTGGCTGATTCTTTTGACTATGACTTCCCACTTAGGAATAGGATAGAATGGATAAACTGATCTCCCATTGTAACTTGCTTCTTTTCTGCAAATAAGAAGTCTTTCCATTCATTTTCCTGAAATCAATCTGTGATTGATCCTTCGAGATCAATGTATGTTCTACTCTGTGTACTAACCATTGGTCCTCTCCTTATCCAAACGGCGATGCATATTAATCGGCTATCATAGATAATTACGCTTAATCGTCTGCACTCTGTAACCAGCTGTTGTAACCGATTATCTTAGGCCCGGAACCTTCTCTACCCCCTCAGTTCTCGGTTTGTGATGGCACCAGGATAATATTTCTTCAGTTTTCCTATCTTCAATGTCAATAAGTAACCGAATCTTCCAAACAATTGACTGAAGCTGAATACTTCACATGATAATCACCCCTTAATCAAACCTCAAACAGTCCTTCAGACTTCAGAATTCCGAACCACTTAAATCAGTAAAAAACTTGGTTTGGCCCAACACCGGCCCACAAGCTGTGCAAACCCTACTTCGACGCTTCGCCTTCCAGCGTGTAGATTATAGCTCTATAAATGTAGCCTTAGCCAAGCCACTATCTCCAACTTCAAGCCTGACCTGCAGAATCTCACTTTCGTGCTTTTGGCTCGAACCATAGAGAGAATCCTCTTCTGCTCAAAAACACCACCAATGTCCAGCGACATTGGTTCTAGCAACCGCTTCTCCAGAGGCGAAACAGGGGTTAGCAGAGCATCGACTCACCGACGTTATGGATAAAAATTATTCCCCTGCCCCCTTGCAGTGGCTCTTCTTATTCATCTCATCCCTGACTTACCGTCTTCCTTCTTTTCAGGGTAAAGCTTACATCCAACAATGCTCAACCTTTCTTCCCAGAAGGCTCGCCCAGGAGATATGACACCAAGGAAGTTGAACAGTCATACCAGCGGAAACAGATCTACAACGTCATCATAGGTTAATGAAAACTCTTACAAGACCCTTCCTTCTGATTAAGCTTGCATTTGCTTGACAAATCTTCTTCTTCTGCCAACTATTTCCGCAAAAATTAATCGCCTGAAAGCAAACAGAACTGCTGGCAAAATGAATGTTCACAAGAACACGGCTGAGGCCGGCCTTGATGTTGCCGATGGTCGCATAGATCAGGCCGTCATCAAAGGCGTATGTTTTGACGCTCCAAATGGCTGCACATATCAGGCCATCATCCAAGGTGCGCACGCTGTAGATGGCCACATAGATCAGGCTGTCATCCAAGGTGTGCACGCTGCAGACGGCTGCAAAGATCAGGCCTTCGTCCAAGGTGTGCATACTGGGGTTTTTCCTCAAGTTGGCGGTGATGAGTTCTTGATTCAAGGAGGATTACCCCCTCCTCTATCAGTCGACCCTGCAGATATATTTTTGGTCGACTTTGAATTTTCTAAAGCCCCTGATGGTTATGCCATCGTCCTTTGCTTAATTCGAACAAACCATTTCAAGAGTAGTTTGTACTTTAGGACAGATCTTGTAACTGAATAAAGCTTGTTCCTCTTCTGAGCAATATCTATTCGTATTTCTCAATTCCTTAGCGATTCTTTTCCGATCGCAAAAGACTCCTTTGGAAGAACGTTTGCCGAATGTATGACGTCACTTTAGCCGATTAAATCTCATCTCCGATACGTCATGTCATCCGGCATTACACTTACTACACTTCGGCTTTTCCTTTCCCCGATAAACCTGCCATCTTAAAAACGCTAGGATCACCAAGGTCATGAATATTTGAACTAAAGGCGATAAAAATATCGGCTATAACTCAAATCTTTGGAATATTTCGCTGCTAAAGGCGATGTTTTCACATCGGCTGTATAAAACATCCTTCGAGTTACATAGCTCTATGCGTTCCGCTTTAACAAGTAGTGCCGAAGCTTCAACTGACAAATAGCTCATACGAACCGAAAATTTTGTCACAGCCGAATCCCCTTTCTTGGGTTTAATATTTTTCGGCTAAAGCGAACTGCTAATTATCTCTTTCTATAAGGCTCAAAAATAAGGGCCGATCCTACTATAAGGTTTATCGGCCGTCACGTACAACTCGAAATAATCACCAAGTTGTAGAAGTGCCTTCATATATCTTCAATCTCGTCAAAAGCTTTCATTGTACGTCACCTTGTATGAAACTTTCCTGATTCTCAAGTAATGGAGGAATAATCAGAACCCCTAAAGGTTTGCAGACTTCAAAGCATATCTGAGACCCAAAACTTGAACATATTGATCCAACTTTGGCTTCATTATCAACACTTTATTCCTTGTCAACTGATATGAAACTTTGGCTTCAACTTTTCTCCACCACCACCGGTTTGGATTCAAAAATTGCTCTGAGAGCCGATTATTTGAATCGGCTGTTGGTCCTCGTTGAAGACATTAATAGGACCTGCTTCCTAAGCTCTTCCAGAGAAACACTCAACTCCATCATACTCCTAGTAAATAGAATCTACATTAGCAACACTTACTAAGTCATCAGCATGGATGATTTCAACTTCATCCCCAATCCACTGGATAAGGAACCGATGCATAGTTGATGGCACACAACAATTAGCATGTACCCAATCTCTTCCCAGCAGCAAACTGTATGCCTCCTTGCTGTCAATGACGAAGAATGTGGTGATCAAGGTTTTAGACCCAATCATCAACTCGACATGGACTGCTCCTCGTGTGTCAGAAGAATTGCCAGCAAAATCCCTCAAGACCATATCGGTTTTCAACAGATCTTCACTTGTCAACCCGAGTTTCCTGAAGGTAGTATACGACATGATATTGATAGCAGCTCCTCCATCGATGAACATTTTGGTTAATGGCTTGCCATTGACATACCCTCTCATATACAATGGCTTCAAGTGTCGGTGGTTAATTGGCTTGTCAAATACTACCTTTTTAGCCAAAACGAGATGAGCCAATAACTCCTAAAATTCACTCTCATCAAAATCCGAATATGTTTCTTCTTGGACTTCTTGATTTTCGGGAGCTGCAAACCCTGATGGGAGAAAGAACGCCATGCACGTATCAGCCGAACAATTACTTCCATTCGGCTTTTCTTTTGGACGCCAAACTCGTTTCGTCCTGACGCCTGCTTGCTCTGACTCTCTATTTCTTAGGCGTTGCACTCTCCTTTTCTGGCTTCTTCTCAATCCTGGTGGACACCATTGTCCCCTCTGCCAGATATACTCGCGGTAATCCTTCTCTTCAGTGCGAGCCCAACTTCGATCAGCAAACCTCTCCTACCGATTCTCAGAATCATTTATTTTTAAGCGCCGATTGTCCTCAGGGATCCTTACCCCAAGCCTCTCATGGACAGAACGGCGGTTGACTCGAGATTGCCTGTACTCGGAGTACTGATCACTGCATTCAGGGCAGTTGTTCTTGACAGGAAGCTTCAAGCCTTCGTTCCAACAATACTGAAAGAACGAGCATTCCCAATGAGACTGTTCCTGTTTCTCCATATCTTCTTGTTCTTCTCGGTACACCTCTTGCTCGTACCTTCTCTGCTTTTCTAGGAACTTTTGCTCTTCATAGAACCTCTGCTTCTGATATCGTTCCTGCTCCCGATGCCACTTATTCAACAAGATACGCGTTGTAACTCTGGGTCTGAAGGCTTCGCCCGTCTCAGTTTGGCTATTCTGAAACCGAACCCTTTGCTGAAATTCTTTGCTTGTAATCTGCCGATCGGGGTCAACAGCACCAGCTTCCTTCGCTTTAGAAGAAGTTAAAACTTTCATCTTGTTCTTACCCCCAAATTCGGCTGCATTGACCATATTAACAGAGAAGGATACGGTATTCTGTCCGAAAGGACTACAGTTTATTTTCATCTTTCCATCAAACCTCAGGTGTCCGTCCTGGATAGCCTTTTGAATCTGCACTATGAACACTCGGCAATCATTTGTGGAGTGGGATCTGGTGTTGTGGAAGCCGCAATACTTCTTGTCTTTAACCCCCTCAGGGAGCAGCATGGGATGACCCTCCGGCAACTTGATGCGTCCTTCCTTCAGAATATATTCAAATAACTTATTGGATTTGGAAACATCAAAGTCATAAGTACCTTTTTGTTGCCTTTGCCATCACTGGCTGACTTGAGTTGGATCTTTGGCCCAGATCATCTCGGCTGCAGCCACCTCATCTTCATCATTATAATCATTTGCGTCTTCCAAGAAAGCTTGATACATCTCGGCAGCTACGTCGCCCTTCTGGAACTGGTTGTTTCTCTTGAATCCCTGAGCTTGATTGCTCATTATAGCCAACCTTTGTGATAGCTGCCCAAGATCCTCAAAGTCCATGCCAAACAGCTTTTCTTTGATGCTCGGCAGCATGCCAGCTATGGCTATCCTTGCTAACTGATCATCAGGCAAGTTCAGGGAGTAGCAGAGATTCTTGGTTTCCCTGAACCGGCGTAGATATTCTTGCGGCGTCTCACTAGGTTTCATCCTTAAGCTCATGAGGTCGACCAACTTCTTCTCACTGGTTCCCATGAAGAAATATGTATGGAACTTTTGCTCTAGCTCTGCCCATGTATTGATGGAATTTGCTGGCAGAGAAGCAAACCAAGAGAAGGCTGGTCCTGTCAATGACAACGGGAAGTAGCGAATCCTCCAGGCTTCATCTGCTAATGCTTCACCAAGCTGCATCAGGTAACGGCTGATATGCTCTCTAGTACTGGTATCATCTTGGCCTGAGAACTTGGTGAGGTCAGTGGGAGGCTTGCCTCTCGGAGAAAAAGCTACCCGATTGTACCACTCTGGGTAAGGAGATTGGTATGTGTATGTCTAATTCTTTGGCTTTAGGCCGAACTGATTCTGCATCATATCAGCCATCTTATGCCTGATGAGGTCAACATTTGAATCAGGAGCTGTCGGTGCTTGCCCCCTAGCATGCAATCCTGCTGAACTCCTGTAGCCGGGATTCGGGAAAGCACTAATTGAGTTATAATCTGTAAATTCCCGGTACCCATTTCCAAACACATCCTTCTGTATCCTGTTTCCCACAGGAGACACTCTAGAAGCAGACGGTGGGACGTTCCCTGTTGTGTCGAATTCAAGCTGGCCATAGGTCTGGGGAGGTTGTTGCGTTTCCTGAGGAATCATCCCTCCCATATTTGGGCCAACTCCACTGCCTTCAGCAACCTTCTGACGTTGAGGTACTTGGAACAACAATGGCCCTCGCACCGGACCAACAACTTTTTCAAAGTACTTATCCGTAGTTGGACCGAAGGTGTCGATCATGATAGCACGAAAAGTATTCAAGAAAGCTGACTGATGATTAGTTATGGCTCCTAACACAGTCCTGTGCATCATCTCAGTTATCTTCTGGAGAGCAACCTCTTCACTAAAGTCGGGCAGCTCAGACTGATGATGAGGAATGACCTTCGGGAAAGTCTTCTTCTGGTAGACCTTGCCGCTTTTATTCTTAGAAAAAGACTCTAAGCATTTGCGCTGGAATTCTTCACAAGCTCGCTGCACCAGATCCTTTGATTCTTGCGGCAGGTCGTCTATGGTCACCTCGAAGACTAGATCTTCAGTAATCTCAGGCATCTTGAACTTGAAGTTTGTCCTACCAGGCGTGCCAAAAAGTGTGTTGACTCAAAACGTGACGTCTCGCGTCAGGCACACAGCAAGCCGAATGAGGCTGGCTTCAATCAAGTGCCCGGAGCGTTCTGGTTCCGGAAATGTGCCAGTTGGTTTGACCTGAAAAAACCCAACAAGGGATAAAAGTGTGAGAATACCTTGGAACATGCCGGGTGAGACCAGACAGTTCCATATGTACGGCTTTGAAAGCCAATCACGACGGCACACAGCTATGAAAGCTGTTTGTCGAAACAGGTTTATAAATGTCATTGGACAAGTATAAGAATAAAGCTCGTAAACATATTGAATGTCGAATGCATATGTAACAATAAGATATAAAAGGGCAATTCATAAATATAAATCTATCCAGATAACACATGCATAGGCCAATCCAGCTGATCTGCCGCACGTCCAGCCTTCATAAACCTGTCAGGTATAAACTCAAGCAAAGCTAATCCACCGCATGATACCACTTGCTATAAATCTACACCACTCCTTATAATTAGATTAATCCACCGCATGATACGATCTAATTATAAGAAGCTAAAAGCATACGTATATCTGAACAGATCTATATGTACTCATTACTCATGTAAGCTTAACCAGAATCGGCAAAAACAGATGAAGAAGAAACATACAAGCAAAGCATGATTAAACTAATCTAAAACCTGCAACTGTCGCACGACACCCAGTTCTATCAAAGCCTAAACGTGATCGGCATGCATGAACCCGCAACATGTAACAATCTAGATTGAAAGTCAATTCGGCCATCGTGATCTTATGATTAGCAAAGCATAAGTGAACTCATGCAACAAGGTCGAACGAGAATCAATCTAGATTGGGCCAAAAGTGTTGTACGAATTAAATAAATAAAACATACGACACATGACAACTTAATGAATCTATTAGATCTGCCAAATCTAACAGAGCCGATAACTATTTTTACTCATGACTCAATCCGCCGCACGATACAAGGCATAAGCAAAAACTTCCCGTCATAAGCTTAAATCTATCGCACGATACTAAGCTTAACGTACGAGACTACTTGCACCATATCTAAATCCGCCGCACGATACTAGACATGATAGCAAGGTTGCCGGTACTTACAGAGGTCTATGGATCGATGATTCCTCTCGAAGAACTCGACGACACGACTAAGGACTCGAATAGGTGGCGTAGAGGCCGGTTTGTATTGATGTGGTTGTGAACAGTTTTACAATGGTCGAGGGCTTATATTTATACCCTGGACGAGACACGAATCCTAGACGATCACGACTTCACAAAGGAATACAGATAGATATAAACTCTATATTATTTGGTGCCTTCCATCACCACGTGTCTTCCCGTGCAAGCCAGCTTTAGTTGCCATATGCATCTCCTGAATGGAATCGTGGCCTCGTGAAATAGCCGACTGCACAGATAAACTCTGAAAATCCGAGAGCCAAGCAGCTACTGGTCGTCTGCCGAATCCTTCTCCCTCTGCAGGCTGGGCCCATCTGTCATATCCTTATTTGTTCGAAAATCTGGTGTTAACAGCATCGGAGCAATACTTAGACAGAGCATAATCACAGTCTAAAGATTATATACATGAAGCTCAGAAAGAGAAGATGCATGATGAAATGTGAAGACTAACCTACCAAAGATGAAAACAAAGTGAAAGAAAAGAAGTCAGTCTATAATACAAGAGCCAAAATGTTTGCCCCATCTAAAAGGGGAAACACACACCAAGCTCACCTCTCAACCGATTAAAGGTTGAGTGGTCCAAAGGCTTGGAAAAAATAACTGCCAACTGATGATGAGTATCGACATGGCAAAGGTCGATATCACCCTTCTCATAATGGTCTCGCAGAAAATGAAAGCGCACATCAATGTGTTTGGTCTTCGAATGCAACACGGGGTTCTTAGCAACGCTAATCACACTCATGCTGTCACAAAGCAAAGGCATGTGAGAAAAGCTCAGACCAAAATTACGCAAAGTGGCCATCATCCAAATCAACTGTGAACAGCAGCTAGCCGCAGCAACATATTCAGCCTCTGTGGTAGACTGAGCGACACTAGACTGCTTGCGACAAGACCAAGATACAAGAGAAGAACCAATAAACTGGCAAGTCCCAGAAGTGGACTTGCGCTCAACTCGGCATCCAGCAAAATTGGCATCATAAAAACCGCAAAGGGAGAGGGTGGAGGAAGCTGAATACCAAATCCCGAACTCAGGTGTGAAACTAAGGTACCTCATAATGCGCTTGGCTGCCTGACGGTGAGAAGTGCGCGGCGACGCCTGAAAGCGCGCACACAGACACACCGCGAACTGGATGTCTGGGCGTGTCCCCGTCAGGTAGAGCAGCGACCCGATCATGCTTCGGTACTCCTTCTGGTCCATAGCTTCTCCATCCACATCCGCATCCAGGGCCGTCGTGGTCGACATGGGTGTTGGAAGAGGCTTGGCCTCACCCATATCGAACCTCTTCAGCAAGTCTTTGGTATACTTGCCCTGGTGCACAAACGTCCCTTCTCGGGATTGCTTAATTTGCAATCCGAGAATGAAAGTCAGCTCGCCCATCATACTCATCTCGAACTCCCTGCTCATTAAATCTGCAAACTTGGCAACCAAAGCGTGAGAAGAACCACCGAAAATGATATCATCCACGTAAATTTGGACCAAGAGAGAGTCTTTGCCTTGCTTGAGGAGAAAAAGCATTTTATCCACACATCCCATTTTAAAACCCTTAGCAAGCAAAAAGGTTTTCAACCTATCATACCAGGCTCTAGGGGCTTGTTTCAAACCATATAAAGCTTTGTGGAGTTTGAAAACATGGTTTGAAAACTTGGGATTTTCAAAACCGGGGGGTTGTTCAACATACACCTCTTCTTCTATGTAGCCGTTTAAGAATGCACTCTTGACATCCATTTGAAAAAGTTTAAACCCTTTGGATGCAGCAAAAGCCAAGAGTATCCTAATAGCCTCCAAACGAGCTACAGGAGCAAAAGTCTCCTCATAGTCTATCCCCTCCTTCTGACTATAACCCTTAGCTACAAGTCTGGCCTTGTTCCTCACAATGTGGCCATCCTCTCCTTGTTTGTTTTTGAAACCCATTTTGTTCCAATAGGATTACAGTCTGGAGGAGGTGGAACCAAAACCCAAACCTGATTTCTTTCAAAATTTTCTAACTCCTCATGCGACCCAATCCGGATCCCTCAAAGCGTGTCCAACATCTCGGGGTTCAAAATCAGCAACAAATGCAGAATGAGCAAAGTGAGAATTTGTTGTGACCTAGACCGAGTGACACGTTCGTCAATGCTACCGATCATCTGTTGAGGCGGGTGTTGGCGTTGAATGTGTCGTGGCACCTCCCGAGCAGAAGTGATCTCCCCTCAACAGCAGCTGGTGCCTCCCCGGGTACAAAAGGTATCGCTCAGGGTGGCGGATCCCACGGCCCCCAAGTCGAAGAAGAGGGATCGTGGCCATGAGTCGTAGTAGAAGCCGCTCCTTGCAAAACAGCAAGTGGAGGTGATGCTGGGTCACCCATGCCTTCAGCATCCTCGTCCTCATCATCAAAAAGAGGCTCACCAACCTCATGATCACCTGCACGCTTGTTGACGGTCCTTAAACACCCGTTTTACCATCAACATTTTACCCTAAAATTCACCAAAAAGGCATGAAATGTAGTCAAATAGGTTTCAAACTAACCAAATTCCACATGTCCATAGAATTTTATTTGAATGCAGGATTCAAACCAAATTTGGACATTTGGACCCACCAGGAGACAAGCCCACTCAGCAGGGCCCAAATGGGACTAAGGGGGGTGGCGCCCGCCAGCACCAAGTGGCACCCGCCACTTGGGTTGGCCCAAGTTCCACCCCCTACCATGTCACCCATCCGTGTGACCTCCCCAAGGCCAAATCTTGGCCCTTGGTCACTAGGTCAGTGGCATCGGACGGCTCAGGATGAAGTGGCGTGGATCAAGGCTGAATATCGGTTGCTAGGACATGCAACCGACCTCCAAACCGCCTTGGACAACCACCTGGAGGCCGTAGGATCAAAGGCGGTGCATCCAACGGCCAGGAGACTGGCGGCCGCCAGTAGGGTGTGGCGCCCGCCACCTGACCTAACCCTAGGTCAGTTGGCTACCCTCTATAAGTACCCCCCTCACTCCTCATGACTATAAATACCCCCCTGGTGGCACCATTCCATACGTACCATCACAAAGCAACACCAAGCAAGTAGAAGTAAGCAGTGAGAGCTTAGAGAGCTTAGGCAAGTAGGTAGCTAGTAGAGCAAGGCATCTTTGCCCTCGCGGTAGCGCTGCTCAAGGCTTAGCTCAAGAGTAGAGGCGTGCGAGTGATCGGTCCTGGAGCTAGGAAGAGTCTTCCTTCATCTTCAGTTCAGGTTTTGCTCTTGTATCTCAATCACTTTACTATATTCTAGTTTATCATTTCACGTATTACTTTATTCTACTTTTCAGTATTGAGTGGTATACTTGATTGTTTGCTTGAGTGCCTAGCTATCCTACAGTTCAATTCACTTAGCCATAGTAGTTAATCTCTAGTGAGCTTAGTGTTTGATCTTTGCCAATAGGTTGCTTAGTTAGTTTAGTGTTTATCTTATTAAGTCTAGTATTTGCTCTGACGTCCGCAAGGGTGTCTCTATTCAAAGCTAGGGTAGAGATAGTTAGAATATAATTAAGTGTGGTGCTTAGTTATAGACTTACCTTCAGATACGGCTGGACCCCCGGATAGCTGTGGTAGCAAGCAGGTGGTGACAGCCCTGTTTGCCTTGAATTCCACCACGTAGTTGGCCCAGTGTAACAGTAAGGCTCGTTGTGCTAGCGTTTAACCTAAGTAAGTGGTAAAGGCTATTACGCCTTAGTGCTTGACAAGATAGGAATAAAACTATACTTAGCTTCGTTGCTTTATTGACTTTTGCCTGTCTTGCTTCGTAAGTTATCTTGCTTTGTAGTTATCTAGGAGTAGTTAGTAGTTAGTTAGTTATATTAGTTACCCTTAGTTATCCCTCTATCCATCTAGTTATCCACCTTACCTTAGCCATCCATTTCATCCTTACCTATCCACCCACATATTATTTTTAGCCTTTCTTCCCTTCTCTCCTTTTCTCTTTTCTCTTTTCTTCGACTCTCATCCCCTCCTTGACTCGACTCATACACCAACCTAGCCTTCCCTTGGGATCAAATAAATCGACACCTGGTACTCCCAGGCGAAGTTCTACTATGATAGTTCTGTGCGCTTGCAGAATCTCCTCTTGGTAGATTGCAACCTCTCTAGCTAGCTTCTACTAGTGTCGGGATTGACAACCCCGCTTGGCATTAGTAGATAGCTGCTTTAGCTTCACTCCTTTAGGTATAGTGACCGGACTTAATACAAGCACTTCTGACGCCGTTGCTAGGAATAGATTTCATAGTCTACTCCTAGTAACAACGTTAGCATGTGCCAACAAGCACTTCTGGGCCGTTACCGGGGATAGTTGCCTAGCTCTATCTTTAGTGAAGGTAAGAACTACCAACAAGCATTTCTGGCGCCATTGCCGGAGAAGGCATTTAGTGTATCGGTTGAGTCTGTGTCGAATTTATCTTCGCTTAAGCTCCCGCTTAGCGAATCCCATCTTACCCCATTCTTTCTTTCCTTAGTCCTTCTTATCTCTTTCCTTCATCTTCTTCAACTTCTTTCTTTCTTATCTCGTTCTATCTTCACGATGGCCAACAAGACCATTCGTGAATTTTCTACTCCTTCTGCCGCTAATGTAGCGACAGGACTAGAGGTGATCGAAGCCAACCTCAATTTTGAGTTGAAACTAGCTCTGATCACGATGGTCCAAGCTAGCCCATTCTGTGGCAAAGCTCATGAGGATGCCAATGCTCATCTCCAACAATTTTTGGAGATTTGCGGTACCTTCACCATTAAGGGAATAAACCAAGAAGCCATCCGTCTTCGTCTTTTTCCCTTTTCTCTTATAGGAAAAGAGAAGCAATGGTTCTATACCGATCGCAACGCTGTAGACACATGGGACAAGTGTTCCAATGCTTTTCTCGCTAATTTTTTCCGATGGGCAAGACGAATGCTCTTCGCAACAAAATCTTCAGCTTTACGCAACAAGCCGAGGAATCTATTCCCGAGGCTTGGGAGAGGTTGCAAGAGTATGTCGCTACTTGTCCGCACCATGGTATGGAGGACTGGCTCTTGATCCAGAACTTCTACCATGGCCTAACCCCACTCTCTAGAAGCCATTTGGATGCCGCCGCCGGCGGTGCATTCTTTTCTCTGAATGTTGCAGATGCTAAGGCTCTCATAGAGAAGATGGTGTCAAACCAAGGATGGAATGACGAGAGACTGCAGCCCCATAAGCAAGGTATGCATTCCCTTAAGGAGGCCGACATGATCATGGCCAAGATGGACCTGCTGGCAAAGAAGCTGGACAGCTATGAGAAGATGAACCAACAAGAGAGTGTCCAATCTCTAGAATCCTACATGACTTGTGAAGTCTGTGGAGAAACCAGACATTCTGGGAACCACTGCCCCGAGCTACATGAAGATTTGAACTTCATCAACAACGGTTTCCCCCCAACAAAATCAAGGATGGAATCAGCACTCCAATTCTCAAGGTAACAATTCATTCCCTCGCTCTAATTTTCATAATTCTGATAATTTCTCATTCTTGAAGAATTTAGTTTACTCACAAGGTAGAACTACTGATTTCTTGAAAGAGAGATTAATGTCGAATGATAAAATTCTTGAGAATATAAATGCTAAATTGGAAGATTTCTCATCTGCTCTGAAAAATCAACTTAGCTTTAATAAGATGTTAGAAACCCAATTAGCTCAACTTGCTGCTATCATACCATCTTTTGAATCTGGCAAAATTCCTGCTAAACCTGATATGGAAACTGCAAATATGGTTGAATTAAAATATTTTAACTATTATGAAGATCAAACCATGACTGTTAAAAAGGGTGATCCTGGTAGTCCCATAATTAGATGCTCAATCTTTGGTGAAGTCTTTAAAAATGCCATGTGTGATTTAGGATCGAGTGTGAACATTATATCTAAAGATTTTTATGAAAACTCATTCTTTCCACCCATGTCATCCACATCTGCCTATGATGTGCTAGCTAATCAATCCACTTGCTATGTAGAAGGAATAGTCAATGATTTACCTATTCATATTAGAGGTTCATATGTTCCTACTGATTTCATAATACTAAATATAGGAAATAGGAAAGATGTGCCTCTAATCTTAGGTAGACCCTTCTTGAACACTGTTAATGCTTGCATATATGTGGGGAGTGGTAAAATACAAATGACATTAGGAGGGAGGAAGGAAATATTCTCCTTCTCCCGTGGTCCCGCATATGCCGCTAACATGCAGGATGCAAGGCCCGTTCGTACCAAGATGAGGCGCCGAAGAACAATGTGGAACAGAAAGAAAGAACCACCTCCTGAGTTGTGTGATTCACATGAGAAAGGAGAGGTTCCAAAAGAAGAAGAACCTGATGGAGTACTTAGAGAGGAAGCACCCAAGGAAGAAGATCCGCTCGATAAGGATGAAATTCCATGGATCTAAGGTATGGATTTACTTTTAATTTTTATTTCCCTTCAAATTTCCCTTTTTCAAATAAATAACATATGTTATGCATGTAACTAAAAAAATCAGTTATCATTAGTTATATGCATAGGTATATGTTAACTTAGCTAGAATAATAAAATATCATAGGATAGTTTCCCTTTTCACAACATTAGATAGTTTCCTTTTTAATAAAATGAGAACAAGAGCTTCGACCGAGAAAGATGAAGACTCTTCACCAAGCAAGAAGCCAGCTTGGGGGAGACCCCTGCTCCAATAAGGTATGTCTCAAGCCTACACTCTTTACATTCGGTTCTTAATTTCTATATCTTTTGAATGCTATATGCCTGCCTAAGTAACCATTCCATGAATAACATTAATAAAATCTGCTTAAACAAGTTGAAACCTGAATAAGATTTGAATTATGTCATGCAAATGCTATTGTTATGGTTTGAATAACTGGTCTTATCTAAGTTGTAGCTTTTGTGGGTTGCACATGCTTTAACTGAAATCTTGCTTAGTGAATAAAGTTAGTAAGAAATGGAGTAATTCTTTAAACTTGCTAAGGTGAAATTAGGACCTAATCTGGAAGATTTCTTTTAAAAATTATGAAAACCTTGCTAAAAGTTCCTCCTGGGTTTTATCTCATCCCACCACCAGCCAAATATTTGTTAGTCATTAGTCAAAACCACAAAGAGCTTTGTTTGTGTTGAGCTTTGTTAGACCTCATAGATCTTAGTAGAGAAGCTTATCATATCTTTTGAATCAAGATTCACGCACACCCACCATAAATTGCCTACTCTCCACTTTGGAAGTTTGCAACCACCAAATAAATTGCTTATTCTCTACACCAGAGATATGCAATACCCTGCCAAACATCCCATTGCTAGCCTTATACTATTCCTACACTGGGAATAAGCATTTCTCCCTCTTCCCCCTTTTTTTCATTTCTAAAATCCTTTCCTATAGATATCTAGGGAAATCTAGAGCTAAGAAAGAGAGATATCAAAAAAAAAGAGCAAAGTAGCTCAAGAAAGGACTATGTCCTAAGAAAATAAGTGAGCAAAGTAGCTCAATAGAGGACTATGTCCTAAGAAAATGTGAGGACACATCCTTTTGTCTACTCACTATGTATCCAAAAAAAAGAGAAGAGAGAGTTATCATTAGCTCTAGACCCCCAAGAAATTAACTAGGAAGGATTATGAAATATCTCTCCATACACTTCCACATAACCACACTTGCACATCTTGATCAATTTTTATGATTTGCTGCTCCTTATGATCTGAGTGTCTAGCTTAGCAATAAACATCAGGCAATTTGCTCATGATTCTTAGCCTACCTATAGCTCCACATATCATTCTTTAGAAATAGGAGAGGCTACTTTTTGGCCTAAGTAAGGATTTAAACACCATTGAGTGATTGAGTGAATCTTGGAGGACTTAAGCAAGTTTTTATCTTTTGAAAACCTTAAAACCTCCAGACAGAATCCTAGTTAAACCTAGGCGAGATAAAAGTTTCCTATCTACTACTTTGTTTCACTCTTGCATGTTTGAAGTGAAAAGCTATAAGTCCCACATTGCTATGATTAATGATATGCTAGGTTATTTCTCACTATACAATATGCACTTGCATACATCTTAATTTTGCTACCTATTTCATGCTTAATGCTTGAACCGCATTGTTGCTCGAGGACGAGCAACAGATTAGCTTGGGGGAGTTTGTTGACGGTCCTTAAACACCCGTTTTACCATCAACATTTTACCCTAAAATTCACCAAAAAGGCATGAAATGTAGTCAAATAGGTTTCAAACTAACCAAATTCTACATGTCCATAGAATTTTATTTGAATGCAGGATTCGAACCAAATTTGCACATTTGGACCCACCAGGAGACAAGCCCACTCAGCAGGGCCCAAATAGGCCTAAGGGGGGTGGCGCCCGCCAGCACCAAGTGGCGCCCGCCACTTGGGTTGGCCCAAGTTCCACCCCCTGCCACGTCACCGATCCATGTGACCTCCCCAAGGCCAAATCTTGGCCCTTGGTCACTAGGTCAGTGGCATCGGACGACTCAAGATGAAGTGGCATGGATCAAGGCTGAATGTCGGTTGCTAGGACATGCAACCGACCTCCAAACCGCCTTGGACAACCACCTGGAGGCCGTAGGATCAAAGGCGGTGCATCCAGCGGCCAGGAGACTGGCGGCCGCCGGTAGGGTGTGGCGCCCGCCACCTGACCTAACCCTAGGTCGGTTGGCTGCCCCCTATAAGTACCCCCTCAATCCTCAAGTCTATAAATACCCCCCTGGTGGCACCATTCCATACGTACCATCACAAAGCAGCACCAAGCAAGTAGAAGTAAGCAGTGAGAGCTCAGAGAGCTTAGGCAAGTAGGTAGCTAGTAGAGCAAGGCATCTTTGCCCTCGCGGTAGCGCTGCTCAAGGCTTAGCTCAAGAGTAGAGGCGTGCGAGTGATCGGTCCTGGAGCTGGGAAGAGTCTTCCTTCATCTTCAGTTCAGGTTTTGCTCTTGTATCTCAAGCAGTTTACTATATTCTAGTTTATCATTTCAAGTATTACTTTATTCTACTTTTCAGTATTGAGTGGTATACTTGATTGTTTGCTTGAGTGCCTAGCTATCCTACAGTTCAATTCACTTAGCCATAGTAGTTAATCTCTAGTGAGCTTAGTGTTTGATCTTTGCCAATAGGTTGCTTAGTTAGTTTAGTGTTTATCTCATTAAGTCAAGTATTTGCTCTGACGTCCGCAAGGTTGTCTCTATTCAAAGCTAGGGTAGAGATAGTTAGAATATAATTAAGCATGGTGCTTAGTTATAGACTTACCTTCAGATACGGCTGGACCGCCGGATAGCTGTGGTAGCAAGCAGGTGGTGACAGCCCTGTGCGCCTTGAATTCCACCACGTAGTTGGCCCAGTGTAACAGTAAGGCTCGTTGTGCTAGCGTTTAACCTAAGTAAGTGGTAAAGGCTAGTACGCCTCGGTGCTTGACAAGATAGGAATAAAACTATACTTATCTTAGTTGCTTTATTGACTTTTGCCTGTCTTGCTTCGTAAGTTATCTTGCTTTGTAGTTATCTTGCTTTGTAGTTATCTAGGAGTAGTTAGTAGTTAGTTAGTTATATTAGTTACCCTTAGTTACCCCTCTATCCATCTAGTTATCCACCTTACCTTAGCCGTCCATTTCATCCTTACCTATCCACCCACATATTATTTCTAGCCTTTCTTCCCTTCTCTCCTTTTCTCTTTTCTCTTTTCTTCGACTCTCATCCCCTCCTTGACTCGACTCATACACCACCCTAGCCTTCCCTTGGGATCAAATAAATCGACACCTGGTACTCCCAGGCGAAGTGCTACTACGACAGTTCTGTGCGCTTGCAGAATCTCCTCTTGGTAGATTGCAACCTCTCTAGCTAGCTTCTACTAGTGTCGGGATTGACAACCCCGCTTGGCATTAGTAGATAGCTGCTTTAGCTTCACTCCTTTAAGTATAGTGACCGGACTTGCTACAAGCACTTCTGACGCCGTTGCCAGGAATAGATTTCATAGTCTACTCCTAGTAACAACGTTAGCAAGTTCCAACAAGCACTTCTGGGCCGTTACCGGGGATAGTTGCCTAGCTCTATCTTTAGTGAAGCTAAGAACTACCAACAACGCTCAAAATGAGAAGAAGGACAAACCATGGTCTCATCGAAGGTGACATCGGATGTCTCCATGACTCGGTTATTATCAAGGTTAAGTACACGATAAGCTCGAGTGTGAGTGCCATAACCCAAAAATACACCGTCAGAAGAATGAGACTCAAATTTGTCCAGGTTGCCTTTCTTTAATATAAAACAGTGGCAACCGAAGACTCTAAAGTAACTCACCTTGGGCTGTCTACCAAAACGCAACTCATAAGAAGTCATTTTCAAGAAAGCTCAGAGAAAAATGCGATTGGAAATATAGCATGCAGTGTTCATAGCTTCGGCCCAATACCGCCTAGGAGTCCTATGCTCATCGAGCATCGTCCTGGCCATCTCTACAAGGGTCTGATTCTTCCTCTCTACAACACCATTCTGTGGTGGTGTGTAGGGGGAAGAAAACTGATGCTCCAAACCCAAAGAGTCACAAAACTTCTCAAAATCTGAATTTTTGAATTCGGAACCATTATCACTATGAATAGCTCGCATCGAGTTCATAGGGAACTCGTTCTGAAGACGAAAAATCAAATTGCGAGCAAAAGAGAAAGTCTCAGTCTTCTCAGTCAAAAAGAAGACCCACGAATATCTCGAAAAATCGTCCACAACAACAAGCACGTACCACTTCCCCCCAACCGAGCTCACCCGAGTCGGACCAACAAGGTCCATATGTAAAAGCTCTCCAGGGCGCTGTGTCATGACCTGAGTCACTGGATGGTGGGGAGCGGCAACCATCTTCCCATGTCTACAAGAATGGCAAACAAGGTCCTTCTCCATGGACAACTTGGGCAATCCTCGGATTAGGCCAAGTGAGCTAAGCCTTGCAAGCAAGTCAAAGCTCAAGTGACCGAGTCTCCTATGCCACTTCCAAAGATCAGAGGTGGAAGGACCAGCCACAAGACAGCGAGAAAATCCAAACGACTCCGAGAAATTCGCGCGAAAGACTTTCCGAAAGGGCGAAATCAAACATACAAGATTGCCCTGAGGATCTAAAATACGACTGAGATTCGGTTTAAAACGAATCTCATAGTCATCATCGAGAAGTTGCGAAACAGAAAGAAGGTTAAAATGCAAGTTAGAAACAAGAGCAACATCACGCAACACAAAGTGCTCATTAACTCACACCGACCCATGAGACAACACTTTACCTTTGCTATTGTCGCCGAAGGTGATAAACTCCTTTCCGGCAACAGGACTAAGACTGGAGAACCACTTGGCATTTCCGGTCATGTGCCTCGAGCAACCGGAATCCACCAACCAAATGTCCTCCAATCGTTTCACCTACATCAATAAAAAGACATAGGGTGAGCATACGGTCCAACACTGTGGTTAGTGAAGTAGGAAGAGTACCAGTGTTGGGCCGGCTGCTCAAAAAAATGGTCAGTATAAAAACCATCCCTAGCACGCCTACGGGGAAAGCGATCACCACGCACAGAAAAACGTGGTCCACTAAGGAAAGAGCGTCCATCGTGATACTCAAAACGCAGTGGGGGAAAACACTTAACAAAGCCTCCGCCACGGGGTCCATATCTTGCAACATCAGGACCCCGTCGGGCAACACCTCCCTGATGCCTAGGACCTTGAGGCACTGCACCTCTAGGCCTAGCAGCTCTCCTCTGAACATTCGGCACATGTACATCATGAAAAGGATGGTATATGTCCGCATTGTCCATCTTCCTGGCACGACGTTCCTCTCTCTTGCACCGAAAGCAAAACTCACTCAAGTGTCCATCTCTCCCATAGTGCTCACAATGGTACCTCACCGCTCTCATAGGGGGTTGTTGGTACTCACGATAGTGGGTGTGGATCACTTTGCCCTTCTGTGGCATAAGCTCCTCCTGGATAGGTGGCATTGTATCTTGCTTGTTCTTGAGGTGGTTTGGTTTGGGAGCCCATTGCTGTTTCTTGGTTGGAGCTCTTGGAGGTTCATCAAACACTCCATCCTTGGTGTTAGGCTTGAGAGGCTCTTTGGGTGGAAGCTTGGTAAGCTTGGGAGTAGTCGTGGAGTTGGGCTTCTCACTCGGGTTAAGACCACTCGACTCTCCAATCTTCCCAAAAGAAGAAACATCGACACCCGGAGCAAAACCTACACCTGGACCTCCAGCAGCTCGCTTAAACTGAGCAATCATCATCCCAAGGTGCGGCTCATTACAAGACACCCATGACAAGATAGTCCGAAGGTATGTGTTTTCCTCCTCGGTTTGCATCTTGCCATGCTTCACATTTGCAATCTCCATCTCCAAACCCTCGCACAAAGCGCATCTAGCCACACAAGTGCTACCCGAGCTGGCCTTCTCAAGAGACTCAATCTTGGCATTCTTCTCTGCCAACTCGGATTGCAAGCCTGCACAAGACTTGCACGCACCCAACAACACGGGTCTAGCCCGGAGCTCATCCACCTCTCCTACCAAAGCAGCATACTTACCTCTCAAAGTGAGAAGGTCAGTCATGTGCTTGGTGCACATCTCACACTCAACCTCCTCAGACACGACTACGGTGGATCTAGCAAACTCAAGCTCCTTCACCGTGTCCTCCCACTTCTGCCTAAACTCCTTTCTCTCTCTAGCTGTGAGAACACAAGGTTGATATGTGCCCTTATGGTTCCCTTCCTGAGTGATGAGTGATCGATCAACCGGCAACATGTCTCTTGGTTGTGTTGATGTGCAGGTGTGGAGCTCGGAGACAGTGGTCGAAGGTGAGGTGAAGGTCAAGTGGGGACGTGTCGTGCCGACGGACCGGGAGTGGTGAAGGGCGAACGTGGAGCTTGGACTGACGGACCGGGAGACCTGAGGACCAGCTGTGGTAGCTGGCACGTGGCGTCAACAAGCAAGAGGACATGGGGATGTGCGGTGCATCGGCCGAGTCAGGAGGAAGGTGATGGCGTCGTGACACTTGGCGGGAGGCCGAGAAGGATGGCGAATGCACTGTGCCCGGCGTGGAGGCTGGACATGCTCCGGCATCGGTGCTGGAACTCGGGGTGTACGAACCACATCCCGTCTACGGCGCGGGTTCGGTAGCTGAGCCTCAAAAAGCTACCATCGACGGTTTCCGAGTTTGGGCCTCAAAACTCGGGGTGGCCGGTTTCCGAGTTTGGGCCTCAAAACTCAGCGAGGACGGTTTCCAGGTTTGGACCTCAAAACCTGGGCACGCGGGTTTCTGAGTTTGGGCCACAAAACTCAGCCGGAGGACAGGTTTCCCGGTTTCAGCCTCAAAACCGGGGGAAGGCCCAGGTTTCCCGGTTTCGGCCTCAAAACCGGGGGGAGGTCCGCAAAAAGGACGGTCGACGCGTGGCAGCGTGAAGAGGCGGGAGCGGCGGCGCAGCTATTCACGAGGAAGGTGCGGCGGTCGGCAGGGCGGCACGTGGCGGCATCCTGAGGCTTGCGTCGAAGCAAAGCTAAGGGTGAGGAAGGCGCGAGGCCGTCGGATCAACATCAAGCAGAGTTGGACCGGGATACCCCTAGGGTTGGCCGTTTCGCTCAATTACCTAGGGTTAGAAGGGGATTATTGTTTAGGCTATAAATAAGAGAGGCACCCCTCCTCTCCCTTTATCCTTGCAGTCAATTACTCTTAAGCACTCTCTCTCTCCTTAGCCCCCGCTTAGGTTCTAATCATACCTGGCTGTGAGCGATCCACAGGGAAGACTCAATCATGTCTCTGTGTTTTGGGAAGTCTAGGAAGTGAGACCGTAATCTCACGTTTGTAGCGTGTGTTCGCCACACGGTTGCAATTTCGTGCTTGTGATTCGCGTTTTGGTTGTGTTCTTCGCGGGTTTCTTTTTGGTCACGTTTTCCCATCGATTGATCTCTTTGCTTGGTGTGTCTTTTGCAAATCCACTTGAACCAAGTTGTTCTAGATCGTGAGGCAATTCTTTCTTCCAAAAGAATTCATCTCAAACCTCACGGTCTAGGAGATCAAGCGATTTTAATTTCGGATCATGTTCTTGTTCCTTTGCCCCAAAATCCTTTGATTCATCGATTTGGAGATAGGTTCGAGCCATGATCTCTTACAGATAGCTCACTATCCTCCTTGTGATCCTTCTCACCAAGTCTGATCCCAAGTGGATGTGTATTTGGTGAGATCAGGACGAATCGGTGGATGAACTGTTCACAGTCGGGGTGACCGGACGCTGAACTCACATCGACCGAACGCTCGGTCAGAGTCCGGTCATTGAAGGCATTGACTGTGCTAGGGTTTTATCTTGACCGGACGCTGGGTTTAGGGTCTGACCGGACGCACTAGTGTTACTGTTCACGTGGCTTATCTGTGTTGACCGGACGCTGGATAGTCGACCGGACGCTCTCAGACTGTGAGTCCAGTCACTTCCAGAGAGCTCCTAGATCGCTTCTGAGTTGACCGGACGCGTCCGGTGCCTAGTGACCAGACGCGCCAGTGAGTCCGGTCAGTGCAGTTTCTCGTTGTTTCGTCCGCAGTTTGTTCGTTTGTTGTCGGTTTTGATTTCTGGCTTTTGCGTTGGGATTCTTGAGTCGTGTAGTGTCCCGCTGTGCTTCTTGGAAGCATCCACCCTACATCTAGGGTCGTGGACATTATTCTTGCTCTAGGCTTGCCTGCAGGGTGACTTCTGGGACAGTGGTTTAAAAGTTTTCGAGAAGAAAATTTTAAGCTCCCATTCACCCCCCCTCTGGTCGCTTATCCGGTCCTTCAATTGGTATCAGAGCCGGTTAAGGATCTACTCTACCTTAATCGGTTTCAAATCCTAAGGGTGACATGGATCGAGGGAATGGCAAGGCTCCCTATTTCGATCGGACGAACTATCCCTATTGGAAGATTCGAATGCGTGCTTATCTCAACAGCATCGGATCTTCTGTTTGGGAGATATGCGAGGATGCAGATTACGTGGTTCTTGCGGCTCGAGTTGGTCAGCACCAAATTGACCAACACGAGGCCCACTCTAAGGCCCGTAATGCGCTTTTGGCCAACATCTCCCTTCCTGAGTTCGAGCGTGTTTCCGAGCTTCGAACTGCTCGAGAGATCTGGATGAAGCTTCAGAGCTATCACGAGGGGACCGCTCAGGTCAAGACCAGACTCTTCGAGACATACAAGCGGGAATATGAGAACTTTGTTCAGATGGAGGGAGAGACGATTGACGCTATGTTCGCTCATTTCCAAATGATTGTGAACAAGATGCGTGCCAATCGGGCCAACCTACCCTATGACGATCATGAGAGGGCACTCAAGTTACTATATGCCCTGGATCGGAGGGTATGGGAGGTGAAGGTGTCGACTATCATTGAGTCTGCTGCTTACGACACCCTCACCGTGGAGGAGCTATTCAGCAAGCTCAAGTCCACCGAGATCGATCACTTGACTCAGGCCAAGCTGAAGAACCCATCTTCACACTCCATGGCTTTGGTCTCAGGCAAGGGTGGATCGACTCTTTCCGCTGACGCTTCACCACCTCTCTTTGCTTTGTCTTCTTTGCTTTCAGTGACTGAGGAGCAGGTGGAGGCATTGGACGATGACGAGCTCGCCCTCATCATCACCCGGTTCTCGCGGTTTCACAACAACCGCCTGAATCGCTAGCGTGGTGGCGCACGTGAGGGCTGCTACGGATGTGGAGATCCGGATCACTTCGTCGCGAACTGCCCCAAGCGTGACAAGTCCTTCCCCGGCAAGAACCGCAACTCCAGGCGTAAGGGCAAGCCGGAGAACAAGGCCGGGAAGAAGAAGAAGGGCGGCTACCGCCGTGAGGACATGGAGAAGGCTTTCGATGCCGGCAAGCGTGCCTTCCTCGCTACCTTCAGCGATGGCGAGAAGTCCTCTGACGGCGACTCCAGCGACGATGGGTCCGAGCACAAGACTGAGGAACGCTTCAACGGACTCTGCTTCTTCGGCAAATCCTCCAAGAATCTTTGCACCATGGCCTTGGATGGAGAGGACTGCAAACGCCAGGACAAGAACGACGGCACCGACGACGATGATGACGACGCTTCCGAGGTATCATCCTCTTCTCTTGTCGAGCGTCTCACCGGTGAGCGTGATTCCCTTGTCGATATAGTCCTAGGTCAGGATAAGAACCTCAAGCGAGCTATCCGAGAGCGCAATGAGTTTAAGGCTAAGATGAATGATGCGCTTAAGGAGCTTGAGTTCTCTAGGTCCGAGGTGAAGGTGACTGATGAGGAGGAGTGTGAGGAGTGCACGATGCGTATGACAAACTTTGCCACCCTACAAACCAAGTATGCCTCTTTGATCGAGGTGTATGATGAGCTGAAGAGTAGGCTAGACTTGGTGGGTGATTGCAAGGAGTGTCCCTCCCTGAAGAAGGAGCAGGAGGAGGTGAAGGCGAGGCCTTCTTTGTTGGGTGCGTGCAAGCTTTATCCTAGCTTGCGAACTGAGTTGGCAAAAGTTAGTGCCAAGCTTGCTGAAGCCATGAAGGCTAGCTCAGTTAGCACCCCGACCGCTCAATGTGAGCGATGCGTGGGGATGGAGCTTGAGATTGCCAACTGTCGGCATGACAGGATGCAAACCGAGGAGGAAAACACATACCTTCGGTCCATTCTGAGTTGGGTGTCATGCAATGAGCCGCAGTTGGGCATGATGATCAGTCAGTTCAAGAGGGGAACTGATTGCTTGGGAGTTGGCTTTGAGTCAGGTGGGAAGAGAGCTAGCACCTTTGGCAAGATTGGTGAGTTTAGTGGAGTGAACCCTAGTGAGAAGCCATGCACTATCCCTAAGCTCATCAAGATCACCCCACCTGAACCTCCCAAGCCTATCACCAAGGATGGGATCCTTGATGAACCCCCCAAGGCTGCACCTCGCAAGCAAGTGTGGGTTCCCAAACCTAACCATCTTAGGAACACACTTGACACCCTTCCTAACGTCTCTAGTGAACCCCTTCCGAAGGGCAAGCAGCCGGCTAGAGTGAACAACCCTCACAACCGTAGAAACCAACAATCCAAGAGAGTGGTGAGGTTTGAGTGCGAATACTGTCACCGTGAGTGTCACCTAGCTGAGTTTTGCTTTCGAAGGAAGAGAGACGCTAGGAAGGAGATGGAGCTGAACAACCAGGCCAGGCACCACCCTCTCCATGGTGTGCAGGGTCGGGGAGTTCAGAGGCAGGGCGCTAGGCCTGGAGGAGCACCCCCTCAGGCAGCTAGGCCCCAGGCAGCTAGACCACGGGGTGGTGGTCGTGCCCGTCGCGGTTCCGGTCGTCCTCAATACGATCGGGAGCCGAGTGTAAGAGGCTTTGTTGCTCAGTCCCATAGCGGACCACCTTTTCAGTATGGTGGTGATCGCTTTGCTCAGATGGGACAAGTAGGTCAGTTTGGTGGTTTTCCGTTCCATAGCGGACCACCCTTCCAGGTTGGTGGTGATCGCTATCCACCCATTGGATGAGGACAGTTTGGTGTTGCTACTAACACTTTTTCTGGGCCTATGACACAGCACTGATATCCTTCTCAGTATACTAACCCCAGTGTTGTGCCATATGCTCACTTCCTGCCTTTCTATTGATGCAGGAACTTCGATTGGAGAACATGTGGCTCATGGATTCCGGGTGTTCGTGCCACATGACCAGAAAGAAGGAATGGTTCTCCAGCCTTAGCCCCGTGATGCATAAGGAGTACGTCACTTTTGGGGATAATAGTAGAGGTAAGGTTGTTTCTCATGGAGCTATTCGGCTCAATGAGAGCTTTGTTCTGAAAGATGTTGCTTTGGTTTCGAGCTTGCATTACAATTTGCTTTCTGTTTCGCAACTTCTTGAGGATGATTTTGAAGTGCGCTTTAAGAAGGGTTTGAGTCGTGTCTTAGACCCTCGGGGAGATCTTGTTTGTTGGATTGTCCCTTTTGGTCGTGTTTTCAGAGCCGACTTTTCTCGTTCTTTTGGCTCTGCTAGATGTTTGATGGCTGGTCCTTCTGATTTGTGGAAGTGGCATAGGAGGCTCGGTCACTTGAGTTTTGACTTGCTTGCAAGACTTAGCTCACTTGGCCTAATCCAAGGATTGCCCAAGCTTAAGTTTCAGAAGGACCTTGTTTGCCATCCCTGTCGTCACGGGAAGATGGTTGTTGCTTCTCACCCACCTGTTAATCAGGTGATGACAAAGCGACCCGGCGAGCTTTTACACATGGACACAGTTGGTCCAGCTCGGGTTTGCTCAGCGGGTGGGAAGTGGTACGTTCTAGTGATCGTTGACGATTTTTCGAGGTACTCTTGGGTATTTTTTATAGAGGGTAAGGATGAAGCTTTTCCTTTTGCTCGTGACTTGATTTTGAGGTTGAAAACTGAGTTTCCCCCTGATACCATTAGAGCTATTCGTAGTGATAATGGTACTGAGTTTGATAACTCTCAGTTTGCCTCTTTCTGTTCTTCTAATGGAATCGAGCATCAGTTTTCTTCTCCTTATGTCCCCCAGCAAAACGGTGTTGTTGAGCGCAAGAACCGGACCCTTGTTGAGATGGCCAGGACGATGCTCGATGAGCATAGGACTCCTAGGCATTTTTGGGCCGAGGTGATCAACACCGCTTGCCATGTTGCAAATCGCATCTTTCTTCGAGCTTTCATGAAGAAGACTTCTTATGAGTTGCGTTTTGGACGGGTACCCAAAGTGTCTCATTTTCGTGTGTTTGGGTGTAAGTGCTTTATCGTGAAGCAAGGCAATTTGGATAAGTTTGAATCTCGCTCTGCTGATGGCGTGTTTCTTGGTTATGCCTCGCATTTGCGCGCTTATTGAGTTCTTAACCTTGAGACTAACCGGTTAGTGGAGACCTGCGAGGTCACATTCGACGAGACTATGCCTTGTGTTTCTTCTGCTTTTGATGTTGCAGGAGAACAGGAGCTGGGAGAGACTATCTTCGTGGAGGAGGAGCAGGAGAATGCCGATTGGGGTGATCCCGAGCCAACTCCACTGGCTGCCCCCGTCGACCCTACGACGACTACTTCAGCTCGAGGACCCGATCCCACGACTTCTTCTTCTTCTTGGGGTCCTCTAGAGCCACCTCTCCAGCAAGCACCGGCAGCACCCGGGAGAGCGACAGCATCTGGTGAGGGGGAGGCGACTTCGGCGAGGCAAGCGCCCCGAAGCGTTCAGCAGACTCACCCCCGCAGCAGATGATCGGCGGCATCGACCAGCGAGTCACGCGGTCGTGAGCGTATGAAATCTCACACTTTGCTCATTCTGCATTCGTTGCTTCTTTTGAGCCCAAAGATGTTGGACACGCACTTTCTGATGCTAACTGGGTAAATGCCATGCATGAGGAGCTAGAAAACTTTGAGCGAAACCGAGTTTGGACCCTAGTTCCACCTCTACCAGAATGCCACCCTACAGGTACCAAATGGGTTTTCAAGAACAAAGAGGGTGAGGATGGGATGGTAGTGAGGAACAAGGCTAGGCTAGTAGCCCAGGGTTTTTGCCAAAAAGAGGGGATAGACTATGAGGAAACCTTTGCCCCTGTAGCCCGTTTAGAAGCCATTAGAATCCTTCTAGCCTTTGCTGCTTTGAAGGGTTTTAAGCTTTTTCAGATGGATGTTAAGAGTGCTTTCCTAAATGGGTATATAGAGGAAGAGGTTTATGTTAGGCAACCCCCAGGTTTCGAGGATCCCAAGTTTCCAAACCATGTTTATAAACTTTCAAAAGCTTTGTATGGTTTGAAACAAGCCCCAAGAGCATGGTATGATCGGTTGAAAACCTTTTTACTCTCAAAGGGTTTTAAAATGGGGCGGGTTGATAGGACTTTGTTTCTCCTCAAGCAAGGCAATGATACCCTGATAGTCCAGATTTATGTGAATGACATCATCTTTGGTGGCTCTTCTCATGCGCTTGTTGCCAAGTTTGCAGATACTATGAGCAAGGAGTTTGAGATGAGTATGATGGGTGAGTTGACCTTCTTCCTCAGGTTACAAATCAAGCAAACCCGAGATGGGACGTTCGTGCATCAAGGAAAATACACGAAGGACATCCTGAAGAAGTTTGACATGGGCGAGGCCAAGCCTCTTACGACGCCGATGCCGACGACTGCGGCTATGGACGCGGACCAAGACGGAGAGCCTGTTGACCAGAAGGAGTACAGGAGCATGATTGGCTCGCTTCTGTACCTGACGGCGACATGGCTAGATATACAGTTCATTGTGTGTCTGTGCGCTCGTTTTCAGGCGTCCCCTCGGACTTCCCACAAGCAAGCGGTCAAGCGCATCATGAGGTACCTCCGATACACTCCTGAGTTCGGACTTTGGTATTCCTCTTCTTCGAACCTCTCGCTTTGTGGTTATTCCGATGCGGATTTTGCCGGCTGTCGGCTTGAGCGTAAGTCTACTTCTGGGACTTGTCAGTTTCTTGGCTCTTCTTTGTTCTCGTGGTCTTCTCGCAAGCAGTCGAACGTAGCCCGGTCTACTACAGAAGCCGAGTATGTTGCCGCTGCTTCTTGTGCTTCGCAGCTTTTATGGATGGTTGCTACAATGCGTGATTTTGGTCTAGATTTCAGTCGGGTACCTTTGCTTTGCGATAGCACGTCTGCCATTAGTGTAGCAAAGAACCCAGTGCTTCACTCCAAGACCAAACACATCGATGTTCGCTTTCACTTTCTTCGTGATCACTACGAGAAAGGCGACATTGATCTTAGGCATGTAGACACCCATAACTAGGTTGTGGATATTTTCACCAAGCCTTTGGACCTCTCAACTTTTGCTAGGTTGAGAGGTGAGCTTGGTGTGTGTTTCCCCTTTTAGATGGGGGAAGCATTTTGTTTATGTACCATAGACTAACTTTATGATCCTTTTTGTTTTTGGGTCTTAAGTCCTTTTAGTTTATTTTTGGCTCCGATTCTGACTTCATCATGTATTCATTTTGCATTTTCAAGCTTCATGTCTATATTCTTGAGAATGAATCTATGATCTGATTAGTGTATGCTTCGATGATATATGATGATGCTTGTAGCTTAGGCTCTTCTTGATCACTGATACTTGTTGTGAGCTAAGCTATTTTTCAGAATGATGAACATGCTTAATAAACTCAAAATTCAATATATGTTCACCATTGAGATTGGCAACTAGCATGTGTAGGATATGTCGAGGTCAGTTGAGCTAATTCATATATGCTAGGTTGCTATGTCTCTGGTTCTGAGTCATTCACTTGCTTGGATTGATCATAAATTGCTTAAAATGAACCAAGTTGTAGTGAATTGAAAAGATCGAGATGGGATTGCTTTGTCAGCACATCATGGTATCGAGACTGTTTCTCATTGCACTTTGAGTTAAACTTGAGCCGTGTAGTGTAAGACCGAAACCGATGCTTTAAGCTTCTGATTGCATATGCATAGGCTTAGCACGGTTGAAAAGTTAGGCAATGATAAGCTTTCAACCTCTCGCAATCACATGCTGAATTTGAACTTGTGTTAATTACCGCTGCAAATTCTCTGATAAATTCTGAAAACACAAGTTTATGTTTCATTCTATAGCATGATGGTTGAACTTTGCTAGGGGTAGTTCACCTTGTATACATGTTTTAGCACTTGTTTGACTTCCTGTCTATACACGCTTGGTGCTACTTTAATGGTGAAACTCCTTTTCAGAATGGCTCAAAACTGCTCAATTGGCTTGTGCGTTCATATCTTGTAGTTAGTGATCAGTTTGAGCCTTTGCTAGCATTTGTACATGTTACTATGTAGTCGGATCAGCACTTATTAGAGCATTTATTCACTCTTTCGAGTATATACCTGAAGCTGCTAACATGCATTGTTGACTCACTTGCATGTGCTTGACTCCGATAGCTCCATTTGACTTACTTAAGCTTTTTTCCTTCTCTTTTGATTGCAAATTGCCCCCAAGGGGGAGAAGTTTGTCCAAGGGGGAGATTTTAGGAAAATATTTGTTTTAATGGTGACAATTTGCAATTTATGCTTCACTTGTTGAGGGGGAGTGGTCTTTGAGTAAGGGGGAGTTCTTCTCCAGACTTGTTCTTCAATTCAGACTCATTTTTCAATTGGTATCGATCTTGTCAGCTAGTTGTGTTGAGCCTCTGTGCCTCTGTCTTGAGGGACTAGCTGTTTTCATCTTGTTCTGATGATTCTTGATTGGTATCGTGCTTACTGCTGGTTGTGTTGAGCCTCTGTGCCTCTATCTTGAGGGACTAGCAGTACCAGTTTCTTTTGCAGTCTTCAGTTGGTATTTGAGCTTTCTGCTAGTGGTGTTGAGCCCTTTTTGCCTCTTCTTGAGGACTAGTTTGTTTCTGACTTGGTTGCGTCGAGCCGTTGCCCATGTCTTTGGGAACCAAGTCTTGTGCTCTGATTTTGATCGGGTTTTTCTCCTTGATGAGTTGTTGCTCCGATTTCTTGCTTGGTTGTGTCAAACCGTTGCCCATGTCTTTGGGGACCAAGCTGTGCTTATCTTGAGTTGTTCTTCTTCGGCCTTTTCTTTGGCTTTTGGACATCTCAAGTGAGTTTTTCTTCTTCTACCTAATTCTGCTTTCTTTTATTTTGGTTACGGTTACAATGAGTTGACGATGCACTCATCAATGGGGAGATTGAGAACACAAGGTTGATATGTGCCCTTGTGGTTCCCTTCTTGAGTGATGAGTGATCGATCAACCGGCAACATGTCTCTTGGCTGTGTTGATGTGCAGGTGTGGAGCTCGGAGATAGTGGTCGAAGGTGAGGTGAAGGTCAAGCGGGGACGTGTCGTGCCGACGGACCGGGAGCGGTGAAGGACGAACGTGGAGCTTGGACTGACGGACCGGGAGACCTGAGGACCAGCTGTGGTAGCTGGCACGTGGCATCGACAAGCAAGAGGACATGGGGATGTGCGGTGCATCGGCCGAGTCGGGAGGAAGGTGATGGCGTCATGACACTTGGCGGGAGGCCGAGAAGGATGGCGAATGCACTGTGCCCGGCGTGGAGGCTGGACATGCTCCGGCATCGGTGCTGGAACTCGGGGTGTGCGAACCACATCCCGTCTACGGCGCGGGTTCGGTAGCTGAGCCTCAAAAAGCTACCATCGACGGTTTCCGAGTTTGGGCCTCAAAACTCGGGGTGGCCGGTTTCCGAGTTTGGGCCTCAAAACTCGGCGAGGACGGTTTCCAGGTTTGGACCTCAAAACCTGGGTACGTGGGTTTCTGAGTTTGGGCCACAAAACTCAGCCGGAGGACAGGTTTCCCGGTTTCAGCCTCAAAACCGGGGGAAGGCCCAGGTTTCCTGGTTTCGGCCTCAAAACCGGGGGGAGGTCCGCAAAAAGGACGGTCGACGCGTGGCGGCGTGAAGAGGCGGGCGCGGCGGCGCAGCTATTCACGAGGAAGGCGCGGTGGTCGGTAGGGCGGCACGTGGCGGCATCCGGAGGCTTGCATCGAGGCAAAGCTAAGGGTGAGGAAGGCGCGTGGCCGTCGGATCAACATGAAGTAGAGTTGGACCGGGATACCCCTAGGGTTGGCCGTTTCGCTCAGTTACCTAGGGTTAGAAGGGGATTATTGTTTAGGCTATAAATAAGGGAGGCACCCCTCCTCTCCCTTTATCCTTGCAGTCATTTACTCTTAAGCACTCTCTCTCTCCTTAGCCCCCGCTTAGGTTCTAATCATACCTGGCTGTGAGCGATCCACAGGGAAGACTCAATCATGTCTCTGTGTTTTGGGAAGTCTAGGAAGTGAGACCGTAATCTCACGTTTGTTGCATGTGTTCGCCACACGGTTGCAATTTCGTGCTTGTGATTCGCGTTTTGGTTGTGTTCTTCGCGGATTACTTTTTGGTCACGTTTTCCCATCGATTGATCTCTTTGCTTGGTGTGTCTTTTGCAAATCCACTTGAACCAAGTTGTTCTAGATCGTGAGGCAATTCTTTCTTCCAAAAAAATTCATCTCAAACCTCACGGTCTAGGAGATCAAGCGATTTTAATTTCGGATCACGTTCTTGTTCCTTTGCCTCGAAATCCTTCGATTCATCGATTTGGAGATAGGTTCGAGCCATGATCTCTTATAGATTGCTCACTATCCTCCTTGTGATCCTTCTAACCAAGTCTGATCCCAAGTGGATGTGTATTTGGTGAGATCGGGACGAATCGGTGGATGAACTGTTCACAGTCGGGGTGACCGGACGCTGAACTCACATCGACCGGACGCTCGGTCAGAGTCCGGTCATTGAAGGCGTTGACTGTGCTAGGGTTTTATCTTGACCGGACGCTGGGTTTAGGGTCTGACCGGACGCACTAGTGTTACTGTTCACGTCGCTTATCTGTGTCGACCGGACGCTGGATAGTCGACCGGACGCTCTCAGACTGTGAGTCTGGTCACTTCCAGAGAGCTCCCAGATTGCTTCTGAGTTGACCGGACGCGTCCGGTGCCTGGTGACCAGACACGCCAGTGAGTCCGGTCAGTGTAGTTTCTCGTTGTTTCGTCCGCAGTTTGTTCGTTTGTTGTCGGTTTTGGTTTCTGGCTTTTGCGTTGGGATTCTTGAGTCGTGTAGTGTCCCGCTGTGCTTCTTGGAAGCATCCACCCTACATCTAGGGTCGTGGACATTATTCGTGCTCTAGGCTTGCCTGCAGGGTGACTTCTGGGACAGTGGTTTAAAAGTTTTCGAGAAGAAAATTTTAAGCTCTCATTCACCCCCCCTCTGGTCGCTTATCCGATCCTTCAAGCTGCACGCCTAAGCAACTTATCCTGACTAAGCAAAGCGGCAGTAAGCTTATCATCCTCGGCTGAGAGTTCCTCGGGAGTTTGAGATACATGCGAGGAGTCGTCGTCGTCGTCGTTCTGAGGGATCTCCTCCAACTTGCCGTCGACCTCATCACCCAGGGCCATGGTGCAGAAGCCTTCATCGTCGGCGAAGAAGCAGATGTCGTTTAGCTTGTCCTCGATCCTCTTCTCGGACTCGTCATCGCTTGAGCCAGCGGAGTCGTCATCCGAGCCGTCGACGTCGCTGAGCGTGGCGAAGAATGCACGCTGCTCAGCCTGGGTCTTCTCCAAGTACTTCTTCTTGATGTACTCCTTATCGAAGCCGCCCTTCCGCTTGTGCTTCGCGGGGACGTGCTTCTCCTTGCGCTTGCCGGAGTCATACTTGTGCCCATGATCGCCCTTCCCAGATTGCTTGTTCTTCTTGGGACAGTTGGCGATGAAGTGATCGGGGTCGCCGCACTCAAAGCATCCTGAGCATCCTCCTCTGTGGCGATGGTTCACCCGGTTGTTGTGAAACCGCGAGAACCGGTTGGCAAGCAAAGCCAACTCGTCATCCCCCAAAGACTCCCACTGTTCCTCTGTGATAGAAAAGAGTGAAGAGAGTGCAAATCCTCCAGAGGGGTTAGCAGAAGAGCTAGAAACCAAAGCCATAGTCAGGCCAGAAGGATTTTCATAAGAAGCCCTCGACATGGCATCAATCTCACTAGACTTGAGCTTACTAAAAAGCTCGTCGCACGTGAGGGTCTCATAGTTAGACGATTCGATGATCGCTCTCATCTTGTTGACAATAACCTGAAAATGAGCGAATAAACTTTCTATGCACTCGCCAGGCATATGTCTCTAGTTCTCATACTCCCGCTTGTGTGACTCGTAGAGATGGGATTTGACTTGAGTGGCTCCCTCATGGAAGCGCATGAGGGTCGCCCAAATCTCACGAGCCGTGGGGAGGTGAGAAACACGATCAAACTTGAACATGCTCAGATAGGAGAAAAGAGCATTACGCGCTTGGCTATTGGCATCGTGCTCATCCATCTGAAGTTGAGTAACACGAGCAGCCAAGACAACGTAATCGGCCTTGTTGCAAATCTCCCAAACAGAAGAGCCCATGCTCTGGAGATAGGCCGACATACGTATCTTCCAATATGCATAGTTCATCCCATCAAAGAACAGCAGTTTGCCCACGCCGCGATCCATGTCGCCTTCTGTGGATCTGGAACCGGCTAAGGTGGAAGATCCTTAACCCACTCCGATACCAATTGAAGGACCGAGAGTGCTACCAAAAAGCGACCAGAGGGGGGCTGAATGGGAGCTTCAAGATTTCCTACTGAAAACATGTTGCCACTGTCCCGAGAATCAACCCCAAGAGCAAACCAAGGGCTTGCAAGTGTCTACGACCCTAGATGTAGGGTGGAAGCTTCCAAGAAGCACAGCGAGACACTATACAACTCTAGAAACCCAACGCAAAAGCCGGAAATCAAAACCAACAAAGGACGAACGAACTACGAACGAAACAACACAGAACAGTGTGCATCGGACGCTGGTAGCATCAGATGGCTAAGCACCGGACGCGTCTGATGCAAACAGGACCTCTCTGGAACCTTACTGGATTGGCATCAGACGCTGCTACAGTGAAACCCTAGCGTCCGATGCTTGACCCCTGACGCGTCCAATGGCAACAGACGCTCTGTTGGTCAGCGTCCGATGCTCCTTAAAAGACACTGTCAGACGAAACGTGGCACCGGACGCTCCGATGGTATGAACTCAGCGTTCGATGCTCACGAACAGAGCGTCCGATGGTCCCGATTCAGAGCTGTTCTTCCGCGAATTCAACCCGATCTCCTCCGAATCAAAAGCACTAAGGCTTAGACTTGGTATGAGGAGTTCCAAGGAGGTTTGTGAGCTATCCCATGGGGATCATGGCTCGAACCTAACTTCAAATCGGTGAATTGGAAGAATTCGGGACCAAAGGAGCAAAAACCGATCCAAAAGGAAAATCGACCGATCTACTAGCTCGTGAGGTTAGAGATGATTTCCTTCGGTGGAAAGATGTGCGTCACGATCTAGAACAACTCAGTTCAAACGGACTTGCAAAAGACACACTGAGTAGAGAGATCGATCACCGGGAAAAACATGGAGAAAAGCAACCCGCGAAGAACACAAACAAAATGCGAATCACAACCACGAATTTGCAACCGTGTGGCTACCACACGCTACAATAGTGAGATTATGGTCTCACTTCCTCAAAATCTCATGGACACAGAGGTATGATTGTCTTCTCTGTGGATCTCAGTTCGCTACAGCAGGGAATAGGGAGAGCAGGAAACCCTAGGAGTGAAAGAGCAAATGACTGAGATAGTTTGGGAGGTGGGTGTCTCCCACTACTTATCCTAATTCTCATTCCCACTCTACCCCTAGTTATTTATAGAGTGACCCAGCCAAACCCTAAGGCTATCCTGGACCAACTCGTGGTAGATGCTGATCCGACGGCCACGCCCGCACAACTGGTAGTGTTGCCTCGACGCAACCTCACCGATTGCCGCCACATGCCGCCACCGCTCTGCTTGTCTTTTTCCCGAAAGAACAACAAGAAGAGCCAGAATCTAGCTCGCTGGACTTAGCGGAGCCTATTCCGTCCACATCTGGGGAAGAAATTCTTCCAGAATTTTTGGGCGAGATAGAGGATGATGTGTTTGAGGATTACGGAAATGCTATGAACTACTCTGTTCAAGCTCTCCCATCCGACAAACCACTTCCTGAGTCTTCTGATGGAATCTATAGCCAAGAGCGTCTTTTGGAACTTTCAGCTGTCATGAGTCATGAATGGACAATGGAAGCCGAAGTAACAGAAAACATCCCTCGCATAGATAAAGTACCGAGCATAATAAATTGTCGAATTAGGGGAGAAAGAGCCTTTGCCTTTTACGACCCTGTCGTGGGAATTAATGTTCTTGCTAGTAATTACGTATCCAGAACATTCCCCGACCTTCAACGACAACCAACTAAACGGTGTTTGAGAGACCCAAATGGTGACATCTTGGAAAGTGAAGGAATCCTAAAGATGGTCCCCATCCAAGTAGATGGAGCGGACATGGTCTTAGATTTCTACATTTTTGATGTAGTCCTTTTTGACGTCTTCTTAGGACAACCTTGGTCCATACTTGCCTTGCAAGGACCATGTCAAGAGCACTTTAATGCTCAAATCGGTGGAAAAGAGTACTCAGTACCTTTCGTTCGTGCATTAAATTCTATTGTCGAACAACCACCAGAACCAGATCTTCACGATCAAGCTAGAACCTCTACCCTTTATGAGTTGGCTCAGCCTGATTTTGAAAAAGATTCTGAGTTCTTTGTCGAAGAAGAAGCCGAGACAGATGAACCGTTTTGCTTAGACGAATCGGAAAAGCCATCTCGGCCTTCCATAGAGCTAAAACCTCTGCCTGAAGGCCTGAGATACATTTTCCTAAACAATGACCCCGAGACTCCCGTAATCATTAGCAGTAAGCTATCTGAAGAGGAAGTCCGTAGGTTGACCCTTGTCTTAGAAAAACACCAATCTATCTTTGGCTATTCACTTCAAGATTTGAAGGGACTTAGTCCAATTCTCTGCACCCATCGTATCCCTCTCGATCCTAAGATACCCCCTTCAAGAGAGCCCCAAAGACGACTTAATAACGCTATGCGTGAAGTCGTGAAAAAGGAGGTTCTAAAACTCTTGCACGCGGGAATTATTTATCCAGTTCCTTATAGTGAATGGGTAAGTCACGTGCAAGTAGTTCCAAAGAAAGGAGGCATGACAGTCATTAAGAATGAGAAAAATGAGTTAATCCCTCAACGCACTGTCACTGGATGGAGGATGTGTATAGACTATAGGAAGCTGAATAAAGCCACAAAGAAAGATCATTTCCCACTTCCTTTTATAGATGAGATGCTAGAGAGATTGGCAAACCATTCCTTCTTTTGCTTCTTGGATGAATATTCTGGTTATCACCAAATTCCAATCCATCCAAATGACCAAAGTAAGACCACTTTCACATGCCCGTATGGAACTTATGCCTATAGACGCATGTCCTTTGGACTTTGCAATGCGCCGACATCTGTCCAACGATGTATGATGTCCATCTTTTCTGACATGATTGAACAAATCATGGAGGTATTCAAGGACGACTTTTCGGTCTATGGGAAAAACCTTTGACGATTGCCTAGCCAATTTAGACAAAGTCCTCCAACGCTATGAAGAGAAGGACCTAGTTCTTAACTGGGAAAAGTTTCACTTCATGGTGCGGGAAGGAATTGTCCTAGGCCATCGAATTTCAGAACGTGGGATAGAAGTTTATAAAGCCAAAATCGATGTAATTGAACAATTTCCACCACCCACTAATGTGAAAGGAATCCAAAGCTTCTTGGGCCATGCCGGCTTTTATAGAAGGTTTATTAAGGATTTCTCACAAATCGCTAGACCCTTAAC
This sequence comes from Coix lacryma-jobi var. lacryma-jobi, assembly GCA_009763385.1. Taxonomy (NCBI): domain Eukaryota; kingdom Viridiplantae; phylum Streptophyta; class Magnoliopsida; order Poales; family Poaceae; genus Coix; species Coix lacryma-jobi. The sequence goes on from CM019824.1 coordinate 19,707,976, forward strand.
GAGCCTTTTAGCAAAAGACGCCCCGTTCAAATTTGACGAGAATTGTCTACATGCTTTCAATATTTTGAAAAAGGCTCTAACTTCTGCACCAATCATCCAACCCCCAGATTGGAATTTGCCGTTCAAAATCATGTGTGTTGCTAGTGATTATGATGTGGTAGCTGTCCTTGGTCAAACTAAAGATAAGAAGCATTATGCTATTTCTTATGCTAGTAAGACCCTGACTGGGCCCCAGCTAAACTATGCAACCACAGAAAAGGAACTTTTGGCCGTAGTCTTTGCCATAGACAAGTTTAGATCTTACTTAGTGGGAGCTAAGGTGATCGTTTATACCGATCACTCTGCTCTGAAATATCTCTTCACTAAGCTGGATCCTTCTCCTTCAAGAATTTGACCTGGAAATAAGAGACAAGAAAGGAGTAGAGAATTCAATAGCTGATCACTTGTCTAGACTACAAGTCAATAATTCGGACAATCTCCCAATAAATGACTTTCTTCGCGATGATACCCTTTTAAAAGTCACGTATACCAACCCTTGGTATGCAAACATCATGAATTTTATAGTCGCCGGCTATGTCCCGCCGGGGGAGAATAAAAAGAAACTGCTATATCAAAGCAGAACGCACCTATGGGATGAACCATATCTCTATAAGGTCTGTGCAGAAGGACTCTTGAGAAAATGTGTCCCCATAGAAGAAGCAACAAAAATCATAGATAGATGTCACTCCGCCGAATATGGAGGACACTATGGAGCTTTTCGAACACATGCTAAAATATGGCAAACTGGTTTTTATTGGCCATCCATGTATGAGGACACAAATAATTTTGTGAGACGTTGTCCTCGTTGCCAAAAGCATGGTAACATTAGTGCCCGAGTTGCTATGCCTCTCGTGAACAATCTCCAAGTTGAGTTGTTCGATGTTTGGGGTATAGACTTCATGGGCCCCTTTCCTAAATCCTATGACGCCGAGTCATTCTTGTGGCTTTGGATTATGTCTCGAAATGGGTAGAAGCCATACCCTGTCAAGCAGCAGACGCTAAACATTCGAAGAAAATGTTCAAAGAAAACATCTTTCCTCGTTTTGGAGTTCCTAGACTAGTCATTAGTGATAGAGGCCCTCATTTCATAGATAAGAGCTTCCGACATTTCTTAGCTAGTCAAGGAGTCCAACATAATGTAGCCACTGCATACCACCCATAGACAAGTGGACAGGTCGAAACATCCAATAAACAAATAAAGAATATCTTGAAAAAGACGGTAGAAGAAATGGGAAAGGGATGGAAACATAAGCTACCCGAAGCTCTGTGGGCTTATCGGACCGCCTATAAGACCCCGATTGGAATGTCCCCATACCAACTAGTTTATGGGAAAACTTTTCATCTTCCTGTTGAGCTTGAGTTCAAAGCTCATTGGGCCATTAAGAAATGGAACATGGACCTTGACCAAGCTGGCCAAAATAGGAAGATGCAAATTTCCGAACTAGAAGAATGGCGAGAGAAAGCCTATCATAGTGCCAAGCTCTATAAAGAGAGGACTAAGAGATGTGTGACACCCTAAAAATCGTTTTTCGGAAATAAGGAGTTAATATGAAGTTATTTATTTGTTTTTCATGAAATATATAGGCCAAATAATAATTTTTGGTGAATTAATAAAATATCTCGGAGCGTAGAAACATTTTTGTTGCATTCATGCTAGAGCATAATGTTTTGCTTGAGTGTAGGTATAGTGTTGAGTGAATTTGAGCAAGTTTTCTAAAGAAAACAAAAGAAAAGGCTTTTCCTTTCTTTCTCCCTCCCCTCACCCTTTTTGGCCCAATCGGCGACGCGGCCCAGCCCGCGGCTGCCTCCCTCTCCCCCTTCCCTCCCTTCCTCGCCCGCGCCTGCGTCGGCTCAGCGGCCCAGCTTGCCTCGGCCCGCTCCGCGCCCGGCTCTGCCCTTCGCGCGGCCCGCTCCCTCTTCCCGCTCCTCGCGTGTGCTCACCCTGCGGCCCAGCTCGCCCCCGGCCCGCTCGCACCAGCACAGCGCCGCGCCCGCTCCCCCTCGCCTGCCAGCCGGGCCCGTGCGTCGACCACTGCTGCCCCGCCTGGCCGCTTGGCCCCACCGGTCAGCCGCTGGCCCTTCCCCTACCTCGCGTCGGCCCGCATCCGCGCCGCCATGCCCCCTCCTCTCCTGTAACCGGCCGGTGAGTGGCCATAATGGCCACTCGGCTTCAATCAACCCTCGGGGAAGTTCCCCCGACGCTTTGCCACCCACACGTACCCTATAAAGCCATGGCCGAAGCCCTGGCTCTCTCCCCTCGCCACCCCGCACCCCCTTGCCCCAACGCCACCGGCTGCAAAGCCTTGCTGGCCGTTTGAACACCCTTCCGAGCATCCCCAGGTGAAGCCGCACCCGTGCAAAGCACCCCGGTGCACTCTCCCTCACTTTCTTGCCAAATCCGAGCTCACCTGAGCCTTTTCTTCTTTTGCAGAGCGCCGCCGCCGTCGATTTCGCCGTGGTGAGCCCTTCCACCGTGGTCGAGCCTGTAGTTGTGCTCGCCGTCCCCTCCGCTTCGATTCGGTGCAATCCGCGCAGTCAACCGAGCCCGGGAGCACCTTCCTGGCGACCTCCCGAGCCCTCCCATGGCGCGCCGCCGCTCGCCGGCGACCCCGCCGCCTCACCTCGCTCTGAGCACCTAGCGCCGTCCGTGTCGCGCTGAATGGCTCAGATTAGATCCCAACCCTGAAAGGGTATGAGCCGAGCCTTCGGGCCCGTGGACCAGCGGTCCAGCGCGGTCCACCGGCCGCGTGGTGGACCGAGCCAGCCAGAACGCGCCGCGTGGCGCCGTGTCATCGCCAGCGCGGCAACCGCCGCTGTTTTTGCAAAAAGGCCCCCGAGCTTTTCGAAAATCAACCCGCAGTCCGATGCAGTTCAATATATTTAATTTTAGTCCTGTTTTGTTTCGGTTTAGCCCCTGGAGTTGTCGGTTTTGGTGCCCGCCGTCCAGAGAATGCGTTTTCGCGTGTTAGCCCCCGCCGGCTAAGTTTATTTGCATTTAGGCCCTCGGTTTTCGCAGGCTAGCCCTTAGGCAAATGTTTTTATTTATTAAAATGCCCCTAAAACTTGTTTTATTTATAACTTTCTCGTTTTAGATCCGATTAGAGTGATCTTTATATTCGTGTGATCGTATCGACGAGTAGAATAGTTTTATATATGTTTCTCTAACTGTTTTTGATGCTTGGTGTACTGTTCTAATAAAAGTATATTTTATTTGCATGTAATGACTGTATGGGTGCTATGACTGGTGATTGTATATCGAGTCTAAACGGTGACGTGTTCGAGGATCAAGTTTCGCAGGAGCAGTACCAGGACCAAGCGTGTGACCAAGGCAAGTATAACCTATGGTTTCCTTGTTACCTATTAAATGCAAGACCCAGTAATCATTATGCATGTGTCCAATATGATGAACCATAGGACCATACTAGTTACCTTGAACTGTATACCTTGTACCTATGGGAGGGTTTTTGCATAATATGACTAGAAATGCTACGCGCTATATATTGCTAATTGTTTAATACTGATTAATGACTATGGAACAAATGTTAAAAGAGGCTTTTGTAACCACATTTAGGGCACTGGAGCATGTTGTTCGCTCAGTGACCCACCCCAGGGACTATCTTTTAAAGCGGCCACCCGGGAGATCCCGTGCGACCTTGGGTATTATATGGCTCTGATCTTAGTTGTGTAACTAGACTTTCTATAGCTTGTAGTAGTTACTAAAAGGCGCTAGAGGGGGGAACTGGGTTAAAGAATGCTTCCTTGCCTGTCAAGATGTGTGCTGATCGGCTGTCAGGTGTGCCATCTTGAAGGGGCCCTCCATTCGCCTGGAAGCCGAAACCTTGCGGCTACTACTTGTTAGAGTAGCTAGTGAAAGACTACGAAGTGAAACCCTGCCGTACTTCCATAGAGGAGGTAATGTGGGGCTGGCTCTCCCTGGCATATGGGAATCACGGGCTAAGGTGAAAGTGTACAACCTCTGCAGAGTGTAAACTTGATATATCAGCCGTGCTCACGGATACGAGCGGCTCAGATCCTTTTTAAGTGGTTCATGGTGGGGTATGTTGGTGGTTTGTGGCTTACCTCTTGTTAACATAATAATGATCACACTTTGTGGGACAACAGGGATCATATACTTAGTAATGAAAGGATAATATTAAAATATGACCAAGATAAAATGCTAACCGCAGTCAACCAGGTCAACCTTTTGAGCCTTGCATTCCCCGTAGTTGTACTTGCTGAGCATGGTGAGTTGACACTTGTCGTTGGTTCACATAAAAATCCCAGATGGGTACCAGATGAAGGAGAGTACGAGGAGTATCCAGAAGATGTGCCAAATTTCTGAGGATGGCGTACCCCCAGTCGGTGTCCCTGTGAAGTGATGTCTACGTCTACGCTAACATTGTAATAATGGGCCGTTGGCCGATGTGATGAACAATCTCATGTGATGTAATAAGTTATTTAAACGCTGTTCGTGCTGTAATGATATACATTTTGTGGTATATGTGGATTTGGGACCCCCTGGGCCCACATATGCTTTACCTCGGTTTTATTCGTAAATCCGGGTGTTACAAGATGGCACGATAAACGGATAAAAAAGAAAGAGTTCAAAGTACGAGATAAAGTTTTACTCTTTAACTCCCATGTTCGACTTTTCGGACATGGTAAACTCCGAAGCTAATGGGAAGGACCTTTCAAGGTTGTTGCAACCTCGTCCCATGGAGCCGTCACATTGGAAAGTGACGATGGGCAAATCTTCAAAGTCAATGGACAAAGATTAAAAATGTTCTATGACTTTGATAAAAATGAGCTAAACAAAATTGATATAATTGATTTTGAAGTAGCTCAAGCCCATGACCATTAATAGATGGACCCAGTTTATCCTTTGTCCATTTCACGCACCTATTCCAACCAAAAACCCGAGAAAGGCCTCTTTAGGCCCAACCAAGCCATTTCAACCTCGGAACTTTGAATTTTAGGAGGCTTACCTTCTCCCGCTCGATGCCCGACGAAGGAGGAGTGGCGGCCGCCACTCTCAACTAGCGGCCGCCACCAAACCCTGGCGCCCGCCACGCTAAGCGGAGGTTTAGAGGCCCCCCTCCATGTGGCAACCAATCCCAAGCTCGAGAGAGTGAAAGAAGGAGGAGATAAGGGTGTGTTAGTTCATCTAAGGCCTATCCCTCCACTTCTCCCCCCTCTTAAAAGAAGAACTCCTTCTTCTTCCTCATCCACCCATGAAGTCTAGCCAAGCCTCCTCCAAAACCATGTCATCTCCACGGAAATACATGTCCTACAACCCTCAAGGATCCGTCTCGTCCCCCACCAAAGCCATCATCCGGTCATTGATCGACGACGACATGGAGGTGCTTGACGTACCTCGTTTAGCGATGGTGCTGCCTGACGGAACCTATGTCGAGGGGACACCACCGGAGGGTGCAGGGAAGGCACCAGCCACCACTCCAGTGGCGGGCGCCACCCCTGCTGGGCGGCCGTCAGGGGTGAAGCGCCCCCTGGTCTCGCCTCCGCTCCGTCTTCATCCTCCTCCGGTGATGCCACCCGGGAAGAAGTTAAGGACACCCACCAGGCCGACCACGGGGGAGATCACCCCGAGGAAGTCCCCGGCCATCAAGACCAGGGGCGATGAGACGCCCACTCCATCAAGGGTGAAATCCTGGGTCGGCTTTGGCTCGGATAGCCGCACCCGTAGTTACAGCCCCAATCCTAAGAGGGCTAAACTCGAGGTGTATGGCGTGAGAATGCCCGATGAGCATTATGAGAAGAGGCTGCGTGAGCGCGAGGCGAGCACTCATGACTCCAATGGGTCGCTCTTCGCGCCATCCGTGCACCGCCGTCTCAACCCATCGCCGGCAGGAGTCCCCGGCGAGATGGAACATAGCGGTGGTGAGGAGGGGTTAACCCTCGAAAAACTCACCGCTGAGGTGAAGAAGCTACGCAAGGAGAAGAGCGCCTTGGAGGATCAAGTCGCAGGGATAGCCCTGTGGCGGATGGATATGGAGGATCGGTTCACCATCCTCCGCAAGGGCTGCACCTCGAAGATCAAGCGTCTCTTCAAAGAGACGGGCTTCGAGGATCTCTACGAGACTCCTTCAGTAGATTAGATTAGGTTGAGGGTGTCCAGTTATGTTCTTAGTTAGATTAAGTTTAATTTTGCTTGATTTAAATTTTAGTTTATTTAATTTTCAATTTAGAACATTTGTTTAGGAAATTTTTATAATGAATAAAAAGACACCCTTATTTTTCCCTTCATCAAGATTGTTCATAAGAAGTGCCAAAACTTCTAGTGTGAGGGAAATCCCCTCTTTAAACACCACTGTAAAATGTGCTAAAATGTTCAAAACAGTAACCTGTTCTTAGCAAGGTAGCTACCGCGCTGTTTGCAAGCCCTTTGGGCCAAAGCCCATGGCGGCCACCACTTATTACTGGCGGCCGCCAGGCCACTCTGCGCCGAAACACCCCCGGTGAACCCTTAAACCTGTGTTTTAAATTATGTACAATTTGGATCACTGGATGTCTCGGTTTGAACTAAAAATGCAGCTAGGAAATAAAAAAATGCTGAAACAATTTCTTTTGAATTGAGTGTTTACACGACATGTTATTCTGCCTTTTATTCATATGTAGTAGCCTACTCATTTTGATAGGGAAATCAACCTAGGTTGTTGCTTGATAAGATATAGAAGTAGTAATTGAAATTGCATTAGTACTCTGCTACAACCTTGGGAGTTTTTTTATTTTTGAAAACCAAAATCACCATGGTTCATGATCTTTCTTTCCTATCCACCTACCAAAGCCAAAATATTAGAGTATAGGAGAACGGCCCATAAAGCCTTCTAAATCAATCTTTGAGCCTTGTCAAGAATAGTTGATCTAGGTAGAAGAGTTTAGTCATGCTCTAAAAGCCAAGGCAAACCATGCCTTTTTGAGACAACTCTCACACTGAGAGTATACTCATGTAGTTCTCCTCCAAAAGTTTGTTCTAAAAGAATAGAATAAATTTTCTCATTCCTTCAAAGGACATGGCTATATAGTATCTAACAAAAGAGAGGAGCAAATGCTCTAAAACGGACAAGTGTCCAAGTATTCAAAAAAAGAGCAAATGCTCTAACAAGGAAAAGTGTCCAAGTAAAAAAAGAAGAGAAGTGCGAACACAAGGTTGATATATGCCCTTGTGGTTCCCTTCCTGAGTGATGAGTGATCGACCAACGGGCAACATGTCTCTTGGCTATGTTGATGTGCAGGTGCAAAGCTCGGACAGTGGTCGAAGGTGAGGTGAAGCTCAAGTAGGGACGTGCCGCGTCGACGGACCGGGAGCGGTGAAGGGCGGACGTGGAGCTTGGACCGATGGACCGGGAGACCTGAGGACCAGTTGTGGTAGCTGGCACGTGGCGTCGACAAGCAAGGGAACATGGGGATGTGCAGTGCATCGGCCGAGTCGGGAGGAAGGTGATGGCGTCGTGACACTTGGCGGGAGGCCGAGAAGGATGGCGAATGCACTATGCCCGGCGTGGAGGCTGGACATGCTCCGGCATCGGTGCTGGAACTCGAGGTGTGCGAACCACATCCCGTCTACGGCATGGGTTCGGTAGCTGAGCCTCAAAAAGCTACCCTCGATGGTTTCCAAGTTTGGGCCTCAAAACTCGGCGTGGACGGTTTCCAGGTTTGGGCCTCAAAACCTGGGCGCGCGGGTTTCTGAGTTTGGGCCACAAAACTCAACCGGAGGACAAGTTTCCCGGTTTCAGCCTCAAAACCGGGGGAAGGCCCAGGTTTCCCAGTTTCGGCCTCAAAACCGGGGGGAGGTCCGCAAAAAGGACGGTCAATGCGTGGCGGCATGGAGAGGCTGGCGCGGCGGTGCAGCTATCCGCGAGGAAGGCGCGGCGGTCGACAGGGCGGCACGTGGCGGCATCCTGAGGCTTGCGTCAAGGCGAAGCTAAGGATGAGGAAGGCGCCTGGCCGTCGGATCGTCAACCAGCAGAGTTGGACCGGGATACCCCTAGGGTTGGCCGATTCGCTCTTGTATCTAGGGGTAGAAAGGGGATTAGTGTATTAGGCTATAAATAAGAGAGGCACCCCTCCTCTCTCTAGCAGTCATTTTGTTCCTAAGCACTCTCTCTCTCTCCTTAGCCCCCGCTTAGGTTCTAATCATACCTAGCTGCTAGCGATCCACAGTGTAGACTCAATCATGTCTCTGTGTTTTGGGAAGTTCAGGAAGTGAGACCGTAATCTCAAGTTTGTAGCGTGTGGTACCCACACGGTTGCAAATTCGTGGTTGTGATTCGCGTTTTGTTTGTGTTTTTCGTGGATTGCACATTCTCCACGTATTTCCCGTCGATTGATCTCTTTGCTTGGTGTGTATTTTGGAATTCCATTTGAACCAAGTTGTTCTAGATCGTGAGGCACTTATTTCTACCGAAGGAATTCACTTTTAACTTCACGGTCTTGGAGATCGAGCGATTTTCGTTTTGGATCACACTCTTGCTCCTTTGTCTCAAAATCTTTCGATTCATCGATTTGGAGATAGGTTCGAGCCATGATCTCGTGAAGATAGCTCACTATCCTCCTGGTGACTCTTCTCACCAAGTTTAATCCTTAGAGGATTCATTTTGGGTGAGATCGAGTGGAATCGGTGGACGAACATTCCAGTTTCAGGGTGACCGGACGCTGGTGACGGCGTGACCGGACGCTTGGTCAGAGTCTGGTCGATGAAGGTTTGACTCGCGCGTTTTCTGTTGACCTGACCAGATGCTGGTTGTTTAGTGTGACCGGACGTGCTTTGGTTACTGTTCCCGTCTTTGTCTGAGTCGACCGGACGCTGGTAGCCTAACGGGACGCATCTCTATTGTAAGTCCAGTCAGAAACAGTAAGGTCCAAAATCCGTTTTGGCACGACCGGACGCGTCCGGTGTGTGGTGACCGGACGCAGGGTGAGTCCGGTTAGTGATGTTTTGTGCAGTTTCATCCGTGGTTCGTTCGTCTATTGTCGGTTTAGATTTCTGGCTTTTGCGTTGGGTTTCTAGACTCGTGTTCTTGGAAGCATCCACCCTACGTTTGGGGTCGTGGACTTTATTCAAGCTTTAGGTTTGCTCATGGGGTGACTTTTGGGACGGTAGCAGAAAGTTTCCGAAAGGAAATTTTTAAGCTCCCATTCACCCCCCTCTGGTCGCTTATTCGGTCCTTCAATTGGTATCAGAGCCGGTTAAGGATATTCTCTACCTTAATCCGTTTCACATCCTAAGGGCGACATGGAACGAGGGAACGGCAAAGCTCCGTGGTTCGATGGAACGAACTATCCCTATTGGAAGATTCGAATGCGTGCTTATCTCAACAGCATTAGTTCTTCTGTTTGGGAAATATGTGAGAACGCTGAGTACGTGGTCCTTCTAGCTTGTGTGGGTCAAGTCCAGATTGACTAGCACGAGGCCAACTCAAAGGCCCGTAATGCTCTTTTGGCCAGCATCTCCCTTCTTGAGTTCGAACGTGTCTCTGAGCTTGAGACGGCACGAGAGATCTGGGTGAAGCTTCAGAGCTATCACGAGGGGACCGCTCAGGTCAAGACCAGACTCTTCGAGACATACAAGCGAGAGTACGAGAACTTTGTTCAGTTGGAGGGAGAGACGATTGACGCTATGTTCGCTCATTTCCAGACGATCGTGAACAAGATGCGTGCCAATCGGGCCAACCTACCCTATGACGATCATGAGAGGGCTCTCAAGTTGCTATACGCCCTAGATCGGAGGGTATGGGAGGTGAAGGTGTCGACCATCATTGAGTTTGCTGCTTATGACACCCTCACCGTGGATGAGCTGTTCAGCAAGCTCAAGTCCACCGAGATCGATCACCTGACTCAAGCCAAGCTGAAGAACCCATCTTCACATTCCATGGCTTTGGTCTCAGGCAAGGGTGGATCGACTCTTTCCGCTGACGCTTCACCACCTCTCTTTGCTTTGTCTTCTTTGCTTTCAGTGACAGAGGAGCAGGTGGAGGCGTTCGACGATGATGAGCTCGCCCTCATCATCACCCGGTTCTCGCGGTTTCACAACAACCGCCTGAATCGCCGTCGTGGTGGCGCACGTGAGGGCTGCTACGGATGTGGGGATACGGATCACTTCATCGCGAGCTGCCCCAAGCGCGAAAAGACCTTCCCCAGCAAGAACCGCAACTCCAGGCGCAAGGGCAGGCCGAAGAACAAGACCGGGAAGAAGAAGGGCGGCTATCGCCGAGAGGACATGGAGAAGGCTTTCGACGCCAGCAAGCGTGCCTTCCTCACCACCTTCAGCGACGGCGAGAAGACCTCCGACGGTGACTCCAGCGATGATGGGTCCGAGCACAAGACTGAAGAACGCTTGAACGGACTCTGCTTCTTTGGCAAATCCTCCAAGGGCCTTTGCACCATGGCCTTGGACGAAGAGGACCGCAAGTGCCAGGACAAGGACGTCGACACCGACGACGACGACGACGATGCTTCCGAGGTATCAAACTCTGAAGGACCGAAAATGCTAAGGCAAGGTGACCAGAGGGGGGGTGAATGGGAGCCTAAAATTTCTTCTCGAAATTCCGGCCTCTGTCCCAACAAAATCAACCCCGAAAGCTTCGGACTCAAACGTGATGCCCACGACCCTCGGAAAGAGAGTGGATGATCCCTAAGATCACAGCGAGGCACCACACAAGAGAGCAAACCAAAACTCCCAAAAACTCCGACTCAAGTCCGGCCTCAAAAACCGACTCCCGAACGTAGATAGAGGGCTACATCGGGATTCCTCCAAATACCGATGCTAACGCGTAGCAAAGATATGTAGAGAGGTTCCTAGGTGAACTCTAGGAGCAAACGAGAAGTCCGGAAATGAAGCGGAAAAGCCGGGAGAGCAAACGCACTAAAACGCAACCTACAGCAGGTTCGCGGACTGTCCGGAAACCTGATCCCGGACTGTCCGACCAAGGGCGGACTGTCCGCAAAAACTTGGCGGACTGTCCGCAAAAACTTGGCGGACTGTCCGCAGGTCAAAAGGCAAAATCAGCACAGCTGCTGAACCCTCCCTGCGCGACTCCCGGACTATCCAGGACTTAGAACGGCGGACTGTCCGCGGTTCAAGTTCGGACTTGTCCGAACGTGCACTGCACCCTGCGCGACTCACGGACTGTCTGCGCCTGTCTACGGCGGACTATCCGCCGACCAACACCGCCAAACAGCAATCCTGCTGGAACTTCCCTGCGCGACTCGCGGACTGTCCGCTCCTGTCAACGGCGGACAGTCCGCCGGTCACCCGAGGGAAAAAACGCTGAGGAAAACAGCCACTGCCTCGGCCGAACCCTCGATGCGCGGACTGTCCGCGGCTGGGGGGCGGACAGTCCGCCACTGCCCAGAAAGCTCAAAGACGCCACGGGACAAAACCAAAATCGATTGGATCTTCACCAAATCGAATGGGGCTGCGACCAAACTTCTCCCAAGTGTTCTTCTACGTGTTGGGAAGCTAATCCTAGGATATCATCGCTTCAATCCAACTCAATCATGAGAAATCCGAAGAACACCGTAAAAGGGGAAGAAGGAAGAACAAAAACGATTTCGGCTCGATCTACTTGTTCGTGAGGGTAGAGATGAATTCCTCCGGTCGAAAAGTTCCCCTCACATCAAAGAACAAGTTCATTCAAACGGAATCGCAAAAGACGCAGCGTAGAGGGAGATCGGGGGAGGAGAAAATCGTGGAGAAAAGGAGAACGCCAAGAACACGAAGAACAAATTCAAAACGCGAATTCCACCACGAATTTGACCCTTGGATTCAGAGGAATGGATGATAGATTAAGCACTCGGTGTCGGGCTACAAGCCACTCCAGCAGATCAAAGCTTGGATGGCGAAAAGCTCAAGAACAAGAGCCTGTCTCTCCCTAACTCTAGCCTCCTCTCACAAAAGTCAAAATGAGAGTGACACCTCCTCCTCGGGTTCCCCAGGGTTGGCTGCCCTAGCAACCCCCTCCATCTATATATAGGCGCACGTCCAAATGACACAAACGCCCTTACATTAAGCACTCAACCCAAATACCCCCCAGGGGTAAAACAGTCCAGTCCTGATGTTCTGCATCCGACGGCCACGCCCGCACATCCGGTAGCTTCGCCTCGACGCGACCTCCCTGATGCCGCCACGTGCCGCCACCGTCGACCGCCGCGCCTTCTCACCGATAGCTTCGCCGCAACGCAAGCCTCTCGGTGCTGCCACGCGTCGACCGTCCTTTCGGACCAACCCCCGGTTTTGAGGCCCAAACCGGGAAACCGTCCACCGCGAGTTTTGAGGCCCAAACTCGGAAACCCGCACGCCCAGGTTTTGAGGCCCAAACCTGGCAAACCGTCCACCCCGAGTTTTGAGGCCCAAATTCGGAAACTGGCCACCCCAGGTTTTGAGGACCAAACCTAGAAACTGTCGATGGTAGCTTTTTAAGGCTCAGCTACCGAACCCGCACCGAGGACGGGATGTGGTTCGCACACCCCGACCATCGGCACCGATGTCGATGCATGTCCAGCCTCCACGCCGTGCACAACGCCTTCGCCTTCCTTCTTGACTTGGCCGACGGCACTTGCGCCGCACGCAAGCCCGTGTCCGACCTCCCGCCAAGTGACACGACTCCAGCGCCTTCCTCCCGACTCGGCCGATGCACCGCACATCCCCATGTGCTCCCGCTTGCCAATGCCACGTGCCAGCTACCACAGCTGGTCCTCAGGCACTCTGGTCCCTCAGTCCAAGCCTCACGTCCGCCCTTCGCCGCTCGGTCCATCAGCATGGCACGTCCGCCGCACGGCACGCCCATCCTTCACCGCACCCGGTCCGTCGGCACGGCACGTCTCAACTTGACCTTCACCTTGCCCTAGACCACTGTCTCCGAGCTCCACACCTGCACATCAACACAGCCAAGAGACACATGTTGCACACACACACCAACACATAAACACAACACAGCTCACGCCACCGGTTAGTCATAAACAATAAGCGCATAGCGAGATATGGACTAAACCGGGTAAAGCCTCAAACGTTCCTCATCAAAGTCAATCATTCATCATATATGTTCTCAATCTCCCCCTTGATGAATGCATTGACTAACAATAAAACCAAAAAGGAAGGGTTTGAAGGCAAGACTCACTCAAGTGCCCAAAAGCCAGGTAAAAGCAAATACAAGGCCACTTGAGAGAGAAAGGATCATGAAAACTCCAAATAAAAGCTCTCGGTCCCAAAAGAAATGGGAAAAGCGGGCAAAGCCTCCACACAACCGAAGAGTCAAGAGAAGACAAGAGTTTCATGAAATCCCAAAAAGCACTCGAAAACCAATCTCAGATAAAATTGTCAAACAATCATCACAAAAGAAACCACTCAAGGTACTTATCCACTTGGGTTCACTTGGGTCAATTTCTCCCCCAATTTCTTTCTCTTTCTCTTTCTCCCCCTTGATGATTGAATTGACAAAACTAGGCATAAGAGATGGTTTGAGATACCAAAGCTAAAAACTTGGTCCCCAAAGACATGGGCAACGGCTTAATGCAACCAAGCGAAGGATCAGAGCAACAACTCAACAAAGAGCAAAACTCGATCTCAAAGAGCAAAAGACTTGGTTCCCAAAGACATGGGCAATGGCTCGACGCAACCAAGTCAAAAATGAGCTTGCCCTCAAGAAAAGGCAGAAAAGGGGCTCAACACCGCTAGCTCAAGGCTCGACACCAATTGACACGGAAATAGCGCATAAGAAGCAAAACTGCTAGTCCCTCAAGATAGAGGCACAGAGGCTCAACACAACTAGCAGAAGACATGATACCAATCAAAATCAGCCAAAAATTGGTGAAAACAGCTAGTTCCTCAAGATAGAGGCAAAATGTCTCAACACAACTAGCTGCATGCTCCAAACCAATCGAAAATACCAAGCAAAAACTGCTAGTCCCTCAAGAGAGAGGCAAAACGGATCAACACGACTAGCAGGCTCGATACCAACTAAGAAAGCCCAAAGAAAAGGCTCAAGCTCAAATGGAGCACAAACACTCGGAACACGCGGAGAAGCAGCAAAGCAAAAGCGGCTCCCCCTGAAAGCAAGCCTATATGCAAAAGCTATGCAACAAAGCTCATGACACCAATTGCATTCCATACCGAAAGATGGATACCAATTGAAATACATAAAAGAGCTATACCGAGTGAAGAAGGACATAAAAGAGCTAAACTCCCCCTTGCTCAAAGCTCTTCCCAAAATGCATGACTCTCCCCTTTGTGCCAACACATAAGCTCCCCCTTGAAAACAGCTTCTCCCCCTTGACAAAAGGGAACATGCTGAGGGGTTTCAACATTTCTCCACAAAAATTGACACAACCACAGGACAAGTCAACAACCAAAAGCATATGGGGTCGTGATACCAAATGAAGGTAACCATGAAGTGTATCGGAGCTGGGGATATGTACACTAAGCTAAAAATGCATGAAATGCACAATGCAACAGCTTCAAGTGTATAGCAATCAGAATGAAAAGATGCTCAAAAGGGTGCTGCCCCGAAACTGTAGCAATCAATACAAATGCTAGCAAAGGCTCAAACTGATCAAATGAATACGAAATATGAACAATTAACCATATGAGCAGTTTTAAGCCATTTGAAAAGGAGTTCACCACTAAAATAGCACTTAGCATGAATAGACAGGAATTCAAACAAGTGCTAACACAAGTATAAAAGGTGAACTACCCCTCGCAAAGTTCAATCATCATGCAATAGAATGAAGCATAGACTTGTGTTATTTCTCAAATTTTTATCGGAATTTGTAGCGGTATTAACACAAGTTCAATTTAAAAACATGTGATTGCGAGAGGTTGAAAGCATGGTCATTGCCTAACTTTTCAACCAGGCTAAGCCTATGCAAGAAAAGCAATCGGAAGCTTAAAGCACCGGTTTCGGTCTTACACTACACGGCTCAAGTTTAACTCAAATGTGCAATGAGAAACAGTCTCGATACTGTGATGTGCTAACACATGCAATCCCATCTCGATCTTTTCATTTCACTAATACTTGGATCAAAATTTTAAGCACAATATACATATGAACAATCCAAGCAAGTGAATGACTCAGTGCAAGAGACATAGCAACCTAGCATACAAAAGATAGCACAAGTGATCTCAACACATCCTACCCATGCTAGTTGCCAATCTCAATGGTGAACGAAATAAAAGTTTCATAATTGATTAATCAAATTCACCATTTGCAAAAAATAGCTTAGCTCATAACATGTATCAGGTGATCAAAAGGAGCCTAAGCTACAAGCATCATCATGTATAAACAGGGCATACCAAAAAGAGCATAGTCTCATTTTCATTACTATAAACATGAAGCTCTAAGATGCACTAGTATACATGATGAAATGCATGCAAAAGCTAGTCCAACAAAAACAAAACAAGAACTAGCCTAAGAAGAAAGACCCAAAGCAAAAGGGTATCGGAGAAATCCAACTAAGATACAACAAGCAAAATGCTTCCCCAACTAAAAGGGAAACACACACCAAAACTACAGGAAAAGAGCCAAGAAACGCTCAAGCGAACAGCCAACAAAATCCACATCGGAAAGACCACACAGCAGAAAGAGGTCGAAGAAGAAGAGAGCCAAAATCCGAACTCAGAAGTGTGTCGGACGTACCTCCTGAAGCGCATGACCTCCTGCTGGTGTAATACCCGAGGGGACGCTAGAAACTGCTGAACTTCGGGGCGCCTACCTCACCGAAGTCGTCTCCCCCTCGCCTGATGCTGTCGCTCGCACAGGTGCTGCTAGTGCTCACTGGAGAGCTGCTCGAATGGAGCCCCAAGTCGTGGAAGAAGTGGGATCGGGTCCATGAGCCGAAAAGCTCTCTCCAGGCTCCTGTTCTCCTGCACACTCAAAAGCAGAAGAAAACACAAGGCATTGTCTCGTCTAGTGTGACCTCAAGGTCTCCACGAAAACGGTTAGTCAAATAAGCATAAGGTGAACTCTCAATAAAAAGAGATCTACCTATGAATGATACCGCAAGGAGAGCTGAACTCAAACTAGTCTAGACTACCATGCAACAGGATAAAGCACTATATAGCAAAATGCATCCTAAAAACATGATCAACCCAAACACAATCTAAACCTCAACACATGCTACAATGCAAGATAATGATGGCAAAGATCCAAAAGCATGTAACATGATAAAATTGAGGACAAAACTAGTGCTCAAACTAATCATATCAATAGGATACATCTAGCTAACAAAACTAGCACCTGAAAAGTGACACCTAATGAACATCATACCACTACTAATCAAGCTCATGGATAAATATGGTAAAACATGGCATAATGTTCCTGAGGATCACCAGACTAGCATGAAAAGTGGATAGTCCACAGAAGCTATACATAAAGCTAGCATGACATGAAATACAGAAGATAGCACATGCTAGACTAAACAAGGCATGATACAAAAGAAAATGTACATGCGAAAACTATACAAGTGAGCACATGAAGAACCAACTCATACCACAAGACATAGATCATGGATGTACAAGGTATGAGTGTAAAAGAAAGCTCACCGAGTAGAAAAGCCTCTTTGGAGGCAAATCTAAGCGGGGTGTAGAGAACCATCAACTCTTGATCACATCTAAAAGATCAAGCTCCATCAGGCGTATGTTCTCCACCCCGCGTCCTCATATCTACACACAAGAGGACAAAGCAACCCGAGTCTTGGATCCCGAAGGGTTAGCAAGCATGTACTTGGGAACCCAAGACTTGGTCACAGATCTCAACTTATCATGTGGGTTAGCATGATGCAAATGTTGGTTCAAATGCAATTTTGAAACACCCTTGGAAGCATTCCTCAAAAGGACAACTCGAGGAGAAGAACGAGTCATACCATGGGAAAAGAGACAAACATCTTCCAAGGTTTTTGTAGAAGAACGAATATAAGCACCATGAAAAGCATGACGTGGACCAAGAGAAGAAGCAGTAGAAACATGTCCATGACCATGACCTATCCCATTGGAAAAGGAGTCATAAAACCCATCAACAAAAATGGGCTTCTTACTAGGAACACAAGCGTTCATGCCATGAGAAGGGCCATGAACCACAAACTTCCTAGAAGAGCGAGCTTGGCGCAAACGTTTGGCACGCCCATAGCAGAAGCTTTCTTGATGCCCATCTTTCTCACAAAAAGAGCAATGGTACAAAGGCCTATCGGAAGGCACACCATTCTCCGACAAGTGAGAAGTACCTTGGGGCTTAGAACAAGAAGCATCAACAAGAGACTTGGTGCCAATGCTAGGAGCACACGTGCCACGGGAAAGGCTACGCGGCTTCCTAAAAGCCTTAGCTCGAATTTGCCGCTCGTGCTTGACACGGCGAAAACAAAAATTGAGCGAATGTCCCTCCTTCTTGCAAAAGGTGCAATGAAAAACCGGATTGGGAGGACGAGTCCCAAAAATATGAGAAGCACCCTTGTCAAGAGAAGTCCCTTGGACATCACTCGAAGGAACAACAAGGTTGGGAGTAGCTATGAAAGAGCTATCCGAAACCTTGACACTAGTGCTATCGTCAAAAGACTCACGCGCAACACAAGAACTCAACTCCGGTTGCAAAGATGCAAACTCAGAAATATCAACATCGGAGTTGGAAGAAAAGCGTGACTCAAATGACTTAGCACAAAGGTTCTTGCACCTTTTGGCTAAAACCTCATTCTCAAACATGAGGCGATCACAAGTACCACAAGGAGTGTTTCTCAAATTTTCCATCTCCTCTTTTATGCACTCGGCATATGTGGTACGCAAGAGCTCAACTTCCCTCTCAAGGTTGGCACTCATATCATTGTGCTCAACCAACTTGGCGCTCATATCATCGCGCATTTGCTTCAAAACCAAAACTTCTTTTTCCAAGTCAATGCATGATGTGCAAATGAAATCGGTGGAAGAAACATCACCATTCACATCAAGCAATGAATCATGAATAGCATTAGAAGCATGGCAAGCACTTTTATTCAACGAGCACAAGCTACAAGGCCTAGCATTTATCTCTACAAGTTCAGCCCTAGCATGCTCAAGTTCATCTACACATGTGGTGTGAGTCAATTTTAGTTCATTAATTTCAGCATGTAAAAAGTCACTTGAGACACATGGTAAAGAAGCTTTTGACCTAAGCAAGGCTATTTCAGATTTAGCACGAACAAGATCCTTGCGCAAGTCAAAGCAAACAAGACTTGGTATGGAAGCATTTGATTTCAACATGTCATTTTCAGATTTTAAGCTAGCAAGAGAAAAGCATAGCTCATCATTCTTCCTAACCATGTCACTACAAGAGGTGCAAGGTAAACATGCACTAGACTTCCAATGAAAAGGCCACATTTTAACCTAGCAATGGAGCATTTCAACTTCTTGATCTTTCTATGCAAGGTATCACAAAGCTCATCATATCTCAGATTATCATCACAGCAAGCTTCAAATTGTTGGGACAAAATCCCAAGACAAGCAGCAAGGATACCTTTCTTGGCCTTGCCAAGTTCGCGTACACGATTCTCCGTTGAATGCTCACCATCTCCTAGGAAGCCCAGCAAAGCATCCACCTCGCGTTCCGCCTCAAGAGTCGCGCTCCTTCTTGCCAAAATGTCGTCCTCGGTCGCATGTCCAAGACTCAACCCTAAGGACAAAGACACAGGGGAAGAAGAACTTGGTGCCATCTCCAAGAGCACCGATAGTGTTAGCGAGATAAAAGCTTAACACCTCGGCAAATCAAAAGCCGGAAACTCAACCGCTCTCAAAAGGTCGCCTTCGCGGATCCGGAACCGGTTAAGGTAGAGAGATCTCTAACTGGCTTTGATACCAATTGAAGGACCGAAAATGCTAAGGCAAGGCGACCAGTGGGGGGTGAATGGGAGCCTAAAATTTCTTCTCGAAATTCCGGCCTCTGTCCCAACAAAATCAACCCCAAAAGCTTCGGACTCAAACGTGATGCCCACGACCCTCGGAAAGAGAGTGGATGATCCCTAAGATCACAGCGAGGCACCACACAAGAGAGCAAACCAAAACTACCAAAAACTCCGACTCAAGTCTGGCCTCAAAAACCGACTCCCGAACGTAGATAGAGGGCTACGTCGGGATTCCTCCAAATACCGATGCTAACGCATAGCAAAGATATGTAGAGAGGTTCCTAGGTGAACTCTAGGAGCAAACGAGAAGTCCGGAAACGAAGCGGAAAAGCCGGGAGAGCAAACGCACTAAAACGCAACCTACAGCAGGTTCGCGGACTGTCCGGAAACCTGATCCCGGACTGTCCGGCCAAGGGGGGACTGTCCGCAAAAACTTGGCGGACTGTCCGCAGGTCAAAAGGCAAAATCAGCACAGCTGCTGAACCCTCCCTGCGCGACTCCCGGACTGTCCGGGACTTAGAACGGCGGACTGTCCGCGGTTCAAGTTCGGACTTGTCCGAACGTGCACTGCACCCTGCGCGACTCGCGGACTGTGCGCGCCTATCTACGGCGGACTGTCCGTCGGCCAACACCGCCAAACAGCAATCCTGCTGGAACTTCCCTGCGCGACTCGCGGACTGTCCGCGCCTGTCAACAGCGGACAGTCCGCCGGTCACCCGAGGGGAAAAACGCTTAGGAAAACAGCCACTGCCTCAGCCGAACCCTCGATGCGCGGACTGTCCGCGGCTGGGGGGCGGACAGTCCGCCACTGCCCAGAAAGCTAAAAAATGCCATGGGACAAAACCAAAATCGATTGGATCTTCACCAAATCGAACGGGGCTGCGACCAAACTTCTCCCAAGTGTTCTTCTACGTGTTGGGAAGCTAATCCTAGGATATCATCGCTTCAATCCAACTCAATCATGAGAAATCCGAAGAACACCGTAAAAGGGGAAGAACGAAGAACGAAAACGATTTCGGCTCGATCTACTTGTTCGTGAGGGTAGAGATGAATTCCTTCGGTCGAAAAGTTCCCCTCACATCAAAGAACAAGTTGATTCAAACAGAATCTCAAAAGACGCAGCGTAGAGGGAGATCGGGGGAGGAGAAAATCGTGGAGAAAAGGAGAATGCGAAGAACACGAAGAACAAATTCAAAACGCGAATTCCACCACGAATTTGACCCTTGGATTCAGAGGAATGGATGATAGATTAAGCACTCGGTGTCGGGCTACAAGCCACTCCAGCAGATCAAAGCTTGGATGGCGAAAAGCTCAAGAACAAGAGCCTGTCTCTCCCTAACCCTAGCCTCCTCTCACAAAAGGCAAAATGAGAGTGACACCTCCTCCTCAGGTTCCCCAGGGTTGGCTGCCCAAGCAACCCCCTCCATCTATATATAGGAGCACGTCCAAATGACACAAACGCCCTTACATTAAGCACTCGACCCAAATACCCCCCAGGGGTAAAACCGTCCAGTCCTGACGATCTACATCCGAAGGCCACGCCCGCACATCCGGTAGCTTTGCCTCGACGCGACCTCCCTGATGTCGCCACGTGCCGCCACCGTCGACCGCCGCGCCTTCTCAACGATAGCTTCGCCGCAACGCAAGCCTCTCGGTGCCGCCACGCGTCGACCGTCCTTTCGGACCAACCCCCGGTTTTGAGGCCCAAACCGAGAAACCGTCCACCCTGAGTTTTGAGGCCCAAACTCGGAAACCCGCACGCCCAGGTTTTGAGGTCCAAACCTGGCAAACCGTCCACCCCGAGTTTTGAGGCCCAAACTCGGAAACCGGCCACCCTAGGTTTTGAGGCCCAAACCTGGAAACCGTCGATGGTAGCTTTTTGAGGCTCAGCTACCGAACCCGCACCGAGGACGGGATGTGGTTCGCACACCCCGACCACTGGCACCGATGCCAATGCATGTCCAGCCTCCACGCTGGGCACAACGCCTTCGCCTTCCTTCTTGACTTGGCCGACGGCACTTGCGCCGCACGCAAGCCCGTGTTCGACCTCCCGCCAAGTGACACGACTCCAGCGCCTTCCTCCCGACTCGGCCGATGCACCGCACATCCCCATGTGCTCCCGCTTGCCGATGCCACGTGCCAGCTACCACAACTGGTCCTCAGGCACTCTGGTCCCTCAGTCCAACCCTCACGTCCGCCCTTCGCTGCTCGGTCCATCAGCATGGCACGTCCGCCGCATGGCACGCCCATCCTTCACCGCACCCGGTCCGTCGGCACGACACGTCTCAACTTGACCTTCACCTTGCCCTAGACCACTGTCTCCGAGCTCCACACCTGCACATCAACACAGCCAAGAGACACATGTTGCACACACACACACCAACACATAAACACAACACAACTCACGCCACCGGTTAGTCATAAACAATAAGCGCATAGCGAGATATGGACTAAACTGGGTAAAGCCTCAAACCTTCCTCATCAAAGTCAATCATTCATCATATATGTTCTCAAACTCTTCTCTTGTCGATCGTCTTACCGGTGAGCGTGATTCCCTTGTCGACATAGTTCTCGGTCAGGACAAGCAACTCAAGCGAGCTATCCGAGAGCGCAATGAGTTTAAAGCTAAGATGAATGATGCGCTTAAGGAGCTTGATTTCGCTAAGTCTGAGGTGAAGGTGTCCGATGAGGAGGAGTGTGAGGAATGCACGATGCATATGACAAACTTTGCCACCTTGCAAACCAAGTATGCCTCTTTGATTGAGGTGTATGATGAGCTGAAGAGTAGGCTAGACTTGGTGGGTGATTGCAAAGAGTGTCCCTTCCTAAAGAAGGAGCTGGAGGAAGTGAAGGCTAGGCCTTTTTTGCTAGGTGCGTGCAAGCTTTGTCCTAGCTTGCGAACTGAGTTGGCAGAAGTTAGTGCCAAGTTTGCTGAAGCCATGAAGGCCAGCTCAGTTAGCACCTTGACCGCTCCATGTAAGCGATGCGTGGGGATGGAGCTTGAGATTGCCAACTGTTGACATGCCAGGATGCAAACCGAGGAGGAAAACACATACCTTCGGTCCATCCTGAGTTGGGTGTCATGCAGTGAGCCACAGTTAGGCATGATGATCAGTCAGTTCAAGAGGGGAACTGATTGCTCGGGAGTAGGCTTTGCTTCAGGTGGGAAGGGCGCTAGTACCTTTGGCAAGATCGGTGAGTTTAGTGGAGTGAGCCCTAGTGAGAAGTCATCCGCTATCCCTAAGCTTATCAAGATCACCCCACCTGAGCCTCCCAAGCCTATCACCAAGGATAGCATCCTTGATGAACCTCCCAAGGCTCCACCTCACATGCAAGTGTGGGTTCCCAAACCTAATCATCTTAGGAACACACTTGACACCCTTCCTGATGTCTCTAGTGATCCCCTTCCGAAGGGCAAGCAGCCAGCCAGAGTGAACAACCCTCACAACAATAGGAACCAACAACCCAAGAGAGTGGTGAGGTTCGAGTGCGAGTACTGTCACCGTGAGAGTCACCTAGCTGAATTTTGCTTTTGGAGGAAGAGAGACGCTAGGAAGGAGTTGGAGCTGAACAACCAGGCCAGGCACCACCCTTTCCATGGTGTGCAGGGTCAGGGAGTTCAAAGGCAGGGCGCTAGGCCTGGAGGTGCTCTCCCTCAAGTAGCTAGGCCCCAGGCAGCCAGACCACGGGGTGGTGGTCATGCCCGTCGCGGTTCCGATCGTCCTCAATACGACTGTGAGCCGGGTGTAAGAGGCTTTGCTGATCAGTCCCATAGCGGACCACCTTTTCAGTATGGTGGTGATCGCTTTGCACAAATGGGACAGGTAGGTCAGTTTGGAGGTTTTCCGTTCCATAGCGGACCACCCTTTCAAGTTGGTGGTGATCGCTATCCACTCATGGGACGAGGATAGCTTGGTGTTGCTACTAACACTTTTTCTGGGCCTATGACACAGCACTAGTATCCCTCTCAGTATACTAACCGCAGTGTTGTGCCATATGCTCATTTCCTGCCTTTCTATTGATGCAAGAACTTCGGTTGGAGAACATGTGGCTCATGGATTTCGGGTGTTCGCGCCACATGACCGGAAAGAAGGAATGGTTCTCCAGCCTTAGCCCCGTGATGCACAAGGAGTACATCACTTTCGGGGATAATAGTAGAGGTAAGGTTGTTTCTCATGGAGCTATTCGGCTCAATGAGAACTTTGTTCTCAAGGATGTTGTGTTGGTTTTGAACTTTGTTCTCAAGGATGTTGTGTTGGCCTAATCCAAGGATTGCTCAAGCTTAAGTTTCCGAAGGACCTTGTTTGCCATCCTTGTCGTCACGGGAAGATGGTTGCTGCTTCTCACCCACCTATTAATCAGGTGATGACCAAGCGACCCGGCGAGCTTTTACACATGGACACAGTTGGTCTAGCTCGGGTTTGCTCAGTGGGTTGGAAGTGGTACGTTCTTGTGATTGTTGACAATTTTTCGAGATACTCTTGGGTATTTTTCATGGATGGTAAGGATGAAGCTTTTCCTTTGGCTCGTGATTTGATTTTGAGGTTGAAAACTGAGTTTCCCCCTGACACCATTAGAGCTATTCGTAGTGATAATGGTACTGAGTTTGATAACTCTCAGTTTGCCTCTTTCTGTTCTTCTAATGGAATCGAGCATCAGTTTTCTTCTCCTTATGTCCCCCAACAAAACGGTGTTGTTGAGCGCAAGAACCGTGATGAGGACATCACTCCTTCGAATACACACAACGATCCTCCGCTGAGTTATCATGGTCCAATGACACGAGCTCGCGCGCGTCAACTAAATTTAGAGGTGAATTCGTTCCTATGTAACACTTTAAACATTTTTGAGAATAGATTGCTACCTAATGATTATGTGTTGATTAGGAACCATGGATAGGACCCAAAGATGCATAGAGGAAGGCTTGGAGGCATGGAGGACCAGCAAGGGCGCCTGATGCAAGTTGGAGACCAAGACCAAGTTGACTTCGAGTCAGTTTCGGAGTCCAGGAGCAGTCAGCACTAAACTGGTCACCCAGGTTGCGTACGGACTCCGTTTCGGACGAACCAGATATCGTTGGAAAGCTATTTCGATAAGCTAACCAATGGATCTGGTCTCATATCAAAATTCATCTTGAGTCAATGGGAATCGTCGAAACAATTCAGCGCACAGAATCTGTCCCGGTGCTGCGTCACCGTTTTTGGTCCGTTGGGCCGTGTATCGTCCGTGAGCCCATTAGAGGGGCGCGTCCAGGGGGGTGACGACCCTTAGGGGCTATAAACAGCAGCCATCATGTTCGTTAGGGTTTTGGGTTTTGCTTAGATTATTCTGTTCACAACAGTTTCGCCGTTTGTCGGTTTGTGAGACCCCAACTCGTGAGATTAATCATTCATCTGCAAATTGGTTGCATTCTTTCTTGTTCTTGCTCGTGTTCTTCGATTCGCAGGCAAGGACTTTAGCCTTCTTGGCGAGGTCAACCGTGCAACGCCGGTTGATAACCAGAGGAGACGTGGTGCTGCGATTGCGGGGTTTTGGATCGTGTTGTTCGGAAGCCGGATCGACGTGTGTTTCGTTTCCACCAAATCGAGAGTTATCAGAACCTTTCGGAAGATCGGGCACCCTTGTTCACATCAAGTGGTAATCAAAGCTTCAGGTATACCGTCAGGTTCATATCTATCATTAGTTTCGAGTGTTTTCACCTTCGTCCCATAGTCCAGTGCCATATTTTGTTCCGTCCTACAACCCTTCCACGCCATAGCCTTTGCATATTTCGGTTGCAGAGTCCGTTGTATTGAGTTTGTGTCCCGGTCAAGGTCTTGTTGCTGGTTAGGTCGTGTTAGAGTCCAGTTTGTGTTTTTCCTCCCATCGTTTCCTTCAAACCCTAGCCGAGAGACCAGTTTTGCGCACATTATTCCCGTTTTGTCCTCTATTTCGGAGGGGGTCCTTAAAACTGGTCTAGTTTTCGCATACGAACTCGAAATTCGACGTTCCATATATCGAAATCGATCAGAAAAAAATTTTGGATCCGTCTGTCCCCCACTTTACCAGGGTCGGAAAATTTTATTTTGGTCAAAAACTGGTCACAAGATCCTCTTTTCGTGGTCACAAGGTTTTTCTTAATTTTGTCCATATCTTGTTTATTTTCCACAGGCCACGTCTTTCACTTGTTTAAGCTCAAATTTTTCGTGCTTACTTCTTTTGTGCTCCTAAGTAAAAGAAAAATATCAAAAAAATAAAAATAAAAAGTTGAATTTTCCCAAAAAAACAACGATAGCCCAAAAAAAGAGAAAAAAAGAGAAGGGCCAAAGAGGAACAATATCTAGAGGAGCACATAGAGAAGGGCAAAAGTGAGCTGTGTAAGCGTGTGCTATTTTGTTCTTGTTTCTGTTGCTCTTGCTATCCATCATACTTGTTTCTCCACCTTGTTATCACACATTCCTGGTACTTGGAACACTTTAGACCGGCAACAAGAATAAGTACTTTGGACTATAATTCAACATTACTATCTGTTTCTGATTTGTGTTCCACATATATATATTTGTCTCTTTGTGTGCCATCCAAGCTCCACAGATTCTTCTGGACAACATTGGTTTTGCATCCCTGCAATCACGCGCACGCCTTCCTGGTATCCTTTGCTTTGCGGGTAAGAACACTAGTAAGAGCTTGGTAAGGTGTTTACCATTTGCTGCTCTTGATTGAGAGGCACCACTCCACCTGAGTAGTAGGATTATTAGGGATAACTTTCACTGTTTTGTTGCTTGTGTTTTGTGTCCACAATGCCAGGTGACGACGGAGACGTTACTTCGCCAAAAGAGTTTTCAGAGTGTGTCAGCCAAGAGCAACTACAATCGGTTTTAACTAATGCTCAGAAGGATATGAACGAGACAGTAACAATGGCTGTGACTAAAGCACTCATTGACCTCAAGCTCGGCAACGCCCTTAAGAGATTGGACAAACGACTGTCCACTCTAACTGATAGGGTAACTGCATTAGAAGCCAGGCCACAACCCGAAGAAGATATTGATGGCAGCGACGCTGGTGATGAGGTATATGATGTCGATGGAAAGATTGATTGAGCAGTGACAATGAGAAACAGATTACGTCAGCGTCTTCACAAAAACACAACAGGTATGGGTGGCGCCCGAAATTTCAACCGCCAGCGAGGTAACCATACTTATGCCCCCGAAGATCCTTATGCTAAAGTTAAATTTACAATACCTTCTTTTTCGGGACATTATGATGCTGAGGAATACCTTGATTGGGAGATGATAGTAGAGCAAAAATTTAGTGCCCACCTTGTGCCTGAGCAACATCACATTAGACAAGCCACTAGTGAGTTTAAAGATTTTGCTATTATTTGGTGGACTGGTTTAGTTGCGGATAATTGTCAACCTCGAACTTGGGAAGAACTTAAAGTTGCTATGCGTGATAGATTTGTGCCTCCATCATATCATAGAGAGCTACGTAAGAGACTAATGCGCTTAGAACAGGGAGATAAATCTGTGCAGGATTACTATGGTGAGCTTCAGAAAGGTTTGATGCGATGTAGCATAGTAGAGGGACCCGAGGACTCTATTGTTCGTTTTTATGCAGGTTTGAGGGAGGAAATTCAGTACATAGTTGATTATAAGGAATTTAACACTGTCAACCAGTTGTTTCAGTTTGCTATGCTTGCAGAGAAGGAGTTGCAGGGGCGTGAAATGCAGAGAAAGATCAAGGGAGGCACTTCACACATACCACGCACGGGGACATCTTCCGTGTTTCCCAAGGCATCCTCCTTTCGGGCGCCTCTACCAGCAAGCAAGCGGACACCTTCCTCACAACCTTCTGGGTCAGGGAAAAATTCTGTGCAGGAACCTTCGAAGAGTGCATCCTCCGTTGCCTCAACGGGACGCACTTCTGGCATTCAGTGCCACCCCTGCCTTGGATATGGACATGTGCAGAGGGACTGCCCAAGTAAGCGGGCATACATTGCGACAGACGATGGGTACATCAGTACCTCTGACGTTGAAGATGCTGAAGAAGAAGAACAGGTTCAGGGAGATGACGAGGTCTTTGGTAGCGAGGGCACTTCAACCTACATGAGTGTCATTGTGCAGCGCGTGCTCAGCGCACAAGTGCAACAACCTGAGAAGCTGCAACGCCACAATTTATTCCAAATTTTCTTCGTCATCAACAACCGGCGAGCACGTGTCATCATTGATAGTGGTAGCTGCAATAATTTGGTGAGTTCTGATTTGATCAGGAAGCTTGGTTTGTCCACGCGTCCACACCCACATCCGTACCATATTCAGTGGCTGAATGATTCAGGTAAAACTAAGGTAACAAAGACTTGGAGAGTTTCTTTTTCCATTGGTACCTATGTTGATTCTGTAGATTGTGATGTAGTACCTATGGAAGCTTGTTCACTTTTATTGGGTCGTCCATGGGAATTTGATAATGATGCTATACACCATGGTAGAAGTAATACATACACTTTTATGCATAAAGGAAAGAAAATTACTTTAGTTCCTATGACCCCTGCTGAAATTGTACAAGCTGATAAAGAACGAGCTGCTAATTTGCATGATTCTAAATCTGAAAATCAGCAAGTTGCTAATTCTCTTTACCCACCTAAAAAGGATAAGTCTACACCTAGTTCTAAGGAAGAGGGCATAAAATTGAAAGGTGGTGTAATCCTTGCAATAAAAAGTGACCTTGCTGAAATTTCTGATGATGATATTTGTTATACTTTGGCTTGCAAACAAGTTTTGTATTCGCTTGATGATGTTGTTAGCTCGATACCTCCTGCTGCCACTAACCTTTTGTAGGAGTACAAGGATGTTTTTCTAGCTGAGATACCCCCGGGGCTGCCACATATGAGAGGAATAGAGCATCAAATTGATTTGATCCCGGGAGCTACATTGCCAAACCGAGCTGCTTATCGAACCAACCCCGAGGAGACTAAGGAAATTCAGTGACAAGTCCAAGACCTTTTGGACCGCGGGTATGTACGAGAAAGCCTTAGTCCTTGTGTTGTTCCTGTAATTTTGGTTCCTAAGAAAGATGGTTCATGGCGTATGTGTGTTGATTGTAGAGCCATTAATAATATTACTATTCGATATCGTCATCCTATTCCTAGGCTTGATGACATGCTTGATGAGTCGTGTGGCTCTGTAATTTTCACAAAGGTTGACTTGCGTAGTGGCTACCACCAAATTAGAATGAAACTTGGAGATGAATGGAAAACAGCTTTCAAAACTAAATTCGGATTATATGAGTGGTTAGTAATGCCTTTTGGTTTAACTAATGCACCTAGTACTTTCATGAGACTGATGAATGAAGTTTTAAGAGCTTTTATTGGGCGATTTGTGGTGGTTTACTTTGATGATATACTGATATATAGCAAATCATTGGATGAAGATATGGATCACTTACGTGCTGTTTTTAATGCTTTGTGTGATGCACGTTTATTTGGTAACCTTGAGAAGTGCATCTTTTGCACAGATCGAGTCTCTTTTCTTGGCTATGTTGTTACTCCACAGGGAATCGAGGTGGATGAGATGAAAATTGAAGCCATAAAGAGCTGGCCGGTGCCCCAAACCATCACACAGGTTAGAAGTTTTCTTGGTCTTGCAGGATTTTATCGTCGATTCGTGAAGGATTTTAGCGCTATTGCTGCCCCCTTACACGAGTTGACAAAGAAAGGAGTGGTGTTCCATTGGGGTAAGGCACAAGAGGAGTCCTTTGATACTTTGAAGGACAAGCTTACACACGCGCCATTGCTGCAACTTCCAAACTTTGGTAAGACTTTTGAGCTAGAATGTGATGCTAGTGGAGTTGGCATTGGTGGTGTTTTGATGCAAGAAGGTAAGCCCGTTGCATACTTTAGCGAAAAAATACATGGCCCTATTTGCAATTACTCTACGTATGATAAGGAATTGTATGCTCTTGTACGTTCTTTAGAGACGTGGCATCATTATTTGTGGCCTAAAGAATTTGTTATACATTCAGATCATGAATCGCTTAAGTATCTTCGTTCACAAAATAATTTGAATCGTAGACATGCTAAGTGGGTTGAGTTTATTGAATCTTTTCCTTATATTATCAAACACAAGAAAGGGAAGGATAATGTAACTGCTGATGCTTTGTCTAGACGATATACTTTGATGTCCCAACTTGATTATAGAATTTTTGGACTTGAAACAATAAAAGAACAATATGAGTTTGACCCTGATTTTAAAGAAGTGTTGCTGAATTGTAAAGAGGGACGCACATGGAACAAGTTTGTGATTAATGATGGATTTGTGTTTAGAGCTAACCGTCTATGCATTCCAGTTGGTTCCGTTCGTCGTTTGTTGTTGCAGGAAGCACTTGGAGGAGGATTGATGGGGCATTTTGGTGCTAAGAAGACGTTGGATATGTTGGCCACACACTTCTTTTGGCCAAAGATGAGGAGAGACGTTGAGCGGTTCGTGGCATGTTGTACCACTTGTCAAAGGGCTAAGTCATGCTTGAATCCACATGGTTTGTATATGCCTCTTCCTGTTCCTTCTATTCCTTGGGCAGATATTTCGATGGACTTTGTTTTGGGATTGCCTAGGACTAAGAGGGGGAGGGATAGCATTTTTGTGGTTGTTGATCGTTTTTTGAAGATGGCACATTTTATACCTTGTCATAAAAGTGATGATGCCATATATATTGCTGACCTCTTTTTCAAAGAGATTGTTCGCTTGCATGGTATGCCTTCTACTATTGTTTCAGATCGCGACGCTAAATTTTTGAGTCACTTTTGGCGCACTCTATGGAATAAGTTGGGTACACGATTATTGTTTTCTACTACTTGTCACCCACAAACTGATGGCCAAACGGAGGTAGTGAACCGCACTTTGGGTACCATGTTGAGAGCTATTTTGAAGAAAAATTTGAAGATGTGGGAAGAATGTTTGCCTCATGTGGAGTTTGCTTATAATCGGGCCACACATTCTACCACCAAGGTAAGTCCTTTTCAGGTAGTGTATGGTTTTAACCCCCATGCTCCTATTGATCTTTTGCCTTTACCTACCACCGAAAGAACACATGGTGATGCTAGTGCACGTGCTGATTTTATTCGTAAGTTGCATGAAACAACTAAAACAAATATCGAAAGGATGAATGAAAAGTATAGAATTGCTGGTAGTGAAGGTAGGAAAGAAGTTAAACTTGAACCGGGAGATTTAGTGTGGTTAAATTTGAGAAAAGATAGATTTCCAGATCTGCGTAAGTCTAAATTAATGCCAAGAGCTGTTGGTCCTTATAAGATAATTGAGAAAATAAATGATAATGCTTACAAACTTGAGTTGCCACCCGATTTCGGGGTTAGTCGTACCTTTAACATTGCAGATTTGAAGCCTTACATGGGAGAAGATGCTGAGCTTGAGTCAAGGATGACTCCAATTCAAGAGGAGGAGGATGATGAGGACATCACTCCTTCGAATACACACAACGATCCTCCACTGAGTTATCATGGTCCAATGACACGAGCTCGCGCGCGTCAACTAAATTTAGAGGTGAATTCGTTCCTATGTAACACTTTAAACATTTTTGAGAATAGATTGCTACCTAATGATTATGTGTTGATTAGGAACCATGGAGAGGACCCAAATATGCATAGAGGAAGGCTTGGAGGCGTGGAGGACCAGCAAGGGCGCCTGATGCAAGTTGGAGACCAAAACCAAGTTGACTTCGAGTCAGTTTCGGAGTCCAGGAGCAGTCAGCACTAAACTGGTCACCCAGGTTGCGTACGGACTCCATTTCGGATGAACCAGATATCGTTGGAAAGCTATTTTGATAAGCTAACCAATGGATCTGGTCTCGTATCAAAATTCATCTTGAGTCAACAGGAATCGTCGAAACAATACAGTGCACAGAATCTGTCCCGGTGCTGCGTCGCCGTTTTTGGTCCGTTGGGCCGTGTATCGTCCCTGAGCCCATTAGAGGGGCGCGTCCAGGGGGGTGACGACCCTTAGGGGCTATAAACAGCAGCCGTCATGTTCGTTAGGGTTTTGGGTTTTGCTTAGATTATTCTGTTCACAACAGTTTCGCCATTTGTCGGTTTGTGAGACCCCAACTCGTGAGATTAATCATTCATCTGCAAATTGGTTGCATTCTTTCTTGTTCTTGCTCGTGTTCTTCGATTCGCAGCAAAGGACTTTAGCCTTCTTGGCGAGGTCAATCGTACAACGCCGGTTGATAACCAGAGGAGACGTGGTGCTGCGATTGCGGGGTTTCGGATCGTGTTGTTCGGAAGCCGGATCGACGTGTGTTTCGTTTCCACCAAATCGAGAGTTATCCGAACCTTTCGGAAGATCGGGCACCCTTGTTCACATCAAACCGGACCCTTGTTGAGATGGCCAGGACGATGCTCGATGAGCATAGGACTCCTAGGCATTTTTGGGCCGAGGCGATCAACACCGCTTGCCATGTTGCAAATCACATCTTTCTTCGGGCTTTCATGAAGAAAACTTCTTACGAGTTGCGTTTTGGATGGGTACCCAAGGTGTCTCATTTTCGGGTGTTTGGGTGTAAGTGCTTTATCCTGAAGCAAGGCAATTTGGAAAAATTTGAATCTCGCTCTGCTGATGGCATGTTTCTTGGTTATGCTTCGCATTCACGCACTTATCGAGTTCTTAACCTTGAAACTAACCGGATAGTGGAGACCTGCGAGGTCACATTCGATGAGACTATGCCTTGTGTTCCTTCTGTTTTTGTTGTTGTAGGAGAACAGGAGCTGGGAGAGACCATCTTTGTGGAGGAGGAGCAAGAGAATGCCGATTGGGGTGATCCCGAGCCAACTCCACTGGTTGCCCCCGTTGACCCTGCAATGACTACTTCAGCTCGAGGACCCGATCCCATGACTTCTTCTTCTTGGGGTCCTCTTGAGCCACCTCTCCAGCAAGCACCGGCTGCACCCGGGAGAGCGACAGCATCTGGCGAGGGGGAGGCGACTTCGGCGAGGCAAGCGCCCCGGAGGGTTCAACAGACTCACCCCCACAACAGATGATCGGCGGCATCGACCAGCGAGTCACGCGATCGCGGGCGTATGAGATCTCTCACTTTGCTCATTCTGCATTCGTTGCTTTTTTTGAGCCCAAAGATGTTGGACACACACTTTCTGATCCTAACTGGGTAAATGCCATGGATGAGGAGCTAGAAAACTTTGAGCGAAACCAAGTTTGGACCCTAGTTCCACCTCCACTAGAATGCCACTCGTTAGGTACCAAATGGGTTTTCAAAAACAAAGAGGGTGAGGATGGGATGATAGTGAGGAACAAGGCTAGGCTAGTAGCCCAGGGTTTTGCCAAAAAGAGGGGATAGACTATGAGGAAACCTTTGCCCCTGTAGCCCGTTTAGAAGCCATTAGAATCCTTCTAGCCTTTGCTGCTTCGAAGGGTTTTAAGCTTTACCAGATGGATGTCAAGAGTGCTTTCTTGAATGGGTATATAGAGGAAGAGGTTTATGTTAGGCAACCCCCTGGTTTCGAGGATCCCAAGTTTCCAAACCATGTCTTTAAACTTTCAAAAGCTTTGTATGGTTTGAAACAAGCCCCGAGAGCATGGTATGATCATTTGAAAACCTTTTTACTCTCTAAGGGTTTTAAAATGGGACGAGTCAATAGAACTTTGTTTCTCCTCAAGAAGGCAATGATACCCTGATAGTCCAGATTTACATGGATGATATCATCTTTGGTGGCTCCTCTCACGCACTTGTTGCCAAGTTTGCAGATACCATGAGCAGGGAGTTTGAGATGAGTATGATAGGTGAGTTAACCTTCTTCCCTGGGTTGCAAATCAAGCAAACTCGGGACGGGACGTTCGTGCATCAAGGCAAATACACGAAGGACATCCTGAAGAAGTTCGACATGGGCGAGGCCAAGCCTCTTACGACGCCCATGCCGACGACTGCGGCGATGGACGCGGACCAAGACGGAGAGCCGGTTGACTAGAAGGAGTACAGAAGCATGATTGGCTCACTTTTATACCTGATGGCGACGAGGCCAGATATACAGTTTTCTGTGTGTCTGTACGCTCGTTTTCAGGCGTCCCCTCGGACGTCCCACAAGCAGGTGGTCAAGCGCATCATGACGTACCTTCGATACACTCCTGAGTTCGGACTTTGGTATTCTTCCTCTTCGAACCTCTCGCTTTGTGGTTATTCCGATGCGGATTTTGCTGGCTGTCGGCTTGAGCGCAAGTCTACTTCTGGGACTTGTCAGTTTCTTGGCTCTTCTTTGGTTTCGTGGTCTTCTCGCAAACAGTCGAACGTAGCCCAGTCTACTACAGAAGCCGAGTATGTTGCCGCTGCTTCTTGTGCTTCGCAGCTTTTATGGATGGTTGCTACTTTGCATGATTTTGGTCTAGATTTCAGTCGGGTTCCTTTGCTTTGCGACAGCACTTCTGCCATTAGTGTAGCAAAGAACCCTGTTCTTCACTCCAAGACCAAACACATCGATGTTCGCTTTCACTTTCTTCATGATCATTATGAGAAAGGCGACATTGATCTTAGGCATGTAGACACCCATAACCAGGTTGCGGATATTTTCACCAAGCCTTTGGACCTCTCAACTTTTGCTAGGTTGAGAGGTGAGCTTGGTGTGTGTTTCCCCCTTTTAGATGGGGGAAGCATTTTGTTTATGTACCATAGACTAACCTTCTGATCCTTTTTGTTTTTGGGTCTTGAGTCTTTTTGGTTTTACTTTGGCTTCGATTCTAACTTCATCATGTATGCATCTTGCATTTTCAAGCTTCATGTCTATATTCTTGAGAATGAATTTATGATCTGATTAGTGTATGCTTCGATGATATATGATGATGCTTGTAGCTTAGGCTCTTTTTGGTCATTGATACATGTTGTCAGCTAAGCTATATTTTTCAGAATGCTGAACATGTCTAATGAACTTAAAACCTGTTACATGTTCACCATTGAGATTGGCAACTAGCATGTGTAGGATGTGTTGAGGTCACTTGAGCTATTTCATATATGCTAGGTTGCTATGTCTCTAGTTCTGAGTCATTCACTTGCTTGGATTGTTCATATTTTGCTTAAAATGAACCAAGTTTTAGTAAATTGAAAAGATCGAGATGAGATTGTTTTGTTAGCACATCATGGTATCAAGACTATTTCTCATTGCACTTTGAGTTAAACTTGAGCCGTATAGTGTAAGACCGTAACCGATGCTTTAAGCTTCTGATTGCATATGTATAGGCTTAGCACGGTTGAAAAGTTAGGCAGTGACAAGCTTTCAACCTCTCGCAATCACATGCTGAATTTAAACTTGTGTTAATAACCGCTGCAAATTCTCCGATAAAATCTGGAAACGCAAGTCTATGTTTCATTCTTTAGCATGATGATTGAACTTTGCTAGGGGTAGTTCACCTTGTATACATGTTTAGCACTTCTTTGACTTCCTGTCTATACATGTTCAGTGCTAATTTGATGGTGAAACTCCTTTCAGAATGGCATAAAACTGCTCACTTGGCTTATGCGTTCATATTTCGTATTTGGTGATCAGTTTGAGCCTTTGCTAGCATTTTTGCATGTTGCCTTATAGTCGGATCAGCACTCATTAGAGCATTCTTTCACTCTTTCGAGTATATACTTGAAGCTGCTAACATGCATTTTTGACTCATGTGCATGTGTCTGACTCCGATAGGCATGACCTAGCTCCGTTTTGCTTAATTGAGCTCCCTTCCCTTCTGTTTTGATTGCAAATTGCCCCCAAGGGGGAGAATTGGGGGAGAATGTCTTATTGTGGTGACAATTTGCGATTTATGCTTCATTGGTTGAGGGGGAGTTCTTTGAGTAAGGGGGAGTTTTTATGGTTGAGGGGGAGTTCTTTAAGTAAGGGGGAGTTTTTATGATGCCCGCTCTGAGTTGGTTTTTACTTGATATAGATCTTTTCAGCTAGTTGCGTTGAGCCTTTGTGCCTCTGTCTTGAGGGACTAGCTGTCTTCACCATGTTTTGATAGTTTTTTGATTGGTATTGGGCTTACTGCTGGTTGTGTTGAGCCTCTGTGCCTCTATCTTGAGGGACTAGCAGTAGTTGCGTCTTATGCAGTCTTCATTTGGTTTCGAGCTTTCAGCTAGTGGTATTGAGCCCCCTTTGCCTCTTCTTGAGGACTAGCTTGCTTCTGACTTGGTTGCGTCGAGTCGTTGCCCATGTCTTCGGGAACCAAGTTTTGTGCTCTGATTTTGATCGAGTTTTGCTCTCTAATGAGTTGTTGCTCCGATCTTTTGCTTGGTTGTGTCGAACCGTTGCCCATGTCTTTGGGGACCAAGCTTCGCTTATCTCAATTTGTTCTTCTTTAGCCTTTTCTCTGGCTTTTGGACATTTCGAGTGAGTTTTCTCCTTCTACCTAATTCTGCTTTCTTTTATTTTGGTTACGGTTACTTGAGTTGACGATGCACTCATCAAGGGGGAGATTGCGAACACAAGGTTGATATTTGCCCTTGTGGTTCCCTTCCTGAGTGATGAGTGATCGATCAACGGGCAACATGTCTCTTGGATTGCAATTTCTGGTTGTGATTCGCGTTTTGTTTGTGTTCTTCGTGGATTGCAATTTCTCCACGTATTTCCCGTCGATTGATCTCTTTGCTTTGTGTGTATTTTGGAATTCCGTTTGAACCAAGTTGTTCTAGATCGTGAGGCACTTCTTTCTACCGAAGGAATTCACTTTTAACTTCACGGTCTAGGAGATCGAGCGATTTTCATTTTGGATCACACTCTTGCTCCTTTGCCTCGAAATCTTTCGATTCATCGATTTGGATATAGGTTCGAGCCATGATCTCGTGAAGATAGCTCACTATCCTCCTGGTGACTCTTCTCACCAAGTTTAATACTTAGAGGATTCGTTTTGGGTGAGATCGAGTGGAATCGGTGGACGAACATTCCAGTTTCGGGGTGACCGGACGCTGGTGACGGCGTGACCGGACGCTTGGTCAGAGTCCGGTCGATGAAGGTTTGACTCGTGCGTTTTCTGTTGACCTGACCGGACACTGGTTGTTTAGTGTGATCGGACGCGCTTTGGTTACTGTTCCCGTCTTTGTCTGAGTCGACCGGACGCTGGTAGCCTGACCGGACGCATCTCTATCGTGAGTCCGGTCAGAAACAGTAAGGTCCAAAATCCGTTTTGGCACGACCGGACGTGTGCGGTGTGTGGTGACCGGACGCATGGTGAGTCCGGTCAGTGCTGTTTTGTGCAGTTTCATCCGCGGTTCGTTCGTCTGTTGTCGGTTTTGATTTCTGGCTTTTGCGTTGGGTTTCTAGACTCGTGTAGTGTCTCGTTGTGCTTCTTGGAAGCATCCACCCTACGTTTGGGGTCGTGGACTTTATTCGAGCTCTAGGTTTGCTCTTGGGGTGACTTTTGGGACAGTAGCAGAAAGTTTCCGAAAGGAAATTTTTAAGCTCCCATTCACCCCCCCTCTGGTCGCTTATTCGGTCCTTCAAGAAGAAAGAGAGAAAGATGCATATAGCCATGATCCTTGGTAAGACAAGAGATTCAAAAAGAACAAAGGAGTTGAGTTAGTTCACCTTATACCTTGGCTATTGCTTGACTATACTCTCCCATGACCCTAAACTTGACTTAGCAAATAAAAGAGAGATAGAAGTGCCTTACATTCTTTCCTTTCCCTATAAACTCCACATAAACCATAGGATAGACTGGCATTTCTTTTGCCATAAAGAGAGGATATACACCATGAGTGCCTTGAGATTTTAAAGAGAGATTCAATGAACCATGATTTTCTTTTTGAAAATATCCTAAAACCCCAAGGTATGTAAAAGAGGAAAGTGTGTTTCTCTTATTTGCAAGCTATTCTATCTTTCAACCGCCATAGGTATGATTTATTAGCCACTTGGAAAGGTTACTAACATGAGTATAGGTAGTTGAACATCTTGTGTGAACACTTAGTTCAATAAATTGTTGCAATTCTTAAAGTACATGCAAGAGGTTAGTGTGGGGGAGCTTGTTGATGGTGCTTAAAGCATCATTTCACTATCAACATTTCACCCAAAACCAAGGTAAAATAACATAAAAAGTAGAAGATTTGGTTTATAACTAACCTATTTCCACATGTGCATAGTTTCTTATCTTAATGCAGGAAATGATGGAATTCGGGCCAAACAAGTGTACCAGGAGCAAGGCCAAGCCACTCTGGCCCATTTGGGCCTAAGTAGGGTGGCGGTCGCCACCTATTACTGGCGGCCGCCGGGACCATCTTGCCAAAAGTGGCCCAAGCCACGTCATCGATCCGTGGGAGTCACCTCAAGCTCAAATCCTGGCCATTGCACACTAAGACGGTTTGATCCAAGGGCTAAGAGGAGTATCACCTGGATAGTGGGCTTTGGACACGTGTCTAAAACCCTAACCGACCCTCAAACCGACTTAGGAGAGCAAGTGAAGACAGTTGGATGAATGGCTGTTGCAATGGACGGTAGAGAGGTGGCGGGCGCCACCCCTAAACCCTAACTGACCTCCCCTTCACTCTATAAGTACCCCCTAGCTTCCTAGCACTATAAATAGGCCCCTAGAGTTCTCATTCGGAGAGCCTCACATCAGTCTTCACCATTTGGTTAGATTAGCACACTTGCTATGCTAGAGAGATTAGAGAGAGTGTGAGTGCCTCACTAGAAGAGGAGCTGGAGAGGAGAAGAGTAGAAGTCTGGAGAGTTCCGGAGTTGTCGGAGACCTCTGCTTCTCTCTGGTCCGCACTTCAACTTTGGTAACTTAGTATTTATTTTATTTTCAAGTATTTATTTTCAGTACTTGTGTGCTCGTTTCATTGCTTGATATTAGTTTCAAGTGCTCTAGTTCTAGTACAGGGCTAGTAGTAGTAATATATAGATTAAGTGTGGTACTTAGGCTATATATTGCTAGTGAATACGGCTAGACCCCTGGATAGCTGTGGTAGCAAGCAGGTGATGGCAGCCCTGTGCGCCTTGAATTCCACCACGTAGTTGGTCTAGTTTAACAGTAGGGCTCGTTGTGCTACCGTTCAACCTAAGTCAGTGGTAAAGGCAAGTACGCCCACAGTACACTAGTAAAGAACTTAAATCACTAGAAGTCTAATAGAACTAGGATCTACCCTAGTAGATAGTGCCCGTTCCCCTTCATCTATCCTAGATATCCTTATCCCCCTAGTTTTCTCAAAATCACTTCGCGTTCCTCGTGGATTCGATACCCCGGAATACTCTGAGGTGAAAAGCTACAACTGACAGTCGTGTGCTTACGGTTTCTTCTGCGTGCCACCCGAGGTGTCAATAGACTTTAGGAGCCGAAGACGTTCCGGTAAAAGTCCGAGCTAGTCCGCATCGAGCTACAAAGGAAGAAAGAAACAATACATTCATCGCAAAGGTGAAGTGTATCCACTTAGTCCCCGAGCTTGGGAGTAGGTGCTATAGGCACGTGGTGCCAAGCTTGCTAGATTTCTGCAGCAAAACAGAGTCATTTTACGAAAGAAAAATGACGTGTGTACACGTAGTCCCCGGGCCTGCTGCAAGAAGCAGCATGGTTCTTGTAGCAGGGCCAAAGAAAAATGCGTTAGTGAAAATACGAGGGATAAGTCCCCGAGTGTGAAGATGAAGATCTTGAAGGACCGAGGAGCAACCAGAAAGCGACCAGAGGGGGGGTGAATGGGAGCTTCAATTTTCCTTTCGAAAACTGGTAGCCACTGTCCCAAGAATCAACCCCAGGAGCAAACCCTAGAGCTTGCTAGTGTCCACGACCCTAGATGTAGGGTGGATGCTTCCTAGAAGCACAGCGGGACACTACACAACTCTAGTAAGCCAACGCAAAAGACGGAAACCAAATCCGAGATCGCACGAACGAACAGCGAACGAGACTGCGCAGTCACAGCAGCATCGGACGCTGGCAGCGTCCGATGCCCAACCAATGGACGCGTCCGATGCGAAAAGTGCAAAACAGAACCCTTACTGGACACCCATCAGACGCTGTGAACAGTAGACTCTCAGCGTCCGATGGTCTCACTCCGGCGCGTTCGATGCACAACGGAGCGTCCGGTGGCAGCGTCCGATGGCCCTTTGAAATTGTCAGAGACTGACACGTGGCAACGGAGCCTCCGATGCCAAAAGGGTCAGCGCCCGATGCCAAGAACTCGAGCGTCTGATGCCCCCGACGCAGTGCAGTTCTTCCGCGAAATTCACTCGATCTCCTCCGAATCAAAAGCACTAGGGCTTAGACTTGGTGTGAGAAGTTCTAAGGATGTTAGTGAGCTATCCCACGGGGATCATGGCTCGAACCTAACTCCAAATCGAGGAATCGGAAGAAATCGGGCCAAAAGAGCAAGAACCGAACCAAAACTAAAATCGCTCGATCTCCTAGACCGTGAGGTTAACGGAGATTTCCTTTGGTGGAAAGAAGTGCCTCATGATCTAGAACAACTCTATTCAAACGGATTTGCAAAAGATGCACTGAACAAAGAGATCGATCAAAGGGAAAAACGTGGAGAAAAGCAACCCACGAAGAACACGACCAAAACGCGAATCACAACCACGAATTTGCAACCGTGTGGCTACCACACGCTACAACAGTGAGGATACGGCCTCACTTCCTTGAAATCAACAGTACACAGAGGCAAGTCTCTCTGCGGATCTCAGCTAGCTACAGCAGGGGATTGGGGAAGCAGGAAACCCTAAGTGCGAAAGAGCAAATGACTGAGATCAATGGGAGGAGGGTGTCTCCCGACTACTTATCCGACTACTAGCCTAAGTCTAATTCCTACTCTACCCCTCTCTATTCTAATTACAGAGCGAACCAGCTAAACCCTAAGGTTATTCTAGACCAACTCGGTGGTAGGTGTATCCGACGGCCACGCCCGCACAAACCGAAGCGTTGCCTCGACGCAACCTCCGGATCGCTGCCACGTGCCGCCCTCGCTCTGCACCCTCGGTTTTGTGGCCCAAACCGGGAAACCAGCCTTTTCTAACCAACCCCCGGTTTTGAGGCCCAAACCGGGAAACCAGCCCATCAGCATCTGAGTTTTGAGGCCAAACTCAGCAAACCCTCAGAGCCCAGGTTTTGAGGCCCAAACCTGGAAACCGTCCTCAGCCCGAGTTTTGTGGCCAAACTCGAAAACCCTCAGCCCGAGTTTTGTGGCCAAACTCGGAAACCGTCCGCCCGATGGTTTTTCCCTAGCTCTACCACCAAACCGACGTCGTAGATGGGATGCACCTTCCGTGCACCCCGTCCACCGACACGTGTCCCCGAGTCCATGTCTCAGGCAACACATGATCGCACTTCTTCACTTGTCATCGTCACAGGCTGCCAGCCACCACAGCTGATCCTCGGGTCTCTGGTCCCTCAGTCCAAGCCTCACGTCCGCCCTTCGCCACTCTCGGTCCATCGGCACGGCATGTCTCTACTTGACCTTCACCTTGCCTTTGATCACTGCATCCGTGCTCGACACCTGCACAACACAAGCCAAAGAACATGCGCATCATCCCAGTTGACAATCACGCATCACTCAGAGACTCGGCATACATCCATGTATCCGCAATCTCCCCCTTGATGAGTGCATTGTCAACTACCAACACAAATCATAGTAGAAGGAGAAGAAGGAAGAAGGGGAAGAGAGAACTCGACCAAATGACCCAAAAGCATAGCAAAGCCGAAGAAGGTCAAGTGGAAAGAGCGAAAGAACTTGGTCCCCAAAGACATGGGCAACGGCTCGACGCAACCAAGCAAAGCAAAGCTAGCCCTCAAGAAGAGGTAGAACAGGCTCAACACCGCTAGCAAACATCAATTGGAAAATCGAAGCAAAAATGCTAGTCCCTCAAGATAGAGGCACAGAGGCTCAACACAACTAGCAAAGAAAGCTTGATACCAATGCCTTTCGGCCAGCAAGAAACAGCAAGGCTCCCCCTTAGTTGAACATCCAGGAGACATGCAAACTCTCCCTCAAATGAACACTCGGGAAACATAAATGATTTGCAAATTCTCCCCCTTAGTTGAAAATGCACGAATCAAGTAAAAGGCTCTCCCCATCAGAAATGGCACCAACAAAAGTGCGAACTAGGGAGGTTCTCCCCCTTCCAACATGCAGATGAGTCAAAATGCAAGTTAGCAGCTTCAGGCATATATTCAGGAGAATGCAAAGATGCTCTAAACAGTATAACTCCAATGACTCAACTACTGCATACAAGCTCAGCAAAGGCTCAAACTGATCACTAGATATGAAGTACGAACATATGAGCAGAAAAGAGCAGTTTTGAGTCAAAAGATATTCACCATCAAAATAGCACTAGCAATGTATAAATAGGAGTCTGAACGAGTGCTAAACATGTATACAGGGTGAACTACCCCTAGCAAAGTTCAATCATCATGCTTAAGAATGTAACATACACTTGTGAATTCAAATTCAGATCGGAGTTGCAGCGGTGAAATTTCACAAGTTCAATTATTAGCATGTGATTGCGAGAGGTTGAAAGCTTGTCATTGCCTAACTTTTCAACCGAGCGAAGCTTATGCCGAAGCAATCAGAAGCTTAAAGCTACGGTTTCGGTCATACACTACACGGCTCAAGTTTAACTCAAAGTGCAATGAGAAACCGTCTCGATACCGTGATGTGTTGACAAGCAATCCCATCTCGATCTTTTCAATTCACTAGAACTTGGTTCAAATTTTAAACATGATATGAACAGACCAAGCAAGTGAATGACTCAGAACTAGAGACATAGCAACCTAGCATATATGAAAGGCATGAGTAAACTCAACACATCCTACACAGGCTAGTTGCATCTCTCAATGGTGAACATTTTCAGATTTTAAATTATTAAGCAAATTCACCATTTCAAAATAGCTCAGCTCACAACATGTACTAGTGATCAGAAAGAGCATAAGCTACAAGCATCAACATAAGCTTCGGAGCATACTACGTAGAGCATAGTCACATTCTAATGATTATAGACATGAAGCTCGGAATGTGAATGCGTATGCAAAAGAAAAGAAGGACAAACGAAAAGGAGTCAGTTTATTATATGAGAACCAAAATGTTTCCCCCAACTAAAAGGGGAAACACACACCAAGCTCACCCCTCAACCGATTAAAGGTTGATTCGTCTAAAGGCTTGGTGAGAATATCAGCCAGTTGATGATGAGTATCGACATGGCGAAGGTCGATATCACCCTTCTCCTGGTGGTCTCGCAGAAAATGAAAGCGCACATCAATGTGTTTGGTCTTCGAGTGAAGCACGGGGTTCTTAGCAACGCTAATGGCACTCGTGCTGTCACAAAGCAAAGGCACACGAGAAAAGCTCAGACCAAAATCACGCAAAGTGGCCATCATCCAGAGCAACTGGGAACAGCAGCTAGCCGCAGCAACATACTCAGCCTATGTGGTAGATTGGGCGACACTAGACTGCTTGCGAGAAGACCACGAAACAAGAGAAGAACCAATAAACTGGCAAGTCCCAGAAGTGGACTTGCGCTCAATACGGCAACCAGCAAAATCGGCATCGGAATAACCGCAAAGGGAGAGGGTGGAGGAAGCAGAATACCAAATCCCAAACTCAGGTGTGAAACGAAGGTACCTGAAAATCCGCTTCACCGCCTGACGGTGAGAGGTGCGCGGCGACGCCTAAAAGCGCGCACACAGACACACCGCGAACTGGATGTCCGGGCGTGTCGCCGTCAGGTAGAGGAGCGACCCGATCATGCTTCGGTACTCCTTCTGGTCCAATACTTCACCATCCACATCCGCATCCATGGCAGTTGTCGTCGACATGGGTGTTGGAAGAGGCTTGGCCTCACCCATATCGAACTGCTTCAGCAAGTCCTTGGTGTACTTGCCCTGGTGCACGAACGTCCCTTCCCGGGATTGCTTGATTTGCAACCCGAGGAAAAACGTCAGCTCACCCATCATGCTCATCTCGAACTCCCTGCTCATAGTATCTGCAAACTTGGCAACCAAAGCATGAGAAAAACCACCAAAAATGATATCATCCACGTAAATCTGGACCAAGAGAGAGTCTTTGCCTTGCCTGAGGAGAAAAAACGTTTTATCTACACATCCCATTTTAAAACCCTTAGCAAGCAAAAAGGTTCTCAATCTATCATACCAGGCTCTAGGGGCTTGTTTCAAACCATATAAAGCTTTGTGGAGTTTAAAAACATGGTTTGGAAACTTGGGATTTTCAAAACCGGGGGGTTGCTCAACATAAACTTCATCTTCTATGTAGCCGTTTAAGAAAGCACTCTTGACATCCATTTGAAAAAGTTTGAAACCTTTGGATGCAGCAAAGGCCAAGAATATCCTAATTGCCTCCAAACGAGCTACAGGAGCAAACGTCTCCTCATAGTCTATCCCCTCCTTCTGACTATAACCCTTCGCTACAAGCCGGGCCTTGTTTCTAACAACGTGGCCATCCTCTCCTTGCTTGTTTTTGAAAACCCATTTTGACTAGAACCCAAACCCAATTTCGCTCAAAATTTTCTAATTCCTCATGCATGGCATTGACCCAATCCGGATCCGTCAAAGCGTGTCCAACATCTCGGGGCTCAAAATTAGCAACAAAAGCAGAATGAGCGAAGTGAGAGATGTGCTGTGACCTAGACCGAGTAACTCATTCGTCGATGCTGCCGATCATCTGCTGAGGCGGGTGCTGGCGCTGGATGTGTCGTGGCGCCTCCCGAGCTGAAGTAGCCTCCCCCTCAACAGCAGCTAGTGCCTCCTCGGGTACAAAAGGTACCGCTCGGGGTGGCGGATCCCACGGCCCCTAGGAGGAAGAGGTGTCGGGGCCGTGAGTCGTCGTAGAAGCCGCTCTTTGCGCCATTGCAGGTGGAGGTGGTGCTGGGTTATCTATGCCTTCAGCATCCTTGTCCTCATCATCAAAAAGAGGCTCACCAACCTCATGATCACCTGCACGCTCAAAACGAGAAGAAGGACAAACGAGAGTCTCGTCGAAGGTGACATCTGATGTCTCCATGACTCGGTTAGTATCAAGGTTAAGTACACGATATGCGCTAGTGTGAGTGCCATAACCCAAAAATACTCCGTCAGAAGAACGAGACTCGAATTTGTCCAAGTTGCCTTTCTTCAATATAAAACAATGGCAACCGAAAACTCTAAAATAACTCACCTTGGGCTGTCTACCAAAATGCAACTCATAAGAAGTCTTTTTCAAGAACGCTCTCAGAAAAATGCGATTGGAAATATAGCACGCAGTGTTCATAGCTTCGGCCCAATAACGCCTAGGAGTCCTATGCTCATCGAGCATCGTCCTGGCCATCTCAACAAGGGTCCGATTCTTCCTCTCTACAACACCCTTCTGAGGGGGTGTGTAGGGGGAAGAAAACTGATGCTCTAGACCCAAAGAGTTACAAAACTTCTCAAAATCCGAATTCTTGAATTCGGAACCATTATCACTCCGAATTGCTCGCAT
Organism: Coix lacryma-jobi var. lacryma-jobi; assembly: GCA_009763385.1. Taxonomy (NCBI): domain Eukaryota; kingdom Viridiplantae; phylum Streptophyta; class Magnoliopsida; order Poales; family Poaceae; genus Coix; species Coix lacryma-jobi. The sequence goes on from CM019824.1 coordinate 19,752,301, forward strand.
CGAGTTCAAAGGGAACTCGTTCTGAAGACGCAAAATCAGATTACGAGCAAAGGAGAAAGTCTCGGTCTTCTCAGCTAAAAAGAAGACCCACGAATATCTCGAAAAGTCATCAACAACAACAAGCACATACCACTTCCCCCCAACCGAGCTCACCCGAGCCGGACCAACAAGGTCCATGTGCAAAAGCTCTCCAGGGCGCTTGGTCATGACCTGAGTCACTGGATGGTGGGGAGCGGCAACCATCTTCCCGTGTCTACAAGAGTGGCAAACAAGATCCTTCTCCATATGCAACTTGGGCAATCCTCGGATTAGGCCAAGTGAACTAAGCCTTGCAAACAAGTCGAAGCTCAAATGTCCAAGTCCCCTATGCCACTTCCAAAGATCAGAGGAGGAAGGTCCAGCCACAAGACAGCGAGAAGTGCCAAAAGACTCTGAGAAATTCGCACGAAAGACTTTTCCAAAGGGCGAAATCAAACACACAAGATTGCCCTGAGGATCCAAAATACGACTGAGATTCGGTTTAAAACGAATCTCATAGTCGTCGTCAAAAAGTTGTGAAACAGAAAGAAGGTTAAAATGCAAGTTAGAAACAAGAGCAACATCGCGCAACACAAAGTGCTCATTAACTCGCACCGACCCGCGAGACAATACCTTACCTTTGCTATTGTCGCCGAAGGTTATGTACTCCTTTCCGGCAACAGGGCTAAGGCTGGAGAACCACTTGGCGTTTCCGGTCATATGCCTCGAGCAACCGGAATCCACCAACCAAATGTCCTCCAACCGTTTTACCTACATCAATAAAAAGACATAGGGTGAGCATACGGTCCAACACTGGGGTTAGTGAAGTAAGGGGAATACCAGTGTTGGGGCGGCTGCTCAAAAGAACGGTTAGCAGAAAAACCATTCCTAGCACGTCTACGAGAGGAGCGATCACCATGTAGAGGAAAACGTGGTCCGCTAAGGGAAAATCGTCCATCGCGATACTCAAAACGCGGTGGGGGAAAACGCTCAATTACAAAGCCTCCGCCACGGGGTCCAAAGCCTACAACTGCAGGCTCCCACCGGGCATGCTCTCTATGGGGCCTAGGCCTAGCAACTTGAGGCACTGCGCCTCTAGGCCTAGCATCTCTCCTCGGAGCTCTCTGCTGCCTAGGCCTGGGAACTTGAGGTTCTGGACCTCTGGGCCTAGCTGCTCTCCTCGGAGCACTCCTCTGAACATTCGGCACATGTACATCATGGAAAGGATGGTACATGTCCGGGTTGTTCATCTCCCTAGCACGGCGCGCCTCTCTCTTGCGCCTAAAGCAGAACTCGCTCAAGTGTCCATCTCTCCCACAGAAGACACAATGATACCTCACCGCACGCAAAGGGGGTTGTTGGTAATCATGGCTGTGGGTGTGGATCACTTTGCCCTTCTGTGGCAACTCCTCCTGGATAGGTGGCATTGTGTCTAGCTTGTTCTTTAGGTGGTTGGGTTTGGGATGCCACACTTGGTTCTTGGGTGGAGCTCTCGGAGGTTCCTCAACTACCCCATCTTTTGTGTTAGGTTTGAGAGGCTCTTTAGGTGGAAGCTTGGTAAGTTTGGGAGTAGTGGTGGAGTTGGGCTTCTCACTTGGGTTCAGACCACTCGACTCTCCAATCTTCCCAAAAGCAGAAAGATCAACACCCTGAGCAAAACCTACACCAGGACCTCCAGCAGCTCGCTTGAATTGGGTGGTCAACATCCCGAGCTGCGGCTCACTACAAGAGACCCATGACAAGATGGTCCGAAGGTATGTGTTTTCCTCCTCGGTTTGCATCTTGCCATGCTTGACATTGGCAATCTCCATTTCCAAACCCTCACACAAAGCACACTTAGCCACACAAGTGCTACCTGAGTTGGCCCCCTCAAGAGACACAATCTTGGCATTCTTCTCTGCCAACTCAGATTGCAAGACAGGACCAGTCTTGCAAGCACCCAACAGCGAGGGTCTAGCCTTTAGCTCATCCACCTCTCCTACCAACGCAGCATACTTAACTCTCAAAGTAAGAAGGTCAGTCATGTGCGTGGTGCACATCTCACACTCGGCCTCCTCAGACACGACCACGGTGGACTTAGCAAACTCAAGCTCCCTCACCATGTCCTCCCACTTCTGCCTAAACTCCTTGCGCTCTCTAGCGGCACGCCTAAGCAACTTATCCTGACTAAGGAGCGCGGCAGTAAGCTTCTCGACCTCAGCAGAAAGCTCATCGTGGGCGAGAGATACCTGGGAGGTGTCGTCGTCGTCGTCGTCCCGACGGGAGTGCTCCAGCTTGCCGTCGACCTCATCACCAAGCGCCATGGTGCAGAAACCGTCGTCGTCGGCGAAGAAGCAGAGACCGTTCAGCTTGTCCTCGATTCTCTTCTTCTTCTCGGACTCGTCATCGCTTGAGCAAGCGGAGTCGTCATCCGAGCCGTTGACGTCGCTGAGCATGGCGAAGAATGCACGCTGCTCAGCCTGGGCCTTCTCCAAGTACTTCTTCTTGATGTACTCCTTGTCGAAGTCGCCCCTCCGCTTGTGCCTCAGGGGAACATACTTCTCCTTGCGCTTGCCGAAGTCGTACTTGTGCCCATGATCACCCTTCCCAGATGAATGCTTCTTCTTGGGACAATTGGCGATGAAATGGTCGGGGTCGCCGCACTCATAGCATCCTGAGCGTCCTCCTCCGCGGTGACGGTTCATGCGGTTGTTGTGGAACCGCGAGAACCGGTTGGCGAGCATTGCCAACTCGTCATCCCCCAAACACTCAAGTTGGTCCTCTGTGACAGAAAAAAGAGATGAAAGAGCAAAACCTCCAGAGGGGTTACAAGATCCAGAAACCAAAGCCATAGTCGGGCCGGAAGGATTCTCATAAGAAGCCCTCGACATGGCATCAATCTCACTAGACTTGAGCTTACTAAAGAGCTCGTCGCAGGTGAGGGTCTCATAGTTAGACGATTCGATGATCGCCTGGACCTTTGAGTCCCACACTAACCGATCAAGAGTGTGCAAAAGCTTCAAAGTCCTCTCATGATCGTCAAAAGGCAACAGCTCCTTGTTCGCTCTCATCTTGTTGACAACCTGACAGCGAGCGAATAAACTCTCTATGCTCTCGCCAGGCATATGTCAAAAGTTCTCGTACTCCTACTTGTGCGACTCATAGAGGCGAGATTTGACCTGAGTGGTTCCCTCATGGAAACGCATGAGGGTCGCCCAAATCTCACGAGCCGTGGCGAGGTGAGAAACGCGATCGAACTCGGACATGCTCAAACAGGAGAACAAGGCGTTACGTGCCCGGCTATTGGCCTCGTGCTCATCGATCTGGAGCTGAGTGACACGAGCAGCCAAGACAACGTAATCATCCCTGTTGCAAATCTCCCAAACAGAAGAGCCCATGCTCTGGAGATAGGCCGACATGCGTATCTTCCAATACGCATAGTTCGTCCCATCAAAGAACGGCGGTTTGTCCACGCCGCGATCCATGTCGCCTTCTGTGGATCTGGAACCGGCTAAGGTGGAAGATCCTTAACCCGCTCCGATACCAATTAAAGGACCGAGGAGCAACCAGAAAGCGACCAGAGGGGGGGTGAATGGAAGCTTCAATTTTCCTTTCGGAAACTAGTAGCCACTGTCCCAAGAATCAACCCCAGAAGCAAACCCTAGAGCTTGCTAGTGTCCACGACCCTAGATGTAGGGTGGATGCTTCCTAGAAGCACAGCGGGACACTACACAACTCTAGTAAGCCAACGCAAAAGACGGAAACCAAATCCGAGATCGCACGAACGAACAGCGAACGAGACTGCGCAGTCACAGCAGCATCGGACGCTGGCAGCGTCCGATGCCCAACCAACGAACGTGTTCGATGCGAAAAGTGCAAAACGGAACCCTTACTGGACACCCATCGGACGCTGTGAACAGTAGACTCTCAGCGTTCGATGGTCTCACTCCGGCGCGTCCGATGCACAACGGAGCGTCCGATGGCCCTTTGAAATTGTCAGAGACTGACACGTGGCAACGGAGCCTCCGATGCCAAAAGGGTCAGCGTCCGATGCCAAGAACTCGAGCGTCTGATGCCCCCGACGCAGTGCAGTTCTTCCGCGAAATTCACTCGATCTCCTCCGAATCAAAAGCACTAGGGCTTAGACTTGGTGTGAGAAGTTCTAAGGATGTCAGTGAGCTATCCCACGGGGATCATGGCTCGAACCTAACTCCAAATCGAGGAATCGGAAGAAATCGGGCCAAAAGAGCAAGAACCGAACCAAAACTAAAATCGCTCGATCTCCTAGACCGTGAGGTTAACGGAGATTTCCTTTGGTGGAAAGAAGTGCCTCACGATCTAGAACAACTCTATTCAAACGGAATTGCAAAAGATGCACTGAACAAAGAGATCGATCAACGGGAAAAACATGGAGAAAAGCAACCCGCGAAGAACACGACCAAAACGCGAATCACAACCACGAATTTGCAACCGTGTGGCTACCACACGCTACAACAGTGAGGATACGGCCTCACTTCCTTGAAATCAACAGTACACAGAGGCAAGTCTCTCTGCGGATCTCAGCTAGCTACAGCAGGGGATTGGGGAAGCAGGAAACCCTAAGTGCGAAAGAGCAAATGACTGAGATCAATGGGAGGAGGGTGTCTCCCGACTACTTATCCTACTACTAGCCTAAGTCTAATTCCTACTGTACCTCTCTCTATTCTAATTACAGAGCGAACCAGCTAAACCCTAAGGTTATTCTGGACCAACTCGGTGGTAGGTGTATCTGACGGCCACGCCCGCACAAACCGAAGCGTTGCCTCGACGCAACCTCCGGATCGCTGCCACGTGCCGCCCTCGCTCTGCACCCCTGGTTTTGTGGCCCAAACCGGGAAACCAGCCTTTTCTAGCCAACCCCCAGTTTTGAGGCCCAAACCGGGAAACCAGCCCATCAGCATCTGAGTTTTGAGGCCAAACTCAGCAAACCCTCAGAGCCCAGGTTTTGAGGCCCAAACCTGGAAACCGTCCTCAGCCCGAGTTTTGTGGCCAAACTCGGAAACCCTCAGCCCGAGTTTTGTGGCCAAACTCGGAAACCGTCCGCCCGATGGTTTTTCCCTGGCTCTACCACCAAACCGATGTCGTAGATGGGATGCACCTTCCGTGCACCCCGTCCACTGACACGTGTCCCCGAGTCCATGTCTCAGGCAACACATGACCGCACTTCTTCACTTGTCATCGTCACAGGCTGCCAGCCACCACAGCTGATCCTCGGGCCTCTGGTCCCTCAGTCCAAGCCTCACGTCCGCCCTTCGCCACTCTCGGTCCATCGGCACGGCACGTCTCTACTTGACCTTCACCCTGCCTTTGATCACTGCATCCGTGCTCGACACCTGCACAACACAAGCCAAAGAACATGCGCATCATCCCAGTTGACAATCACGCATCACTCTGAGACTCGGCATACATCCATGTATCCGCAGATCTATGGTCCCCAGGAGTGACTGTAGCGCCGACCAGTAACTGTAGAGTTTACTGTTCCCCTGAACTGCGTATTAAAACTAGCAGTTGTGGTCAGTCCCCGTGCATTAGTATCACATTTACTAGCGCAAAGTAATTGAAATTGAAGAAATAATGAAGGTGAACGGACAGGACGTTTTGCAAACCAATGGCCCAGCGGCCCATTAAGGCAGATGCGGCGCGGGTGCACGCATGCGGTTGCCGCAGGCGACGTGGCAGTCATGGGGGTAATGGGCACGGGTTCCCAAGAACCCTAGAGCCGAAGGGTCGGGCCGCACCGTATAAAAGGGGAGGGCATGACGGACCAGGATGTCAGAGATATCATCAGTAGATGATTACTCAGACTAATCCCGGACGGCACAGGAGATCCGAAGACTCGTTATGTAGTGTACTTGGATTAGGACTCCGATTTGTAACTTAGCCGAGTTGTTAAGGGAAGTCTTGTAAATAGAATAGGACTCTACCTTTGTAACCGGCTAGGACTCGGACTATGCTAAGGCTTACCCGGATATATAAGGGGAGCCGGGCGCAGGTCCTAGATCATCGAACATTGAATCACAATCATACACAAGGCACACGCCGCACTGGACGTAAGGTATTACGCTATTTAGCGGCCTGAACCAGTATAAATCGCTGTCTCTGTACTCGTCGAGCCCTGCGAACGCCGATCCCCACCAAACAAATAGTCCTGAGATTACTCAAGACTAGTTGCCGGTTAACAAACACCGACAGCTGGCGCGCCGGGTAGGGGCTCTCGGCGATTCGACGATCAAGAGCCCGGCGAACCATGACAACATGTTCTCGGCGGGATCAATTTTCGTTTTTGGCTCGTGGACTTGCGTCGTGGATGATCAAGGAAGGCTCCATAGCCGACTCGACACTGAACCAAAGCCGCAAGCCACGCCAAAGATAGAACTCCTCGCCTAGCACCTGGCAAAACTGCAAATCCAAGAACCGCAGCATCTGGAAGATAGTCCAAAGGCATCCGACTCCTACTCAGACTCAAAGTATGAAGAAAAGGACCCGAACCCCATCCACGGCATCTCCTTTGGCCTGCGGAACACCGCTGAAAGCTTTCAAGACCTGATCGGAGCAAAATTGAAAGAGTATCAGCAGATACCTTTGACAGGAGCTCAACAAGGACTCGTTTTCAGCTCTACCAAGGAGGGTAACATCGTCCATTGGCCAATTCAGCCCGCTGCAGCTAGACTGATTGGCACAATCGACCAGCAACTCCCGTATCAGCACGGACATCAGCTCCCCGTTGAGGAACACAACACCTCAACGGAACTAATCTCCAGTACTTCTACCCTAGAATCAGTAACACCAGGGTCCAGCCAAGGTTTCAACCGCAAAGTCTTCATGACGGGGCACCAGTCATCGCTACAACCGCCAACCCCGCCAGATGTCTTCCAAGATGACGAAACGTAGAGTGTGATCTCTGATAATGATCCCGAGGTACCCAGAGAAACCGAGTCCTTAAAAGCCGAAAGAATCTGCAAGAACCAAGCCAAAGAAGCCCGCAGGAGGCGGGCCAATCATCGCAAGGAAGCTGTGGATCGCTACAATGCACGGCTAGAAGAATACAACACTCGGAGGCGTCTAGAAGCAGAAGTAGAGCGCCAGGCTCGCACTGAAGAGAATTACACTCATGATGATCTCACCAGGCGACGTCCTGACTGTTCTCGCAACCTCGAACCCAAGTTCATGAGGGTGGCAGGACACAAAGTCTTCCAGACCCCGTATCAAAATATCCTGGCTCTGGCTACAGAGATGGGAGCCAAGACCAACCACACCCCAGACGAGGAGCGACGACTAATCATGCTTCAGACCACAGCACTTCAACTCCGGGGATGCAACCTCGAATCCTTAGCTGATGAGCAAGATTCATCCCACCCAGGCCAGAGGCGATCCGTCCAAGAGAGGCTCGGTAGGATCCCAGCAAGGAGTCGTCTGGGTCCTCGAGCACATGATCAAGCCGAAGGAGGAGCCGAATCCTCATACAGAGAACCCGCAGTCGCAGCACTTGATGCAGTCGACCGCTTCCCCTGTTTTTCCCAAAGGCTTCGAGCAGTCTCGTTCCCGCGAAAATTCAAACCCGGGAACTACTCAAAGTACGACGGGAAGACAGAACCCAAACGGTGGCTCAGGCTGTATGCTCAAGCAGTCGAGTTAGCCGGAGGAAGCAATGACGTCAAAGCACTTTACCTCCCAATGGCTCTAGAGACAATGCCGCTTGCCTAGTTCGATAGACTTAAGCCCGAGTCCATCGACTCCTGGGAACAACTACATCGTATCTTCGTTGAAAACTTTGCTGGTGTCCTAGAGAGATCAGATCCCCGGACTAAGCTCAGAACCTGCAAGCAGCAGAAAAATGAATCAATGAGGGAATACTATAGGCGATTCTCAGAAATCCGCTCTACAGTTTCCGACATCACAGACAAAGAAGTAATTGACCTCTTCGGCAATGGTATTTGTGAAAGGTACAACTACAAGGATTTCATCAAGCAGGACCCGACCAACGCAGATGAGTTTCATCCGGCCGTAAACTCCATGATGGCGACAGAAGAACGCACACAGGAGCGCTTCCCCGACAGAAACACACAAGGTGATCGAGGGAACAACCAGAGAGGTAATCAGGCACCGCAGCAAAACACCCGCAAAAGGGCAGGGGACAATACTGTTGCTGCCATGGAACCTCAGAAGAAAGGAAACAAGCCCTACACCTTTGATGACTTACTCGACGGGCCTTGCCCCTTCCATCCAAAGAGTGGACATCCAGCAAGGCACTGCCGACAGCTCAAGGAGCGAGGCTTGAACCCTGACTTAAATAAGAACAAGAAGGACAAAGGCAAGAAGACAGCTGAAGACCCTCAACAAGATGCTGGTGGTTTCCAACACCCCAAAGGAACCATAAACGTCATCTTCGGGGGAGTAGCCACCAGCGACAATAAGAGGCTCCAGAAGCTCTCTCTGCGAGAAATCATGTCGACTGAACCAGCGACGCCCAAGTACCTCGATTGGTCTGAGCATCCGATTAATTTCTCCAGAGCCGATCAATGGACTAGTGTCTCCAATGCAGGGCACTACCCGCTAGTATTGGACCCCACAGTTGCAGGATATACACTTGGAAGGGTACTCATTGATGGCAGGGCAGGACTCAATGTCATCTTTGCAAGCACCCTACGTAAGATGAATCTAGATCTTGCAACTCAGCTCACACCATCAACTGCTCCTTTTTACGACATAGTACCCGAAAAAGCCGCTGTACCACTCGGAAGGATCATACTACCCGTCACTTTTGGAACTCCGGCTAACTACAGAACGGAGTACATCAGTTTCGAGGTAGCGGACTTCGAGTCATCATATCATGCCATATTCGGGTGACCTGCTATTGCCAAGTTCATGGCAATACCCCACTACCCGTACCTCTTATTGAAGATGACGAGTCCCAAAGGAATCCTAACCTTCAGAGGCGACTTGAAGCGGTCATTTGATTGCGACACAGAGGCTGTCCAAATCGCTAAAAAAGCTCAACTCGCCCTGGAAGTACAAGAACTAGCTCAGATGGTGCACAATACCAAGCCTGGAGATTCAGAGATCCCAACCAAGAAGGTGGGTACTATTCAACCATCAGCAGAAGTCTCCACAAAAGCTACTGCCCTGGAAACCGGTGATCCCTCCAAGACAGCGGTTATCAGCGCTCACCTATCTGAAGAATAGGGACTCGCGCTCACCAAGTTCCTTAGAGCAAACAAAGACATATTTGCTTGCAAACCAGCAGACATGCCTGGGGTCCCAAGGAACTTGGCTAAGCACAAATTGGAATTAAAAGAAGGCTCTAGACCTATCAAGCAAAGATTACGACGATTCTCACCAGAGAAGAAGGAGGCAATCAAGAAGGAAATAGCCAAACTACTCGCGGCTGGGTTCATCAGAGAAATCCTTCACCCCGAGTGGTTAGCTAACCTAGTACTAGTCAAGAAGAAGAACTCTTCCGAGTGGCGCATGTGTGTGAAAGGTCCTAATTGGCTAGAGGGGGGGTGAATAGCCTAATTTAAAATTCTACAAAGCACTAGAGCAATTTGTTAGACAATAACAAAGCGATAAATGCGGTTGCTCTAGCTCTATGTCAAATGCAAGCCACCTATTTGCAAGTCTAGTTAATTATGATCTCTAGGGCACACAAGGACTAAGTCACTACTTTACTAAACTAGTGAGCTACACAAGAGAGCTAGCAAAACTAAACTAGCGACACTAGCAAAGCTACTACTATTATTAACAAGGGAAACAAGTTACTCTATAACAAGTATGAACAAAGGAATACAAGAGAGTGGTAGTGTGATTTTACCGAACCGGGCAAGTGAAGATAATTGATATCACAATGGAATGCCAATCACCAAGGGACACAATATGAACACGAGATTTATCCCCGAGGTTCACGTGCTTGCCGGCACGCTACGTCCTCGTTGTGTCGACCAAGGCTTCGTGGTTCGGTGGCTAATCGGTATCACACACCGAGCTCTCCACAAGAGCGCCACAAGAACCTACCCCAAGCAATGGTAACTCAATGACACGCGCAATTTACTAGGAGTTACCTTTGGCTCTTCGCCGGGGAGGTACAAGCCCCTCACAAAGTCGTTGGGATGGCCACGAACAATCACCAACTCGTGCCAATCCTCCTCCGCTGCCACCAAGCCGTCTAGGCACCGGCAAGTGCCAAGAGTAAAAAGAAATCCGCAGCAACAATCACCAAGATGCCTCTAGAATGCAAGAACACAATGCAAGCTCTTGGTTTCACTCGATCTCACTTGGATTAGCACTAACAATCAAGAGATCGGAGGGAGGGATTAGATCTTGCTCAAGAGGATGTTCAAGAGGTTAGAAAGTCAAGAGAGAATCCCCACTAGCCGGCCACGACCTATATATAGAGAGGGGAGGACGGCGGCTCGACCCCCACCTTTCTGCGCTTGGTCGGTAGTACCGACACCTCCTGGGCGGTACTACCGGCTTGGTCAAACTAGCCGTTTACTCACAACCCGCTGGAAAAAGCGAAGCACCGACTCTTGGTCGGTACCTCCGAGGTCGGTAGTACCGGCCCTATGGCGGTACCACCGACAGGCTAAACTGGGGACTGCACAGAGATTTCCCAGACAACTTCCTGACCTCGGTACTTCCGAGGGCGGTAGTACCGACATAATGGCGGTACTACCGCCAGGCCAAAACTGGCCGCTTCCAGAGAGTTCTGCGGAAAACAAGCTCCTACCGACCTTGCATCGGTACCACCGCGGGCGGTAGTACCGAGGTAATGGCGGTACTACCGCTAGGCCATTTTCAAAACCTACAGAGAGCACTGCAAAACGCCCCATGGCCACGGTACCACCGACCATCCGGTCGGTACCACCGCCGGCGGTAGTACCGAGGTAATAGCGGTACCACCGCCAGGCCAAAAACGCTTCGGTACAGAGAGGTCTGCACGCTGCATCTATGGGCGGTACCACCGACCACCCAGGGTCGGTACCACCGACAACACACAGAAAACTCCATTTTCACTCTGAGTTGATCCAAAACTAATCCAACAACTTCTCCTTTGCAAATGTGCTAACACCAACAAGAGTACAACATCATGTGCATGTGTGTTAGCATTTTCAAAACATTTTTCAAAGGATTTATCGCCTCATTTTAGTTATGTCATATGCAAATGCAACTAGAGGCAACTTGATAACCGTATACTATGAATTTCTCCTCTTGATAGTACGGCTATCTATCCTAAATACACTCACACCCTCTATGGTGTCTTGAGTGCCAAAAGCAAAAGAGCCTATTGGTTATACCTTTGCCTTGAGCTCTTTTATTTTCCTCTTTCTTCTTTTCTTCTAGTGAAGATATGGACCATCTTACGACCAATCACTTGATCATTGCATCACATGTCCATCATCATGCTTCACTTGAGCCATGGACCACCTTTTGCTAATCAAGCACTTAATGACAAAGGTTAGTCCAATGGGTTTCATCAATTATCCAAAACCAAACTTGGGCTTTCAGTGTGTCGACTACACGGACCTCAACAGGCACTATCCAAAGGATCCTTTCGGATTACCAAGGATAGACCAAATAGTTGATGCCACCGCAGGCTCCGCCTTACTCTCCTTCATGGATTGTTACTCCGGGTACCATCAAATTGCACTCAAAGAAGAAGATCAACCCAAGACATCGTTCATTACTCCTTTCGGAGCATACTGCTACAAAACTATGTCCTTCGGACTGAAGAACGCGGGGGTTACTTATCAACGTGCCATCCAAGACTGTCTAGGTGATCAGATTGGCCGCAATGCAGAAGCTTATGTTGATGATGTAGTCATAAAAACAAAGGATCCGACTACTCTGATTTCGGACCTAGAGGAAACCTTCAACCGATTACGTGCTTATCAATGGAGGCTTAATCCAACCAAATGCGTCTTCCGGGTACCCTCAGGCCAGTTACTCGGATTCCTTGTTAGTCATCGAGGCATCGAAGCTAGTCAAAAGTAGATCACAGCCATCGTCAATATGAAGCCACCTACCTCTGTCTGGGACGTCCAGAAGCTCACCGGGTGCATGGCTGCGCTAAACCGGTTTATCTCACGATTAGGAGAAAAGGGATTACCTTTCTTCAAATTGCTCAAAGCCGGGGACAAATTTCAGTGGACGGAAGAAGCGGACAAGGCTTTTGAACAGCTCAAAGGCTACCTCACGAATTCCCCCATACTGACGCCGCCGGAGCATAAGGAGCCGATGCTGCTGTACATTGCTGCTACCACACACGTTGTGAGCACGGCAATTGTGGTGGAACGCAAAGATGACAAGCACATCTACAGTACCCAATGACCAGTCTACTACATCAGCGAGGTACTCTTCGACTCGAAGGTCAGATACCCGCAAGTACAGAAACTGCTCTATGCATTACTCATATCTTCAAGAAAGCTGCGGCACTACTACAAAGCTCATGAGATCACGGTAGTCACGGATTTTCCTCTAGGAGAAATCCTTCACAACTGTGATGCCACTGGTAGAATCTCTAAGTGGGCAGTCGAACTAGGGGCACTCAACATCAAATTCACTCCCAGGAAAGCTATTAAGTCACAAGCTCTAGCTAATTTTGTCACCGAGTGGATAGAGATACAATAGCTCCAAGACAACGCTATTCCTGATCATTGGAAGATGTATTTTGATGGGTCTCTAAAGCTCGGAGGAGCAGGAGCCGGGGTTCTTCTTGTATCACCTGCTGGAGAACAGCTCAAATACGTTCTGCAAATATTGTGGTCGGCTACCAACAACGAAGCAAAATACGAAGCACTACTCCACGGACTCAAACTAGCAGTCACCCTGGGCATCAAGAGACTACTAGTCTACGGCGATTCCTCCATGGTCATTCACCAAGTAAATAAAGACTGGGATTGCACCAAGGAGACAATGAACGCCTACTGTGCTAAAGTTCGCAAGCTAGAGAAGCATTTCTCAGGTTTAGAACTCATTCATATCACTCGGGACCTCAATGTGGCAGCAGATATCCTCGCAAAATTGGGTTCTGATAGAGCGCAGGTTCCTAGCGGTACCTTCATACATGAGTTATCCAAGCCTTCAATCCAAGAGAAGGATGAGTTCGAGCCAGTACCTTCCAACCAGGTCCTATCCCTCTCACCCGACTGGACACAAGTATTCATTGACTACTTCAAAGAGCATAAACTCTCGAGTGACAAAATTGAAGCAAAACAAGTCACCATGCGTAGCAAGAACTATGTCCTAGTCGAGGATAAGTTATATCGACGTGGAGCTTCATCAGGAGTCCTCCTCAAGTGTATTACACCAGAAGAAGGCAGGGAAATCTTGAATGAAGTCCACTTTGGGTGTTGTGGCAATCACGTAGCTTCAAGGACACTAGTCGGAAAAATCTTCAGGTCAGGATACTACTGGCCTTCAGCCCTAAAAGACGCAGAAGACTTAGTCCGCCGCTGCCAATCATGCTAGTTTTTTGCAAAGCAGCAACATGTACCGCACATGAATTAATCTGTATCCCTCCGTCATGGCCCTTCTCATGCTGGGGGCTCGATATGGTGGGTCCTCTTAAGCGTGCCCCAGGCGGATTCAAGTACTTATATGTCGCAATTGACAAGTTTACAAAGTGGATTGAGTACATGCCCCTGGTCAAGTTCAACGCATCCAAGTCAGTCCAATTCATGCAGAGCATCTTTCACCGCTTCGGAATGCCGCATAGAATCATCACTGATCTTGGGTCTCCCTTTACGGCAATCGAATTCAAGTCATGGGCTAGTGATTGCGGCATCAGGATAGACTACGCTTCAGTAGCCCACCCACAGTACAACGGCCAAGTCGAACGTGCAAACGCCTTGATCCTCGCAGGATTGAAGCCAAGACTCTTCGACCTTCTAAAGGATCACGGTGGCAAGTGGGTTGAAGAATTGCCTAAGGTAGTATGGGGGCTACGAACACAACGAAGTCAGGCAACAGGCCACACTCCTTTCTTTCTGGTATATGGCACTGAAGCAATCCTCCCGGCTGATCTAATCTGGAACTCCCCGCGGGTAGAACAGTATAACGAAGGTGAAGCTGATGATACCAGGTGGCTAGAAGTCGACAGCATCGAAGAAGCCCGACTAACCGCATTGTTTCAGTTAGCAAGATACCTTCAAGGGATGAGGCGCTACTATGACAAAAACGTCCATCACCGTACCTTTCAAGTGGGTGGTATGGTGTTAAAGAAAATTCAGAACACTATGGGACGCCACAAGCTCATGAGTCCATGGGAGGGTCCTTATATTGTATCCAAAGTAACAAGACCCGGGTCATTTGAGCTAGTCACTGAAGATGGATCTCCACTGCCAAATTCATGGAATATCGAGCACCTGAAGAAATTCCATACTTAAGGGCTACGCTACAATTTTGAGTCAGGGCAATTGTAATCACTAGTCATATATTAATAAAGTTTGAAGTTCATCAGAAACAACAACTTATCCAGATTTCTTTTCTCTAACGACTATTCAGTTGCATAGCAAGTCTCTGCAGTAGCAGGGACCATCTCCCACTAATATTTATTACTCGAATAGATTGGTTCAGCGGAAACCATACTTGAGTTACGAGCTTCGAGCTCAATACAACTCACAAGATAGTACGGCTTAACACCTGGCTATCAGCCTATAGCGAATATGGAATCCACTATAGTGGAGACTAGTTCCTATAAGGCGTAACAAGGCGGGATAGTACTCACCCTGTTACACACCTACTGGACAGAGGTCCACCTACCTTCGCACTCAAGCTGCGATCCTCAAGAGGATACGATCCACCCAAAAGGAACCAACGTCACGGTCCTTCAAGAGGTGCCTGATCAGAATTATCCCTTGACCAAGGGTACTAAGAGTAGTACTCGGGCAAGACTAAGTTCTGTACGCAATAGTTAGAGAAACGAAGTCACGCAACCCAAACTAAAGTGCTAGAGAGCACTCGGATAGACTCGTCTAATCAGACGCCTGGTCATACATCCACAACAAACAAACTCAACCCATTGCCAAGAATTACTTGTCGCAATATGGAGTTGGACACATATGAAAATTCACAAGAATCAAAAAGTAACATATATTTTTGATATCTTATAATAATTGTGCACAGGAGTTACAAGCGGCGCTCAAAGGACTGAGGAGTCTATACTACTCTACAAGATCTAAGATCTGTGAGTACTCCTCCGCAGCAGCCTTCACCTCCTCCTGCATCGCCGTGACATCTTCATCGCCTTTGTCCTCAGGAAGGGTCATCAGAGCGCCCAGATCAAAGGTCGGCAAATGCAGCCGCAGAGTTGCCATCAGACCCTGCACCACGGAGATTAACATATTCTTGATATATTGGGCCAGCCGTTTGGGTGCAGCTTTGGCTCGTTCAACCAAGGTCTCCTCGACTCCTTCAGGCGCCGGAATCATATTGAGCAGGGGCTCGACGGCTTGCTCTAAAGCCTTCAGGGAATCATGTGACTCCTTTGTAGACTTCAAAGCCTGCAGAAGATCCCGGTCAGCTCTCTCACGCATCAGTTTGGCTTCTTGAAGAGTACTTTGCGCGTTAGCAAATACCTCCTCAAGCTCCGCCTCCTTACGGTTGAAAGCATTTTGCCACCCTGAAGCCAATTTATTTGCATCTGCATATATTCAAGTCGGTTACCATACAATCAGACTACTAAATATGCACAAGACTACCAAGCAAACTTCTAAAGTACCTTCCAGTTGCTTCTTGGAGGACTTCTTCAGCTCCTTCACCGTCCGCTCCGTGGAGGCGACTTTAGCAATCAGCTCAATCTCACGAGCATTGGCGGCATCACGCTCCGTTGCCACCATCTTGAGGTTACTCTGAAGCTCATTGATGAGATTGCTAAGCACCTAAGTGGCTACTTTATGGCTGATCTGCTGCTGTGCAATGTAGTCCTTAAGCTCTTAGTTTTCACGAGACATCTCCTGGCGGATCCGGGTAATTTGATCCCGGACCTTGAAGTCAAAGGCCTAGAAGCATAGTTATATCATAAGTACTCGGACGAGTATAGAAGACAATAAGCAGAGATCAAGAACCTTACCTCCACAAACTGGTGCAAAGCCTGAACATGAGCCTTCACCTGGTCACTCAGCTCCTTCAACCGGGTAAGGTCCTGGTCATACCCGAATACGTCCAGTGTCGCCCCTTGGCGCGAGGACTCGGGTGCATCTAGGGACCCTCCCTCTTGACAGGCTGAAGCCTCCGCGTGGATATCTGCCAAAACCATATCGACAGTTGGCTCATCAAGCTGTCGGGTACGAAAAAACCAGTCATTCCAAACCCGATCAAATTCCAATTGCGCGGGAGAGCGAAAGATGGAGTACGGCCAACCAACCTGAGGCAATGGAAGAGTACCCGCGTCAGGAGTAGCATCGGGCTGAGCCTCAGACAGAGAAGAGTCAGGCAACGCATCTACCTGACTGAAGGTAGGCGGCACGCTAGAATCGTTCTTGGCCAGCGGCTCCGACTCCTCTACCGTCTGAGGATCAGGGACGGCACTCCAAGTTGCCATAGCCGGCTTCACTTTCCTACAAATAGATGAGTACCAGTGTCAGTACCAGAAGTTCTTGAGTTTTCCCATAAGTATGAAGACATGACTTACTTCACGAGCTTTAAAGGCTTTGGTAGCTTCAAAAGCAGCTGCGGGTCTGAAGCAGAAGGATTCTTAACGACCGCGCTACCTGAAGTACCCTGCTCCGCTCCGGTATTTGATACAATACCACATATAAGACAAGTGATTATCAACAAGTGAAAGGACTACAAAGTACTCGGGTTTTCCCTTACCAGGAGCACCCGCCTTGTAGTGCTTATCAGACAATTCTTGTGACAAAAGTACTTTGCGACAAGCACGGCGATTACCAGTGCGAGCCTTCTTATGGATGGGTCCTCTGGCTTCTAGATGAGGAGTCGGCGACCTCTTCCGGCTGCTCTCTGCTTCGTGGTCTATGAGCATGACATCAGAGTCAGTTGAGTCTGAGTCAAGCCAATCAAGATCAGCAGAAGAGCTTTGTTTATTGAGCAGATCCTCACTTCGGATAGGACCGTCCAGGGCTATGCCTCCGCCTTCTTGAGTCGGTGGAGGCAGGGGAGGGCAGTCATTGTTTTCTCTCCCCTGCCCCTACAAGAAAGAAGCAGATACTTAAGTCAGAAGGATATCTATTCAGAAAACTGACGACAAGACAGCTCAGTTACTTACCGAAGGAGGAGGATTGATGGCAGAGAAAGTCACCATAATAGGAGCTAAGTGTTCACGGATTTTAAGCAGCCGGTTCACCCTCCACAAGACTTCATAATTTGACAGCTGATCAACAGCGTGGCGACTCGGGTCATTCTTCCCCGAGTACTCGAACCCAAAGTTTGCTCGCTGTTGAAGAGGGTGGATGCGTCGGGCAACAAAGTCTTGTACAATGTTGAATCCAGTCAATCCATCGATTATTAAAGCATCTATCATCATGAGGAGGGGTTGGATAGCTCCGAGCTCCTCAAGCGTAAGCTTCTCCTTCCACTCACGACACTTCTGTGGTGGCCATCCATCATGGCGACGAAGAGCTGGGGGTGGGTTACCCATGTAAAACCACCCGGCAGCCCAGTCCTTTACAGTGTCTGACAACTCAACAGTCACATATTGATTGGCTACTTCCTGCCTAACCTGAAGACTAGCCCCTCTGACTACTTCGGTCTTAGCGTCACTAGGTTGACACTTAAACCAGAAAAAATAGCGGAAGAGGGTGAAGTTGGGACAGATCCCCCGGAAAGCTTCACAAAGGTGGACGAAGATGGCGATATGAAGAACAGCATTGGGAGTAATGTGGTTTAGAGTCAAACCATAATAGTGCAGCAACCCACAGAAGAAATCCGACGCAGGTAGCCCTAATCCCCGCTCTACCATGGCTTTGAACATGACGATCTCTGTGGTGCTGGGGGCGGGAGCACGATGGTCGATGGGTACTCTCCAGCCGTCGAGTGGCTGCGCTCGCAGGTACCCTTGCTGCGCCAGGAAGGCTAGCTCCGCCAAGGTGGTGTCCGGCTTCTTCCACGCCAAGACATCAGTAGGTGGGTTTGGATGCTTCGGCTTTCCGGTGGTGGTGATCCTAGGCTTCTTCTTGTCAGCCGCAGGCTGCCTCTTGGGACCCATGTTGGTGACGAGAGACTTCCTATGCATCAACTGGCAGTTGGCTAAGAGATTTGTGGCTTTGAAGGCAAGAGCTTAATGAAAGCATGAGGAAAGCACAAGCCCGGTGGTGGCCTATTATAGATCTGTTCTGATAACCGTTCGGCTTTCCTAAACGGCGTCATGGCAACGTTAGAAACCCTAACGGCTGGGAGCACGTGTCAGACGGCGTCAGAAACAAAGGGCAGAAGCGGTAAACAAACAAGTTTTCCATTTGCAAGAGACAGATAGTACTCGGATAACAGGACAGAGGACTCAGAAAACATTCCAAGTACCCGGATTCTTGTTATTATTACTCGGAATTACAACAGAGATACATGGAAGCATCTTGAGATACAACAACTTTCAACAAATGGTCAATCAAGGTGTAAAACGCTACTCTAGTGAATTCAAGGCACATAGCCTTGATGCCTATTGCACCAAGGACTTGGTTCAGTGAGACGCAGTAAATCAGAGACAGAACCTTGGGTAGACACCATCTTTTCAATGCATCCCAAGGTGGGTCTTTGGTACTACCCCAGTGCTGAAGGAACTCGGGCAAGACCATCACCCTCGCCGCCCTTTTGACAACCTGTGACTCCGAGGTTATCTACGAGTGGTAGTCACAAGAATTCTTCTAGGCGCAGCTCTGTATTCCTCTGCTCGTGACCACTTGGAAACCACCCTGGCGGATGGTCCCTTCACAACAGTTCTTCTGGGCACCTCATCTACATTACAAAAGAGAGATACCCGGGGGCTCAGCCATTGTTGGGTATTTTAAATGCACACAGAGAAATCCGCAAGCGCACGGATACCGATGTAGCTTTCACCCGAGAGTATTCCAGGGTATCGATTTCCACGGGGAACGTGAAGTGTACTAGAAGAATTAAGAACGTCCAAGAAAAGAATGGTAATGTGGATAGAGAGGGATATAAGGATTTCCTAAGCAGGTCTATCTAATTAAAGGCTCA
Source organism: Coix lacryma-jobi var. lacryma-jobi (assembly GCA_009763385.1). Taxonomy (NCBI): domain Eukaryota; kingdom Viridiplantae; phylum Streptophyta; class Magnoliopsida; order Poales; family Poaceae; genus Coix; species Coix lacryma-jobi. The sequence continues at coordinate 19,771,486 of CM019824.1, forward strand.
CTATACTTTACTCACTATACTTTGTCTTCTGACCCAGAGAAAGATATCTCCCGAACCATGGCTATAAGAGCAGGGCGAAGCTCATAGCCATCTGTAAGAATGGGGTGTGATGATGGTGGAGGCTCCAACAAGTCGCCCTTTGGAGCAAAGAACTTATAGATAGGAGTGAAATCCATGTGGTGATGTGGTGAGGTAAAGGTGGTGATAAGAAAAAGGTGGTAAAAGAAAAGAAACACGGACGATCCTGGTTCGATTCTAGAACAGCTACCGTTCCCCGGCAACGGCGCCAGAAAGCTTGTTGACACTTACTAACGTCGCTACTAAGATTAGAGATAAACTCTGTCCCCGGCAATGGCGCCAGAAAGCTTGTTGGGTATTTTAAACGCACACAGAGAAATCCGCAAGCGCACGGATACCAATGTAGCTTTCACCCGAGAGTATTCCAGGGTATCGATTTCCACGGGGAACGTGAAGTGTACTAGAAGAATTAAGAACGTCCAAGAAAAGAATGGTAATGTGGTTAGAGAGGGATATAAGGGTTTCCTAAGCGGGTCTATCTAATTAAAGGCTCACTATACTTTACTTACTTCGGAGTAGCAGGTCCTTTCCAACTCTCGAGAAAGACTGGGAAGAAGGTAGTTGGGGGAAGGCTGCCGAAAGCTCTACAAGAACACCAACCCTAACGTGGTGGATTACAAAGACCTGACAGAGCTGTCACCTCTGGGGCTACCACAACTATCCGGAGGATTGGGCGTAAACTCAGGTAAACCCTAGTCTAGACACCGTGTCTACACTAACGCTTACTACTCTAATTACCGCGGATAACTAGAGCACTCAATACGAGCAGAGATCCAGTAAATAAAGTAAAGAAAGAACTGAAATTAAATATAATACTTAGAAATAATAAATGAAGAACCTGGAGATTACTTGAAGACGAACTAGATGCTGCACCAATACAATGTCGAGGAAGATCCGACAGATCCGGCTCCTCCGACAGATCTAGAACTAGAAGATGAACTAGAACTAGACGATCAACTAGAGGGATCTCTACTTCTACTTTGAAACCCTAGTTTCTGACGTGGAGATGAATAATGAAGATGGAGATGCCTGGAGAGGGGGTCTGGGTCTGGTTTTATAGCCCGGAGCGTGGAACGTGAGCCCTTGGATCAAACCAACTTCGGGGACGGTGGAGATGCATCCTAGGAGGTCGGTGGAAGTAGCTTGCAGAGGACGGAAGCAAGAGGCCTCCGTGGCCGACCGGTCGGTCCCTGGGTGGGACCGGTCGGTCTGGCCCAGTGGGCCCACGTGGTGGGCCACCTCGTGGTGTCTTCTAGATCCTTCTTTTGCAGATTTCGATGCAAAATTAATATCTTTTCATTCGGGACTCTGAATATTGCAAATAATATGTCCGTTTCGATCGTCTCGACGAGCCCTTTGCAATGGTGCACTCCAATTTATCACTTGAGATACTTTTATATGGTAAAATATTGATGTCCTACAAAACAAGTGAGAGCACCAAAACTCGTGGAACTTGTTAGTTTCAAACCCTACAACTATGCTTTGTAAATCATTTAGTGTCATTTCATGCAATAGTTGATGGTTAATTATGAGCATTAGTGAGCATCAACAAGTTCCCCCAAGCTTAACCTTTGCTAGTGTAACACCTTTGGTGTTAAAAATGTAATTAACCTGACATGTCATCATCCTTAATCATTAATCTTTGCTTGCCATGCATTTGTGTTGCTTAATTGCTATGCATTGATCCATTTTCAAAAACCCTAAGTGCCCAAATCTCCCTATAAGGGCAAAATGGTAATTTCACTTCTGTGTCTAGTTCTATGTATTTCTTATTCAGATTTGTGCTCTGATGTTTTGTTGAGTTAATCAAAGTTCAAAATTCAAAAGAGAATTGGTTTTCCTTTTGTAAAAACCCTAATTTCCAATTTATAGTTTTACCCCTCTTTTATTAATTCAAAAACTATTCAAAATTTGGGGTTAGTTCAAAAAGCAAAGTTGTAGATCTGATCAAGATGAGCAACTTTGGTATTTACAAATTTTCAAGTTTCCATACAAAATTTGAAGTAATTTCAAAATCATTCAAACTCCAGTTTTTGTCCCTTTTTGAGTTTTCAAAATTATTTCAAAAACTAATGAGTTTCAGAAAAAGTGTGTATTAGCAAAGTTGTAGGTTTTGACAAAATAAACAACTTTCATATTTGCAGATTTTCAAGTTTCAGTTTAAAATCCAAAGTAATTTTGAATTTATTCAAATTTCAAAAGTGTCCCCTTTTCCGATTTCAAATATAGTTCAAAAACTGTTTGGATTTTGAAAATGTTTTTATTGACAAAGTTGTAGATCTCATTTTTCTACACAACTTTGGTATTTTGAGTTTTTCCTGTGCAGTTCAAATTTTGGGAGTAATTTGCAAAATACAGAGATCAGCCAAAAGTCAAACCCTAGGGACATAGCCCTGTTCATCTTCCTCGCCGTAGGGGGGGGGCGGCCATGGCGCTCGCCGGCGCTGCGCACGCCGCACGCCTGGCAGCCGCACGCGCGCCTCCAACCTGCCGCCGCTGACCCCGCCATCATTCTCCTCCCGCACGCGAGCGCTGACCTCCGCTCTCGTCCCCTACAGCGCCCAGAGCATCGCCGCCGCGTGGCCATCGCCGGCGACCTCACGCCCAGGCCCCGACTGCACGCCGTCCTTCCCGCCAGCATGCAATCGAGTGCGCACTCCTCGGCCGAGCTCATCCACACCATCCCGTGCTCTCTACCGTCCCCGACCGTGCCTATAAAAGGGACCGCCGGAGTCCGAGCTCCTCACTCGTCTCCGCCGCCGTCGGCAGCCCACTCCGAAGCTCCCGCCGCCCAACCACCTAGCCCAACAGCTCCGTCTTGAGCTCGTGAAGCTTCCCCACCCCTCAATTTGGTCTCTACCGCCTCCTATCGCCCGGCGTAGCTCGCCGTTCCCATCTCCGGCGAAAGCCCGGCGAGCTCGGGTTCGGGAAATACTCCCTCTCCGGCCATGATCATCCCTCCCCGACCCCTGTTTCATCTTCCTTACTCCCTTGCGACTCTAACCAGGCCCTTGCGGTCTCGTGTTATGCGCAGGATCGCCGGAGCGCCGATCGCCGCCATGAGCCGTCCGCCGGTCACCGTCGACCATCCTCCTCCGTCCCTTCCCTCACCTCACCGAGCTCCTTAATCGACGCCGGTGAGCTCCCTGAAGCCTCCCATGCCCTTGGTTTCGCCTGCCGAGCCTCGCCTTGCCCGGCGTTGCCAGCGCCGCCGCTGTCCGGCCACCGGCGACGAGCAGGGCGAGCACTGTTCCTTTTTTTTTCTTTTTCTTTTAAAATGTGTTCAGTTTTCATCTTTTTGTGTGATTTTCTGTGTTGATCCAAAAATTCTGAAATTTTGATGGTAAACTCTTTATGTCCTGAAGTATTTTAGAAAAATATGAAACTTGGTTTTTGTGCAAAAATTTGAAAATGAAAAATCTCCCTTTTAATTAAGAAATGAATGGTTTTGGATTTTTGGAGAGTTATTTATAGCTCCAAAAATCTTGAGATAATTTTTGTGAGCTAGTTATCCCATTCTGAGCCTCTGGTAAAATTTTGAAGTCATTTGGAGCAAGTTGATTTTTGAGCATTTATTTAAATAGTTGAATAGTGCCTTTTCTTAATTGAATGTCTGGAATTATTTGAGCACCTTAATGAGCTCCAAAAATTATGAAATTTGTTTTGCCGTCTATTTATGCCATAATGATCTTATGAGATTAATTTGGTAATTTTTGAAGCAACTGCAAAAATGACCTTTTTAAATAAATTAAAGAAAATAAAAAAAATGATTAGGGTTTATATTGATTGACCTGTGATGTGACTTTTGGAATTGTTTGCTGTTCATAGATCCCACCCTCTGGTCTATGATGTTTGTGATGCCATGTTATGATGATGCATAGTTTGGTTAATGGTTTTAACTAATATTGCTAAAAGAAAGAAATAATAACTCTATGTCCTTTATAGAAAATTCTTATATTCTTGGATCAGTAGAATTGTCTTGCACCTTATTGTTCATGTCAGCATTCTCATGAGCATACATCATTGCATCCGTATAGTGACCGACGAAGAAGGTACCAGAGTCGAGGCCGCTGTTGACGAACCTACTCCCGAGGCGACCCCGAGCTCCGACACCTACACCACCAACCCCGAGTCCGTTCTTTTTGCTCTTCAAGGCAAGCCCCGGTGCATTTAACCCTACCTTGTTTTTTTTTAAAAGTTTACTTGAAATGTTTTGAGTTAAACTACTGCATTAAGTTATAGGAGTTGTGTGACGACCTATTACTTGCATTATTTACCTCCACCAGAAGATCCACCCACCCTGTTTTAAAAACTATTTGCAAAATGCTTAGTGATGCTATGCAATAGATTTGCAATAAAATACCAATTTCAAAAGTGTGATCACTTAAGGAATGTTTATGGGAATTTGGTCTTACTCCCCGGCTGTTGGCTAGGTATCTGATCCGTACCTAGTCAATAGCGAGGAGAGGTTGTCTGAGCGTACGGTGCCGTCATGTTGTAGTCCGGGACTCAACAGTTGACACCGACCGGGACAGGGTTGAAAAACTGTCAGGACTATTACGCTCGGGTGAGATATGACCGAGGTATAGCCCTGGCTGAAAAATTAGGAACCATCCGTTTGGGGGCCTGCTGGTCAAGACTTGTAACTATTCACATACTTCGGAAAGCTCTGGCTCCGAGGACTTCTTGATTGGGGCCGACAACCGCGCACTGGGAGTGGCGAGATGGCGGAAGTAGCTTTTACCCACGTGGTCGTCGTACCTGGAATGAGTGGTGTACTGTACTTCCGGGTGGCGTAGGACCGGTCCAATCTTGGAGGAATCGTGGTAGACGAGTTGGCATATGCAAGCTTCGGTGCTACATATGCAGTGTGGATAGGGATCCTCAGCTGAGTATTATTTATCCGGATTAACGTTGCTCCTCGGTTATGGAGACTCGGTCACTGACTGTCAACGGGGATTGGTTCATAACTAGGTATGTTTTGAAAGGATAAAATGAATCATGTAAGGATGAAGTTTTGAGAAATGCTTTTAAAACAAGTTTTCAAAAATGCTTTTCTTGCAAAATGCTTGACTTTGCTTAAGCCTTACCTTGACTACCCTAAGCCTCTCATTCCTGAGTCTTCTCCTTTTCTTTAGTCGGGTAAGTCTTGTTGAGTACCCCAGTACTCAGGGTTTGTTACCCATGCTGCAGGTATGTCTGAGTCGCCGATGTGTCTTGCGCCCTGCTGCGTGACCATCGTCCAGGAAGAGGCCGATGAGGCCGATGAGTAAATGTGCACCCTCGGGCTGGGTGTTACATGTATCTTTATGTTAATGTCTTCCGCTACGTTGTCTATTTTCAATTACCCGAACAATGGTCTGTAATAATTGCACTACTTATCTCATTTGAAACCTCGGTTTGTAAAACTAATGTTATTTAAGTCTTCCGCTCTGTTTATCTATGTTATTTGTGAAAATATGAAATGCTGTAACCGAAAGGTGAGATGATCCTGCGGACATCGGGCGCTAATGCAGCCCAGTGGCAAACTATCTTAATCGTATGGATCATAAGTTCGGCTGTCAGAGGTTGACAGGGACTTGTGGGCCATAGGATTAGGACCGTTTCGTCACAGCTAGTCCCGAGCAAAGCCAATCTCAACAATGGATCAGGAGTTGCTACAAAATCTTCACTTCCAACAAGTACACATGTATTCAAACAGAAGTTCTCATATGGAATAGGAAAAAGTATCATATTATTCATCATGGGGCTTAGTACTTTACCATGAATCTTGAGTAATTGAAAGATAGAATGATCAAATCAAGCACTATGTCTCTAGCTCTTTCACTTCACTATTATTCCGGAGTTTTTATGGATTTCCAGAAAAGATTAAAAACATATATTGCTAGATTAAACAACGGATCCAAAGAGAGTCAACCATACCATTGAATCGAGAAGTGCATGTGTATGGAAAAATGGAGTCGGATGCTCTTTTGAAATATATCACTCTCTTTTGTTTATCAGAGACACATGGCTATAAAGCTAATTCTACTGTCGGGCACGTGCCCATTTTTTTCTGATATTCTCTTTTTTTTGTTTTTTCAAGACAAAGACGACAAAGTTTGCAGTTGCAGAAAATGACAAACATCATTATTGTGTACAGTTGGAACAGTCATCAGTCAATTATTGCTGACCTAAGGTAATTTTTACTCAGTGGGGGGTGATAAGGGATGTTTGTTGAAAACATTACCCACCTGAAGCTGAGTGTTTATTACTCGGACGATTTAAGCAATTAACTGGTGTCATGATCCGACTTCTTCAGACCTTAAATGGATTACCCAGGAATATAGTTCTACAGATCCTAAGCACCGACTACTATAGTACTCGGATCTCAGGCTCGGGGGCTACAGGGTACTATCCATAAAAGAAATGTTTTTTCTTATTTCAAGAATTGCTTGGAAAAGGTTCAAAAGATCGTCAAAGTTATTATAAATAACAAGAGGCTCGGGGGATACACCCTATGGGTGCGCTTTTTGATAAAAAGCGCACGCCATGTACTTTCTTTAAGCTTCAGAGCACTTCAGGATTCCTCAAGACATTACTCGGAGATTCTCAAGGAGAAGCTAGAAGATAACGTCGTGAAGAAATGATGAAGAGCTCGGGGGCTTGACGGACCAGGATGTCAGAGATATCATCAGTAGATGATTACACAGACTAATCCCGGACGGCGCAAAAGATCCGAAGACTCGTTACGTAGTGTACTTGGATTAGGACTCCGATTTGTAACTTAGCCGAGTTGTTAAGGGAAGTCTTGTAAATAGAATAGGACTCTACCTTTGTAACCGGCTAGGACTCGGACTATGCTAAGGCTTACCCGGATATATAAGGGGAGCCGGGCGCAGGTCCTAGATCATCGAACATTGAATCACAATCATACACAAGGCACACACCGCACTGGACGTAAGGTATTACGCTATTTAGCGGCCTGAACCAGTATAAATCGCTGTCTCTGTGTACTCGTCGAGCCCTGCGAACGTCGATCCCCACCGAACAAATAGTGCTGAGATTACTCAAGACTAGTTGCCGGTTAACAAACACCGATAGGGTGGACGGCGGTGGTTCCCCACTTGCTCAGTTGCTCTTGCCTCGCAGCCCTCGTCTACTCCGCTTCCTTCTTGCGCACGAGCGATTCCGAGTGCAAAAACACTGTAGCCCTAGATCTAGATCCAAATCCTCACCTCGTCACTGTTGATGGTGGGCGGAAAGCGCACTCGTGGTGCTGTGGCGAAGGCGAAGAAGGGGGCGAAGACGCAGTTCGACGACCGCGTCGAGGTGCTGTTGACACTCCTTAATGGAATCACTCAAAGAAGAGAGTTTTAATCTATCCCCGGCAATGACGCCAGAAATGTTTGTGACATTTCTTAACGTCGCTACTAAGAATGAACCATATAATAATAATCTAGTGAAGGCACTAAAGAGTGTACGAGACACTACTAACTTCACTTAACGTCAAGTTGACATCCCCAACATGAAGCAAGCATGTAATTATATCAGGGCACTGGATTTAAAGATAGATATTTACCCGCAAGCGCACAGATAAATACACCCGTTGTAGAAGCATTTCACCCGAGCTAGTCTCAGGTATCGTTATTTATATTTAGCCTAGAGACTAATCAATTCAAAGTATGATGGTATTATACTAATGAGGACTTAACAACATTCATTGTGGCACACACTTATAATAAAGACTGATAACACACTTATTACTCCAAACAGGGATCAAATTACAGAGGAAATGATAATGATAAATGATAAATGATAACAGAGATCAGATCAATCAAGGATAATCCTAGAACAGTACTACCTAGCAAGTGATGATTAGAACAGGTATTAATAAGAAACATTCCTAAGTTATTCTAATTACAAGTCATAACATACATTGATTAGTGCAAATATATTTGGCAATCATTGGCTAGGTCACATCATATTTATAATCAAGAGGCAACTCCATAGTAAAGGTGCCAAACAGAGTAACCCCTAAACAATGAGTTAACTGAGCCATACTGGACACTACATTCGGGAGGTGGAATACAAAGGACACAACAGGAATATCACACCCGCGATCTACCACTCTATCCGGAACATAGGACGCATTCGCAGATAAATAGTGTATAGGCACCACGCTTACACAGCATCTATCACCCACCCATTGTACTTTAAGATGAGCGCTATACGAACATAAGTATAAACATAAAGATGAACTATCTATGCCAAATATATAATCAAAGCATACTATAAGCAATATAATTAAGAATATAATAGTTGATGTCTTAGTCATATCAATTGTATTGCTATCTAGAGCATAAAGATGAACAATAAGGTGAATTAGATCATCGAGAAGAACTAAAGTATGAACTAGAACATGAACTAGAACAGGATTATGAACTAGACGATGAACTAGAACTAGATGATGAACTAGAACATAAACAATGACGAACAATGATGAACTAGAAGAGCAATTATGAAATAGATCCATAATGTTAATACAATAGAGAAGATCTTGGGTTTACCGAGCCTTCTCGTGACTATATCAGGAATCCAAGCGAAGCTTGCCTCCTCTAATCCTATTCTATCTAGCTATTCTAGGTGGATGTAGTTCTAGGGCTTCCGATTGATCTCCCTCTCTGGTGATTCTGATGATGATCTGATGAATGTAATGTCTTATGCTCTGATGCCCTGGAGAGGGGGGTCTGGGGCTATTTATATAGCCCTGAGCGATGAACCGTGGCCGTTGCATCAAACCGACTTAAGGTATGGCTGTGTTGGCGCAAAATATGGTATACGGCACCTCACACACAGCAAGCCGGAAAAAGCGTGGCTTCAATCAGGTGCCCGGATGGATTGAAATCCGGAGACGTGCCAGTCGGTTTGACCTGAAAAACCAACAAGGGATAAAACTTGTGACAAGAAAACGGGAACATGTCGGATGAGACCAGACAGTTCCATATGTACGGCCTTGAAGCCACTCGCAACAGCATACAGCTATAGAAGCTGTCTGCCGAACATGTTTATACAGTCATTCGGCAAATATAAAAGAAAGCATGTAAACACGTTGATTGCCGAATGCATATGTAAGAAAGCATCATTAAGACATAGTGAATTATAAACAGGTAACTTGAGAATATAAATCTATTCAAACAACGCATGCATAGATTAATCCAATTAGTCTGCCGCATGTCTAATCTTCATAAATCCATCAAGCATAAACCCAACCAAGGCTAAAACTCACTATAAGTCTATACCACTTCTTATGGTTAGGTTAATCCACCGCATGATATAACCTGGCAATAAGAAGCTAAAAGCATGTGTATATCTAAACAAATCTATAAACTCTCATTACTCGTGTAAGCTTAACCAAGCTCTCAAGGACCGAAAGTGCTACCAGAAAGCGACCAGGGGGTGAATGGGAGCTTTAAATTTCTTTTCAGAAACTTTAAAACTTTGTCCCGAAAATCAACCCCAAGAGCAAAACCGATGCACGTGATGTCCACGACCCAAGAGAATGGGTGGATGTTCCCTACAAACACAGCGGGACACCACAAAAATTCCCTCGCCCAAGTTCACGCAGGTCAACTAGTGACAGGATGAACTATTTTGTAAAGCGAGAGGCCCGATTTCTGTAGAGCACGAAGTCGGGAATCCAACGCAACAAGCGGATCTCAAATCTAAAGTCAGACGAACAAACTGCGGACGAGACTGCGCGAACTCAGCAGCATCGGACGCTGGCAGCGTCCGATGTCAAAGCACCGGACGCGTCCGATGCAAACTGGACACTTCTGAAACCTTACTGGACCTGCATCGGACGCTGTGAACAGTGCAACCCTAGCGTCCGATGCTCGACCCCTGGCGCGTCCGATGGCAACGGACGCTCCGATGGTCAGCATCCGATGATCCTTTAAAAGCACAGACAAATGACACATGGCACCGGACGCTCCGATGTGATGAACACAGCATTCGATGGTCACGAGTTCAGCGTCCGATGGTCCCGATACTGCTCTGTTCTTTCGCGAAATCCACTCGATCTCCTCTGAATCAAAAGCATTAAAGCTTAGACTTGGTATGAGGAGTTTCAAGGAGGTTAGTGAGCTATCCCAAGGGAATCATGGCTTGCATCTAACCCAAAATCGATGGATTGGAAGAAATCGGGACTAAGGGAGCAAAAACTGATCCAAAACAAAAATCAATCGATCTACTAGGTCGTGAGGTTAGAGATGAATTCCTTCGCTGAAAAGAAGTGCCTCACAATCTAGAACAACTTGGTTCAAAAGGATTTCCAAAAGACGCACCGAGCAAAGAGATCGATCGACGGGAAAAACGTGGAGAAAAGCAATCCGCGAAGAACACTAACAAGACGTGAATCACAACCACAAATTTGCAACCGTGTGGCTACCACACGCTACAATAGTGAGATTAGGGTCTCACTTCCTCAAAATCTCACGGGCACAGAGGTATTGTTCTATTCTCTGTGGATCTCAGGTTCGCTACAGCAGGGAATGGGACAGCAGGAAACCCTAGAAGGAAAAGAGCAAATGACTGAGATGGTTTGGGAGGTGGGTGTCTCCCCCTACTTATCCTAATTCTAATTCCCACTCTACCCCTAGTTATTTATAGAGCGACCCAACCAAACCCTAAGGCTATCCTGGACCAACTCGAAGATGATGCTGATCCGACGGCCACGCCCGCACAACTGGTAGCGTTGCCTCGACGCAACCTCACCGATTGCCGCCACGTGCCGCCACCACTCTGCTCGTCCTTTTTCCCAGACCCTGCCCCCGGTTTTGTGGCCGAAACCGGGAAACCAGGCCTTCAAGTCGATCCCCCGGTTTTGTGGCCCAAACCAGAAAACCAGCCGCCCATCGCCTGAGTTTTGTGGCGCAAACTCAGAAACCCGCCATCACCTAGGTTTTGAGGCCCAAACCTGGAAACCGTCCTCAGCCCGAGTTTTGTGGCCCAAACTCGGCAAACCCGCAGCACCCAGGTTTTGTGGCCCAAACCTGGAAACCGTCCGCCCGAGTTTTGTGGCCCAAACTCGGAAACCGTCCACCCGGTGGTTTTTCTGTGGCTCAACCACCAAACCGAGGCTGTAGAGGGGATGCACCGCCCGTGCATTCCGTCCACCGACACGTGTCCCCAGGTCCTCGACCCGAGCGACACCATGCCCTGCAAGTCTCCGCTCATCGCTGTCCCAGGCTGTCAGCCACCACAGCTGATCCTCAGGCCACCGGTCCCTCAGTCCAAGCCTCACGTCCGCCCTTCACCGCTCCCGGTCCGTCGGCACGGCACGTCTCTACTTGACCTTCACCTTGCCCTCGATCATTGTCTCCGTGCTTGACACCTGCATAACACAAGCCTAAGAACATGCGATCAAACCCGTTGACAATCACTCATCACTCGAGACTCGGCATACACCCATGTATCCGCAATCTCCCCCTTGATGAGTGCATTGTCAACTACTCACACAAATAATAATGAAATAGAAGAAGGAAGGAAGGAGAGAGAACTCGACCAAATGACCCAGAAGCATAGCAAAGCTGAAGAAGGTCAAGTGGAAAGAGCAAGATAACTTGGTCCCCAAAGACATGGGCAACGGCTCGACGCAACCAAGCAAAGCAAAGCTAGCCCTCAAGAAGAGGTAGAACAGGCTCAACACCGCTAGCAGAAAAGCTCGATACCAACTGTTACCAGCTAAAGAAGAAGAGCTCGACACTAATTGAAAATCTAAAAGGCAAATGCTAGTCCCTCAAGAAGGAGGCAAAGGCTCAACACAACTAGCAAAACGCTCTGAACCAATTGGAACTGACAAAAACTCATCATGAGCAAACTCCCAGTTAACACCAGATTTTCGCACACGTGAGGATATGACAGATGGGCCCGACTAGCAGAGGAAAAAGGATTTGGCAAGCGATCGGCAGCAGTTTGGTCCTCAAGGTTTTGGTGATTATTCGTGCAGTCGGCTATTTCACGAAAGCAGACTTCATTCGGGAAACACATGTTGCGAGTAAAGCTGGCTTCCACGAGAAGACACGTGACGATGGAGGACACCAAATAATGTAGGATTTATATCTTTCCGTATTTTATTGTAACTCGTGATAGACTCATGCTTTGTCCAGGGTATAAATATAAACCCTCGGCCATTGTAAAAACTGTTCACAACCACATCAATACAAACCAGTCTCGTGCCACTTTTCGAGTCCTTAGTCGTGTCGTCGAGTTCTTCGAGAGGAATCATCGATCCGTCGACCTCCGTAAGTACCGGCAACCTTGCTATCATGTCTAGTATCATACGGCGGATTTAGATATGATGCAAGTAGTCTCGTACGTTAAGCTTAGTATCGTGCGGCAGATTTAAGCTTATGACGGGAAGTTTTTGCTTATGCCTTGTATCGTGCGGCGGAATAAGTCATGAGTAAAAATAGTTATTGGCTCTGTTAGATTTGGCAGATCTAATAGATTCATTAAGTTATCTCGTGTTATATGTTTTATTCAATTCATACAACACCTTTTGCCCAATCTAGATTGATCTTCATTCGGCCTCGTTGCATGAGTCTCATTGTGCTTTGCAAATCATAAGATCTTAATGGCCGAATCGACTTTCAATCTAGATTGTTACATGTTGTGGGTTCATGCATGTCGACCATGTTTAGGCTTTGATAGAGCTGGGTGCCGTGCGGCAGGTGCTGGTTTTAGATTAGTCTAATCATGCTTTGCTTGTATGTTCCTTCTTCATGGACCCCAGTTCGGCTAGTTTGCCGATTCTGGTTAAGCTTACATGAGTAATGAGTATATATATTTTCTATTTGGATATACACATGCTTTTAGCTTCTTATAATTAGATCGTATCATGCGGTGGATTAATCTAATTATGAGGAGTGGTGTAGACTTATAGCAAGTGGTATCATGCGGTGGATTAGCTTTGCTTGAGTTTATGCTTGACGGGTTTATGAAGGCTAGACGTGTGGTAGACTAGTTGGATTAGCCTATGCATGTGTTATTTGAATAGATTTATATTTACAAGTTACCCTTTTATCCTTTTGTTACTTATGTGTTCGGCATTCAACATGTTTATGAGCCTTATCTTTATGCTTGCCGAATGACATTATAAACCTTGTTCGACAAACAGCTTCTATAGCTGTGTGCCGTCGTAATTGGCTCTCGAAGCCGTACATGTGGAACTGTCTGGTCTCACCCGGCAAGTTCCAAGGTATTCTCATACTTTTATCCCTTGTTGGTTTTCAGGTCAAACCGACTGGCACGCTCCCGGATTCAGTACACTCCGGGCACCCGATTGAAGCCAGCCTCGTTCGGCTTGTTGTGTGCCTCGGCGCGAAGCGTCACGTTTTGCGTCAACACACTTTTTGGCATGCCCAGTGGGACAAACTTCATTTCAAGATGCCTGAGATCAGTGAAGATCAAGTCTTCGATGTGACCATGGACGAGTTGCCATCAGAATCAAGAGATTTGGTGCAACAAGCTTGTGACGAATTCCAGCGTAAATGCTTGGAGACTTTCTCCAAGAATAAAAGTGACAAGGTCTATCAGAAGCAGACGTTCCCGAAGGTTGTTCCTCATCACCAATCTGAGTTGCCCGATAGTAGTGAAGAGGTAGCTCTCCAGAAGATGACTAAAATAATGCATAAAGTTGTATTAGGAGTCGTGACCAATCATCAATCGGCTTTCTTGAACACCTTTCGTGCTATCATGGTCAATACTTTCGGTCCAAACGCAGATAAGTACTTTGAAGAAGTTGCTGTTCCGATGCAAGGACCATTATTGTTCCAAGTACCACAATGTCAGAGGGTTGCCGAGAACAGTGGAGTTGGCCCGAGCACGGGTGGAATGGTTTCTCAGGAAAAGCAACAACCTCCCCAGACATATGGCCAGCTCACGTTCGGCACAACAGGGAATGTCCCACCATCTGCTTCTAGAGTGTCTCCTGTGGTGAACAGGATATAGAGGAATATGTTTGGAGATGGATATCAGGAGTTTATTGATTATAACTCAATTAATACCCTTCCAAATCTGGGCTACGAGAGTTCAGCGGAACTACATCCTGGGGGGCAAGCACAAACAACTCCTGATTCGAGTGTTGACCTCATCATGCATAAGATGGCTGATATGATGCAGAATCAGTTCGGCCTAAAGCCAAAGAATCAGACATATACATACAAGTTTCCTTACCCAGAATGGTACAATCGGGTAGCTCTTCCTCCGAGAGTCAAGCCTCCTACTGACCTTACCAAGTTTTCAGGCCAAGATGATACCAGTACTAGGGAACATATCAGCCGTTACCTGATGCAGCTTGGTGAAGCATCGGCAGATGAAGCTTGGAGGATTCGATACTTCCCGTTGTCATTGATAGGACCAGCCTTCTCTTGGTTCGCCTCTCTGCCAGCAAATTCCATCAATACATGGGCAGAGCTGGAGCAGAAGTTCCACTCATATTTCTTTACGGGGACCAGTGAGAAGAAGTTGGTTGATCTCATGAGCTTAAGGATGAAACCTGGCGAGACGCTGCAAGAGTATCTGCGCTGATTCAGGGAGACCAAAAATCTTTGCTATTCTCTGAATTTGCTGGATGACCAACTGCCGGCGATAGCCATAGCTGGCATGTTACCGAGTATCAAAGAGAGACTATTCGGCATGGAGTTTGATGACCTCGGGCAGTTATCACAGAGGTTGGCGATGATGAATAATCAAGCCCAAGGATTCAAGAGGAATAATCAATTCTAGAAGGGTGATGTAGCTGCCGGAATGTATCAGGCTTTCCTAGAGGAAGCAGATGAATATGATGATGAAGATGAAGTAGCTGCAGCCGAGATAATCTGGGCCAAGGACCCAACTCAAGTCAACCAGCGATGGCTGAGGCAACAAAAGGGTACTTATGACTTTGATGTTTCCAAATCAGATAAATTATTCGAATACTTGCTGAAGAAAGGACGCATCAAGTTGCCGGAAGGTCATCCTATGCTGCTCCCCGAGAGTGTCAAAGATAAGAAGTATTGTGGTTTCCACAATACCAAATCCCACTCCAGAAATGATTGCCGAGTGTTCAGAGTGCGGATTCAGAAGGCTATCCAAGACGGACACCTGAGGTTTGATGGAAAAATGAAAGTGGATGGTAGTCCTTTTGGACAAAATACCGTGTCTTTTTTTGTTAATATGATCAATGCAGCCGATTTTGGGAGTAAGAACAAGATGAAAGTTTTAACTTCCGATAGAGCGAAGGAAGCTGGTGCTGTTGACCCTGATCGGCAGATTACAAGTAAGGAGCTTCAGCGAAAGGTTCAGTTTCAGAATAGCCGAACTGAGACGGGTGAAACTTCCAGACCCGGAGTCACGACGCGTATCCTATTGAACAAATGGCGTCGGGAACAGGAGCGATACCAGAAGCATAGATTTTATGAAGAGCAGAAGTTCCTGGAAAAATAGAGGGAGTACGAAGAAGAGATGTACCGAAAAGAACGAGAAGGCATGAGGGAGCAAGAACAGTCTCATTGGGAATGCTCGTTCTTTCGGTATTGTTGGAACGAAGGCTTGAAACTGCCTGTTAAGGACAACTGCCCTGAATGCAGTAATCAATATTCTGAGTACAGGCAGTCTCGAGTCAACCGCCATTCTGTCCATGAAAGGCTTGGGGCGAGAGTCCTAGAGGACGATCGGCGCTTAAAAATAAATAATTTTGAGAATTGGCAGGAAAGATTTGCCGATCGAGGTTGGGCTCATATTGAAGAAGAAGAATACCGTAAGTATGTCTGGCAAAAGGGACAACGGTGTCCACCAGGATTAAGGAAGAGCCAGAAAAGGAGACTGCAGCGCTTAAGGAACAAGGAGTTAGCACAAGTGAATACTAGGACAAAGCAAGTCTGGCGTCCTAAAGAAAAGCCGAGTGGAGGCAATCATTCGGCTGATACATGCATGACATTCTTTCTTCCGTCAGAGTTTGTGGCCCTTGAGAATCAAGATGTCCATGAAGAGACGTATTCAGATTTCGTTGAAAGTGAATTTCAGGACTTGTTGGCTCATGTCGTTTTGGCTCAGAAGGCAGTGTTTGACAAGCCAATTAACCACCGACATTTGAGGCCATTATATAAGAGGGGGTATGTCAATGGCAAGCCATTAACCAAGATGTTCATCGATGGAGGAGCTGCTATAAATATCATGCCATATACCACCTTCAGAAAGCTCGGGTTGATAAGTGAAGATCTATTGAAAACCGACATGGTCTTGAGGAGCAGTCCATGTTGAGCTGATGATCGGGTCTAAAACCTTGATCACTACCTTCTTCGTCATTGATGGCAAGGGGGCATTCAGTTTGCTACTAGGAAGAGATTGGATACATGCAAACTGTTGTGTACTGTTGACGGTCCTTAAACACCTATTTTACCGTCAACATTTGACCCTAAAATCCACCAAAAAGGCATGAAATGTAGTCAAATAGGTATAGTGACCGGTCTTGCTTCAAGCATTACTGACGTCGTTGCTTGGAATAGATTCCATAGTCTACTCCTAGTAACAACGTTAGCAACTGCCAACAAGCATTTCTGGGTCGTTACCGGGGATAGTTGCCTAGCTCTATCTTTAGTGAAGCTAAGAACTACCAACAAGCATTTCTGGCGCCGTTGCCGAGGAAGGCAATCGGTGTATCGGTTGAGTCCGTGTCGAATTTATCTTCGCTTAAGATCCCGCTTAGCGAATCCCATCTTACCCCATTCTTTCTTTCCTTAGTCTCTCTTATCTTTTTCCTTCATCTTCTTCAACTTCTTTCTTTCTTATCTCGTTCTATCTTCACAATGGCCAACAAAGCCATTCGTGAAGGACCCAGAAGCTACCCGAAAGCGACCAGAGGGGGGGGTGAATGGGAGCTTCAAAATTTCCTTACGGAAACTAGATGCCACTGTCCCAAACTCAACCTCAAAAGCGAAACCTAGAGCTTGCTAATGTCCACGACCCTAGATGTAGGGTGGATGCTTCCTAGAAGCACAGCGGGACACTAGACAACCCTAGAAAGTCAACGCAAAAGACGGAACTCGAATCCGATCAAGAACGAACGAACCGCGAACGAAAACGCGCGAAACTGGATCGACCGGACTCTGGCCTGCGTCCGGTCAGCAGGGACCGGACGCGTCCGGTCGCTCAAAACCTGATCTGGGAGCTCTCTGGAACTGACCGGACTCTAGCCAGGGGAGCGTCCGGTCGGTTCTCCTGCGTCCGATCACACAAAAACAAAGCACGGGAACAGTAGCACCAGTGAGTCCGGTCACTCAACAATCAGAGCGTCCGGTCGAGCTGCAGGGAGACTCGCTGAGCATTCAACGACCGGACGCACTTGGTCAGCGTCCGGTCGGCCCGATGCCAGCGTCCGGTCAGAGCACAGCAGTCCCGTTTGTCAACCGATTTGTCTCAATCTCACCTAAAACAATTCCTCTAGGGATCAAACTTGGTGAGATAAGTCACAAGGAGTATAGTGAGCTATCTCTAAGAGATCATGGCTCGAACCTATCTCCAAATCGGTGATTCAAAGAATTTCGGGGGAAGAGAGAAAACTTGACCCGAAACGAAAAATCGATCGATCTCCTAGACCGTGAGGTTAGAGGATGATTCCTTCGGTGGAAAGAAGTGCCTCACGATCTAGAACAACTTGGTTCAAACGGATTCGCAAAAGATGAACCGAGCACAAAGATCAAGCGACGGGAAAACTCAAGGCACAAAGCAATCCGCGAAGAACATGATGAACATGAAATCAAAACGCGAATTGACACCAAGAGATGGGATCCAAGGTGAGGATACGGCCTCACTTCCTCGAATCAACAGTACACAGAGTGGAGTCTCTCTGTGGATCTCAACTAGCTACAGCAGGGGATGGGAGAGCAGGAAACCCTAAGTGCAGGAAGCAAATGAGATAGCTAAAAAATGAGATGGGGAGGAGGGTGTCTCCCCTAGACTACTTATACTAACCTAGCCTAAGCCTATTTCCTACTCTACCCCTCACTACTGTATTTACAGAGCGGACCATCCTAACCCTAAGGCTATTCTAGTCCACCCGCTGGTGGTAGGTAGATCCGACGGCCACGCCCGCACGGTCTTCCGCGTCGCCTCCACGCAACCTTCAGATCGCCGCCACGTGCCGCCACCACTCTGCACCCCCGGTTTTGTGGCCCAAACCGGGAAACCAGCCTTTTCCATCAGCCCCCGGTTTTGAGGCCCAAACCGGGAAACCAGCCTCCAGCCCGAGTTTTGTGGCCAAACTCGGAAACCGTCCGCGCCCGAGTTTTGAGGCCCAAACTCGGAAACCGGCCCACGCCCAGGTTTTGAGGCTCAACCTGGAAACCCAGCACCCAGGTTTTGAGGCCCAAACCTGGAAACCGTCCACGCCCAGGTTTTGAGGCTCAACCTGGAAACCCAGCACCCAGGTTTTGAGGCCCAAACCTGGAAACCGTCCACCGTTGGTTTTTCTCGGGCTCTACCAACAAACCGGCGTCGTAGAGGGGATGCACCGCCTGTGCACCCCTTCCACCGACATGATCGCACTTCTCCGCCTGTCGCTGTCGCAGGCTGCCAGCCACCACAGCTGATCCTCCGGCCTCCAGTCCATCAGTCCAAGTCCACGTCCGCCCTTCACCGTCCGATACATCGGCATGGCACGTCCGCCGCACGGCACGCCCATCCTTCATCGCGCCCGGTCCGTCGGCACGACACGTCGCAACTTGACCTTCACCCGCCATCGACCACTGTCTCCGTGCTCGACACCTGCACAACACAAGCCAAAGAACATGCGCATCATCTCCGTTGACAATCACTCATCACACAGAGACTCGGCATACACCCATGTATCCGCAATTCGTCAATTTTCTGCTCCTTCTGCCGCTAATGTAGCGATAGGACCAGACGTGATCAATCCCAACCTCAATTTTGAGTTGAAACCGGCTCTGGTCATGATGGTCCAAGCTAGCCCGTTCTGTGGCAAGGCTCATGAGGATGCCAATGCTCACCTCCAACAATTCTTGGAAATTTGCGGCACCTTCACCATTAAGGGGATAACCCAAGAAGCCATCCATCTTCATCTCTTTCCTTTCTCTTTGCTAGGAAAAGCGAAGCAATGGTTTTATACCGATCGCAACGCTGTAGACACATGGGACAAGTGTTCCAATGCTTTTCTCGCCAAATTCTTTCCTATGGGCAAGACGAATGCTCTTCGCAACAAAATCTCCAGCTTTACGCAGCAAGCCGAGGAATCTATTCCCGAGGCTTGGGAGAGGTTGCAAGAGTATGTCGCTGCATGTCCGCACCATGGTATGGAGGACTGGCTATTCATCCAGAACTTCTACCATGGCCTAACCCCTCTCTCTAGAAGCCATTTGGATGCCGCCGCCGGCGGTGCATTCTTTTCTTTGAATGTTGCAGATGCTAAGGCTCTCATAGAGAAGATGGTGTCAAACCAAGGATGGAATGATGAAAGACTACATCCCCGCAAGCGAGGTATACATTCCCTTAAGGAAGCCGACATGATCGTGGCCAGGATGGACCTGCTGGCAAAGAAGCTGGTCAGCTGTGAGAAGATGAACCAACAAGAGAGTGTCCAATATCTAGAATCCTACATGACTTGTGAAGTCTGTGGAGAAACTGGACATTCTGGGAGCCACTGCCCCGAGCTACATGAAGATCTAAACTTCATCAACAACAGTAACGGTTTCCGACAACAGAATCAAAGATGGAATCAGCACTCCAATTCTCAAGGTAACAATTCATTCCCTCGCTCTAATTTTCATAATTATGATAATTTCTCATTCTTGAAGAATTCAGTTTACTCACAAGGTAAAACTACTGATTTCTTGAAAGAGAGATTAATGGCGAATGATAAAATTCTTGAGAAAATAAATGCTAAATTGGAAGATTTCACATCTGCTCTGAAAAATCAATCAAGCTTTAATAAGATGTTAGAAACCCAATTAGCTCAAATTGCTGCTATCATACCATCTTTTGAATCTGGCAAAATTCCTGCTAAACCTGACATGGAAACTGCAAATATGATTGAAATAAAATATTTTAACTATTATGAAGATCAAACCATGACTGTTAAAAAGGGTGATCCTGGTAGTCCCAAAATTAGATGCTCAATCTTTGGTGAAGTCTTTAAAAATGCCATGTGTGATTTAGGGTCGAGTGTGAACATTCTATCTAAAGACTTTTATGAAAACTCATTATTTCCACCCAGGACATCCACATCTGCCTATGTTGTGCTAGCTGATCAATCCACTTGCTATATAGAAGGAATAGTCTATGATTTACCTGTTCATATTAGAGGCTCCTATGTTCCTACTGATTTCATAATACTAGATATGGGAAATAGGAAAGATGTGCCTCTAATCTTAGGTAGACCCTTCTTGAATACTATTAATGCTTGCATATATGTGGGAAGTGGTAAAATTCATATGACATTAGGAGGGAGGAAGGAAATATTCTCCTTCTCCCGTGGCCCCGCATATGCCGCTAACATGTAGGAAGCAGAACCTGTTCGTACCAAGAAGAGGCGCCCAAGAACAGGGTGGAGCAGAAAGAGAGAACCACCTCCTCCTAAGTTGTGTGACTCACATAACAAGGGAGAGGTGCCAAAAGAAGAAGAACCAGATGGAGTACTAAGAGAAGAAGTGCCCAAGGAAGAAGATCCAACCGATAAGGATGAAACTCCATGGACCTAAGGTATGGTTTTATTTTTAATTTTTATTTCCCTTTTTTGAATAAATAACATATGTCATGCATGAAACTAAAAAAAAAGAAAAAAAATCAATTATCATTAGTTTTATGCATAGGTATATGTTAACTTAGTTAGAATAATAAAATATCAAAATAGGATAGTTTCCCTTTTCACAACATTAGATAGTTTCTCTTTTAATAAAATGAGAACAAGAGCTCCGACTGAGAAGAAGAAGATCTTTCACCAAGCAAGAAGCCAGCTTGGGGGAGACTCCCACTCCAATAAGGTATGTCTCAAGCCTACACTTTACATTCAGTTCTTAAATTCTATATCTTTTGAATGTCATATGCTTGCCTAAATAACCACTCCATGAATAAAATTGAAAAAATCTGCTTAAACAAGTGGAAACCTGAATAAGATTTGAAATATGCCATGCAAATGTTGTTGTTATGGTTTGAATAACTGGCCTTATCTAAGTTGTAGCTTTTGTGGGTTGCACATGCTTTAACTGAAATCATGCTTAGTGAGTAAAGTTAGTAAGAAATGGAGTAATTCTTTAAACTTGTTAAGGTGAAATTAGGACCTAATCTGGAGGATTTCTTTTAAAAATTATGAAAACCTTGCTAAAAGTTCCTCCTAGATTTTATCCCATCCCACCACCAGCCAAATATTTGTTAGTCACTAGTCAAAACTACAAAGAGCTTTATCTGTGTTGAGCTTTGTTAGACCTCATAGATCTTAGTAGAGAAGCTTATCATATCTTTTGAATCAAGATTCACGTACACCCACCATAATTTGCCTACTTTCCACTTTGGAAGTTTGCAACCACCAAATAAATTACTTATTCTCTACACCAGAGATATGCAATACCCTACCAAACATCCCATTGCTAGCCTTATGCTTATTCCTTCCCTGGGAATAAGCATTTCTCCCTCTTCCCCTTACTCATTTCAAAAATCCTTTCCTATCGATATCTGGGGAAATCTAGAGCTAAGAGAGAGAGAGAGAAATGAGCAAAGTAGCTCAAGAAAGGACTATGTCCTGTGAAAAAAAAAGTGAGCAAAGTAGCTCAAGAGAGGACTATGTCCTAAGAAAATGTGAGGACACATCTTTTGTCTACTCACTATGTATCCAATAAAAGAGAGAATTATCATTAGCTCTAGACCCCGGAAATTAACTAGGAAGGATTATGAAAATACCTCTCTATACACTTCCACATAAACCACACATGCACTTCTTGATCAATTTTTATGACTTGCTGCTCCTTATGATATGAGTGTCTAGCTTAGCAATAAACATCAGAAAATTTGCTCATGGTTCTTAGCCTACCTATAACTCCACATATCATTCTTTAGAAATAGGAGAGGCTACATTTTGGCCTAAGTGAGGATTTAAACACCATTGAGTGATTGAGTGAATCTTGGAGGACTTAAGCAAGTTGTTATCTTTTGAAAACCTTGAAAAACATCCGGACAGAATCCTAGTCAAACCTAAGCAAGATAAAAGTTTCTTATCTACTGCTTTATTTCATTCTTGCATGTTTGAAGTGAAAAGCTATAAGCCCCACATTGCTATGATTAATGATATATGCTAAGTTATTTCTCACTATACAATATGCACTTGCATACATCTTACTTTTGCTATCTTTTCATGCTTAATGCTTAAACCGCATTATTGCTCGAGGACGAGCAACAGATTAGCTTGGGGGAGTTTGTTGACGGTCCTTAAACACCTGTTTTACCGTCAACATTTGACCCTAAAATCCACCAAAAAGGCATGAAATGTAGTCAAATAGGTTTCAAACTAACCGAATTCCACATGTCCATAGAATTTTATTTGAATGCAGGATTTGAACCAAATTTGGACATTTTGACCCACCAGGAGCCAAGCCCACTCAGCAGGGCCCAAATGGGCATAAGAGGGGTGGCGCCCGCCACCCCTAGGTGGCGCCCGCCAGCTCTAAGTGGCGCCCGCCACTTGGGTTGGCCCATGCTTCAACCCCTGCCATGTCACCGATCCGTGTGACCTCCCCAGGGCCAAATCTTGGCCCTTGGTCACTAGGTCAGTGGCATCGGATGGCTCAGGAGAGAGTGGCGCGGATCAAGGCTGAATGGCGGTTGCTAGGACATGCAACCGACCTCCGAACCGCCTTGGACAACCACCTGGATGCCGTTGAAGCCAAGGCGGTGCATCCAACGGTGAGGGAGGTGGCGGCCGCCACCTAGGGCTGGAGCCCGCCACTAGGGTTAGCCCTAGGTCGGCTGGCTGCCCCCTATAAGTACCCCCCTCACTCATTTGGGCTATAAATACCCCCTGGAGGCACCTCTTCATTCACACCTTACACCAACACCTTCATATCCCAAGCAAAGCAAGAGAAGCAAGTGAGAGTTAGGTTAGAAGCTTAGAGAGCTTAGGCAAGTAGGTAGCTAGTAGAGCAAGGCATCTTCGCCCTCGCGGTAGCGCTGCTCAAGGCTTAGCTCAAGAGTAGAGGCGTGCGAGTGATCGGCTCTGGAGCTGGGAAGAGTCTTCCTTCATCTCCAGTTCAGGTTTTGCTCTTGTTACTCAAGCATTTACTATATTCTAGTTCATCATTTCAAGTATTACTTTATTCTACTTATCAGTATTGAGTGGTATACTTGATTGATTGCTTGAGTGCCTAGCTATCCTACAGATTGATTCACTTAGCCATAGTAGTTAATCTCTAGTGAGCTTAGTGTTTGATCTTTACCAATAGGTTGCTTAGTTAGTTTAGTGTTTACCTTATTAAGTCAAGTGTTTGCTCTGACGTCCACAAGGGTGTCTCTATTCAAAGCTAGGGTAGAGATAGTTAGAATATAGTTAAGCGTGGTGCTTAGTTATAGACTTACCTTCAGATACGGCTGGACCCCCGGATAGCTGTGGTAGCAAGCAGGTGGCGACAGCCCTGTGCGCCTTGAATTCCACCACGTAGTTGGCCCAGTTTAACAGTAAGGCTCGTTGCGCTAGCGTTCAACCTAAGTAAGTGGTAAAGGCTAGTATGCCTCGATACTTGACAAGATAGGAATAAAACTTTACTTAACTTAGTTACTTTATTGTCTTTTGCCTGCCTTGCTTTGTAACTATCTCGCTTCGTAGTTATCTTGCTTTGCAGTTATCTAGGAGTAGTTCATTAGTTAGTAGTAGTTAGTTAGTTATCTTAGTTATCCTTTAGTTACCCCTTTATCCACCTAGCCATCCACCTTACCTTAGCCATCCATAGCATCCTTACCTAGCCACCCGTATATTCTTTCTAGCCTTTCATCTCCTCTCCCCTTTTCCCTTTTCTCTTTTCTTCGACTCTCATCCCCTCCTTGACTCAACTCATACACCACCCTAGCCTTCCCTTCGGATCAAATAAATCGACACCTGGTACTCCCAGGCGAAGTGTTACTACGATAGTTTTGTGCGCTTGCAGAATCTCCTCCTGGTAGATTGCAATCTCTCTAGCTAGCTCCTACTAGTGTCGGGATTGACAACCCCACTTGGCATTAGTAGATAGCTGCTTTAGCTCCACTCCTTTAGGTATAGTGACCGGTCTTGCTTCAAGCATTACTGACGCCGTTGCTTGGAATAGATTCCATAGTCTACTCCTAATAACAACGTTAGCAAGTGCCAACAAGCATTTCTGGGCTGTTACCAGGGATAGTTGCCTAGCTCTATCTTTAGTGAAGCTAAGAACTACCAACATGTACCATCAACTATGCACCGATTCCTTATCCAGTGGATTGGAGATGACATTGAGATCGTTCATGCTGATGACTCGGTGAGTGTTGCTAATGCAGAGCCCATCTACTGGGAATATGATGGTGTCGAGTGTTTCTCTGGAAGAGCTTGGGAGGCAGGTCCTGTGAATGTTTTCGACGAGGGCCAACAGCCGATTCAAACAATCAGCTCTCAGAGTAATTTTTTAATTCAATTGGTGGTAATGGAGAAGAATTGAGACCAAGTTTCATATCGGCTGACATGGAATAAAGCGTTGATAATGAAGCTGAAGTAGGATCAATGTGTACAAGTTTGGGTCTCGAGTATGTTTAAAGTTGGTAAACCTTTAAAGGATTCTGTTTATTCCTCCATTACCAAGAGCTCAAGAAAAAATCAGAAAGGATTTGTGCAAAGTGACGTACAATAGAAGCTTTTGATAAAATTGAAGATATATATGAAGGCACTTCCACAACTTGGTGATTATTTTGAGTTGTACATGACGGCCGATAGCCTTATAGTAGGATCGGCCCTTATTTTTAAGTTTAAAGGAAAAGATGATTAGCAGTTTGCTTTAGCCGAAAATGTTAAACCCAAGAAAGGGTATTCGGCTGTGACAAATTTTTGATTCGTGTGTGCTGCTTGTCGGTTGAAGCTTCGGCACTACTTGTTAAAAGCCGAACGCATGACAATTATGTAACTCGAGGAATATTTTATACAGCCGATGTAAGAGCATCGCCTTTAGCAGAAAAAAATGTTCCAAAAATGTTGACTTATAGCCGATATTTTATTTATATCGCCTTTAGTACAGATATTCATGACCTTGGTGACCCTAGCGTTTTCAAGTTAGCAGGTTTATCGGGGAAAGAGAAAGGTGAAGTGCGGTAAGTGCGATGCCGAGTGACATGACATATCAGAGATAAGATCTAGTCGGCTAAACTGACGTCATACGTTCGGCAAACGTTCTTCTGAAGGAATTTTTGCAATCAGAGAAGAATCACTAAGGAATTAAGAGGTGCAAATAAACATTACTCAGGAGAACGAGCTTTATTCAGTTACAAGATCTGTCCTAAAGTACAAACTACTCTTGAAATGGTTTGGTCAAACAGACTAAGAATCAGTGGTTTAAGCGAAGGGCGATGGCGTAACCATCGGGAGCTTCAAAATCTTCAAAAAAAATCGTCCAGAAGTGCATCTGCAGAAAAGGGGTAGTCTTCTTTGAATCAAGAACTCGTCACCACCAACTTAAGGAAAACCCCGGCGTGCACGCCTTGGATGAAGGCCTGATCTATGCAGCCATCTACGGCATACACACCTTGGATGATGGCCTGATCTGTGTAGCCATCCAGAGCATCAAAGCATACACCTTCGATGACGGCCTGATTTATGCGACCGTCAACAGCATCAAGGCTAGCCTCAGCTGTGTTCTCATGAGTATTCATTTTGCCGGCAGCTTTGTTTGCTATTGACTTCAGACGATCGCTCTCTGCGAGAAGAAATGGCAAAAGAAGAAGGTGTATTAGGCAAGTGCAAGCTTAATCAGAGGAAAGGGTCTAGTAAGGATTTCATTAACCTATGATAGTGTTGTAGATCTGTCTCCACTAGTATGTCTGTTCTGCCTCCTCGATGTCATATCTCTTAGACAAATCTTCTGGGAAAAGAGCCTGAGCCTGAGTGGAGATAGACCTTACCCTGGAAGGAAAGGAGACAGTAAGTCGAGGATAACATAAACAAAAAGAGCTGCTGCAAGGGGGCAGAAAATAATTTTTTACCCATAACATCGGTGAATCGATGCTCTGCTATCCCCTGTTTCACCTCTGGAGGAGCGCTTACTGAGATCACTGTCGTTGGACATTGATGGAGTTTTTGAGCAGAAGAAGTTTTTTCTCTTTGAGCCAGGAGCATAGGAATGGGATTTTTGTGAATCAGGCTTGAAGTTGGAGATAATGGCTTGGCTGAGGTCACATTTATAGAGCTATAATCTGCACATTGGAAAACCAAGCGTCAGAGTAGGGTTTACATAGCTGGTGGGCCGTTATTGGGCCAAACCAAGTTTTTACTGAATCAAATGGCTCGAGATTCTGAAGTCTGAGGGGCTGATTGAAGTTCGGCTGAGAAATGATTACTGTGTGAAATGTTCAGTTTTAGTTAACTATTTGGAAGATTTAATCACCAATTCACATTGAAGACAGGAAAGCTGAAGAAGTATTGTCCCGGCACCGTCATAAACCAAACAACTGAGAGGATAAAGGAGACTCCGGACCTGGGATAATCAATTGCAACGGTTGCTTACGGAGCACAGATGATTAAACATAGTTATCAACGACAGCCGATGTAATATGCATCGCCGCTAAGATAAGAAAATAATCAATAGCCAGTACACGGAATAGAACACACATTGATCTTGAAGGATTAATCATAGGTTGATTTCAGAAGGACGAACAAAGAAATTTTTTATTTATTTACAGAAGGAGAGTCAAGTTACAATAGAAAGTCAGTTCGTCCATTCTATCCTATTCCTAATCGGGAGATCAAAGTCAAAGGAGTCGGCCAGATCCATGCCAGCTTCTTTCATGTCATCGACAGAGCGTGCCACCCCAAGATCTAGCCCTCGCTCGCAAGCATCAAAGTTGCGGTAATTGGCACCGGAGTGGATCCGGACAGCGTTGAAGGCGAGCACCTCGCCGTAGCCCATGCCATCTCTGGAGATGTCGGAGAGAACTCGGTTGACCTCATTCAACTACCTCAGGGCTGTCGTGCCTGGTACATTGGCTGTGAAGGCAAGATCAGCAATAACTGATTCGAGGGAATGAAGCTTGGCCTCCAGAGCTGAGAGAAAGAAGGGTCAGTAAAACAGAGAAGGAGAATGGGGAAAGAACGGTGGAAGGATACTTACCGACGGCCTGTTCCCGAGCAGCATCACGCTCTTGAGAGATTCAGCTAATCTCCCGACCCTTCCTTTCTAGATCAAATTGGAGATCCGTGACCTTCTGAGTTAGGACCTCGGGGAGGTCGTCGTCGATTCTCCTAGACAAGAACGATGATATAAGGGCAACTGCTTCATCTTCAAATGAAAACAATGAAGAACAACCTCTTCTTGGAGGGACTGGAGGCCCCAAACTCGAGGCTATGGCAGCTTCCCTCGGAAGACATCTTCTAGTTGTTTGAAAGATGATAGGGGAGAAGAGGGTTTTCTGGTTTTAAGATTGAAGCAGAGGAGCTCAGAATGCACAAGCCGAAGTGAAGTAAAGGAGGGAGTTTAAAAGTTCCCAAGTGCATCGGGAGATGAATCGGCAGGTACGGTAATTATGGCATGTGAAGGCGGATGCTTCCGGAGGTTCCACGTCAGTGCGAAAAGAAAAAAGAATTTGGAATAAAACATTTATCCCAAAATTAGGGGGCATGTGTTAACACCAGATTTTCACACACGTGAGGATATGACAGATGGGCCCGACCAGCAGAGGAAAAAGGATTCGGCAAGCGATCGGCAGCGGTTTGGTCCTCAAGGTTTCGGTGATTATTCGTGCGGTCGGCTATTTCACGAAAGCAGACTTCATTCGGGAAACACATGTTGCGAGTAAAGCTGGCTTGCACGAGAAGACACGTGACGATGGAGGACACCAAATAATGTAGTATTTATATCTTTTCGTATTTTATTGTAACTCGTGATCGTCTAGGACTCATGCTTTGTCCAGGGTATAAATATAAACCCTCGACCATTGTAAAATTGTTCACAACCACATCAATACAAACCGGCCCCGTGCCACTTTTCGAGTCCTTAGTCGTGTCGTCGAGTTCTTCGAGAGGAATTATCGATCCGTCGACCTCCGTAAGTACCGGCAACCTTGCTATCATGTCTAGTATCATGCGGCGGATTTAGATATGATGCAAGTAGTCTCGTACGTTAAGCTTAGTATCGTGCGGCGGATTTAAGCTTATGACGGGAAGTTTTTGCTTATACCTTGTATCGTGCGGCGGATTAAGTCATGAGTAAAAATAGTTATCGGCTCTGTTAGATTTGGTAGATCTAATAGATTCATTAAATTATCTCGTGTTATATGTTTTATTCAATTCATACAACACCTTGAAGTAGTCATGGGATATGAATAGAGGTAGAATTTTCTATGACATTATTCTGAGAGATACTTGAAATTCGGAGATTTAATGAAATAATAAAATTTACTTAATGTCATATTGAGCACTGTCAAATCATTGTGACTACTAGTTGAGATTATAGTCATATTCTCAAGATCAAGATTCACGTACACGTTATAAACTAATAAGTGTTTTGCATATGCATTCTCTCTTTAATTAAAAATATGAGGCTATTTTATAAATCTCAGAAATAAAAACGATGGACACGTGTCCGCCAGAACTGAGAAAGAAAAAAGGTCAAGTGACCGTCCAAATAAAAATATGAAAAAGAAAAGGTCAAGTGACCGCCGAATAAAATAAAAGATGGCCGAAGGCCCAGTAGCCTCATAATTTTAAAAGGTAGGGAGAATGACATATGCAAAAGAAAAGTAATAAAAATATTCACTTGCACTTCTTGATCTAGGTTTATGGATTGTATCTCCTTATGGTCGAGTCTTTGACTTTGCAATATTATGTGATACGATTTTATATAAAGATAATGATAAAAACTCCGAATGAAAAGTGATCAAGGGGTAAAATATAGGCATTTCTGTAGCTAATCTGTTTTGCAATGGCTTGAGGACTTAGTGAGAACTAAAGCCTCATAAATAAAGAGACGGATGGATGAGTAAAGTACCATTTTATTCAAGTTTAAAAGAAATCTTGGTTATAAAATATGATACTTTTGAGATGTAGTCGGCATTGCAGCATCTTCTGATCAATAAAATAGAAGAACTATAATATTTATACACATATGCATTTGTAACTAACTTGTTTCCACATGTATTGGAGAATTATTGTTTTACAGGCAAAATTGTGGAAACATGGTGAGAAGATGTTACTACTATCAGTGGATTTCTTGGCTTTTTGAAGAAGACCAACAGAGATTAAATAGTTCGAAGCATGACAATTCATACTCCGAACTAGGGGGGCCTGTGTTGACACCAGAATTTGGTCGATAATGTCAAAAGCAAGAAGGTTTCCTATTTAAAATAATATTTTGAATTCGGTCAGGAAATATTATTTCAAATATATTTTTGGAGATACATGAGATCTGGGAATTCCTCACGTGAAGATATGCATACACATGCGACGCCAAGACTTGCATGTTCATCTATTTGCATGTACGACCAATTAAGGTATTTGGCCATGTCTATTCCTAATTCAGGTAATATATGGGTATATGCTGCTAGCGCTACATGAGGAAATAGGAATATATTTTATTTGGGTGCAACTCAGCAACGGAAGGACATGTATCATGTACGTGCATATACAAGAACGAATAGATGTCATGTTCGGCTGGATGTGTCTGCGTACGAGACCTTAATTTGCCGATTCAATCAAATAAGATAAGACGCGTCAGTCAAGGGATCTTCATTAGCAAGGACTCTACAAACCGAATTCGAGTCTATGTATGTTTCCTTTTATATATCTTGTTAGCCAAGAAATTTTAGGACTCTTGTCCGCCCAGGGTATAAATATAAACCCTCGGCCATTGTAAAAACTGTTCACAACCACATCAATACAAACCAGTCTCGTGCCACTTTTCGAGTCCTTAGTCGTGTCGTCGAGTTCTTCGAGAGGAATCATCGATCCGTCGACCTCCGTAAGTACCGGCAACCTTGCTATCATGTCTAGTATCATACGGTGGATTTAGATATGATGCAAGTAGTCTCGTACGTTAAGCTTAGTATCGTGCGGCAGATTTAAGCTTATGACGGGAAGTTTTTGCTTATGCCTTGTATCGTGCGGCGGAATAAGTCATGAGTAAAAATAGTTATTGGCTCTGTTAGATTTGGCAGATCTAATAGATTCATTAAGTTATCTCGTGTTATATGTTTTATTCAATTCATACAACACCTTTTGCCCAATCTAGATTGATCTTCATTCGTCCTCGTTGCATGAGTCTCATTGTGCTTTGCAAATCATAAGATCTTAATGGCCGAATCGACTTTCAATCTAGATTGTTACATGTTGTGGGTTCATGCATGTCGACCATGTTTAGGCTTTGATAGAGCTGGGTGTCGTGCGGCAGGTGCTGGTTTTAGATTAGTCTAATCATGCTTTGCTTGTATGTTCCTTCTTCATGGACCCCAGTTCGGCTAGTTTGCCGATTCTAGTTAAGCTTACATGAGTAATGAGTATATATATTTTCTATTTGGATATACACATGCTTTTAGCTTCTTATAATTAGATCGTATCATGCGGTGGATTAATCTAATTATGAGGAGTGGTGTAGACTTATAGCAAGTGGTATCATGCGGTGGATTAGCTTTGCTTGAGTTTATGCTTGACGGGTTTATGAAGGCTAGACGTGTGGTAGACTAGTTGGATTAGCCTATGCATGTGTTATTTGAATAGATTTATATTTACAAGTTACCCTTTTATCCTTTTGTTACTTATGTGTTCGGCATTCAACATGTTTATGAGCCTTATCTTTATGCTTGCCGAATGACATTATAAACCTTGTTCGACAAACAGCTTCTATAGCTGTGTGCCGTCGTAATTGGCTCTCGAAGCCGTACATGTGGAACTGTCTGGTCTCACCCGGCAAGTTCCAAGGTATTCTCATACTTTTATCCCTTGTTGGTTTTCAGGTCAAACCGACTGGCACGCTCCCGGATTCAGTACACTCCGGGCACCCGATTGAAGCCAGCCTGTAACGTAACGGCTCTAATCCCATGGCCCACTGATCACCGTCAACCACTGACAGTCGATCCGTATAGCCAAGAGATTAAGACCGGTTCCGCTACTGGGCTACATCAGTGCCCGATGTCCGCAGGATCATCTCACAATTCAGTTACAATCTTTTGAACATTTTGACAAATAACATCGGAGTAAATAGCGGAAGACTTAGATAACAATAGTTTTACAAACCAGGGTTCAACATAAAATTAAAGTGAAGTTATTACAGACCATAGTTCAAATAGATAGAGTTGGCAGAGTAGCATATGACAACAACTGAAGGGTAAAGATACTTCACCCAGCCCGAGGGTGAATAATCACTCATCGGCCTCATCGGCCTCTTCCTGAACAACAGTCACACAGCAGGGTCCAAGGCATACTGAGAAATCTGCCATACCTGCAACATGGGTAATAAAACCCTGAGTACAAAGGTACTCAACAAGACTTACCCGACTAAAGAAAAAGGGAGAAGACTCAGGAATGAAGGCTTAGGGTAGTCAAGGTAAGGCTTAAGCAAGATCAAGTATTTTGCAGAAAAGCATTTTTGTAAATCTTATTTTATTTTGAAAGATTCAGTATTCCTCAATTCTTCATCATTCATGATTCATTTTACATTTCAAAAACATTCCTAGTTGAGAACCACTCTCCGTTGACAGTCAGTGGACCAAGTCTCCATAACCGAGGAGCAACGTTAATCCGGATAAATAATACTCAGCTGAGGATCCCTATCCACACTGCATATGTAGCACCCAAGCTTGCATATGCCAACTCGTCTTCCACGATTCCTCCAAGATTGGGCCCGGTCCTACGCCACCCGGAAGTACAGTACACCACTCCAATCCGGGACTCTAACCCACGTGGGTACATGCTACTTCCGCCATCTCTCCACTCCCAGTGCGCGGTTGTCGGTCCAATAAAGGATTCCTCGGAGCCAGAGCTTTCCGTAGTATGTGAATAGTTACAAGTCTTGACCAGCAGGCCCCCATACGGATGGTCCCTACATTTTTCCGCCAGCGACAAGCACCTCGGGACTCTAACCCAAGAGTACAGGTCCTGTCGGTTTTTCAACCCTGTCCCGGTCGGTGTCAACTGTTGAGTCCCGGACTACAACATGACGGCACCGTACGCGCGGACAACCTCTTCTCGACAATGACCACATGCTAGCTAGGCAAGCAGTCATCGAACGGGAAGTAAAGCCAAATTCCCATAAAGATTCTTTCAGTGATCACACTTTTGAAAATGACATTTTATTACAAATCTATAGTATAGCATCACTAAGCATTTTGCAAATAGTTTTAAAGCAGGGCTGGTGGATCTTCTGGTGGAGGTAAATAATGCAGGTAATAGGTCATCACACAACTCCTATAACCTAATGCAGTAGTTTAACTCAAAAGCATTTAAGGAAAACATTTTATAAATCCAAGGAAGGGTTAAATGCACCGGGGCTTGCCTTGGATGGTAAAAAGAACGGACTCGGGGTTGGTGGTGTAGGCGCCGGAGCTCGGGGTCGCCTCGGGAACAGATCCTTCGGTGGCTACCTCGACTTCAGGTCCTTCTTCGTCAACTATACGGATGTAATGATGAATGCTCATGAGAATGATGATATGGACTTATGGTGCAAGACAATTCCACTGATTCTAGATTACTCTAAAACAAGGCATAATCGAACCTAGGTTGAGCATAAAAGGTAACCATTTCTTCCTTAAGCAATATTGATTAAACTAGCCCTTATTATAATTATTCTAAGCATCAACCAAACATAGCATCACAAACATCATAGACCAAAGGGTAGGGGTCTATGAACATCAATCAATCCAAAGATCACATCATCAAACACTTATTACCAACCCTAATCCATCTTTTCTATTTTTCTTAATTTATTTAAAAGGTCATTTTATGAAGTTGCTCCAAAAATTACCAAATTAATCACATAAGTTCATTATGGTGTAGATAGATGGCAAAACAAATTTCATAATTTTTGGAGGTCATTAGGGTGCTCAAATAAAATCAGACATTAATTAGCAAAAGGCACTATTTAACAATTAAAATAAAAGCTCAAAAATCAACTTATTCCAAAAGACTTCAAAATTTTACCAGAGGTTCAGCATGTCATAAAAAGGTCACAAAAATTTATCTCAAGATTTTTGGAGTTATAGATCACTCCCCAAAAATACCAAAACCTCCATTTTTCAATTAAAAGGGGAATTTTACATTTTTAAATCCTTGCACAAAACTCAAGTTTCATATTTTTATAAAATACTTCAGAGCATAAAGAGTCTACCACAAAAATTTCAGAATTTTTGGATGCACACAGAAAATCATACAAAAAAGAGAAAGCAGAACACTATTCACATCTCTCAGAAAAAAAAAGAAGAGCACTGTGCTCCTTCTAGGCCGGGCTCGGCGAATCGCGGGGCTCGGGCGAATCGCGCGGGGCTCGGTCGAGACGGAAGCGACAGCTTCGTCCGAGGCCTGGCCCGGAGGCTCGGGCGAGACGGAGAAGTAAGCCTCCGTCCGAGGCCTGACTCGGGCGAAGCGGAGAGCATGCGTCGCCGAGGCTTGGGCTCGGGCGAAGCGGAGGGCATGCGCTCGCCGAGGCTTGGGCTCGGGCGAAGCGGAGTGGAAGCAGAGGCCGGAGGCTCGGATGCTTACCACGGGTCGGAGGCAGGGCTCGAGGGTGAGGCTCGACTCGTTCTCGAGGGTGAGGCTCGACACGTGCTCGAGGGAGGAGACGACCGCGGCGGCGCTCCGGCGATCCGGCGGTCCTGCGCAACACACGAGACCGCAAGGGCCGGGTTAGAGTCGCGCGGAACCGAGGAACACGACACGGGGGTCGGTGAGGGATGATCATGGCCGGAGGCGGCGAATTTCACGAACCCGAGCTCGCCGGGTTTCTGCCGGAGATGGGAACGATGGGGTTACGTCGGGCGATTGGAGGCGGGGGAGGTGAAATTGAAGGGTGGGAAAGCTTCACGAGCTCAAGGCGGAGCTTCTGAGCTAGGTGGTGGAGCGGCGGAGTGTCTGGAGAGGTCTGGCCACGGTGGCGGAGGTGGAGTGCGGAGGTCGGGCTCCGGCGGCTTATATAGCCGCGGCTAGGGGACGGTAGAGACCTCGGGGTTATGCGGGTAAGGTTTGCGGGGGCGTGCGCACTCGATTGCGCTCTGGCGGATAAGCTGGCGTGCAGCCGGGGCTCGGGCGCAAGCTCGGCCGGCAATGGCCACGCGGCGGCGGCGCGCTGGACACTGTAGGGGCCGAGGAGCGAGGGTCAGCGCTCGCGTGCGGGCGCGGAGGGAACAGGGAGACAGCGACGGCAGGATAAGGGCGCGTGGGGAGCAGCCGTATGCGCTGCAGGCGCAGCGCCGGCGCCATGGCCGGGCCCCCCCCCTCCCCCCTGGCTCTACGGGAAGAAGAACAGTGTAGGGGCTAGGGTTTGACTTTTGGCCAGTATCTGTATTTTGCAAAAATATCCCAAAATTTGAACTGTGCGACAAAAACTCAAAATACCAAAGTTGTTCAGAAAAAAGATATCTACAACTTTGTCAATACGCACATTTTCAAATTCCAAATATTTTTTGAACTATATTCAAAAACAGAAAAGGGGACACTTTTCAAATTTGATTCAAATCAAAATTACTTTGGATTTCAAACTGAAACTTGAAAATTTTCATATAGGAAGGTTGTTCCATTTGACAAAAGCTACAACTTTGCTAATATACACTTTTTCTGAAACTCAATAGTTTTTGAATTAATTTTGAAAACTCAAAAAGGGACAAAAACTGGAGTTTGAATGAATTTGAAATTACTGCAAATCTTATATAGAAACTTTGAAATTTGTAAATACCAAAGTTGCTCCTCTTGATCAGATTCACAACTTTGCTTTTTGAACCAACTCAAAATTTTGAATTTTGAAAAAGTTATCAAAAGGGAATAAATCCAGGATTTGGGATTTTTAGGGTTTTGCAAAAGGAAAATCAAATCAAATCTGATTTTTGAACTTTGATCAAAGCAACAAACATCAGGGCACTAAATTTGAACAAGAATTACATAGAACTAGGCACAGAGGTGAAATTACCATTTTGCCCCTATAGGAAGAAGTGGGCTAATAAGGGTTTTTGCAATAGAGGTACATCACATAAAATGATACACTAAGCAAATGCATACACATGAAATCATGATCAAGATGATTAATGATGCTAAAGATGATATGTCAAGTTAATTACATGCTTAAACACCAGAGGTGTTACAGCCTTCCCCCCTTAAAGAAATCTCGCCCCGAGATTCTGCGTCTTAAGAAAGGACAAAGAAGGGAAAAAGGCAAAACTTTACATAGACAGGGATTCGAGAAAGTCGGGGGTAGTTCTTTGCCAAGAAGTCTTCAGATTCCCAAGTAGCTTCTTCTTCAGAGTGCTGGTTCCACTGGATTTTGTACCACCTTGTGGTAGTTCTTCGAGTAACTCGATCCTTGTGATCCAACACGCGAACTGGATATTCCGAGTAGGATAGATCAGGCTCTAGCTCGACACCTTCAACTTCCACGACATGTTCTGGTACTCGGAGGCACTTCTTGAGTTGGGAGACATGGAAAACATTGTGGACAGCAGAGAGATGATCGGGCAACTTCAGCTTGTAAGCTACCTTGCCACAACATTCCAAAATCTCAAACGGACCAATGTAGCGGGGTGCTAACTTTCCCTTGACTCCAAAACGAGTGACTCCTTTGGTTGGTGAGACCTTGAGATATACGTAATCTCCAACTTGAAACTTCAGAGGTCGACATCTCTTGTCAGCATAACTCTTTTGTCGGGATTGGGCAATCTTCATGTTCTCTTGTATCTGCTTGACTTTCTCTTCCATATCTTTAACCAGGTCAACTCCAAAGAATTCTCTTTCTCCGGGCTCAGACCAACTAAGGGGTGTACGACAACGACGACCGTACAGTGCTTCAAAGGGTGCCATTTTGATGCTTTCTTGATAACTGTTATTATATGAGAACTCTGCCAAGGGCAAACAGTCATCCCAAGTATCTGCGAAGGTGAGCACACATGCTCTCAACA
Source organism: Coix lacryma-jobi var. lacryma-jobi (assembly GCA_009763385.1). Classification (NCBI taxonomy): domain Eukaryota; kingdom Viridiplantae; phylum Streptophyta; class Magnoliopsida; order Poales; family Poaceae; genus Coix; species Coix lacryma-jobi. The sequence continues at coordinate 19,807,885 of CM019824.1, forward strand.
TATCCTCTAACACTTGGTTGACTCGCTCAGTTTGTCCATCTGTTTGTGGATGATATGCTGTACTATGCAAGAGCTTGGTTCCAAGTGAGGTATGGAACGCTTTCCAGAACTTTGCGACAAACTGAGTACCACGATTAGAGATAATGGTCTTGGGTATTCCACGAAGCTTCACTATGTTGTTCTTGTACAAGGCGGCATACATGGGGACGGCGTAGCTGGTCTTGACTGGCAGAAAGTGAGCTTGTTTGGTGAGTCGGTCCACGATTACCCAAATGGAATCAAAACCTTTCCGAGTCTTGGGTAGTCCATTGACAAAATCCATGCTGATATCTTCCCACTTCCAGGCAGGTACAGATAAAGGCTGCAATTCTCCTCCAGGCTTCATGTGCACGGCTTTGACTTTCTGACAAGTATCACAGCGAGCGACATAGCGAGCGATTTCAATCTTCATCTTTGTCCACCAGAATCTCTGCCTTAGATCCTGGTACATCTTGTTGCTGCCGGGGTGGATGGAAAACCTAGACAGGTGTGCCTCATCAAGGATCAGCTGTCTCAACTCAGGCACCTTGGGAACTACTAGACGGTTCTTGAACCAAACAACTCCTACATCATCGATCCTGAAATAATCAGCCTTACCGGTCTGGACCTTTTCGATGATGTGCTTGATTCCAGAGTTATCTTTCTGTGCAGCAATGACTTGTTCCTTGACCGATGTTTCTATCCTGACATTGTTCAGGCTTCCTTGCGGAACTATCTCAATACCCATCCTTTCAAGAGCATGGCACAAGGAAAGATCATAGGGCTTCGTCGTCAGAAGGTTGCAGTATGACTTGCGACTGAGGGCATCGGCAACTACATTTGCCTTACCAGGATGGTAATGTACTTCGAGATCATAATCTTTAATCAACTCAAGCCATCTTCTCTGCCTCATGTTCAACTCTTCTTGAGTGAAGATATACTTCAGGCTCTTATGATCGGTGTACACGTTGCAGGTACTGCCCAACAGATAATGACGCCATATCTTCAAAGCATGCACCACTGCTGCTAACTCAAGATCATGAGTTGGATAATTCTCCTCATGTCGCCTAAGCTGCCGTGAGGCATAAGCGATCACTCGACCTTCTTGCATCAAAACACAGCCTAACCCAGTACCAGATGCATCACAGTATACATCAAAGGGTTTCTCGATGTCTGGTTGAGCTAGGACTGGTGATGTAGTTAGTAGTTTCTTCAAGGCTTGAAAAGCTTGCTCACAGGCTGTTGACCAAACAAAATCCACGGAATTCTTCAACAACTCTGTGATAGGCTTGGCAACTCTGGAGAAGTCTGGGATGAAACGACGATAGTATCCAGCCATTCCCATGAAGCTGCGAACTTCGCGGACAGTGGTAGGTGGCTTCCAATCCAAGATATCTGCCACTTTTCTAGGGTCAACTGACACACCTTCAGCGGACAGGACATGACCAAGGAATTGAATTCGATCTAGCCAGAATTCACATTTACTGAACTTGGCATACAGCTGGTGATCTCTGAGACGAGAGAGAACGACACGAAGATGCTTGGCATGATCTTCAGGAGTTCTTGAATAAACAAGGATGTCATCAATGAACACGACTACAAATTTATCGAGCTCTGGCATGAACACAGAGTTCATGAGATACATGAAATGAGCGGGGGCATTGGTCAAGCCAAAAGACATGACCAAGTACTCATATAGGCCGTATCTGGTGGTGAAAGCTGTTTTGGGAATATCTTCGGGACGAATTTTTATTTGGTGATAGCCAGATCTGAGGTCGATCTTGGAAAACACTCTGGCTCCAGATAACTGGTCAAACAGAAGATCAATGCGAGGCAAGGGATATTTATTTTTGATGGTGACCTCGTTGAGCGGGCGATAGTCAACGCACAGACGAAGGCTTTTGTCCTTCTTCTTCACAAAGATAGCAGGACAGCCCCAAGGAGATGAACTTGGGCGAATGAGACCCTTATCCAATAGCTCTTGCAATTGGATCTTCAGCTCTGCCAACTCTCTGGGAGGCATTCGATAAGCTCTACGGGATATAGGAGCAGTCCCGGGCTTTAGCTCTATAGCAAACTCAACATCACGGTCGGGAGGCAGACCAGGTAAATCTTCTGGAAAGACATCAGGGAACTCGCAGACCACGGGGATATCTCGGATCCCTTGATCATAGGTAGCTGGTTTTGAAGGCATAGGAAGTTGGAGAAGGAGTTTGGCGGTACTGTTAGGAATATCCACTCTCACAACTCTATTCAAGATGTCTATCATGGCTTTATACTGACACATCCAATTCATGCCTAAGATGACATCTATCTCTTGATCGCGCAGTACTATCATGGTGGTAGGAAAGACATGTTTCCCCAACATTACTGGTATACTGCGGACCACTTCCTTAGTATTTATCCGCCCTCCAGGCGAAAGTATGCAGAAACTTTCTTTTAACTCCCCCATGGGCAACTCATGCTTGATGACAAAAGTGCGACTGATGAAGGAATGCGATGCACCAGAATCAAACAACACAACTGATAGCTTCTTCTGATACAAAGGCTGATGACTTGATAAGGTGACTGACAGATGATACAGGCCGATAAAGGGAAAAAGGTACGAAAAGAAAGATACATGCCAGACTTGGCAACAGACAGACTAACGCCCCCAAACCTAGTCTAAGGTTTTAGGTAAGCAGATGGTACAGACACAAGGAGTCTAGTCATCATCGATGAAGATCAGCTCTTCGTCATCATCATCATCCTCGATGATAAGCTCAGGCTCTTCCTCCTCATCTTCATCTTCAACGTGGACATCTTCAGCAGGTTCCACTTCCTCATTCTGATCGGGCTCGTGTTCCACTTCAGGTTCCTCCACGACTCCGTCTTCGGGGTCCTCAGCAACTGGTGGAATCACGGGGTGAAGCTGGTCGTGCAGCTGGTGTACTTCCTCATGAAGCATATCATTGAACTGCTCGATCTGGGCGGTGTATTGCTGCAGTCCATGGAGCTGGGCTCTGGTAACGTCCTCGCGGGTCCAAGCATCATTGCGCTGCTCGATAGCGCGAACCGTGTTCCGGTTGGCCTGCTCCAGGGAAGCTCGTGCCTCATAAAACTCCATGCGAGAAAGGTAGAAGTCATGCTCCATGTTCTCCATTTCAGCCTTCAGATTCTTGATTTCCTCCTTCAGCTGCTTGCGGGTGCGGCGGGGAAAGCGACGACCATTGGAGGATTCTCCAGTCTCTTCTCTGGTGCGTGGCGCCAGCTGGTGACGCGGCACACCATTCGGTCCAGTCGACTTGCGGGCAGTCCGCTTGATGATGGCCATATCTGGACAAGAGGTTATAGATGAGAAAGGCTAGCAAGAAAAAGGTTTAGGCATACTAACCCAACGAACTCTTTTATATACTTAAGTGAATGTGACATGATGCATGAATCGTTCCTACGGAACAAGGCAATGCAACTACTAAGGTAAGGTACATAGGGCTTATACAAGTTGTCTTGCTACTAGTTGCCAAAGACAAGATGAGATGAGAGAAGCAATTTGGACTCAAAATAGTCAAGTTTAGTTTTTGTTAAAAACATTTTGAAGTTTTCGCAAAAAGATTGCAACGTCATAGTGAGATGCTCCGATACCACTCTGTAACGTAACGGCTCTAATCCCATGGCCCACTGATCACCGTCAACCACTGACAGTCGATCCGTATAGCCAAGAGATTAAGACCGGTTCCGCTACTGGGCTACATCAGTGCCCGATGTCCGCAGGATCATCTCACAATTCAGTTACAATCTTTTGAACATTTTGACAAATAACATCGGAGTAAATAGCGGAAGACTTAGATAACAATAGTTTTACAAACCAGGGTTCAACATAAAATTAAAGTGAAGTTATTACAGACCATAGTTCAAATAGATAGAGTTGGCAGAGTAGCATATGACAACAACTGAAGGGTAAAGATACTTCACCCAGCCCGAGGGTGAATAATCACTCATCGGCCTCATCGGCCTCTTCCTGAACAACAGTCACACAGCAGGGTCCAAGGCATACTGAGGAATCTGCCATACCTGCAACATGGGTAATAAAACCCTGAGTACAAAGGTACTCAACAAGACTTACCCGACTAAAGAAAAAGGGAGAAGACTCAGGAATGAAGGCTTAGGGTAGTCAAGGTAAGGCTTAAGCAAGATCAAGTATTTTGCAGAAAAGCATTTTTGTAAATCTTATTTTATTTTGAAAGATTCAGTATTCCTCAATTCTTCATCATTCATGATTCATTTTACATTTCAAAAACATTCCTAGTTGAGAACCACTCTCCGTTGACAGTCAGTGGACCAAGTCTCCATAACGGAGGAGCAACGTTAATCCGGATAAATAATACTCAGCTGAGGATCCCTATCCACACTGCATATGTAGCACCCAAGCTTGCATATGCCAACTCGTCTTCCACGATTCCTCCAAGATTGGGCCCGGTCCTACGCCACCCGGAAGTACAGTACACCACTCCAATCCGGGACTCTAACCCACGTGGGTACATGCTACTTCCGCCATCTCTCCACTCCCAGTGCGCGGTTGTCGGTCCAATAAAGGATTCCTCGGAGCCAGAGCTTTCCGTAGTATGTGAATAGTTACAAGTCTTGACCAGCAGGCCCCCATACGGATGGTCCCTACATTTTTCCGCCAGCGACAAGCACCTTGGGACTCTAACCCAAGAGTACAGGTCCTGTCGGTTTTTCAACCCTGTCCCGGTCGGTGTCAACTGTTGAGTCCCGGACTACAACATGACGGCACCGTACGCGCGGACAACCTCTTCTCGACAATGACCACATGCTAGCTAGGCAAGCAGTCATCGAACGGGAAGTAAAGCCAAATTCCCATAAAGATTCTTTCAGTGATCACACTTTTGAAAATGACATTTTATTACAAATCTATAGTATAGCATCACTAAGCATTTTGCAAATAGTTTTAAAGCAGGGCTGGTGGATCTTCTGGTGGAGGTAAATAATGCAGGTAATAGGTCATCACACAACTCCTATAACCTAATGCAGTAGTTTAACTCAAAAGCATTTAAGGAAAACATTTTATAAATCCAAGGAAGGGTTAAATGCACCGGGGCTTGCCTTGGATGGTAAAAAGAACGGACTCGGGGTTGGTGGTGTAGGCGCCGGAGCTCGGGGTCGCCTCGGGAACAGATCCTTCGGTGGCTACCTCGACTTCAGGTCCTTCTTCGTCAACTATACGGATGTAATGATGAATGCTCATGAGAATGATGATATGGACTTATGGTGCAAGACAATTCCACTGATTCTAGATTACTCTAAAACAAGGCATAATCGAACCTAGGTTGAGCATAAAAGGTAACCATTTCTTCCTTAAGCAATATTGATTAAACTAGCCCTTATTATAATTATTCTAAGCATCAACCAAACATAGCATCACAAACATCATAGACCAAAGGGTAGGGGTCTATGAACATCAATCAATCCAAAGATCACATCATCAAACACTTATTACCAAACCTAATCCATCTTTTCTATTTTTCTTAATTTATTTAAAAGGTCATTTTATGAAGTTGCTCCAAAAATTACCAAATTAATCACATAAGTTCATTATGGTGTAGATAGATGGCAAAACAAATTTCATAATTTTTGGAGGTCATTAGGGTGCTCAAATAAAATCAGACATTAATTAGCAAAAGGCACTATTTAACAATTAAAATAAAAGCTCAAAAATCAACTTGTTCCAAAAGACTTCAAAATTTTACCAGAGGTTCAGCATGTCATAAAAAGGTCACAAAAATTTATCTCAAGATTTTTGGAGTTATAGATCACTCCCCAAAAATACCAAAACCTCCATTTTTCAATTAAAAGGGGAATTTTACATTTTTAAATCCTTGCACAAAACTCAAGTTTCATATTTTTATAAAATACTTCAGAGCATAAAGAGTCTACCACAAAAATTTCAGAATTTTTGGATGCACACAGAAAATCATACAAAAAAGAGAAAACAGAACACTATTCACATCTCTCAGAAAAAAAAAGAAGAGCACTGTGCTCCTTCTAGGCCGGGCTCGGCGAATCGCGGGGCTCGGGCGAATCGCGCGGGGCTCGGTCGAGACGGAAGCGACAGCTTCGTCCGAGGCCTGGCCCGGAGGCTCGGGCGAGACGGAGAAGTAAGCCTCCGTCCGAGGCCTGACTCGGGCGAAGCGGAGAGCATGCGTCGCCGAGGCTTGGGCTCGGGCGAAGCGGAGGGCATGCGCTCGCCGAGGCTTGGGCTCGGGCGAAGCGGAGTGGAAGCAGAGGCCGGAGGCTCGGATGCTTACCACGGGTCGGAGGCAGGGCTCGAGGGTGAGGCTCGACTCGTTCTCGAGGGTGAGGCTCGACACGTGCTCGAGGGAGGAGACGACCGCGGCGGCGCTCCGGCGATCCGGCGGTCCTGCGCAACACACGAGACCGCAAGGGCCGGGTTAGAGTCGTGCGGAACCGAGGAACACGACACGGGGGTCGGTGAGGGATGATCATGGCCGGAGGCGGCGAATTTCACGAACCCGAGCTCGCCGGGTTTCTGCCGGAGATGGGAACGATGGGGTTATGCCGGGCGATTGGAGGCGGGGGAGGTGAAATTGAAGGGTGGGAAAGCTTCACGAGCTCAAGGCGGAGCTTCTGAGCTAGGTGGTGGAGCGGCGGAGTGTCTGGAGAGGTCTGGCCACGGTGGCGGAGGTGGAGTGCGGAGGTCGGGCTCCGGCGGCTTATATAGCCGCGGCTAGGGGACGGTAGAGACCTCGGGGTTATGCGGGTAAGGTTTGCGGGGGTGTGCGCACTCGATTGCGCTCTGGCGGATAAGCTGGCGTGCAGCCGGGGCTCGGGCGCAAGCTCGGCCGGCAATGGCCACGCGGCGGCGGCGCGCTGGACACTGTAGGGGCCGAGAGCGAGGGTCAGCGCTCGCGTGCGGGCGCGGAGGGAACAGGGAGACAGCGACGGCAGGATAAGGGCGCGTGGGGAGCAGCCGTATGCGCTGCAGGCGCAGCGCCGGCGCCATGGCCGGGCCCCCCCCCTCCCCCCTGGCTCTACGGGAAGAAGAACAGTGTAGGGGCTAGGGTTTGACTTTTGGCCAGTATCTGTATTTTGCAAAAATCTCCCAAAATTTGAACTGTGCGACAAAAACTCAAAATACCAAAGTTGTTCAGAAAAAAGAGATCTAAAACTTTGTCAATACGCACATTTTCAAATTCCAAATAGTTTTTGAACTATATTCAAAAACAAAAAAGGGGACACTTTTCAAATTTGATTCAAATCAAAATTACTTTGGATTTCAAACTGAAACTTGAAAATTTTCATATAGGAAGGTTGTTCCATTTGACAAAACCTACAACTTTGCTAATATACACTTTTTCTGAAACTCAATAGTTTTTGAATTAATTTTGAAAACTCAAAAAGGGACAAAAACTGGAGTTTGAATGAATTTGAAATTACTGCAAATCTTATATAGAAACTTTGAAATTTGTAAATACCAAAGTTGCTCCTCTTGATCAGATTCACAACTTTGCTTTTTGAACCAACTCAAAATTTTGAATTTTGAAAAAGTTATCAAAAAGGGAATAAATCCAGGATTTGGGATTTTTAGGGTTTTGCAAAAGGAAAATCAAATCAAATCTGATTTTTGAACTTTGATCAAAGCAACAAACATCAGGGCACTAAATTTGAACAAGAATTACATAGAACTAGGCACAGAGGTGAAATTACCATTTTGCCCCTATAGGAAGAAGTGGGCTAATAAGGGTTTTTGCAATAGAGGTACATCACATAAAATGATACACTAAGCAAATGCATACACATGAAATCATGATCAAGATGATTAATGATGCTAAAGATGATATGTCAAGTTAATTACATGCTTAAACACCAGAGGTGTTACACAGCCTCGTTCGGCTTGCTGTGTGCCTCGGCGCGATGCGTCACGTTTTGCGTCAACACTCCTCCTCGAATAGTGCACACAACCAGGAAAACTCCTCCTTGGTTCAACTTGGAAAGCACAAGATTTGAAAATTTTCTCCTCCTTATGAATACTCCCCCTTAGTTGAACTCTAGAGGCATATGATTTGCAATCTCTCCCCCTTAGCTGAAAATGCACCATCAAGCAAAGAATGCACCATCGTGTAAAAACTCTCCCCCTAGAAAATGCACCATCAAAAGTGCCACTAAGCAAATTTCTTCCCCTTCAAAAATGCATGAGTCAAAATGCAAGTTAGCAGCTTCAAGAATATAGTCAAGAGAATGCAAAGATACTCTACACAGTTCTGATCCGATGACTCAACAACATCACACCAAGCTAGAAAAGGCTCAAACTGATCACCAAATATGCAATATGAACAAGTGAGCATAGTGAGCAGTTTTTTTAGCCAAAAAGGTATTCACCATCAAAATAGCACTACACATGTATAGATAGGAACTCAGGCAAGTGCTAAGCATGTATACAAGGTGAACTACCCCTAGCAAAGTTCAATCATCATGCTATAGAATGAAACATACACTTGTGATTTCAGATTATAATAGGAGTTGCAGCGGTGAAATTACACAAGTTTAAAGTTCAGCATGTGATTGCGAGAGGTTGAAAGCTTGTCATAGCCTAACTTTTCAACCGAGCTAAGCCTATGCAAATGCAATCAGAAGCTTAAAGCGTCGGTTTCGGTCTTACACTACACGGCTCAAGTTTAACTCAAAGTGCAATGAGAAACAGTCTCGATACCGTGATGTGTTGACAAGCAATCCCATCTCGATCTTTTCAATTCACTAAAGACTTGGTTCCATTTTATTGACAGAATATGAACAAACCAAGCAAGTGAATGACTCAGAACTAAAGACATAGCAACCTAGCATATATGAAAAGCACGAGCGAATTCAACACATCCTACACATGCTAGTTGCATATCTCAATGGTGAACATTTTCAAGTTTTATGTTCATTAAGCAGATTCACCATTCAAAAATAGCTCAGCTCACAACATGTATTAGTGATCAGAAAGAGCATATGCTACAAGTATCATCATAAGCATCGGAGCATACTGAACAGAGCATTATCACATTCTAAAGATTATCAACATGAAGCTCAGAATGTAAAAGCGTATGCTGAAATGCAAAAGACTAAACTAAAAGAAAACAAGACAAACAAAAAATAGTCCGTCTATGATACAAGAACCAAAATGTTTCCCCATCTAAAAGGGGAAACATACACCAAGCTCACCTCTCAACTGATTAAAGGTTGATTGGTCTAAAGGCTTGGTGAAAATATCAGCCAACTGATGATGAGTATCGACATGGCGAAGGTCGATATCACCCTTCTCAACATGGTCTCGCAGAAAATGAAAGCGCACATCAATGTGTTTGGTCTTAGAATGCAGCACGGGGTTCTTAGCAACGCTAATAGCACTCGTGCTGTCACCAAGCAAAGGCACGCGAGAAAAACTCAGACCAAAATCACGCAAAGTGGCCATCATCCAAAGCAACTAAGAACAGCAGCTAGCCGCAGCAACATATTCAGCCTCTGTGGTAGACTGGGCTACACTAGACTGCTTACGAGAAGACCAAGATACAAGAGAAGAACCAATAAACTGGCATGTCCCAGAAGTGGACTTGCGCTCAACTCGGCAACCAGCAAAATCGGCATCGGAAAAACCGCAAAGGGAGAGGGTGGAGGAAGCTGAATACCAAATCCCGAACTCAGGTGTGAAACGAAGGTACCTCATAATGCGCTTGACCGCCTGACGGTGAGAAGTGCGCGGCGACGCCTGAAAGCGCGCGCACAGACACACCGCGAACTGGATGTCCGGGCGTGTCGCCGTCAGGTAGAGCAGCGACCCGATCATGCTTCAGTACTCCTTCTGGTCCACAGCTTCTCCATCCACATTCGCATCCAGGGCCGTCGTGGTCGACATGGGTGTTGGAAGAGGCTTGGTCTCACCCATATCGAACTACTTCAGCAAGTCTTTGGTGTACTTGCCCTGGTGCACAAATGTTCCATCTCGGGTTTGCTTAATTTGCAATCCGAGAAAGAAAGTCAGCTCGCCCATCATGCTCATCTCGAACTCCCTTCTCATTAAATCTGCAAACTTGGCAACCAAAGCGTGAGAAGAACCACCGAAAATGATATCATCCACGTAAATCTGGACCAAGAGAGTGTCTTTGCCTTGCTTGAGGAGAAAGAGCGTTTTATCCACACATCCCATTTTAAAACCTTAGCTAGCAAAAAGGTTTTCAATCTACCATACCAGGCTCTAGGGGCTTGTTTCAAACCATATAAAGCTTTGTGGAGTTTAAAAACATGGTTTGGAAACTTGGGATTTTCAAAACCGGAGGGGGGGTTGTTCAACATATACCTCTTCTTCTATGTAGCCGTTTAAGAAGACACTCTTGACATCCGTTTGAAAAAGTTTGAAACCTTTGGATGCAGCAAAAGCCAAGAGTATCCTAATAGCCTCCAAACGAGCTACAGGATCAAAAGTCTCCTCATAGTCTATCCCCTCCTTCTGACTATAACCCTTGGCCACAAGTCTAGCTTTGTTCCTCACAATGTGGCCATCCTCTCCTTGTTTGTTTTTGAAAACCCATTTTGTCCCAATCGGATTACAGTCTGGAGGAGGTGGAACTAAAACCCAAACCTGATTTCGCTCAAAATTTTCTAAATCCTCAAGCATGGCATTGACCCAATCGGGATCCATCAAAGCGTGTCCAACATCTCGGGGTTCAAAATCAGCAACAAATGCAGAATGAGCAATGAGAGATATGCTGTGACCTGGACCGAGTGGCACGTTCGTCGATGCTGCCGATCATCTATTGAGGTGGGTGTTGGCGCTGAATGTGTCGTGGCGCCTCCTGAGCAGAAGTGACCTCCCCCTCAACAGCAGCTGGCGCCTCCCCGGGTACAAAAGGTACCGCTCGGGGTGGCGGATCCCACGACCCCCAGGAAAAAGAAGTGTCGGGGCCGTGAGTCGTAGTAGAAGCCGCTCCTTGCGGCACAGCAGGTGGAGGGGGTGCTGGATCATCCATACCTTCAACACCCTCTTCTTCGTCATCAAAAAGAGGTTCACCGACCTCATGATCACCTGCACGCTCAAAACGAGAAGAAGGACAAACCATGGTCTTGTCGAAGGTGACATCGGATGTCTCCATGACTCGGTTAGTATCAAGGTTAAGTACACAATAAGCTCGAGTGTGAGTGCCATAACCCAAAAATACACCGTCAGAAGAACGAGACTCAAATTTGTCCAGGTTGCCTGTCTTCAGTATAAAACAGTGGCAACCAAAAACTCTAAAGTAACTCACTTTGGGCTGTCTTCCAAAACGCAACTCATAAGATGTCTTTTTCAAGAAGGCTCGGAGGAAAATGCGATTGGAAATATAGCATGCAGTGTTCATAGCCTCGGCCCAATATCGCCTAGGAGTCCTATGCTCATCGAGCATCGTCCTGGCCATCTCTACAAGGGTCCAATTCTTCCTCTCTACAACACCATTTTGTGGCGGTGTGTAGGGGGAAGAAAACTGATGCTCCAAACCCAAAGAGTCACAAAACTTCTCAAAATCTGAATTCTTGAATTCAGAACCATTATCACTACGAATAGCTCGCATCGAGTTCATAGGGAACTCGTTCTAAAGACGCAAAATCAGATTGTGAGCAAAAGAGAGTCTCAGTCTTCTCAGTCAAAAAGAAGACCCACGAATATCTCGAAAAGTCATCAACAACAACCAAAACATACCACTTACCCCCAACCGAGCTCACCCGAGCCGGACCAATAAGATCCTTGTGTAAAAGCTCTCCAGGGCGCGAAGTCATGACCTGAGTCACTGGATGGTGGGGAGCGGCAACCATCTTCCCATGTCTACAAGAATGGCAAACAAGGTCCTTCTCCATGGACAACTTGGGCAATCCTCGGATTAAGCCAAGTGAGCTAAGCCTTGCAAGCAAGTCGAAGCTCAAGTGACCGAGTCTCCTATGCCACTTCCAAAGATCAGAGGAGGAAGGACTAGCCACAAGATAGCGAGAAAATCCAAATGATTTCGAGAAATTCGCGAGAAATACTTTCCCAAAGGGCGAAATCAAACATACAAGATTGCCCTGAGGATCTAAAATGCGACTGAGATTTGGTTTAAAACGAATCTCATAGTCATCATAAAAAAGTTGCGAAACAGAGACAAGGTTAAAATGCAGGTTAGAAACAAGAGCAACATCACGCAACACAAAGTGCTCATTAACCCGCACCGACCCATAAGACAACACATTACCTTTACTATTGTCGCCGAAGGTGATAAATTCTTTTCCGGCAACAGGACTAAGACTGGAGAACCACTTGGCGTTTCCGGTCATATGCCTCGAGCAACCGGAATCCACCAACCAAATGTCCTCCAATCATTTCACCTACCTCAGTAAAAAGACATAGGGTGAGCATACGGTTGTGACGGAACGACCCTAATCCCATGGCCCACGTGTCCCTGTCAACCTCTGACAGCCGAACCCATGTTCCATGTGATTAAGACCTGTTCGCCACCGGGCTACTTCAGTGCCCAATGTCCGCAGGATCATCTCACAATTCGGTTACAGCATTGCATACTTTTACAAATAACATCGGAATAAAGAGCGGAAGACTTAAATAACATTAGTTTTTACAAAGCAGGGTTCCAAATAGAAATTAAGGTGCAGTTATTACAAACCAAGTTCTGATAATAGAAATAGACATAGGCAACATAGTGGAGAACAGCAAAGATACTTATAATCACCCAGCTCGCGGGTGTACAACTATTCTTCGGCCTCATCGGCCTCTTCCTGGACGATGGTCACGCAGTAGGGTGCAAGACACATCGGGGACTCTGTCATACCTGCAGCATGGGTAACAAACCCTGAGTACTGGGGTACTCAACAAGACTTACCCGACTAAAGAAAAGGGAGAAGACTCAGGAATGAGAGGCTTAGGGTAGTCAAGGTAAGGCTTAAGCAAGATCAGGTATTTTGCAGAAAAGCATTTTTTGTAAACCTTATTTTATTTTTGAAAGATTCAGTATTCCTCAATTCTTCATCGTTCCTGATTCATTTTACATTTCAAAACATTCCTAGTTGAGAACCACTCTCCGTTGACAGTCAGTGGACCAAGTCCCCATAACCGAGGAGCAACGTTAATCCGGATAAATAATACTCAGCTGAGGATCCCTATCCACACTGCATATGTAGCATCCAAGCTTGCATATGCCAACTCGTCTACCACGATTCCTCCAAGATTGGGCCCGGTCCTACGCCACCCGGAAGTACAGTACACCACTCCTTTCCAGGTACGACGACCACGTGGGTACATGCTACTTCCGCCATCTCTCCACTCCCAGTGCGCGGTTGTCGGTCCCAATCAAGGATTTCTCGGAGCCAGAGCTTTCCGAAGTATGTGAATAGTTACAAGTCTTGACCAGCAGGCCCCCATACGGATGGTCCCTAATTTTCCAGCCAGAACTATACCTTGGTTATATCTCACCCAAGCGTAATAGTCCTGTCAGTTTTTCAACCCTGTCCCGGTCGGTGTCAACTGTTGAGTTCCGGACTACAACATGACGGCACCGTACGCGCGGACAACCTCTTCTCGACAATGACCACATGCTAGCTAGGCAAGCAGTCATCGAACGGGAAGTAAAGCCAAATTCCCATAAAGATTCTTTCAGTGATCACACTTTTGAAAATGGCATTTTATTGCAAATCTATAGTATAGCATCACTAAGCATTTTGCAAATAGTTTTAAAGCATGGCTGGCGGATCTTCTGGTGGAGGTAAATAATGCAGGTAATAGGCCATCACACAACTCCTATAACCTAATGCAGTAGTTTAACTCAAAAGCATTTAAGGAAAACATTTTATAAATCCAAGGAAAGGGGTTAAATGCACCGGGGCTTGCCTTGAAGAGCAAAGAGGGCAGGCTCGAGGGCGGCAGGGCAGTTGTCGGAGCTCGGGGTAGCCTCAGGGATCGGTTCGTCGGCGGCTGCCTCGATCTTGACTCCTTCTTCGGTGACTATACGAATGCAATGATGCATGCACATGAGTATGCTAGCATGAACAATGCAAAAAAAACAGGGCATACACCATGAACCTTAATCACCTTTTCTGTTTTTCTTAATTATTTAAAAAGGTCGTTTTATGAAGTTGCTCCAAAAATTACCAAATTAATCACATAAGTTCAGTATGGTGTAGATAGATGGCAAACCAAATTTCATAATTTTTGGAGGTCATTAAGGTGCTCAAATAAAATCAGACATAAATTAACAGAAGGCACTATTAACAATTAAAGATAAATGCTCAAAAATCAACTTGCTCCAAAAGACTTCAAAATTTCACCAGAGACTAAACATGGCATAGGAAGCTCACAAAAATTTATCTCATGATTTTTGGAGTTATAAATAATTTTCTAAAAATCCAAAACCATCCATTTATTAATTAAAAGAGGGATTTTACATTTTCAAATTCTTGCAGAAAAGTCAAGTTTCATATTTTTCTAAAATACTACACAGTGCATGGAGCATACCATAAATTTATCAGGATTTAAGGAACAACAAATTAATTCACACAAAAAAGAGAAAACAGCACACTATTCACACTCTTTCAAAAAGGAAAAAGAAAAGAGCGCTGTGCTCCTTTCTCGCAGGGGCTCGGGCGAATCGCGACGAGGCGGACAGCAGGGCTCGGGCGAGACGGAAACAAGCATTTCGTCCGAGGCCTGGCCGGGAGGCTCGGGCGAAGCGGAGACAAGCGTCCGTCCGAGGCCTGGCCGGTAGGCTCGGGCGAAGCGGAGACAAGCGTCCGTCCGAGGCCTGGCCGGTAGGCTCGGGCGAAGCAGAGTGGAAGCAGAGACCGGGGCTTCGAGTGCTTACCACGGGTCGGAGGCAGGGCTCGGCTGCTTCGAGGGAGCGCGGTTCGCAGGCGTGCTCGAGGGTGTGGCTCGGGAACGTGCTCGAGGGTGAGGCTCAAGGGTGAGGCTCGACACGTGCTCGAGGGTGAGGCTCGAGGGCGAGGCTCGACACGTGCTCGAGGGTGAGGCTCGACACGTTTGAGAGATGCGGCTCGAGGAAGGAGACGGCCGCGGCGGCACTCCGGCGATTCGGCGACCCTGTACACCAGGCACGGCCACCAGTAGCCGGTTAGGAACGCAAGAAGGCAAGGAATGAAGATCAGAGGTCAGAGGGAGGAGAGGTGGAGCGACGGCGGCGGATTCCGTCGACCCGAGTCAGACGGCTTCTCACCGGCGCTGAGGAAGACGGACTTGCACTCGGCGGTGGGAGCTGGTAGCGGTGGAATTGAGGGGTTGGGGAGCTGCGCGACGTTGAGGCGAAGCTGCTGGGCTAGATGGTTGGGCGACGGAAGCTCTGGACTGGCCTGGCCACGGTGGCGGAGGGGATGAGGAGGTCTGCCGGCCGGCGGTCCCTTTTATAGGCACGGTCGGGGACGGTAGAGAGCACGGGATGGTGTGGATGAGCTCGGACGAGGCGTGCGCACTCGATTGCGAGCCGGCGGGAGGACGGGCGTGCACCCAGGGCCTGGGCGAAGGCTCGCCGGTGACGGCCACGCGGCGGCGACGCCCTGGGCACTGTAGGGGACGGGGGCGGAGGTCAGCGCTTGCGCGTGCGGGTGCGGCATGATGGCGCGGGCGCAGGCGACAAGTCGGGGGCGGGCGTGCGGCTGCCAGGCGCGCGTGGCGCAAGCGGCGCTGGCGCGCGGCCATGGCCGGGGCCCCCTCCTGCTCTGTGCCAGCTAGAGGTAGGGGATGAACAGGGCTAGGTCTAGGGTTTGACTTTCTGTATTTCGCAAATTACTCCCAAAACTTGAACTGCACGGGAAAAACTCAAAACACCAAAGTTGTTCAGAAAAAAGAGATCTACAACTTTGTCAAAAAGAATATTTTCAAAATCCAAATAGTTTTTGGACCACATTTGAAAACAGAAAAGGGAACACTTTTGGGATTTGAATAAATTCAAAATTACTTTTGATTTTACATTGAAAGTTGGAAATCTGCAAATATGAAAGTTGTTCCTTTTATCAAAACCTACAACTTTGCTAATATACCCTTTTTCTGAAACTCAATAGTTTTTAAATAAATTTTGAAAACTAAAAAGGGGACAAAAACTGGAATTTGAATGAATTTGGATTTACTTCAAACTTTGTACAGAAACTTGAAAATTTGTAAATACTAAAGTTGTTTCTCTTGGCCAAATCTACAACTTTGCTTTTTGGACCAACCTCAAATTTTGAATAATTTTTGAATTACAAAAAGAGGGATAAAATCCAGGGTTTGGAAATCAGGGTTTTGCAAAGGGATTTGAAATCTGATTTTGATTTTTGAACTTTGGCCAACACAACAAAACTTCAAGACATCCAACTGAACAAGAATTACACAAAGCTAGGCACAGAGGTGAAATTACCATTTTTGCCCTTATAGGAAGATTTGGGCTTTTAGGGTTTTTGAAAAGAGATTGCTACACAAGTACTAGGCAAACATAAATGCAAGGCAAGAATGATTAATGACTAATGATGATGACATGTCAGGTTAATTACAGTTAAACACCAGAGGTGTTACAGCCTTCCCCCCTAAAAGAAATCTCGCCCCGAGATTCCACGTCTTAAGAAGGAAAAGGCAAAACCTTACATCTACAGAGATTCGAGAAAGTCGGGATAGTTCTTTGCTAAGAAGTCTTCGGATTCCCAGGTGGCTTCTTCTTCAGAGTGCTGGTTCCACTGGATCTTGTACCATCTTGTGGTGGTTCTTCGGGTAACACGATCCTTGTGATCCAACACGCGAACTGGATATTCAGAATATGACAGATCGGGTTCTAACTCAACACCTTCAACATCTACCACATGTTCGGGCACTCGGAGACACTTCTTGAGTTGGGAGACGTGAAACACATTATGAACTGCTGAAAGATGATCGGGCAAACTCAGCTTGTAAGCGACCTTGCCACAACGATCCAGAATTTCAAACGGACCAATGTAGCGGGGTGCTAACTTTCCTTTGACTCCAAAACGAGTGACTCCTTTGGTGGGTGAGACTTTCAGGTACACATAATCTCCAATTTGAAACTTCAGAGGTCGACGTCTGTTGTCAGCATAACTTTTCTGTCGAGACTGTGCAATCTTCATGTTCTCTTGTATTTGCTTGACTTTCTCTTCCATATCTTTTACTAGGTCAACTCCAAAGAATTCCCTTTCTCCGGGTTCAGACCAACTGAGAGGTGTACGACAAGGGTGACCGTACAGTGCTTCAAAGGGTGCCATTTTGATGCTCTCTTGGTAACTGTTATTATATGAGAACTCTGCCAAGGGCAAACAGTCATCCCAAGTATCTGCGAAGGTGAGCACACATGCTCTCAACATATCCTCTAACACTTGGTTGACTCGCTCAGTTTGTCCATCTGTTTGCGGATGATATGCCGTACTATGCAAGAGCTTGGTTCCAAGTGAGGTATGGAACGCTTTCCAAAACTTGGCGACAAACTGGGTACCACGATCAGAGATAATGCTCTTGGGTATGCCATGGAGTTTCACTATGTGGTTCTTGTACAAAGTGGCATAAGTGGGGACGGTGTAACTGGTCTTTACTGGCAGGAAGTGAGCTTGCTTAGTGAGGCGATCCACGATCACCCATATGGAATCAAAACCTCTTGATGTCTTGGGTAGACCATGGATAAAATCCATACTGATATCGTCCCATTTCCAAGCAGGTACAGATAAGGGTTGCAATTCTCCTCCGGGCTTCATGTGCACGGCTTTGACTTTCTGGCAGGTATCACACTGAGCGACATACCGGGCGATCTCAATCTTCATCTTTGTCCACCAGAATTTCTGCTTCAAATCCTGGTACATTTTGTTGCTGCCGGGGTGGATGGAGAATCTAGTCAAGTGTGCTTCATCAAGGATTAACTTTCTTAACTCAGGCACTTTAGGAACTACTAACCGATTCTTAAACCATACTACTTCTGCATCATCAATCCAGAAACAATCAGCCTTTCTGGATTGGACCTTGTCGATGATGTGCTTGATTCCAGGGTTATCTTTTTGTGCAGCGATGATCTGCTCTCTGATAGGGGTTTCTATTCTGATGTTACTCAGAGTTCCTTGTGGAATCATTTCAATATTCAGCTTTTCCAGCTCATAACACAAAGAAGAATCATAGGGTTTCTTCATCAGACAGTTACAATAAGACTTGCGACTGAGTGCATCGGCGACCACATTCGCCTTACCCGGATGGTAATGCACTTCAAGATCGTAGTCCTTAATTAACTCAAGCCATCTTCTCTGTCTCATATTCAACTCTTCTTGAGTGAAGATGTACTTCAGGCTTTTGTGATCAGTGTACACATTACAGGTACTGCCTAACAGATAATGACGCCAGATCTTCAAGGCATGCACTACTGCTGCTAACTCGAGATCATGAGTTGGATAATTCTCTTCATGTCGCTTAAGCTGTCGGGAGGCATATGCGATCACTCGACCTTCTTGCATCAAAACACAGCCCAAACCAGTACCAGAGGCATCACAGTAGACATCAAAGGGCTTCTCGATGTTCGGCTGGGCTAGCACTGGTGATGTAGTTAACAGTTTCTTCAGAGTTTGAAAGGCTTGCTCACAGGCTGGTGACCAGACAAACTTCACAGAATTCTTTACTAACTCGGTGATAGGCTTGGCGATTCTTGAGAAATCTGGGATGAATCGACGATAATATCCTGCCATTCCCATAAAACTGCGGACTTGATGAACAGTGGTAGGTGGCTTCCAATCCAGGATGTCTGCCACTTTACCAGGGTCAACTGACACACCTTCAGCGAAAAGGACATGACCAAGAAACTGTATCTGATCTAACCAGAACTCACATTTACTGAACTTGGCATACAGCTGATGTTCTCTGAGACGGGATAGAACGATACGAAGATGTTCGGCATGATCTTCAGGGGTTTTTGAGTAGACAAGGATGTCGTCAATGAACACGACCACGAATTTATCAAGCTCTGGCATGAACACAGAGTTCATGAGGTACATGAAATGAGCAGGGGCATTGGTCAAACCGAAGGACATGACCAAGTACTCATATAGGCCGTATCTGGTGGTGAAAGCTGTTTTAGGAATATCTTCAGGACGAATCTTTATTTGGTGGTAGCCAGATCTGAGATCGATCTTGGAGAATACTTTGGCTCCAGCTAACTGGTCAAAGAGAAGATCAATACGAGGCAAGGGATATTTATTTTTGATGGTGACTTCATTAAGTGGGCGATAATCAATGCACATTCTGAGAGTCTTGTCTTTCTTCTTTACAAAGATTGTAGGACAGCCCCAAGGAGACGAGCTTGGGCGAATGAAACCCTTGTCCAACAATTCTTGTAATTGGATTTTTAGTTCTGCCAACTCTCTGGGAGGCATTCGATAAGCTCTGCGGGATATAGGAGCAATCCCAGGCTTTAGCTCTATGGCAAACTCAACGTCACGGTCAGGAGGCAGACCAGGCAAATCCTCAGGAAAAACATCACGGAATTCACAAACCACGGGGATGTCTCTGGTTTCCAGAACATAGGCGGTATTTATTTGAGTGGCTGCTGGTTTTTGAGGCATTGGAAGTTGGAGAAGGAGTTTGGCGGTATTGTTAGGAATATCCACTCTCACAACTCTATTTAAGATGTCGATCATGGCTTTATACTGACACATCCAATTCATGCCTAGGATGACATCTATCTCCTGATCATGAAGCACTATCATGGTGGTGGGAAATACATGTTCCCCCAACCTTACTGGTATACTGCGAACCACTTCCTTAGTACTTATACGCCCTCCAGGCGAAAATATGCAGAAACTTCCTTTTAAATCCTCAATTGATATTTCATGCTTGATGACAAAAGTACGACTGATGAAGGAATGCGATGCACCAGAATCAAACAACACGACTGATAGCTTCTTCTGATACAAAGGCTGATAGATTGATAAAGATCTCTGACAGATACAACTGACCGATAAGGGAAAAAGGTACGAAAAGAAATATACAGACTGACTTAACAAAAGACAGACTAACGCTCCCAAACCTAGACTAAGGTTTTAGGTAAGCAGGTGGTACAGACACACGGGATCTCCATCTCCTAAAGACGGGTCTAGTCCTCATCGATGATGATTATTTCTTCGTCGTCGTCTTCTTCGAGGATGAGCTCAGGCTCTTCCTCCTCGTCCTCGTCTTCAGCGTGGACGTCCTCAGTAGGTTCAATTTCTTCGTCCACGTCTGGCTCTTGTTCCACATCGGGTTCTTCCACTACTCCGTCCTCAGGGTCTTCCATAACCGGGGGTACCAAGGGGTGGAGTTGATCATACAGCTGATGCACTTCCTCATAAAGCATATCATTGAACTGTTCAATCTGAGCTGTGTACTGCTGCAGTCCGTGGAGCTGGGCTCTGGTGACGTCCTCGCGGGTCCAAGCATCATTGCGCTGCTCGATAGCGCGAACCGTGTTCCGGTTGGCCTGCTCCAGGGAAGCTCGTGCCTCATAAAACTCCAGGCGTGAAAGGTAGAAGTCATGCTCCATGTTCTCCATTTCAGCCTTCAGATTCTTGATTTCCTCCTTCAGGTTCTTGCGGGTGCGGCGGGGAAAGCGACGATCGTTGGAAGATTCTCCAGTCTCCTCCCCAGTGCGTGGTGCCAGCTGGTGGCATGGCACACCATGCGGTCCAGTCGACTTGCGGGCAGTCAGCTTGATGCGAGCCATGTCTGGATAAGAGAAGATGGATGAGAAAGGCTAGCAAGAACAGGTAAAGGCATACTACCCCAACGAACTTAGAGAGGAAGTTAACTTAAGTGATTATGACATGATGCATGAATCGTTCCTACGGAACAAAGCAATGCAATAATTAAATAAAGTACATAGGGCTTAAAACATGTTGTTCCACTAGCTAGTGTTGCCATATGAGAGACAAGATGAGAGAAGCAATTTGGACTCAAAATAGTCAAGTTTAGTTTGTTTGGACTCAAAAGGTCTTTTGAAGTTTTCGCAAAAACGAACACTGCAACGTTAAAGTGAGATGCTCCGATACCACTCTGTGACGGAACGACCCTAATCCCATGGCCCACGTGTCCCTGTCAACCTCTGACAGCCGAACCCATGTTCCATGTGATTAAGACCTGTTCGCCACCGGGCTACTTCAGTGCCCAATGTCCGCAGGATCATCTCACAATTCGGTTACAGCATTGCATACTTTTACAAATAACATCGGAATAAAGAGCGGAAGACTTAAATAACATTAGTTTTTACAAAGCAGGGTTCCAAATAGAAATTAAGGTGCAGTTATTACAAACCAAGTTTTGATAATAGAAATAGACATAGGCAACATAGTGGAGAACAGCAAAGATACTTATAATCACCCAGCCCGCGGGTGTACAACTATTCTTCGGCCTCATCGGCCTCTTCCTGGACGATGGTCACGCAGCAGGGTGCAAGACACATCGGAGACTCTGTCATACCTGCAGCATGGGTAACAAACCCTGAGTACTGGGGTACTCAACAAGACTTACCCGACTAAAGAAAAGGGAGAAGACTCAGGAATGAGAGGCTTAGGGTAGTCAAGGTAAGGCTTAAGCAAGATCAGGTATTTTGCAGAAAAGCATTTTTTGTAAACCTTATTTTATTTTTGAAAGATTCAGTATTCCTCAATTCTTCATCGTTCCTGATTCATTTTACATTTCAAAACATTCCTAGTTGAGAACCACTCTCCGTTGACAGTCAGTGGACCAAGTCTCCATAATCGAGGAGCAACGTTAATCCGGATAAATAATACTCAGCTGAGGATCCCTATCCACACTGCATATGTAGCATCCAAGCTTGCATATGCCAACTCGTCTACCACGATTCCTCCAAGATTGGGCCCGGTCCTACGCCACCCGGAAGTACAGTACACCACTCCTTTCCAGGTACGACGACCACGTGGGTACATGCTACTTCCGCCATCTCTCCACTCCCAGTGCGCGGTTCTCGATCCCAATCAAGGATTTCTCGGAGCCAGAGCTTTCCGAAGTATGTGAATAATTACAAGTCTTGACCAGCAGGCCCCCATACGGATGGTCCCTAATTTTCCAGCCAGAACTATACCTTGGTTATATCTCACCCAAGCGTAATAGTCCTATCAGTTTTTCAACCCTGTCCCGGTCGGTGTCAACTGTTGAGTTCCGGACTACAACATGACGGCACCGTACGCGCGGACAACCTCTTCTCGACAATGACCACATGCTAGCTAGGCAAGCAGTCATCGAACGGGAAGTAAAGCCAAATTCCCATAAAGATTCTTTCAGTGATCACACTTTTGAAAATGGCATTTTATTGCAAATCTATAGTATAGCATCACTAAGCATTTTACAAATAGTTTTAAAGCAGGGCTGGTGGATCTTATGGTGGAGGTAAATAATGCAGGTAATAGGTCATCACACAACTCCTATAACCTAATGCAGTAGTTTAACTCAAAAGCATTTAAGGAAAACATTTTATAAATCCAAGGAAAGGGGTTAAATGCATCGGGGCTTGCCTTGAAGAGCAAAGAGGGCAGGCTCGAGGGCGGCAGGGCAGTTGTCGGAGCTCGGGGTAGCCTCAGGGATCGGTTCGTCGGCGGCTGCCTCGATCTTGACTCCTTCTTCGGTGACTATACGAATGCAATGATGCATGCACATGAGTATGCTAGCATGAACAATGCAAAAAAAAAACAGGGCATACAGCATGAACCTTAATCACCTTTTCTGTTTTTCTTAATTATTTAAAAAGGTCATTTTATGGAGTTGCTCCAAAAATTACCAAATTAATCACATAAGTTCACTATGGTGTAGATAGATGGCAAAACAAATTTCATAATTTTTGGAGGTCATTAAGGTGCTCAAATAAAATCAGACATTAATTAACAGAAGGCACTATTAACAATTAAAGATAAATGCTCAAAAATCAACTTGCTCCAAAAGACTTCAAAATTTCACCAGAGACTAAACATGACATAGGCAGCTCACAAAAATTTATTTCATGATTTTTGGAGTTATAAATAATTTTCTAAAAATCCAAAACCATCCATTTATTAATTAAAAGAGGGATTTTACATTTTTAAATTCTTGCAGAAAAGTCAAGTTTCATATTTTTCTAAAATACTACACAGCGCATGGAGCATACCATAAATTTATCAAGATTTAAGGAACAACAAATTAATTCACACAAAAAAGAGAAAACAGCACACTATTCACACTCTTTCAAAAAGGAAAAAGAAAAGAGCGCTGTGCTCCTTTCTCGCAGGGGCTCGGGCGAATCGCGGCGAGGCGGACAGCAGGGCTCGGGCGAGACGGAAACAAGCGTTTCGTCCGAGGCCTGGCCGGGAGGCTCGGGCGAAGCGGAGACAAGCGTCCGTCCGAGGCCTGGCCGGTAGGCTCGGGCGAATCGGAGACAAGCGTCCGTCCGAGGCCTGGCCGGTAGGCTCGGGCGAAGCGGAGTGGAAGCAGAGGCCGGGGCTTCGAGTGCTTACCACGGGTCGGAGGCAGGGCTCGGCTGCTTCGAGGGAGCGCGGTTCGCAGGCGTGCTCGAGGGTGTGGCTCGGGAACGTGCTCGAGGGTGAGGCTCAAGGGTGAGGCTCGACACGTGCTCGAGGGTGAGGCTCGAGGGCGAGGCTCGACACGTGCTCGAGGGTGAGGCTCGACACGTTTGAGAGATGCGGCTCGAGGAAGGAGACGGCCGCGGCGGCACTCCGGCGATTCGGCGACCCTGTACACCAGGCACGGCCACCAGTAGCCGGTTAGGAACGCAAGAAGGCAAGGAATGAAGATCAGAGGTCAGAGGGAGGAGAGGTGGAGCGACGGCGGCGGATTCCGTCGACCCGAGTCAGACGGCTTCTCACCGGCGCTGAGGAAGACGGACTTGCACTCGGCGGTGGGAGCTGGTAGCGGTGGAATTGAGGGGTTGGGGAGCTACGCGACGTTGAGGCGAAGCTACTGGGCTAGATGGTTGGGCGACGGAAGCTCTGGACTGGCCTGGCCACGGTGGCGGAGGGGATGAGGAGGTCTGCCGGCCGGCGGTCCCTTTTATAGGCACGGTCGGGGACGGTAGAGAGCACGGGATGGTGTGGATGAGCTCGGACGAGGCGTGCGCACTCGATTGCGAGCCGGCGGGAGGACGGGCGTGCACCCAGGGCCTGGGCGAAGGCTCGCCGGTGACGGCCACGCGGCGGCGACGCCCTGGGCACTGTAGGGGACGGGGGCGGAGGTCAGCGCTTGCGCGTGCGGGTGCGGCATGATGGCGCGGGCGCAGGCGACAAGTCGGGGGCGGGCGTGCGGCTGCCAGGCGCGCGTGGCGCAAGCGGCGCTGGCGCGCGGCCATGGCCGGGGCCCCCTCCTGCTCTGTGCCGGCTAGAGGTAGGGGATGAATAGGGCTAGGTCTAGGGTTTGACTTTCTGTATTTCGCAAATTACTCCCAAAACTTGAACTGCACGGGAAAAACTCAAAACACCAAAGTTGTTCAGAAAAAAGAGATCTACAACTTTGTCAAAAAGAATATTTTCAAAATTCAAATAGTTTTTGCACCACATTTGAAAATAGAAAAGGGAACACTTTTGGGATTTGAATAAATTCAAAATTACTTTTGATTTTACATTGAAAGTTGGAAATCTGCAAATATGAAAGTTGTTCCTTTTATCAAAACCTACAACTTTGCTAATATACCCTTTTTCTGAAACTCAATAGTTTTTAAATAAATTTTGAAAATTGAAAAGGGGACAAAAACTGGAATTTGAATGAATTTGGATTTACTTCAAACTTTGTACAGAAACTTGAAAATTTGTAAATACCAAAGTTGTTTCTCTTGGCCAGATCTACAACTTTGCTTTTGGGACCAACCTCAAATTTTGAATAATTTTTGAATTACAAAAAGAGGGATAAAATCTAGGGTTTGGAAATCAGGGTTTTGCAAAGGGATTTGAAATCTGATTTTGATTTTTGAACTTTGGCCAACACAACAAAACTTCAAGACATCCAACTGAACAAGAATTACACAAAGCTAGGCACAGAGGTGAAATTACCATTTTTGCCCTTATAGGAAGATTTGGGCTTTTAGGGTTTTTGAAAAGAGATTGCTACACAAGTACTAGGCAAACATAAATGCAAGGCAAGAATGATTAATGACTAATGATGATGACATGTCAAGTTAATTACAGTTAAACACCAGAGGTGTTACAACGGTCCAACACTAGGGTTAGTGAAGTAGGAAGAATACCAGTGTTGGGTTGGCTGCTCAAAAGAACGGTCAGTGTAAAAACCATTCCTAGCCTGCCTACGGGGAAAGCGATCACCACGCACAGGAAAACGTGGTCCGCTAAGGAAGGAGCGTCCATCGCGATAGTCAAAACACGGTGGAGGGAAACGCTCAACAAAGCCTCCGCCACGGGGTCTGTATCCTGCAAAGTCAGGACCCCGTCGGGCAACACCTCCCTGACGCCTAGGACCTTGAGGCACTGCACCTCCAGGCCTAGCAGCTCTCCTTGGAACTCTCCTCTGAACATTCGGCACATGTACATCATGGAAAGGATGGTACATGTCCAGATTGTTCATCTCCCTGGAACGGCGCTCCTCTCTCTTGTGCCTAAAGCAGAACTCACTCAAGTGTCCATCTCTCCCACAGTGCTCACAATGGTACCTCACCGCTCTCATAGGGGGTTGTTGGTACTCACGGTTGTGGGTGTGGATCACTTTGCCCTTCTGTGGCATAAGCTCCTCTCGGATAGGTGGCATTGTATCCAGCTTGTTTTTCAGGTGGTTGGGTTTGGGATGCCACACTTGGTTCTTGGGTGGAGCTCTCAAAGGTTCCTCAAGCACCCCGTCCTTGGTGTTAGGCTTGAGAGGTTCTTTGGGTGGAAGCTTGGTAAGCTTGGGAGTAGTGGTGGAGTTTGGCTTCTCACTCGGGTTAAGACCACTCGACTCTCCAATCTTCCCAAAAGCAGAAACATCAACACCCGGAGTAAAACCAACACCAGGGCGTCCAGCAACACGCTTAAACTACGCGATCATCATCCCAAGCTGCGGCTCATTGCAAGTCACCCATGACAAGATGGTCCGAAGGTATGTGTTTTCCTCCTCGGTTTGCATCTTGCCATGCTTCACATTGGCAATCTCCATCTCCAAAGCCTCGCACAAAGCACACCTAGTCACACAAGTGCTACCCGAGCTGGCCTTCTCAAGAGACTCAATCTTGGCATTCTTCTCTGCCAACTCGGTTTGCAAGCCTGGACAGGACTTGCACGCGCCCAACAACACGGGTCTAGCCCGGAGCTCATCCACCTCTCCTACCAAAGCAGCATACTTACCTCTCAAGGTGAGAAGGTCAGTCATGTGCTTGGTGCACATCTCGCACTCACCCTCCTCAGAAACGACCACGGTGGACCTAGCAAACTCAAGCTCCTTCACTGTGTCCTCCCACTTCTGCCTAAACTCCTTGCGCTCTCTAGCAGCACGCCTAAGCAGCTTGTCTTGACTAAGAAGCGCGGCAGTAAGTTTCTCGACCTCAGCAGAAAGCTCATCGGGGGTCTGAGATACCTGGGAGGTGTCATCATCGTCGTCGTCCCGAGGAGTGTCCTCCAGCTGGCTGTCGACCTCCTTGCCGAGGGCCATGGTGCAAAAACCCTCGTTGTCGGCGAAGAAGCAGAGGCCGTTCAGCTTGTCCTTGATCTTCTTCATCTCCTCGGACTCGTCGTCGCTTGAGCAAGCGGAGTCGTCATCTGAGTCGTCGACGTCGCTAAGCGTGGCAAAGAATGCACGCTGCTCAGCTTGGGCCTTCTCCAAGTACTTCTTCTTGATGTACTCCTTGTTGAAGCCGCCCTTCCACTTTGGCTTTGCGGGGACGTACTTCTCCTTGCGCTTCCCGGAGTCATACTTGTGCCCATGATCGCCCTTCCCAGATTGCTTGTTCTTCTTGGGACAGTTGGCGATGAAGTGGTCGGGGTTGCCGCACTCAAAGCATCCTGAGCGTCCTCCTCCGTGGCGACGGTTCAAGCGGTTGTTGTGAAACTGCGAGAACCGGTTGGCAAGTAAAGCCAACTCGTCATCCCCCAAAGACTCCAGCTGCTCCTCTGTGACAGAAAGAAGGGAAGAGAGTGCAAATCCTCCAGAGGGGTTAGCAGAAGAGCCAGAAACCAAAGCCATAGTCGGGCCAGAAGGATTTTCATAAGAAGCCCTCGACATGGCGTCAATCTCACTAGACTTGAGCTTACTAAAGAGCTCGTCGCATGTGAGGGTCTCATAGTTAGACGATTCGATGATCGCCTGGACCTTTGAGTCCCACACCGACCGATCGAGAGTATGCAAAAGTTTCAAAGCTCTCTCATGATCGTCGAAAGGCAACAACTCCTTGTTTGCTCTCATCTTGTTGACAATGACCTGAAAGCGAGCGAATAAACTTTCTATGCTCTCGCCAGGCATATGTCAAAAGTTCTCATACTCCCGCTCGTGCGACTCGTAGAGACGGGATTTGACTTGAGTGGTTCCCTCATGGAAGCGCACGAGGGTCGCCCAAATCTCACGAGCCATGGGGAGGTGAGAAACGCGATCAAACTCGGACATGCTCAAACAGGAGAAAAGAGCATTACGGGCTCGGCTATTGGCATCGTGCTCATCGATCTGAAGCTGAGAGACACGAGCAGCCAAGACAACGTAATTGGCCTTGTTGCAAATCTCCCAAACAGAAGAGCCCATGCTCTGGAGATAGGCCGACATGCGTATCTTCCAATACGCATAGTTCGTCCCATCGAAAAATGGCGGTTTGCCCACGCCGCGATCCATGTCGCCTTCTGTGGATCTGGAACCGGCTAAGGTGGAAGATCCTTAACCTACCCCGATACCAATTGAAGGACCGAAAATGCTACTAGAAAGCGACCAGAAGGGGGGTGAATGGGAGCTTTAAATTTCTTTTCAGAAACTTTAAAACTTTGTTCCGAAAATCAACCCCAAGAGCAAAACCGATGCATGTGATGTCCATGACCCAAGAGAATGGGTGGATGTTCCCTATGAACACAGCGGGACACCACAAAAATTCTCTCGCCCTAGTTCACGCAGGTCAACTAGTCATAGGATGAACACAACCAAGCTATTTTGTAAAGCGAGAGGCCCGATTTCTGTAGAGCACGAAGTCAGGAATCCAACGCAACAAGCGGATCTCAAATCTAAAGTCAGACAAACAAACTGCGGACGAGACTGCGTGAACTCAGCAGCATCAGACGCTGGCAGCGTCCGATGTCAAAGCACCGGACGCGTCCGATGCAAACTGGACACTTTTGAAACCTTACTAGACCTGCATCGGACGCTGTGAACAGTGCAACCCTAGCGTCCGATGCTCGACCCCTGGCGCGTCCGATGGCAACGGACGCTCCAATGGTCAGCGTCCGATGCTCCTTTAAAAGCACAAACAAATGACACATGGCACCGGATGCTCCGATGTGATGAACACAGCGTCCGATGGTAACGAGTTCAACGTCCGATGGTCCCGATACTGCTCTGTTCTTCTGCGAAATCCACTCGATCTCCTCTGAATCAAAAGCACTAAATCTTAGACTTGGTATGAGGAGTTTCAAGGAGGTTAGTGAGCAATCCCATGTGAATCTTGGCTTGCATCTAACCCAAAATCGATGGATTGGAAGAAATCGGGACTAAGGGAGCAAAAACCGATCCAAAACAAAAATCAACCGATCTACTAGGTCGTGAGGTTAGAGATGAATTCCTTCGGTGGAAAGAAGTGCCTCACGATCTAGAACAACTTGGTTCAAAAGGATTTCCAAAAGACGCACCGAGCAAAGAGATCGATCGATGGGGAAAACGTGGAGAAAAGCAATCCACGAAGAACACTAACAAGACGCGAATCACAACCACAAATTTGCAACCGTGTGGCTACCACACGCTACAATAGTGAGATTACGGTCTCACTTCCTCAAAATCTCACGGGCACAGAGGTATTGTTCTCTTCTCTGTGGATCTCAGGTTCGCTATAGCAGGGAATGGGAGAGCAGGAAACCCTAGAAGGAAAAGAGCAAATGACTGAGATGGTTTGGGAGGTGGGTGTCTCCCCCTACTTATCCTAATTCTAATTCCCACTCTACCCCTAGTTATTTACAGAGCGACCCAACCAAACCCTAAGGCTATCCTGGACCAACTCGAAGATGATGCTGATCCGACGGCCACGCCCGCACAACTGGTAGCGTTGCCTCGACGCAACCTCACCGATTGCCGCCACGTGCCGCCACTGCTCTGCTCGTCCTTTTTCCCAGACCCCGCCCCCGGTTTTGTGGCCGAAACCAGGAAACCAGGCCTTCAAGTCTAGCCCCCGGTTTTGTGGCCCAAACCAGGAAACCAGCCGCCCATCGCCTGAGTTTTGTGGCGCAAACTCAGAAACCCGCCATCGCCTAGGTTTTGAGACCCAAACCTGGAAACCGTCCTCAGCTCGAGTTTTGTGGCCCAGACTCGGCAAACCCGCAGCACCCAGGTTTTGTGGCTCAAACCTGGAAACCGTCCGCCCGAGTTTTGTGGCCCAAACTCGGAAATCGTCCACCCGGTGGTTTTTCTGTGGCTCAACCACCAAACCGAGGCTGTAGAGGGGATGCACCGCCCGTGCACCCCGTCCACCGACATGTGTCCCCAGGTCCTCGACCCGAGTGACACCATGCCCCGCAAGTCTCCGCTCGTCGCTGTCCCAGGCTGTCAGCCACCACAGCTGATCCTCAGGCCACCGGTCCCTCAGTCCAAGCCTCACGTCCGCCCTTCACCGCTCCCGGTCCGTCGGCATGGCACGTCTCTACTTGACCTTCACCTTGCCCTCGATCACTGTCTCCGTGCTCGACACCTGCACAACACAAGCCAAAGAACATGCGATCAAACCCGTTGACAATCACTCATCACTCGAGACTCGGCATACACCCATGTATCCGCAAGCTCGGCAAGCTAGCCGAGTTGGGGTCCATGAAGAAGGAACATACAAACAAGCATGATTAAACTAATCTAAAACCTGCATCTGCCGCACGACACCTAGTTTTATCAAAGCTCAAACGTCATTGACATGCATGAACCCACAACATGTAACAACCTAGATTGGAAATCGATTCGGCCATCATGATCATGCAATTATTGGGACACAAGTAAACTTGTAAAGCAAGGCCGAACCAAGATCAAACTAGATTGGGCAAGAGAGTGTTGCAAAATTAATTAAAATGTGCAACACATGATAACTTAATGAATCTATTAGATCTTGACAAATCTAATAGAGCCGATAACTATCTTGCTTTTGCTAAACATATGAATAAACGCCTGCCGCACGGTATCTACCCATAAGTAAAGCATAAGCGAAGACTTCTTGATCACTAACAAGGGTCCACCGCACGACCATTGAAAACAAACAAGACTACTTGCATCATATCTAAATCCACTGCATGATACTAGACATGACAACAAGGTTGTCGGGACTTACGGAGGTCGACGGATCGATGATTCCTCTCGAAGAACTCGACGACACGACTAAGGACTCAAAGATGGCACAAAGCCGGTTTTGTATTGATATGGTTGTGAACTCCTTTTACAATGGTCGAGGGTTTATATTTATACCCTGGACGAAATATGAGTCCTAGACGATTATGACTTACACAATGAAATTTGGAAAGATACAAATCCTATTCCTACTCTTCTCGGCGTTCTCCATTGTCACGTATCTTCTCGTGCAAGTCAGTTTTACTTGCCATATCCATTTCCCGAATGGAGCCACCGTTTTCGCAAAACAGCCGACCGCATAGACATCTGCCAAAACTCCGAAGGCAAACCATCCACCTGGTTGTTCACTGAATCCCTTTCTCACTGTTGGCTGGGTCCACTTGTCATTTTCTTGATCCGCTTGATTAGCCGATCTTCAATGATTTTGTAATTCTCCAAACCATAGCCATCTTTAGTAAAATTCGGCTTACTTCTTCCTTAGTCCAAATTTTGGTGTAAACACATGCCCCCTAATTTTGGGATAAATATTTATTCCAAAATTCTTTCTTCAACCGACGCGGAGCCTTCAGAAATGTCCAATCTCGTGGGAATGCCTTAATTGCTGTACTTGCTGATTCATCTCCCGATGCACCTTTTGGGGTTCTTTTAAGTCTCTCTTCACCCTGTTTCGGCTTGTGCATTCTGAACTCCCCTGCTTCAATCTCAAAAACAGAAAACACCCCTCTCTCCTGTCATCTTCCAATCTAGAGGATGTCTTCCGCAGCGAGCTGGCACAGCTCTGAGCTTGGTGCTTCTAACACCTCTAAGAGAAGGTTGCTCTTTTCTCCCTTTTCTCTTGTTTCAAAACGAAGCAGCCGTCCTTACTTTATTACTTCCATTTAGGAGGACCGACGATGACCTCCCCAAGGACTTGACTCAGAAGGTCATAGACCTTCAATTTGATCTAGAGGGGAAGGATCGGGAGATTACCCAAATCTCTCAGGAGTGTGATGCCGCTCGTAATCGGGCCACCGGTAAATATTTTTTCATCACTTCTTTCCTTGTTCTCCCTTCCTGCCTTTACTTACTCTTCCTCCTTTCAGCTCTGGCAGCCAAACTTCATGCCCTCGAAGCCGCCGTCACCAAGCTTGCCATCACGGCCGACGTGACGGGTACGACGCCCCTGAAGCGGGTGAATGAGGTTAACAGAATCCTCCCCGACATCTCTAGGGCCGGCATGGGGTACGGCGCGACGCTCGCCTTCATCGCCGTGCGTATTCATTCCGGCCCTGATTATCGTAGATTTGATGTCTGCGAGCGAGAGCTGGAGGATAGGGTAGAATACTCTGTAGATGATATGAAGGAAGCTGGAACAGATCTAGCCGACTCTTTTGATCATTTTCTCCCGATTAGGTGTAGGATGGGGTGGATGAACTGACCGTCCTTATTGTAATCTTGCATCCCCTTTCTTTGTAAATAAAAAAGTCTTTCGGTCTGATCTCCAAAATCAATCTGTGACTCATCCTTCAAGATCAATGTGTGTTCTGCTTTGTGTATCAGCCATAATTTTATCTTTACCCTAGCAGCGATGCACATTACATCGGCTATTGCTGATAATCATGCTGATTATCCCCGTCCTGCAAGTAATTGCTATAATCGGTCATTTTAGATTCGAAGTTCCAGCCTTCTCTTAATTTTCTGATCTATGATGACATCAGGGTAGTCTTTCTCAAGGAACTTCTCTGTTTTCAGCTTTCTGTCCTCAGTACCAATCGGTAATATGAGTTTCCAAACAATCAGCCGAAACTGAACAACTCTTAGCCGAATCTTATCGGCTTCCTGATGCTAGGGTCATGACCTCCTCTAACCATAAAAAATCCAGCCTGGCCCAATAACGGCCCACAAACTGTGAAAAATTCTACTCTGATGTTTGATTTCCAGTTGTGCAAGCCTTGGTTCATAAATATGACCCTACACAGGCTATCACTCTTGTCTCTAGCCAAACAGTTTGACTCGCAAACTCTCCACTTCTCGGCTTCTAGCTCAAACTAAAGAGAAAGTCCTTCGCCTGTGTTTTCATCAATGGCAGGCAACGGCGACCACGGCAGGCATCCTATCGGAGACGAAGCAGGAAGAAGCCGAGAATCAACTCACCGGCATTATGGGTAAAAAATTGATTTCTTGCCCCCTTGCGGTAGCTTTCCTTGTTCATCTATTCCTGATTCGTTGTCCACTCCCCTTCTAGGGTGGGATCTTCCTCCAGCCAAGCTTGGGTTCCTCTTCCAGAAATGGTAGCTCCAATAGCTTCTCTCAATCTTTTCCCTAAGCCATCAGATTCTGAGTTTGATGATTCACTCCAGCAGACCCTTTTGGATGCCCTTTGGTACCGCGAGGAAAGGGATAAGGCCTAGAAGGAACTGGAAGATGTATCCAAGAAGCATGGCATTGAGGAAGCTGAATGGGCAGACCAACGGAAACAGCTCTGCAGCATCATTACAGGTTAGCAGAGTCTTGGTCCTCTTCTTCTGGTTGAGCTTGCCTTGCCTGATGCATCCCTTCTTCTTGCTAGCCCTTTCTGCAGAGAATGACCGTCTAAAAATGGCAGTGAACAAAATTGCCATCAAGGTGAATGCTCATGGGGATTCAGCTGAAACTCGTCTTGATGCTGTGGATGGCCGCATAGATCAGGCTGTCATCCAAGGTGTGCATGCTGGGGTTTCCCTCGGGCTAGCGGCAATGAGTTCTTGGACCAAAGAGGACTACTCCTCTCTACCAGTTGGTTTCGCAGATGGATACCTGGATGAAATGGAAAACATTGAAGATTATGATGACCATGCCGCTGCTATTGCCGAAACTATTGACCCGCAATCTATTCTGAACAAATTGTTCCAAGGGTGGTCTGTACTAGGACAGATTTGTGAATGAAGTTTGTAACAGATAAAACATGTTCTTCTCTAAATAATGTCTATTTGTATCTCTTAATCTCCTCAGTGATTCTTCCTGATTGCAACATCTTTTCAGAGAAACGTTTCCCGAACGCATGACGTCATTTTAGCCAACTAGATCTCGTTTTTGTCGTGTCAAGGCGCTCGACATCTTACTTACTGCACTTCACCTTTCTCTCTTCCCGATAAACCTGCTAACTGACAAACGCTAGGGTCACCAAAGTCATGAACATTTTTTGTGCTAAAGACGATATAAACAATATCGGCCAAATTTCAAATTCTTGGAATATTTTTTCTGCTAAAGGCGATGCTTTACATCGGCTATCTTTGTATACAAATATTCTTGAATCTGCCTCACATACAATTACCACGCGTTTGGCTTTTAACAAGTAGTGACGAAGCTTTAGCTCATAAGCAACACATATATAAACAAAAAATTCTCCCATAGCCGAATACCCGTCTCTGGGTCTAACATTTTTGGCTAAGGCAAGCTATTTCTCATCTTTTCCTTTAAATTTATTATAAGGGCCGATCCTATCATTAGGCTATCGGGCGCCACGTACAACTTGAACAGATTTACCAAGTCGTGAAAGTGCCTTTATATATTCTTCAATTTCATCAAAAGCTTTCTGTTGTACGTTACTTCACGTGAACTCTTGATCCTCCTTTAGCTTCGGCAATGGAGAAATAGGAAGAAAACCTTTCAAAAGGTTTATCAATTATAATCCGAATCAACTTGCATATATTGGTCTTGTTTCGGCTTCATCGCCAACACTTTATTCCTTATCAGCCGATATGAAACCTGGTCTCAACTTTACTCCATTACCACCAGTCGAATTATTTATTCAAAAATTGCTCTGAGAACCGATTGTTTGAATCAGTTGTTGGTCCTTGTCAAAAACGTTCACAGGACCTACTTCTCAAACTCTTCCAGAAAAGCACTCGACACCATCGTATTCCCAGTAGATAGGTTCTGCGGTAGCAACACTCACTGAATCATCAGCATGGACAATTTCGATATCATCTCCAATCCACTGGATGAGGAATTGGTGCATAGTTGACGGTACACAGTAGTTTGCATGTATCCAATCCCTTCCTAAGAGCAAACTGTATGCTCCCTTGCCATCGATGACGAAGAAAGTAGTAATCAAAGTCTTTGACCCAATTGTTAACTTAACGTGAACTGCTCCTCGAGTATCAGAAGAATTACCAGCAAAGTCTCTCAACACCATGTCGGTCTTCAATAGTTCCTCACTTGCCATCCCAAGCTTTCTGAAGGTAGTATATGACATGATATTTATGGCAGCTCCTCCATCAATAAACATTTTGGTTAGTGGCTTGCCATTAACATACCCCCTCATATAAAGTGGCTTCAAGTGTCGATGCATAGCTAGTTTATCAAAAACCGCCCGTTGAGCCAAAACAAGATGAGCTAACAGATCTTGGAATTCATCTTCGTCAAAATCTGAATACACTTCCTCTTGGACATCTTGATCTTCAGGGGCTATGAATTCTGATGGAAGAAAGAAAGCCATGCATGCATCAGCCGAACGATCACCCCCATCAGGCTTCTCTTTAGGACGCTAAATTTGTTTTGTCTTGGCGCCTGCTTGTGCCAATTCCCTGTTTCATAGGCGTTGTACTCTCTTTTTCTGGCTTTTCCTCAATCCTGGTGGACACCACTGTCCTTTCTGCCAGACATACTCGTGGTATTCTTCTTCTCCAGTGCGAGCCCAACTTCGATCGGCAAATCCTCTTCCTTGCCGATCCTCGGAATTACTTATTTTTAAGCGCCGATCGTCCTCGGGGATTCGTGCCCCAAGCCTTTCATGGATCGAACGGCGGTTGACTCGAGACTGCCTATATTCAGAATATTTATCACTGCATTCAGGGCAGTTGTTCTTAGCAGGCAGCTTCAAGCCTTCATTCCAACAATACTTGAAGAATGAGCACTCCCAATGAGACTGCTCTTGCTCCCTCATATATTCTCGCTCCTCTCGGTATATTTCCTCTTCATACCTCTATTGCTTCTTTATAAATTTTTGCTCCTCATAAAACCTTTGCTTCTGGTACCGTTCCTGCTCCCGACGCCATTTATTCAATAAAATACGCGTTGTGACCCTGGGCTTGGAGGCTTCACCCCTTTCAGTTCGGCTATTCTGAAAATGAACTTGTTCCCAAAATTCTTCATTTGTAATTTGCCGATCAGGGTCAACAGCACTAGCTTCTCTCGCTCTATCAGAGGTTAACACCTTCATCTTGCTTTTGCCCCTGGGGTTAGCTGCATTAACCATATTAATAGAGAGGGACACGACATTATGTCCAAAAGGGTTACCATCAACTTTCATCTTTCCATCAAACCTCAGATGTCCATCCTGGATAGCTTTCTGGATCCGCACTCTGAACACTCGGCAATCGTTTATAGAGTGAGATCTGGTATTATGGAAACCATAATATTTCTTATCTTTGACCCCCTCGGGGTGCAGCATGGGATGACCTTGAGAACATATATGATGAATGATTGACTTTGGTGAGGAAGGTTTGAGGCTTTGCCCGGTTTAGTCTATATATCGCTATGCGCTTATTGTTTATGACTAACCGGTGGTGCGAGTTGTGTTGTGTTTATGTGTTGGCATGTGTGTGCAACATGTGTCTCTTGGCTGTGTTGATGTGCAGGTGTGGAGCTCGGAGACAGTGGTCTATGGCGAGGTGAAGGTCAAGTAGAGACGTGCCGTGCCGACGGACCGGGAGCGGTGAAGGATGGGCGTGCCATGCGGCGGACGTGCCATGCCGATGTACCTAGAGCGGTGAAGGGCGGACGTGAGGCTTGGACCAACGGACCGGAGGGCCAGAGGACCAGCTGTGGTAGCTGGCACGTGGCATCGGCGAGCAGGAGCACATGGGGATATGCGGTGCATCGGCCGAGTCGGAAGGAAGATGATGGCGTCGTGGCACTTGGCGGGAGGTCGGACACGGGCTTGCGTGCGGTGCAAGTGCCGTCGGCCGAGTCAAGGAGGATGGCGAAGGTGTTGTGCCCGGCATGGAGGCTGGACATGCATCGGCATCGGTGCCGGTACTCGGGGTGTGCGAACCACATCCCGTCTTCGGTGCGGGTTCGGTAGCTGAGCCTCAAAAGGCTACCATCGACGGTTTCCAGGTTTGGGCCTCAAAACCTGGGGTGGCCGGTTTTTGAGTTTGGGCCTCAAAACTCGGGGTGGACGGTTTCCAGGTTTGGGCCTCAAAACCTGGGCTTGCGGGTTTCCGAGTTTGGGCCACAAAACTCGGGGTGGACGGTTTCCAGGTTTGGGTTTCAAAACCTGGGCTTGCGGGTTTCCGAGTTTGGGCCACAAAACTCGAGGTGGACGGTTTGCCAGGTTTGGGCCTCAAAACCTGGGCTGGCGGGTTTCCTGGTTTGGGCCTCAAAACCAGGGGGTGGTCCGAAAGGACGGTCGACGCGTGGCGGCGTGGAGAGGCTGGCGCGGCGGCGAAGCTATCCACGAGGGAGGCGCGGCGGTCGACGTGACGGCACGTGGCGGCATCAGGGAGGCCGCGTCGAGGCGAAGCTACCGGATGTGCGAGCGTGGCCGTCGGATGAAGATTGACCGGACTCGACAGTTTTACCCCTAGGGGGTATTTGGGTCGAGTGCTTAATGTAAGGGCGTTTGTGTCATTTGGACGTGCGCCTATATATAGATGGAGGGGGTTGCTAGGGCAGGAATCCTTGGAATCCCGGGAGGACGGTGTCACTCTCATTTTGCGTCACTACAAGAAATCTGTCATCTTATGACAATTATACCATGACATATGACCAAATAGTCACTAATTTGATCAGTTTATGACTTTTTTCGTGAAGCCAGCTCAACTTAGTGACTTTAATTAATGCATGTCATAAAAAATGTTTTAAGACTAGTAGAATGGTACACTATGACTTTATTTGCCATGTCATAAAGACTATTTTTACTATTGTCATAAATCTATGACTAATATGGTGAGTCATAAATTATTTGATTGATTTTTAAAAACATTATAATCCAAGGTGGCATATGGATCCATTTGGCAAACCGCCACCTTATTAAGTGGGTTCCACATTTTTTCTTTTTCTCATGTATATGTATTCAGCCTAGCCTGATATTTTTGTTTTCTTTTTTCATGTATGTATTCAGTCCAGCACATTCGAAATTGTCTGCAGGTGCCCACCGAACATGGCCTGGCCCAGTACTGTGTTCGCTGGCCCATTCAAAAATCTGAGAAATGTGTAACAAAAAATCTGCACCCGCATGGATTCGAACTTGGAGTGCTTGATGGCCTGTTTGGAACGTAGGAATTTTTCCCCGTTTCTGCGTTTTTCGTGTAAAATTGAACTGATTCCTGTGAAATTCGTGCGTTCCAAACAGGCACTAAGTACCTCAAGCGAGGTCTCAACTATCAACCACCGAGCAATAGCAATGTTTTTGTATGTTGTTCTGGTATCTTTTTTTATATTATATTTATTTGTGCTTTAATTATCGAAAATTGCAAAATTTAAACGGCCGCGGGGAATCAAACCAGAGCCGGTTGGTTTTAGAGAGGGATGGCTCAACAACTGAGCTACAAAGCGAATTGTGCTTCAATTTGTAGTATGCCTATTATATATATGTATAAATCTGTGCTTGTTCCTCAAATTAGCGATTCAGTTAGTTGGTCTTTGTATGATTCCTTGCTACTCCGATTTAATGCCTAACAAAAATAATTTTTTGATTTTGTTCTCCAATTTGGTGTTCTGATCCAAACAATAATTTGGTGTACTCGTCACGGAGATGCTCTAATATGGCAGTTTTACGGGATGAGAGGTGGGATTGAGAGACTGTTGGAGATGCTCTTAGCTCATATATACTAATGTCAGTGTATTAAATGAACATACCTAGCCTAGGCTCTGTTTGTTGAGCAAGAAGTCGTTTCGGCTGATTCGTATGACTATTTTTTTATGAGAGAAAAATACTGTTTTATGACTGATTTGTATGGATTAATGCTAGCATAGTAGCTCAAATGACACGTCTTGAGTTTGATTCCTATCAATAATCATTTTTTAGTTTTTTTTCTATATTTTTCAAAATTCCGGCTAATCTATTCCAAAAACAGTAGTAAATTCACACTTTACTATTCACAATTTAATTTTCAATAATATCAAAAAACAATAATATAATTTTACAGTTTATCCGTTTGAATACTATACTATTCATGTAAAATACAGTTTTCACTTTATCTCATCCGACTTCTTGCTAGGTCAACTTGTCTGACTTTTTAGGTCAACATGTATATTGTTTAACATGATGTGTAGTTTAAGTTGGGGTTACTTTCTAAAACTACATAGAAATTCACTTAAATCGTAGAAAATAACAAACTACGTCAAATTTTCTTGAAAATCGTAGACAACACTTCCTAGCTAGTCTAATTTATTTTGGAGCAATTTATGAAAACAAATCATACACATCAATAATCATGAAAAGTGTAATACAATGAAGATTAAAATGAAAAACATTAGACTGTGTTGGGCCTCAAAATCGCATCCAGTTTCAGCCCGAATCAAGTCCTCCCCATCTTAACCATTGGATCTTAAAACGAACGGCCGATATACAACTTCCTTGAAATAAAAACCATGGAAACCCTGCCCACGACCCCTCTTGCCAAATACCGCCGCCACACCCGCACGCACTCACTCCCTTGCCTCCATGGCCCCAACGTTGGCGATTCTCGACTCCCGAGCGCCGCTTGTCCACCTCGCCTCCTGCCGCCCCCTATGCCGACTTGCTCCCTCCGCCCTTCAGCTTCTCCTCTAGTAGCGGGCTCCTCCGAATCAGGAAGCAAGCGTGCAGCACATCGCCAGATCCGCTCGCCGCCGGCCACACCGCGCAGCATGCCTGGACACGGCCTGGTGAGAGAGCAAGCGTGCAGCATGTCTGGACACGGCCTGGTGAGGATGTTAGTGAATATATTCTAGAATGTTCAGTTGTTGATATCTCCTTTGCATGCGTAACTAACCTGGACTTGTATACGGCGGTGGAGATAGAAAATAGGAGTTTGTTGTAACAGAATGAATCTCCACCACCGGCTCTCCAGATAGTTCTATGCACCACTATGTAAAGCCACGGCCAGGGCTGTTCTGGCTAATTGAGATTAACACGCAAAATGTCAACCCGAGATTGGGCTCTGACGGTTCCACCTTCGAAGCCCTCTGATTACTTTGACATGGTATTCGGAGCCACAAAACAGTAGATTGAATCCACAAGATCGTTGTCTTCAAGCTCCGCCATGGCAAGCTCCTCCTTGACAAATGACAAGAATCCTCTTGGAGGGCATGTCGTGTCCGAGAAGCTGACGAAGACAAACTATGCATCATGGAAAGCCCAGGTGCGCGCTGCTGTGAGGGGTGCACAGCTTCAGGGGTTCCTCACGGGCGACGCCAAGGCTCCTGCTCAAGAAATCGTCGTCAAGGGAGATGACAAAGAGGAGAAGAGGCCCAATCCTGAGTTCGCGCGATGGGACGCCCAAGACCAACAGGTTCTTAGTTTCATTTTGTCGAACCTCTCTCCTGCCATCCTATCCCAGGTCAATGCCAGCCAAACAGCAAGCGAGGCCTGGAGGATCATTGAAGGGATATTTGCATCACAGTCCCGTGCGAGGGCTGTGAACGTGCGCATGGCGCTCTCATCCACCAAGAAAGGCAGCATGACTGCCACAGAGTACTTCACCAAGATGAAGAACCTCGGCGATGGGATGGCTGCTGCAGGACGGCCGCTCAAAGATGACGAGATCGTGGAGTACATCCTCGCCGGGCTAGATGAAGATTTCACCTCGTTCGTCTCTTCCCTATTAACTAGGGTTGAGCCGTTATCACTTGATGATTTATTTTCGCAGCTCCTTGCATTCGAGACCCATCTCAAACTTATCCATGGTGGACGGCAGAACCACGGCGGCTCAGTAAATTACTCGGGCCGTGGGTGTGGCGGCTCACGTGGCCGCTTCTCAAGTCGAGGGCGCGGCCGCGGGCAAGCCAGAGGAGATGGCAGCTCGGGCTTCAACCAGAACAGCCGTCAAGGCGGCAATGGTGGCCGCGGTGGTGGCTACAATAGAGGGAACAACAACGGCTACAATCAGCGCGGCTCGTACAACTACAACGATGACAAGCCGCTCTGCCAAGTATGCTTCAAACTGAACCACACTGCTACAGACTGTTGGCATCGGTTTGAGGAAGACTTCGTCCCCGACAAACGTCTAGTTGCTGCTGCCAATCGTAGATCAGGCGCTGACTCTCCGTGGTACATAGACACGGGCGCTTCTGATCATGTCACTGGGGAGCTTGAGAAGCTGCACATCCGCGACAAGTACTACGGTACAGATCAAATCCACACAGCGAGTGGTTCAGGTATGAGCATTAGTCATATTGGGCATGCTACTGTTCACACCCCTAGTAATTGTGATATTCATCTACAAAATATTTTCTATGTTCCTGAAGCAAACAAAAATTTGATATCAGTCCATCGTCTTGCTACTGATAATAATGCCTTTCTTGAGTTTCACCCAAA
Source organism: Coix lacryma-jobi var. lacryma-jobi (assembly GCA_009763385.1). Taxonomy (NCBI): domain Eukaryota; kingdom Viridiplantae; phylum Streptophyta; class Magnoliopsida; order Poales; family Poaceae; genus Coix; species Coix lacryma-jobi. Next base: position 19,848,888 of record CM019824.1, read on the forward strand.
CTATTTTTTGGTAAAGGATCAGGACACGAAGAAAGTCATTCTTGAAGGGAAGTGTCGCAATGGCCCTTACCCCTTTTCCACATCATCCAATAAAGAAGTCCATGCAGCTACCAAAGTTTCTTTTGATCGGTGGCACAATCGTTTGGGTCATCCTTCGTCAGTTATAGTCAAGCAAGTTATCAATAGAAATAAACTCCCTTGTTTAGGTGAGGCGTCTAGCACTTCAGTTTGTGATGCCTGTCAGCAGGCAAAGAGTCATCAACTTCCCTACTCTAGATCCAATAGCAAATCTAAATTTCCTTTAGAACTTATTTTCTCTGATGTCTGGGGTCCAGCTGTTGAATCTGTAGGGAGATATTGCTATTATGTAAGTTTTATTGATGACTTTAGTAAGTTTACTTGGGTATATCTTATAAAGCACAAGTCTGAAGTGTTGCATAAATTTCAAGATTTTCAGGCTATGGTAGAACGACAATTTAATAGAAGAATCCTAACTGTCCAAAGTGACTGGGGAGGAGAATATGAGAGGCTTAATTCATTCTTCACTAAAATTGGGATTGTTCATCACGTCTCATGTCCACATACACACCAACAAAATGGTGATGCAGAACGAAAACATCGACACATAGTCGAAGTTGGTCTCTCACTTCTTGCACATGCATCCATGCCCTTGAAATATTGGGATGAGGCATTTATTGCTGCTATTCATCTTATCAATCGTATACCTAGCTGTGTTATTCAATTTAGCACTCCCCTTGAGCGTCTCTTTAATGAGAAACCTGATTATGCATCAATGCGCACTTTTGGGTGTGCATGTTGGCCTCACCTAAGACCCTATAATAATCGCAAACTTCAATTCCGATCCAAGCAATGTGTTTACCTTGGATTCAGCACATATCACAAAGGGTTTAAGTGCCCAGATGTAGCTTCAGGACGTATCTATATTTCCCGAGATGTGATCTTTGATGAGATGGTATATCCATTCTCCCATCTTAATCCTAACGCTGGTGCTCGGTTGCGTACTGAAGTAATACAACTTCCTCCAAAAGTTTGGGTCCCTAGCACTTTCTTTAGGGGTGAACCAGTGGCTAACCCAAATACTAATGACTCATCTAACCACAATGTTGAGCCATCTGTGCAGCAGGAAGAAAGTTCGGTTGAAAATGGTGCAGGAAATGGATTAGGAGAGCCCCTGTACGCAGCAAATAATGATCCCTTGCCAAGCGTGGAGCACGAGGATGATACTCGCCCAGCTCAACAGGAGGCTGACACGCTGCCGTTGTCAGCATCCGGCGCGCTACAACTCGGCGTCGACACACGCTCGCACCTAGGGCGCTCTGCTGCGATCGAGGGGGACACGGTTCCTGCCGCCGCTACTACACCTGCGCAGCCTGAAGACACCACGCCTGGATCTCCTGCGCCTATGCCAAGAACAAGATTGCAACATGGTGTTCGCCGCCCTAAAATTTACACTGATGGGACTGTTAGGTATGGACTTTTCTCCACTTCCGGTGAGCCAAATAACTTAGATGAAGCGTTGACCAATCAGAATTGGAAACAAGCCATGCAAGTAGAATATGATGCTCTAATGAAAAATAAAACTTGGCATTTGGTTCCTCCACAAAAAGGTATGAACATAATTGGATGTAAGTGGGTTTACAAGGTTAAAAGAAAGGCAGATGGTAGTTTGGATAGATACAAGGCGAGACTGGTAGCAAAAGGCTTTAAACAACAATATGGTAGTGATTATGAGGATACATTTAGTCCTGTGGTAAAAGCAGTAACAATAAGAGTTGTCTTGTCTATTGCTGTTTCTCGTGGCTGGAGTTTGAAGCAACTTGATGTACAAAATGCCTTCTTACATGGTTATCTTGATGAAGAAGTTTATATGCAGCAGCCTCCAGGTTTTGAGGACAGGACCAAACCAAAATATGTTTGCAGGTTGGACAAGGCCCTTCATGGACTTAAACAGGCCCCTCGTGCTTGGTACTCTTGCCTTAGTGCAAAGCTGATCAAGCTAGGATTTTATGCATCCAAGGCAGACACCTCACTGTTCTTTTATAGCAAAGGTGATGTTACCATATTTATTCTAGTATATGTGGATGATATTATTGTGGCTAGTTCTACAGAGAAGGCCACCGTTGCTTTGTTGCAAGATCTGAAGGAGGAGTTTGCACTTAAGGATTTAGGGGAACTTCATTATTTTCTAGGCATTGAGGTAAACAAGGTACATGATGGTATTATCTTAACCCAAGAAAAATATGCTGCAGATTTGCTTAAAAAGGTAAATATGGCTGACTGTAAACCAGTAACTACACCTATGTCATCGAGTGAAAAATTATCATTATATGAGGGTACTCCCCTGGGTCCAAAAGATGTAACAAATTATAGAAGTGTGGTAGGTGCTTTGCAGTATCTTACCCTTACTAGACCTGACATAGCATTTGCTGTGAATAAAGTCTGTCAGTATCTACATTCTCCCACCACTGTTCACTGGGAAGCAGTGAAGAGAATCCTAAGGTATATCAAGCAATGCACTCGGTTGGGGTTGAGTATACATAAGTCCAGATCAACATTATTAAGTGCATTTTCAGATGCTGACTGGGCTGGAAATATAGATGACAGGCGTTCCACAGGTGGGTTTGCAGTTTTCTTGGGATCAAATTTAGTATCCTGGAGTGCAAGGAAGCAACCCACTGTCTCAAGGTCTAGTACAGAGTCTGAATATAAAGCAATTGCCAATGCTACAGCAGAGGTTATGTGGATTCAGGTTTTATTATATGAACTCAAGGTTGACTGCCCAAGAGCAGCAAAACTCTGGTGTGATAATGTTGGTGCTATATATTTATCAGCTAATCCAGTGTTTCATGCCAGGACCAAACATATTGAAGTGGACTATCATTTTGTGAGAGAACGAGTCACAAGAAAACTTCTTGATATAGATTTTATCTCTTCAGGTGATCAAGTTGCAGATGGCTTTACCAAACCTCTGCCTGTTCGGTCTCTTGAACAATTCAAATGCAATCTCAACCTATCGAAGTTGTGATTGAGGGAGGATGTTAGTGAATATATTCTAGAATGTTCAGTTGTTGATATCTCCTTTGCATGCGTAACTAACCTGGACTTGTATACGGCGGTGGAGATAGAAAATAGGAGATAGAAAATAGGAGTTTGTTGTAACAGAATGAATCTCCACCACCGGCTCTCCAGATAGTTCTATGCACCACTATGTAAAGGCACGGCCAGGGCTGTTCTGGCTAATTGAGATTAACACGCAAAACGTCAACCCGAGATTGGGCTCTGACGGTTCCACCTTCCAAGCCCTCTGATTACTTTGACAGAGGAAGCAAGCGTGCAGCATGCCTGGTAAGGAAACGCCCTTTCCTAATACACATCCTCTTGACTGAGTTCCATTGATTTTTTGAACGACTCATTTCAATTGGTGGAACGCAGTCACATGGTGGTAGAATCAGCGCAGTGGACACAGCCGCTTGGCTGTTTGGCACTTCCTGCGTGCCGTGCAAAGCAATGGAACACAACACTCAGCAACAGCAGGTTGTTACTAATTTCGAGTCCTCCATTATTTATTTTTCAATTATTCGTAACCAAAATATGAAACTACTCTAGAAAAATAGAGACCCTCAAGATGCTGCAGTGCTCATTTTGTGTTATTCCTGCTCAAATGTTTCGATGTGCATTAGACAGATGATAGGAGCATTAATAATATCCTAAAATTTTCAGTTCCTATCCTCTATGTTGGTGTCCTTGCCTAGTTATCTGTTTTTTTTTTGAACTTTCAGATTGACATGTGTGATGGTTTCTTCTTAGATCTCTCTGATAATATATGTTTTGTTATCCAATTTACTCAACATTCTTCGTACCGTGTAGATATTGTATTTGGTTATGTCAGAGAAGGTTCAGCCTATAGCTATCAATGTAGTCATAACAGTAACATGTATATATTTGCAGGTTCTGGTTATAGCCTTATCATGTTTTTGTTTGTTGCGATCCTGATTCCTGTCTGAACCACACTTTCTGTGTGTTGCAATCCTGCACAGGAAGTGGCAGCAACAGCTCCCTTTCTTACAACCCGGTGTTCTCACTGAAAACAATGACGCAAAGGTCAGTTCTTGCCTTGTCATGGTCTTGTGCCTTTGAGATACTAATCGCTAGAAATTATTGGCCTTGCAGTAACCTGTAATTTCATACAACACTTGTTTGGCCCTATTGCTGCTGTTAAAATCTCTGGCCTTTCACTTGCAAATTGGTCTTGTGGTAACTTGTAGTTTCTTACAACACTTGCGCCCTTTTATTGCTGTTAAGATCTCTGGTTTTTCACATGCAAAATGGTGGGTAGTTGTGAATATTAGAGATTTTGCTAGGTTGTCTATTTATAGCAATATAGGGACAAACAGTACCAAATCGGTCAAGTATTGGTTGTGCTATTCCTATAGGAACCCTTCTATATTTTTCCCTCTCATAAATCTTTTAAGTGCCTAACACGCCACAGTGTATGTTTATATGGTTGCAGAGCACTAGGTGTAGAGCAGTACGAAGGCATGCTAAGTTGACATTGGGTCTACAAGACATGGATGGAGAGAACAAGATGTTGGTGTTGCTTATTAATTTATAAAAATTAGAAATATGTGCATTTGTACTATTATTATTATAGTTGTACTTCTTGTGTACTGGAACTATTAATTGTTGTATTAACTAATTATGATGCTAACAGGCTGATTATTGAGTATATTGAATATTGGTTTGAAAATAATGTTCTGTATGGGCCGGCATGGGTTACCTTGGTCTGAAAAATGGGAAAAAAAGAACAGGCCACAAGAAATAGCACAAATAGATGGGCTTGGACCATAATAAACATGTTTCCTATGTGGGCTTAAACAGGAATTAGAGAACTTGTGAGTTGTGACATAAAAATTAGATGTCATGAACGTTTGTGACATTAAAAATCATTGTCATTATGTTATGACATTAACATCTAAATGTCAAAAGTTACCATTAAAGACAATCATCTTTTGACATTTGGTTTTTTGTCAACTTGGTGTCTGTTGACACTCCTTAATGGATTCACACTAAAAATGAATCACATAAAATAATAAACTAGTGAAAGCACGAAAGAGTGTACGGGACATTACTAACTTCACTTAACGTTAAGTTGTCATCCCCAACATGAAGCTAGCAATGCAATTATATCAGAGCACTGGATTAAGATATATATATATATATATATATATATATTTACCCGCAAGCGCACAGATAAACATACCCGTTGTAGAGCATTTCACCCAAGCTAGTCTCAGGTATCGTTATTTATATTTAGCCTAGAGACTAATCGATTCAAGGTATGATAGTATTGAAAGAACTTAACAGCATTAATCATGGCACACACTTAAATAAGACTGATAACACACTGACTACTACAGACAAGAATCAGATACAGAGTAAATGGTATAATAGATAATTGATAAAGGATAACAGAGATCAGATCAATCAAGGATAAACTAAGAACAGTACTGCCTAGCAAGATGATGATTAGAACAGGTATAAACAAGGAACATTCCTAAGTTACTCTAGTTACAAGTCATAGCATACATTAATTAGTGCAATTATATTTAGCAATCATTGGCTAGGTCACATCATATTTATAATCAAGAGGCAACTCCATAGTTAAGGTGTTAAGCATAGTAACCCTTAAACCATGAGTTAACTGAGCCATACCGAACACTATATTCGGGAGGTGGAATACAGAGGACTCAACAGGTCTGTCACACCCGCGATCTACCACTCTATCCAGAACATTGGACGTATTCGCAGATAAATAGTGTATAGGCACCACGTCTACACAACATTCATCACCCACCCGTTGTACTTTAAGATGAGCGCTATACGAACATGAGTATAAACATAAAGATGAACTATCTATGCTAAATATATAATCAAAGCAAACTATAAGCATTATAACTAAGAATATAATCATTGATGTCTTAATCATATCAATTGTATTGCTATCTAGAACACAATAATGAACAATAAGGTGAATTAGATCATCGATAAGAACTAAAGTACAAACTAGAACATGAACTAGAACAAGATTATGAACTAGACGATGAACTAGAACATAAACAATGAAGAACAATGATGAACTAGAAGAGCAATTATGAAATAGATCCATAATGTTAATACAAGAGAGAAGATCTTGGGTTTACCGAGCCTTCTCGTGACTAGATCAGGAATCCAAGCGAAGCTTGCCTCCTCTAATCCTATTCTATCTACTAATCTAGGTGGATGTAGTTCTAAAGCCTTCGATTGATCTCCTTCTGGTTGGTCTAACTCTGATGAATGAATTGCCTGATTTCTGGATTGCCTTGTTCTGAATGCCCTGGAGAGGGGGGTCAGGGGTCTGTTTATATAGCCCTGGGCGATGAATCGTGGCCCTTGGATCAAACCGACTTCACGTAGGGCTGAGATCGATCCTCAAAGGCGGTGGAAGTAGCTTGCAGAGGACGGAACCGTGTGACCCCCGTGGGTGACCGGTCGGTCTCCTGGTGGGACCGGTCGGTCCCACCAGTCGGCCCCTGGTGGTGATCTTCGTCGTGGTGTCCTCTTACGTCCCCTAGAGTCTTCTAGAAGTATCCTGACGTGGTGAATGCGTTATCTCTCGTCGGTTTCCTACTATGGGAAGCTATCGATGCTGATTTCCTGGTTTAGTCCCCACAGAATCATAACTCACCAAAACTCATGGAATATTGTCAGTTGAAACCCTAAATCGTTGTTGGTGATCATATTCTTACCCTTTTCATATTTATTTATCTCCTAATTATGATAGTTAACCAGTGTCAACAACTCCCCCAAGCTTACCTTTTGCTAGTCCCTTAGCAAATATTTATTTGATACTGTCACTATGCCTCCATATAAAAATCTTCCTTGGTTATTCTGACTTTCTCATCTTACCTTTAACCATGGAGTTTTTCCTTTACCTGGGTCTTTAAACAATTGGAAGACATAACAATCAAGTTAAGCACTGTATCTCTAACTCTTTGATCAACCTTCATTCTGGAGTTTTGTATATATTTTCAAAATAAAACTCAGAGATTCCTTTGTATGACACTCTCAAATCGCTCTTTTATATTTTATGATTCCTCACTGATGCAATTTTCCTTCCTTCTATGGATATATATCTGGAGCTTTAAGAAGTGAAAAGCATATCTTACTAAGTCAAAGTTCAAAGTTTAGGAAGAAAGATGTCATACTCATAGATCAAGACTTTAGAACATTTGAAATTTGTCATCTCTTGCTGGCATATTGCAATTAGAGGAACCATGAGCTATCATTTTTTTTCTCATACTTTTATCATAACTCTTTTCTTTTCTTTCTTGTTTTTTTTTTCTTTGAGGTAGTCGGACACTTGTCCCTTTTTATTTCCTCCTTATATATTCTTGCATAGCCCATGCCTCTAACACAATACTACTTCGGAAGAGTGAATCTTTTTAATAAAACATTCTTGATCTCTAGAGCATGATAAATTTCTCAACCATAACTAAAAACTTAGAACAAAGCAAGTAGTCTTATCTTAAAATCATATTAATGGCTCTGGGTAGAAATTCATATTATATCATACAGGATCTCATCATGTGTTTTTAACCTTTTTTTAAAATGTAAATCTCCAGAACTCTAGTATCTCTAGGAATTAGATAAACAGCAGCTCAAACCCTTTTATATCATATCTCACAATTATCTAGACTTTTAGATCAAGCATTTGCCATCCACAGGTTTTAGATTCAGAGTTTATTCAGGTTTAAACATTTAAGTATTAAAAAGGCAGAGAAAATGTTCATCATTTAATACGAGCAAAATTAGGCTCCTATCCACCTAGACATTTATTTAATATCTTTATTTGGTTTTATAATAGTTATTTATCTTTTTTTTAGGATTTTCTTATATTTATTTATTAACCTGATCTAACTAGATAGAGCTAATAGATAAAAAGCAACGATACTTATCATAATAATTGAGGGTGCTCTCCCCCAAGCTGGATCTTGACTTATTCTTTTTCTCCAGAAGTCGAGCAGACCGATACTGATTTCTTGAGTCCTTCTCTTCTTCTCTTCCTGCTGAATTCAAAGATAGACAACAATTAAGCGTTAGTGGTAAATATTCCTCCATATGTCCAGTTGTCTTAAAGCTCTTAAGATTATCTATGTCCTTTCTTCTCCACTAAGTAGAGTTCAGCAGAATTTTTATAGTGTCTCTTTTCAGGTTTAAAGTTGAGCCTTCATGTGCCTACATATTTTTGTCTTTTTATTTTTAAGGTGAGCCTTCATGTGCTCACATATTTTTGGTGTTTTGAATTTATTTATGAAAAACTTAAAAGGGTAGAGATACTTACGTGGATACATGGGCTGCCTTCCCCAAAGCTGAATGTTGATGTAGTCACTTTGTAATGTAGCAGACTAGCAGTGAACGTGTCCTTCCTCTATTAAGGCTTGATGTAGATGTTTGTTGGGACAGTGCTCCAACAGTAGATGGAGCATTCACTTGTTCGTCAGCTTTTCTTGGTCTTTTAAATCCTGTGAAACTCAAATAGACAGCAAAACTTGTGGAACAGATTAAGTATTAGCGGTTGGCCACTCAAGCCTTAGATGTCTAGAGTTTTAGTGTCACACCCAATTTTAAGAACAAAATTGAATGCAATAACTCATGTGTGCCCAGAGATCAATCACACACATAAGCCACAAATTAAGAAGTACCATCACATATGTCTGTTACATAACGAATATTATTCAAAGTCTTTACATAGCAGCGGATAAATAAAGTATCTCTCGCGGTAGCTCCATCACAGGGAAGATGACTGGTTGACAGCAAGACTAGAACTCTTCAGGGAAGTCGTCATTACCATAGCAATCTGTTACCCATCCGGGATTTTTATCCAAGTAGAGAGAAAATAAACAAGCATAAGTACATCTAGTACTTAACAAGTGTAACATGGGGTTCATGAGGCTCAAAAAGGCTGACACTGGTTAAACTGCAGTAGCTTTTATTTGGCAACATTTTAACATTAAGGTGAACATATATGAAGGCTTAAAACCCAACCCACATGATCATAATAACTGAAACATAGCAATAAGGTAATCAACATGAGCAACATAAATAAACAACATATAACAACTAATCTGTGAGTTTTCCGGGCCGCTCGTATCCGTGAGCACGGCTGATATATCAGTTTATTAAACTCTGCGCAGAGGTGTACACTTTACCCGATGAGTCGTGATATCCAGATGCCCGGGTTAATTACTCCCATAACACTTCCGAGGTGAGTGGGCAGGATACACGCAAAGCCTTTCAAAGGTTCGTCTAACAAGTTAGGGCCGCTAGTTCTTAAGGCAAGGGGATGTAGAGCCCTCCTTCCAGGTGGCACAATAACACGCAGCCTATACTCACGTGGACAGAAGCCGCACTATACCCAACTCGGCAAGATCCAACGCGCCTATACAGGTGTCCACTAACAAGCTAGAAAAGGTCCTTATACTGAGCTAAGGTCAGAGCCATATAACCCTCATGGTTGCACTGTATGTCCCAGCTTTTGCTGACAGGAGGTCCTAACCCATGTTGCTAAAAAGATCAAGTTTTATTCACCATTATTAGATCATGTTTGGTTTAAGTAAGGCTCTAGCAAAGATTCTACCCATATGCATAGCAACCCACGGTTAACAAGGTAACAGGTCAAAAATCTAGGATAAACTAGATAGGAGATCAAAATTAGACACATGCATATGAATTTAGATGCTTCATGGTGAATAAATCAACAAGGATGATCCCATGCTATACTTGCCTGATTCAGAGTACTCTGGTTGCTCCTGATTGTCGAAGTAGAGCTCTTGATCACCGGCGTATGTCTCACCGTCTATACTCGATTACCACATCAACACACAACCATCGGAACAACAACCATACAAAGCAAACAAGCTATAATTAGAACATTACACCAACCAGCAAGAAAATAATATAAAAAGTTTGAAAACAGAAAGTACGATCTACTACGATCACATAAACGCGAAGATCACGAAAAACGGAATTATAACGCGAAAGTTATGAACTAAACAAGTTACAAAACCTTAATTAGTAGATTAAACCTAACTCAAATTTTAAGTACTGAAAACAGTAGATATTCTGGTACAGATAGATAGATCTTTTCAAAACGAATCTAACGCAACTTGAACGGACTAAATCGGACTAAAACGTAGAAGTTATAAGCATTTGAAACTGGTGGCAAAACTGTAAATAAACTGAAATCGATTTTGAGTTTAAAAATCGATTTAAACAAATTATCAGATTGGATGGACTGCGCCTCAATTAGGACAAAGCGCAGGGGCTTAGATGGAATATTGCACAGACTCAACGCACAGTGCGTTGTGGACCGCGGGTTGAGGCCCGAAAACATGAGGGACTCTTTAACAAAAGAGACACCGAAGGGGTATCGACTGCCAGAGGCCGTTGATTCCCAGATGAACAACTCAGATTAGATCTGGGTGACTCCGACGGCGCTTTTCGTCGGAGAGAAAGAAGGACGCGGCGGCTCCACGGCCGGAAGGCGGCGGCGCGGCTCGGGATTCCGCTACAGAGCGGTAGAGACCTCGGAAACAGATCCAATCGAAAGAGGAGAGCAAAGCGGACTCACCAGAGGCACAGACGAGGTCGGAGACGATCTGGTGGCGGCGTATCACTCGTCGAGGCGGACGGCGGCTCTGGAAAGCGACGGTGAACGATTAAGGCATCAAAACGAAGAGGAGAAAGAGGGGAACACACTCGGTTAGCTTCGAGAGATCAAGGGGAAACTCGAGGTACCGCTTACGGGCGCGGGAACTCGACGAATCGCCGGGTTGTTGGCGGCGGAAGGCTTGCGGGCGGCGGAGTTTGTTGCGGAGACGAACTAGGGCACGAGAGCTCAAGCTAAAAGCGTGGGGAGAGGCGGCGGGTTCCTGGGGACCTTATAAGAGGGTCGGTTCGGTCGATTTGGCAAGCGAGTACGCGTAACGAGGATGGATTCGATCTCGGCCATGGAGTCCGAGCCGGATACGAGAGGGAGAAGGAGCGATGGGACGCTGACAGGAGGGGTCGAGCTGTCAGCGAGAGCGGGCGCGGGAGCGGCGACGCTCGGGCGAGACGGAGACGGCGACGCCCACGCGAGGCTGGACCCTCGGGCGAGGCGGAGAAGGCTACGCTCGCGCGAGGCTGAACCCTCGGGCGAGACGAGGCTGGACCCTCGAGCGAGACGAAGACGAGCGCGGCGCCGAGGCTGGACCCTCGGGCGAGGCGGAGACGGGTGCGGCGCCGAGGCTGGACCCTCGGCTCAGAGCGGGGCTGCGGCGCTGCGCAAGGCTGCTGGGCCGGGCAGCGGCCCACGCGGGCGAGAGAGAGGGGAGGGAAACAGGCCAACAAGAGGGAGGGTGCGGGCCGGCCAAGCTGGCACGGGCCAGAAGGGAGAAAGGAGAAGGGAGAGAAGGAAAATGGTTTTCCAATTTCAGATTTGATTTTTCAAATGCATTTTCAAATCCTTATTGAATTCAAACAACTTTTGAACTAAAACCACACATTACAAAAATAAGGTATGCACCAGCATGTATGCATCAACATGATCTTTGGCCTAGGATTAATTTTAGCTTTTGCAAATAATTTATTAACTAAGTTTTATGCAACACACAAAATGCATAATTAAATCATATTGCCTATTTTTAAATTGATGCAAATTTTGGGATGTTACATTTAGTAAGATCTCCTCTCAATATTTTTATATATATTTTTATAATGCAAGAGAAAATGCAACAGGATGTAATGCAGAAGTAAATATGCAAATGTATATCTATTTATTATTTTTTTATGCCTCCACAGAAAGTGTATACTCTCATGGGGCTTAGAGTTTTATTTTGTTTTCTGATGCAAATTTCTTAAGAAGTAAATATGATGCTAAAAGTAAATGATCATGCTTTTCTAATTATGTAGTGATGATTCTAATGCTAATGATTTATGGATAAATACCGAGTTACCTTCCGACGAGGATTCGACGTTTATAGTCTATCGAACAAGACTCCTTGTACGCTCTTTTATTCTTCCTTAGATGCATCAGCAGATCCTGAGGAGGACCTTGATGATTGCGTGTCAGTAGAACTCTCTTTCTTTTTCCATACTTGCTTGACTGGTGGACTTGTCTCCTTTACTTCTTCGTCCTTCGTTTCCTCCAATGGGATATCTTCACTTCTGGTGACTTCTCCTTCATAGTCAGCCCATCCATCCTTGATTTGTTGTCTCTTATTGTGTTGGGATGTGCGGCGTCTTCTCCTTGAGTGATTTTTCTTTCCCTGTACATTAGTGGCATAACTATTGAAGTAATAGCGTACCTTTTCTCTGAAGAACTGGAAGTGGATCTCTCCGGATCTCATGTAGATGATGGCGCCAGTGGTGTTGAGGAAGGGTCTTCCTAGGATGATGTGAACGTCATCTTCTTTTCCCATGTTTAGCACTAAGAAGTCAGTGGGAACATAGTGATCTTTAATTTGGACCATTACGTCCTTCACTACTCCCTCCGGGAATCGATAGGTTTGGTCCGCCATCTGCAGCTGCACATATGTCGAATACATAGGTCTATTCTTATATAAATGTTCATAAGTTACCTTAGACATTATATTGACACTTGAGCCAATGTCGCAGAACGTCTTGTGGAATGTACTTCCTTCGATCTTGCAATCGATGGTGGGTACACCTGGGTCATCTCTCTTGGCGAGGAATGGTGATGCAAGAAGGTGGTCGTATTCTATTTGAACAGAGTTGACCATCCATACTGTTTCTTGATGTGGTTGTGTAGTCTTGTTCTTCCTTCTTCTGTTTCTATTCTTCTTCTTTGATGATGTGATGGTTTCATATTCGTAGGGCATCTAAGGGTGGACTTTGGTAGTAAGTGTACGGTTCTTGAAGCTGAATCTCTCTTTGTTGCCTGTGATTGTGAAATAGATCTTGGCACTGTCCATGTACATGATGTCTTTGGTTGAGCTTAGGAACGGGCATCCAAGAATGATGGATGCTCTTTTGTCTCCACCTGTTTCAACGATCGTAAAGTTTGCACACACATACGAGCGTTCTACTCGTATACAGATGTCTTCTAGAATTCCCAATGGGTAGCACAGTGTCTGATCTGCAAGCTGCAAACACATGGTTGTATACAATAGAGGTGCACCATGTATTTGTTCATATATTACCTTCGGCATAATGTTGACGCTTGCTCCAAGGTCACAGACTGCTTCTTCAAAACTGTGAGGTCCAATATGAATTGGAATCACAGGTCTTCCTGGATCTCCTTTCTTTGGGGCAATGAAGTCATCCATCCATTCCCTCGAAGGTCTAGGTATGAGGTGTCCTGCATCAAAGATGTCTACAAGATTTGCAGTTTCTAACTCTTTTGGACTTCCTGGAATCTTACCATTTTCAGTCACAGGGACTGAAGCTGCTAGCTGAGATAACTGAGATTCTATCATTTTATTAAAGCTATGCTGATTCTTTATGGCAGAAGTAAAGCTATCCATTCTAGTATTAATATTTTCGAGTAGTTTATCATTGGAAGCTATCTTCTTATCAATAATTTTATTTTGATTAGATATCATCTCTCTCAAAGGTGGTTGGTTAAAAGTATTACCTTGGTAGTTACCTGAGTAGTTACCTGAGTAATTAGGCCTTGATTGCTGGTTCCATCCTTGAGCTTGTTGAGGATGATAGTTGGTGTTATTGTTGATGTACTTTGCATCCTCTTGAATCTCAGAGCAGTTGCTCCCTGAATGACCAGTGCCTCCACACTCTTCACATGTCATGCGAGATTCATAGATTTGCTTGACATCCTCTCTCTTGGGAGTGTGTTCATCGATCTTCTTCATGAGTAGGTCAAGTTTAGCAGACAACATGTCTACTTCCTTTAGTTGATGTATTCCTCCCCTCTTGCGTGGCTGAGAGCGTTCCTCATTCCATCCTTGGTTCGAGGCCATCTTCTCTATGAGTGTAGTTGCATTGGTGATTGTGAGTGATAAGAATGATCCTCCAGCAGCGGCATCTACATTTTCACGGGTACATGAAGTGAGCCCGTGGTAGAAGGTCTGCATGAGTAGCCAATTCTCCATCCCATGGTGAGGGCATTCTGATATATAATCTTGAAAGCGTTCCCAAGCTTCTGGGATTGATTCTTCATGTTGTTGTTGGAAAGTTGAAATCTTGGCACGGAGGGCATTCGTCCTGCCCACTGGAAAGAACTTTGCTAGGAAGGCGGTTGAACAGATCGCCCACGAGGTGTTTTTGTCTTTGTTGGCGTAGAACCATTGTTTTGCTTTTCCCAAGAGTGAGAATGGGAACAAGCGAAGTAGAATGGCGTCCCTTTCGACTCCTCTGATGGTGAAAGTGCTGCAAATCTCTAGAAAGTGTTGGAGATGAGCGCTTGCGTCTTCATGTGCCTTTCCGCAAAACTGATTAGCTTGCACCATGTTAATCAAGGCTGGCTTGAGTTCAAATCCGTTGTCCCCCACATTGACTGTTGGTCCAGTCCTGATGTTGGCAGTGATTGGTGCAAAGAACTCGCGGAGTGTCTTGTCGGCCATAGTGTCTAACACTAGTGTCAGGCTTCTTCTTATCTGGCTAACTTCTGGTAGTGGTGCTGAGGGCCTCTTGAGTTTGTGTCTAGTTTTCCTTAGTAAAGCTTCAGGATCCTCAGTGTAGTTGTTCGGAAGTTGGAAACCAGTCATACATTACCCTGCATAAAATAATAAAGATAAACAAGGCCAGGGTAAGTCTGTAAAAGTAAGTAATTAGTGCATTATCACATGTGTGTAAATGATATGATATGTTCTAGCTACCGTTCTAAATGCTGTTAATGCAATGTCCTATCAGTGTTTATAAAGATTTAAAATGAGAAACCCTAGGTATCATCCCTAGTTGAATTGATGTGATCCCCGGCAACGGCGCCAGAAATGCTTGTTGACACTCCTTAATGGATTCACTCTAAGAATGAGTCACATAAAATAATAAACTAGTGAAAGCACGAAAGAGTGTACGGGACACTACTAACTTCACTTAACGTTAAGTTGTCATCCCCAACATGAAGCTAGCAATGCAATTATATCAGAGCACTGGATTAAGAGATATATATATATATATTTACCCACAAGCGCACAGATAAACATACCCGTTGTAGAGCATTTCACCCAAGCTAGTCTCAGGTATCGTTATTTATATTTAGCCTAGATACTAATCAATTCAAGGTATGATAGTATTGAAAGAACTTAACAGCATTAATCATGGCACACACTTAAATAAGACTGATAACACACTGACTACTACGGACAAGAATCAGATACAGAGTAAATGGTATAATAGATAATTGATAAAGGATAACAGAGATCAGATCAATCAAGGATAAACTAAGAACAGTACTGCCTAGCAAGATGATGATTAGAACAGGTATAAACAAGGAACACTCCTAAGTTACTCTAGTTACAAGTCATAGCATACATTAATTAGTGCAATTATATTTAGCAATCATTGGCTAGGTCACATCATATTTATAATCAAGAGGCAACTCCATAGTTAAGGTGTTAAGCATAGTAACCCTTAAACCATGAGTTAACTGAGCCATACCGAACACTATATTCGGGAGGTGGAATACAGAGGACTCAACAGGTCTGTCACACCCGCGATCTACCACTCTATCTAGAACATTGGACGTATTCGCAGATAAATAGTGTATAGGCACCACGCCTACACAACATTCATCACCCACCCGTTGTACTTTAAGATGAGCGCTATACGAACATGAGTATAGACATAAAGATGAACTATCTATGCTAAATATATAATCAAAGCAAACTATAAGCATTATAACTAAGAATATAATCATTGATATCTTAATCATATCAATTGTATTGCTATCTAGAACACAATAATGAACAATAAGGTGAATTAGATCATCGATAAGAACTAAAGTACAAACTAGAACATGAACTAGAACAAGATTATGAACTAGATGATGAACTAGATGATGAACATGAACTAGACGATGAACTAGAACATAAACAATGAAGAACAATGATGAACTAGAAGAGCAATTATGAAATAGATCCATAATGTTAATACAAGAGAGAAGTTCTTGGGTTTACCGAGCCTTCTCGTGACTAGATCAGGAATCCAAGCGAAGCTTGCCTCCTCTAATCCTATTCTATCTACTAATCTAGGTGGATGTAGTTCTAAAGCCTCCGATTGATCTCCTTCTGGTTGGTCTAACTCTGATGAATGAATTGCCTAATTTCTGGATTGCCTTGTTCTGAATGCCCTGGAGAGGGGGGTCAGGGGTCTATTTATATAGCCCTGGGCGATGAATCGTGGCCCTTGGATCAAACCGACTTCACGTAGGGCTGAGATCGATCCTCAAAGGCGGTGGAAGTAGCTTGCAGAGGACGGAACCGTGTGACCCCCGTGGGTGACCGGTCGGTCTCCTGGTGGGACCGGTCGGTCCCACCAGTCGGCCCCTGGTGGTGATCTTCGTCGTGGTGTCCTCTTACGTCCCCTGGAGTCTTCTAGAAGTATCTTGACGTGGTGAATGCGTTATCTCTCATCGGTTTCCTTCTATGGGAAGCTATCGATGCTGATTTCCTGATTTAGTCCTCGCAGAATCATAACTCACCAAAACTCATGGAATATTGTCAGTTGAAACCCTAAATCTTTGTTGGTGATCATATTCTTACCCTTTTCATATTTATTTATCTCCTAATTATGATAGTTAACCAGTGTCAACAGTGTCATAAATAGTAACTTGTGAATTATTTTTCATGTATTATGACATATATGAAATGTCAAAAGATAGCACATTTCTTGTAGTGCGTCTTGTGAGAGGAAGCAAGGGTTAGGGAGAGACAGGCTCTTGTTCTTGAGCTTTTCGCCATCCAAGCTTTGATCTGCTGGAGTGGCTTGTAGCCCAACACCGAGTGCTTAATCAATCATCCAATCCTCTGAATCTAACGATCAAATTCGTGGTTGAATTCGCGTTTTGAATTTGTTCTTCGCGTGCTTCTTTTCCCCACGATTTTCTCCTCCCCTGATCTCCCTCTATACCGCGTCTTTGCGAAATCCGTTTGAATCATCTTGTTCATTTCAGTGAGGAGGTCATTTCGACCAAAGGAATTCTTCTAACTCCTCACGAACAAGTAGATCGGGTTGATTTCATTTTCGTGGCGCTTTTTCGGTTCATACACCTTCCCCTTCGATTTCTTGTTGATTGAGTTGATTTGAGCGGATGATTTCTTGGGGATAGTCTCCTACCTACCTCGTGATCATCCTCTCCAAGTTTGGGATCAAGAGATTTTGATTTGGATTGATTTGGAGGAGATTTGGGTGAAGGGCGACCGAAATCGCCCTCACTGGGAGTTGGCGAACAGTCCGCCACCCCAGGCGCGGACAGTCCGCGCGTCGAGCTCCGACCGAGTTAGTGGTCACGCGGCTCGGCTGTGCTGTCTCGGGTGACCGGCGGACAGTCCGCCGTATAAGGCGCGGACAGTCCGCGTGTCGCGCAGGGACTTTGCAGCAGCATTGCTGTTTTCGCTTTGTAGCCGGCGGACAGTCCGCCAGGACCCGCGGACAGTCCAGGGTCCTCATCGAACGCTGCTTCGGGCAGGCTTCGGACGCTCTGTGTTCACTGTTCATGTGAACCGCGGACAGTCCGGCGTGCAAACCGCGGACTGTCCGGGACCTGTCCAGAGCTGTTTTAGAACAGTTCGTTTTTGGGTCTTTTGCCGGTGGACAGTCCGGCTCCCAGGCGCGGACAGTCCACCCTTGACCGGACAGTCCGGCACCAGCAGCTCGGACAGTCCGGGATCCTGCTGAGAGCTGTTTTTAGTGCGTTGGCTCTCCCGGCTTTTCCGTTTCGTTTCTAGACTTCTCGTTTGCTCCTAGAGTTCACCTAGGAACCTCTCTACATATCTTTGCTATGCGTTAGCATCGGTATTTGGAGGAATCCCGACGTCGCCCTCTATCTATGTCCGGGAGTGGGTCTTTTAGGCATGAACTTGACTCAGGGTTTTGAGAGTTTCGGTTTGCTCCCTTGTGTGGTGCCTCGCTGTGATCTTAGGGATCATCCACCCTCTTCCAAGGGTCGTGGGCATCGCATTGGAGTCCGAAGCTTTTGGGGTTGATTTCATTGGGACAGAGGCCGTAATTTCTGAGAAGAAATTTTAGGCTCCCATTCACCCCCCCTCTGGTCGCCTTGCTTTAGCATTTTCCGTCCTTCAATTGGTATCGGAGCCAGTTAGGGATCTCTCTACCTTAACCGGTTCCGGATCCGCGAAGGCGACCTTTTGAGAGCGTTTTGTTTCCGACTTTGCTTGTCGAGGTGTTTGAGCTTTTGTTTGCCTAACACTAACGGTGCTTTTAGAAATGGCACCAAACTTTTCTCCCGACGTGTCTTTGTCCTTAGGTTTGAGTCTTGGACATGCGATCGAGGATGGCATTTTGGCGAGAAGGAGGAGTGCGATTCTTGAGACGAAGCGTGAGGTGGAGGCTTTGCTGGACTTCCTAGGAGATGATGGACATTCGACGGAGGATCTTGTGCGTGAACTTGGTAAGGCCAAGAAAGGTACACTTGTTGCTAGTCTTGGGGCTTTGTCCCGACGCTTTGAAGCTTGTTGTGATGATAATGTTAGATATGATGAGCTTTGTGATGCCTTGCGTAGAAACATCAAGAAGTTGAATTGCTCCATCACTAGATTAAAATGTGGCCTTTTTCATTGGAAGTCTAGTGCGTCGTTACCTTGCACTTCTTGTAGTGACATGGTTAGGAAGAATAATGAGCTATGCTTTTCCCTTGCTAGCTTAAAATCTGAAAATGAAATGTTGAAATCAAATGCTTCCATACCATGTCTTGTTTGCTTTGACTTGCGCAAGGATCTTGTTCGTGCTAAATCTGAAATAGTCTTGCTTAGGTCAAAAGCTGTTGCACCATGTGTTTCTTGTGAGTCTTTACATGCTGAAATAAATGAACTAAAATTGACTCACTCCACATGTGTAGATGAACTTGAGCATGCTAGGGCTGAAATTGTAGAGTTAAATGCTAGGCCTTGTAGTTCATGCTCTTTGAATAAAAATGCCTGCCTTACTTCTTGTGCTAATCATGATTCTTTGCTTGATGTGAATGGCGATGTTTCTTCCACCAATTTCATTTGCACATCATGCATTGATTTGGAAAAAGAAGTTTTGGCTTTGAAGGTTTTGCGCGATGATATGAGCGCCAAGTTGGTTGAGCACAATGATATGAGTGCCAACCTTGAAAAGGAGATTGAACTCTTGCGTACCACATATGCTGAGTGCATTAGAGAGGAGATGGAAAATCTGAAAAACACTCCTTGTGGTACTTGTGATCACCTCATGTTTGAAAATGAGGTTTTAGCCAAAAGGTGCAAGAGCCTTTGTGCTAAGTCTTTTGATTCGCGCATTTCTTCCAACTCCGATGTTGATATTTCTAAGTTTGCATCTTTGCAACCGGAGTTGAGTTCTTGTGTTGCGTGTGAGTCTTTTGATGATAGCACTTGTGCCAAGGCTTCGGATAGCTCTTTCATAGCTACTCCTAACCTTGCTGTTTCTTCGAGTGGTGTCCAAGGGACTTCTCTTGACAAGGGTGTTTCTCATATTTTTGGGACTCGTGCTCCCAATCTGGTTTTCCATTGCACCTTTTGCAAGAAGGATGGACACTCATTCGATTTTTGTTTTCGCCGTGTCAAGCACGAACGGCGTATTCGAGCTAAGGCTTTTAGGAAGCCACGTAGCCTTTCCCATGGCACGTGTGCTCCTAGTGTTGGCACCAAGTTGAACGTTGATGCTTCTTGCTCTAAGACCCAAGGGACTTCTCACTTGTCGGAGAATGGTGTGCCTTCCAGTAGGGCTTTGTACCATTGCTCTTTTTGTGAGAAAGATGGGCATCAAGAAAGCTTCTGCTATCGGCGTGCCAAACGCTTGCGCCAAGCTCGCTCTTCTAGGAAGTTGGTGGTTCATAGCCCTTCTCATGGCATGGACGCTTGTGTTCCTAGTAAGAAGCCCATTTTTGTTGATGGGTTTTATGACTCCTTTTCTAGTGGGATAGGTCATGGTCGTGCACATGCTTCTACTGATTCTTCTCTTGGTCCACGTCATGCTTCTCATGGTTCATCTATTGGTTCTTCTACAAAAACCTTGGAAGGTGCCTCTTTTCCCGTGATTCGACTCGTTCTTCTCCTCGAGTTGTCATTTTGAGGAATGCTTCCAAGGGTATTTCAAAACTGCATTTGAACCAACATTTGCATCATGCTAACCCACAGGATAAGTTGAGATTTGTGACCAAGTCCTGGATTCCCAAGTACATGCTTAACCCTTCGGGATCCAAGGCTCGGGTTACTTTGTCCTCTTGTGTGTAGATATGAGGACGCGGGGTGGAGAACATGTGCCCGATGGAACTTGATCTTTTAGATGTGATCAAGTTTTGATGATTCTCTGCATCCCGCTCAGATTTGCCTCCAAAGAGGTTTGTATAGCCTGGTGAGCTTTCTTATACACTCATACCTTGTACATCCATGATTTATGTCTTGTGTATGAGATGGATCATTATGTGCTCACTTGTATAGTTGTTACATGTACATTTTTCTTTTGTATCATGTTTTGTTTTAGTCTAGCATGTGCTATTCTATATATCATGTCATGCTAGCTTTATGTATAGCCTTTGTGGATTATCCACTTTTCATGCTAGTCTGTGATCCTCATGAACATTATGCCATGCTTTACCTGATTTCTCCATGAGCTTTACATGTAGAGGTATGTTGTTCATTAGGTGTCACTTTTCAGGTGCTAGTTTTAGTTAGCTACATGTACCCTGTTGATATGATTAGTCTGAGCATTAGCCTTTTCACAATTTTATCATGTTACATGCTTTTGGATCTATTGCTATCATTATCATGCATTGTAGCATGTGTTGAGGTTTAGGTTGTGTTTGGGTTGATCATGTTTTTAGGTTGCATTTTGCTATATAGTGCTTTATCCTGTTGCATGGTAGTCTAGACTAGTTTGAGCTCAGTTCTCCTTGCGGTATCATTCATAGGTAAGCCTCTTTTGTTGAGTGTTCACCTTATGCTTATTTGACTAACCGTTTTCGTGGAGACCTTGAGGTCACACTAGACGAGACAATGCCTTGTGTTTTCTTCTGCTTTTGAGTGTGCAGGAGAACAGGAGCCTAGAGAGAGCATTTCGGCTCACGGACCCGATCCCACTTCTTCCATGACTTGGGGTTCCGTTCGAGCAGCTCTCTAGTGAGCACTAGCTGCACCTGTGGGAGCGACAGCATCAGGCGAGGGGGAGACGACTCTGGCGAGGCAGGTGCCCCGGAGTTCAGCAGTTTCAGGCGTCCCCTCGGGTATCACACCAGCAGGAGGTCATGCGCTTCAGGAGGTACGTCCGACACACCTCTGAGTTCGGGTTTTGGTACTCTTCTTCTTCTTCGATCTCTTTCTGCCGTTTGGTCCTTTTGATGTGGATTTTGCTGTCTGCTTTTGCTTGAGCGGTTCTTAGCTCTTTTCTCGTGAGTTTGGTGTGTGTTTCCCTTTTAGTTGGGGAAGCATTTTGCTTGTTGTATCTTAGTTGGTCTTCTCTAATACCCTTTTGTTTTGGGTTTTTCTCTTTAGGCTAGTTCTGCTTTGATTTTGATAGACTAGCTTTTGCATGCATGTCATCATGTACATTTTGCATTTTAGAGCTTCATGTATATAGTAATGTAAATGAGACTATGCTCTTTTTGGTATGCCCTATTTATTCATGATGATGCTTGTAGCTTAGGCTCTTTTTGATCACTTGATACATGTTATGAGCTAAGCTATTTTTGCAAATGGTGAACTTGATTAATTAATTATGAAACCGATAATTTGTTCACCATTGAGATTGGCAACTAACATGGGTAGGATGTGTTGAGATCACATGAGCTATCTTTTGTATGCTAGGTTGCTATGTCTCTTGCACTGAGTCATTCACTTGCTTGGTTTGTTCATATTTACCTTGTGCTTAAAATTTGATCCAAGTCTAAGTGAATTGAAAAGATCGAGATGGGATTGCATGTGTCAGCACCTCACGGTATCGAGACTATTTCTCATTGCACATTTGAGTTAAACTTGAGCCGTGTAGTGTAAGACCGAAACCGGTGCTTTAAGCTTCTGATTGCTTTTCTTGCATAGGCTTAGCCCAGTTGAAAAGTTAGGCAATGACCATGCTTTCAACCTCTCGCAACCACATGCTTTTAAATTGAACTTGTGTTAATACCGCTGCAAATTCCGATAAAAATTTGAAAATAACACAAGTCTATGCTTCATTCTATTGCATGATGATTGGACTTTGCTAGGGGTAGTTCACCTTTTATACTTGAGTTAGCACTTGTTTGATTTTCTGTCTATTCATGCTAAGTGCTATTTTAGTGGTGAACTCCTTTTCAAATGGCTTAAAACTGCTCATATGCTTAAATGTTCATATTACGTATTCGTTTGATCAGTTTTAGCCTTTGCTAGCATTTGTATTGGTTGCTAGAGTTTCAGGGCAGCACCCTTTTGAGCATCTTTTCATTCTGATTGCTATACACTTGAAGCTGTCACATTGTGCATATCATGCATTTTTAGCTTAGTGTAGATACCCCCAACTCTGATACACTTCATGGTCTCTTTCAATGCTTTTCACTGACCCCCATATGCTTTTGATTGATGACTTGTCTTGTGCTTGTGTCAATTTGTGGAGAAATGTCATAACCCCTCAGCATGTTCCCATTTGTTAAGGGGGAGAAGCTGTTTGCAAGGGGGAGCTTATGTGTTGGCACAAAGGGGACAGTCATGCATTATTGGGGAGAGCTTTGAGCTAGGGGGAGTTTAGTTCCTTTTTGTTTTTCCTTCAATTGGTTTTCAATTAGTATAGCTCTTTTATGTGTTTCAATTGGTATCCATCTTTTAGTATGGATTGTAATTGGTGTCATGAGCTTTGTTGCATAGTCTTTGTGTATAGGCTTGCTTTCAGGGGAGCCGCTTTTGCTTTGTTGCTTCTCCGCGTGCTTTGAGTGTTTGTGCTCCATTTGACTTTGAGCTTCTTTTTGGGTGTTCTCAGTCGGTATCGAGCCTGCTAGTCGTGTTGAGCTGTTTTGCCTCTATCCTGAGGGACTAGCAGTTTTTGCTTGGTATTTTCGATTGGTTTGGAGCCTTCAGCTAGTTGTGTCGAGCCACTTTGCCTCTGTCTTGAGGAACTAGCTGTTTTCACCAATTTTTGGCTGCTTGTGATTGGTATCAAGTCTTCTGCTAGTTGTGTTGAGCCTCTGTGCCTCTATCTTGAGGGACTAGCAGTTTTGCTTCGTAATGCGTTGATACAGCCTCAATTGGTTTTGACCTTTGAGCTAGCGGTGTTGAGCCCTTTTTCTGCCTCTTCTTGAGGACTAGCTCATTTTTGACTTGGTTGTGTCGAACCGTTGCCCATACCTTTGGGAACCAAGTCTTTTGCTCTACGTGATCGAGTTTTGCTCTTTGTTGAGTTGTTGCTCCGATCCTTTACTTGGTTGCGTTGAGTCGTTGCCCATGTCTTTGGGGACCAAGTTTTCGGCTTTGGTATCTCAAACCATCTCTTGTGCCTAGTTTTTGTCAATTCAATCATCAAGGGGGAGAAAGAGAAACAGAAAGAGAAAGGGGGAGAAATTGACCCAAGTGAATCCAAGTGGATAAGTACCTTGGTGGTTCCTTTTGTGATGATTGTTTGACAATTTATTTGAGATTGGTTTTCGAACGAGTACCTTTTGGGATTCATGAAACTCTTGTCTTCTCTTGACTCTTCGGGTGTGTGGAGGCTTTGCCCGCTTTTCCCATTTCTTTTGGGACCGAGAGCTTTTATTTGGAGTTTCCATGATCCTTCTTCATCTCAAGTGGCCTTGTGTTTGCTTTTGCTTGGCTTTTGGGCACTTGGATGAGGCTTGCCTTCAAACCCTTCCTTTTTGATTTTATTGTTAGTCAATGCATTCATCAAGGGGGAGATTGAGAACATATATGATGAATGATTGACTTTGGTGAGGAAGGTTTGAGGCTTTTCCCGGTTTAGTCTATATATCGCTATGCGCTTATTGTTTATGACTAACTGGTGGCGTGAGTTGTGTTGTGTTTATGTGTTGGCGTGTGTGTGCAACATGTGTCTCTTGGCTGTGTTGATGTGCAGGTGTGGAGCTCGGAGACAGTGGTCTATGGCGAGGTGAAGGTCAAGTAGAGACGTGTCG
This sequence comes from Coix lacryma-jobi var. lacryma-jobi, assembly GCA_009763385.1. Taxonomy (NCBI): domain Eukaryota; kingdom Viridiplantae; phylum Streptophyta; class Magnoliopsida; order Poales; family Poaceae; genus Coix; species Coix lacryma-jobi. The sequence continues at coordinate 19,873,219 of CM019824.1, forward strand.
TGCCGATGGACCGGGAGCGGTGAAGGATGGGCGTGCCGTGCGGTGGACGTGCCATGCCGATGTACCCAGAGCGGTGAAGGGTGGACGTGAGGCTTGGACCGACGGACCGGAGGGCCAGAGGACCAGCTATGGTAGCTGGCACGTGGCATCGGCGAGCAGGAGCACATGGGGATGTGCGGTGCATTGGCCGAGTCGGGAGGAAGACGATGGCGTCGTGGCACTTGGCGGGAGGTCGGACACGGGCTTGCGTGCGGCGCAAGTGCCGTCTGCCGAGTCAAGGAGGATGGCGAAGGCGTTGTGCCCGGCGTGGAGGCTGGACATGCATCGGCATCGGTGCCGGTACTCGGGGTGTGCGAACCACATCCCGTCTTCGGTGCGGGTTCGGTAGCTGAGCCTCAAAAAGCTACCATCGACGGTTTCCAGGTTTGGGCCTCAAAACCTGGGGTGGCCGGTTTCCGAGTTTGGGCCTCAAAACTCGAGGTGGACGGTTTCCAGGTTTGGGCCTCAAAACCTGGGCTTGCGGGTTTCCGAGTTTGGGCCACAAAACTCGGGGTGGATGGTTTCCAGGTTTGGGCCTCAAAACCTGGGCTTGCGGGTTTCTGAGTTTGGGCCACAAAACTCAGGGTGGACGGTTTGCCAGGTTTGGGCCTCAAAACCTGGGCTGGCGGGTTTCCTGGTTTGGGCCTCAAAACCAGGGGGTGGTCCGAAAGGACGGTCGACACGTGGCGACGTGGAGAGGCTGGCGCGGCGGCGAAGCTATCCACGAGGGAGGCGCGGCGGTCGACGTGACGGCACGTGGCGGCATCAGGGAGGTCGCGTCGAGGCGAAGCTACCAGATGTGCGAGCGTGGCCGTCGGATGAAGATTGACTGGACTAGACGGTTTTACCCCTGGGGGGATTTGGGTCGAGTGCTTAATGTAAGGGCATTTGTGTCATTTGGACGTGCGCCTATATATAGATGGAGGGGGTTGCTAGGGCAGGAATCCTTGGAATCCCGGGAGGACGGTGTCACTCTCATTTTGCGTCTTGTGAGAGGAGGCTAGGGTTAGGGAGAGACAAGCTCTTGTTCTTGAGCTTTTCGCCATCCAAGCTTCTGCTGGAGTGGCTTGTAGCCCGACACCGAGTGCTTAATCAATCATCCATTCCTCTGAATCCAAGGATCAAATTCGTGGTTGAATTCGCGTTTTGAATTTGTTCTTCACGTTCTTCTTTTCTCCATGATTTTCTCCTCCCCTGATCTCCCTCTATACTGCGTCTTTGCGAAATCCGTTTGAATCATCTTGTTCGTTTCAGTGAGGAGGTCATTTCGACCAAAGGAATTCTTCTAACTCCTCACGAACAAGTAGATCGGGTTGATTTCGTTTTCGTGGTGCTTTTTTGGTTCATACACCTTCACCTTCGATTTCCCGTTGATTGAGTTGATTTGAGCGGATGATTTCTTGGGGATAGTCTCCTAACTACCTCGTGATCATCCTCTCCAAGTTTGGGATTAAGGGATTTTGATTTGGATCGATTTGGAGGAGATTTGGGTGAAGAGCGACCGAAATCGCCCTCACTGGGAGTTGGCGGACAGTCCGCCACCCCAGGCGCGGACAGTCCGCGCGTCGGGCTCCGACCGAGTTAGTGGTCGCGCGGCTCGGCTGTGCTGTCTCGGGTGACCGGCGGACAGTCCGCCGTATAAGGCGCGGACAGTCCGCGTGTCGTGCAAGGACTTTGCAGCAGCGTTGCTGTTTTCGCTTCGTAGCAGGCAGACAGTCCGCCAGGACCCACGGCAGTCCGGGGTCCTCATCGGACGCTGCTTCGGGCAGGCTTCGGACGCTCTGTGTTCACTGTTCATGTGAACCACAGACAGTCTGGCGTGCAAACTGCGGACTGTCCGGGACATGTCCAGAGCTGTTTCAGAACAGTTCGTTTTTGGGTCTTTTGCCGGCGGACAGTCCGACTCCCAGGCGTGGACAGTCCACCCTTGACTGGACAGTCCGGCACCAGCAGCCCGGACAGTCCGGGATCTTGCTGAGAGCTGTTTTTAGTGCGTTGGCTCTCCCAGCTTTTCCGCTTTGTTTCCGGACTTCTCGTTTGCTCCTAGAGTTCACCTAGGAACCTCTCTACTTGTCTTTGCTACGCGTTAGCATCGGTATTTGGAGGAATCCCGACGTAGCCCTCTATCTACGTCCGAGAGTGGGTCTTTTAGGCACGAACTTGACTCGGGGTTTTGAGAGTTTCGGTTTGCTCCCTTGTGTGGTGCCTCGCTGTGATCTTAGGGATCATCCACCCTCTTCCAAGGGTCGTGGGCATCGCGTTGGAGTCCGAAGCTTTTGGGGTTGATTTCATTGGGACAGAGGCCGTAATTTCTGAGAAGAAATTTTAGGCTCCCATTCACCCCCCCTCTGGTCGCCTTGCTTTAGCATTTTCGGTCCTTCAGACCTTCCGACAACTTGATGTGTCCTTCCTTCAATAAATATTCAAATAGTTTATCTGATTTGGAAACATCAAAGTCGTAAGTACCTTTTTGCTGCCTCAGCCATCGTTGATTGACTTGAATTGGCTCTTTCGCCCAGATCAACTCGGCTGCAGCTACCTCATCTTCATCATCATACTTTGCTGCTTCTTCTAAGAAAGCCTGATACATCTCGGCAGCCACATCACCTTTCTGGAACTGATTATTCCTTTTGAACCCTTGGGCCTGACTTCTCATCATTGCCAATCGTTGTGATAACTGCCCGAGGTCATCAAACTCCATGCCAAATAGCTTCTCCTTGATATTCGGCAACATGCCAGCTATAGCCATCCCTGGCAGTTGATCATCTGGTAAGTTCAAGGAATAGCAAAGGTTTTTAGTCTTCCTAAACCTGCGCAAATACTCTTGCGGCGTCTCATTAGGTTTCATCCTCAGACTCATGTGGTCGACCAACTTCTTCTCATTGGTGCCCGTGATGAAATACGCGTGGAACTTGTGTTCTAGCTCTACCCATGTATTAATGGAATTTGCTTGCAGAGATGTGAACCATGAGAAAGCTGGTCCTGTTAATGACATCGGGAAGTACCGAGTCCTCCAAGCTTCATCTGCAGATGCCTCTCCAAGCTGCATCAAGTAACGGCCGATGTGTTCCACAGTACTGGTATCATCTTGGCCCGAAAACTTAGTAAGATCAGTAGGAGGTTTCACCATTGGGGGAAGTGCTACTCGATTGTACCACTCTGGGTAAGGAGACTTGTAGGTGTAAGTTTGATACTTCGGTTTTAGGCCGAATTGATTTTGCATCATATCGGCCATCCTATGCATGATGAGGTCAACACTCGAATCTGGAGCTGCTTGTGCTTGTCCTCCAAGATGTGGTCCTGCTGAACTTTTGTAGCCTACATTTGGAAAAGCATTAACCGCGTTATAATCAATGAACTCTTGATATCCATCTCCAAACATGTTCTTTTGTATCCTACTCGTTGCGGAAGACACTCTGAAAGTAGATTGCAGGACATTCCCTGTTGTGCCGAACGCGAGCTGGCCATAAGTTGCGGGAGGTTGTTGTGTCTCATGAGAGACCATCCCACCCGCGCTTGTACCAGCTCCACCGTCTTCGGCAATTTTCCTCTGAGGCTGAGGCACAGGGAATAACAGTGGCCCTTGCATCGGACCAGCAGCTTCTTCAAAGCGTTTATCCACCGTTGGGCCGAAAATACCAACCATGACGGCATGAAAGGTATTCAAGAAAGTTGATTGATGATTGGTCATGGCCTCTGATACAGCTTTGTATACTATTTGGGTCATTTTCTGAATATCTTCCTCATTAGTGCTGTCGGATTGGTGAGGAAGGAGAACCTTTGGGAATGGTTGCTTCTGGAAGACTTTGCCGCTTTTGTTCTTGGAGAAAGACATCAAGCACTTGCGCTGAAGCTCATCACAAGCCTGTTGTACTAAATTCCTCGAATCTAGTGGCAACTCATCCATGGTTACGTCCAGAATTTGATTGTCCTCAATCTCAGGCATCTTGAAGGACCGAGAATGCAATAGCAAGGCAACCAGAGGGGGTGAATGGGAGCTCAAAAATTTCTCTCGAAACTTTGGCCTTTTGTTCCCAGAATCAACCCCAAGAGCTTCGATCGAAACCGTGATGCCCACGACCCTTGAAAGAGGGTGGATGATCCCTAGGATCACAGCGAGGCACCACAAAGCGATAGCAAGTCAAACGCCAACAGCACCAGAGTAGGTTCTACTCTAGAAACCGGGTCCCAAACGTAGATTGAAGGCTACATCGGGAAATCCCCAAATACCGATGCTAACAAGTAGCAAAGATACCTAGAGAAGTTCCTAGGTGAACTCTAGAACCAAACGAGAAGTCCGGAAACCAAGCGGAGAAGCCGGGAGAGCAAATGCGCAAAACTGCAACAAGCAGCCGAATCCCGGACTGTCCGGCCCTGAGGTCCCAAACTGTCCGCGGCTACTGCGGACTATCCGCCAGTCGATCCCGGACTATCCGCCGGCTAAAAACACAAAACAGCAGTGTTGCTGAAGCACCTCTGGACAGTCCCAGACTATCCGCGGTTTATACCGGCGGACTGTCCGTGACCTCCCAGTGAGGGCGATTTCGGTCGCCCCTCACACGAATCTTCCCAAATCCGAATCAAAACTCAATCCCACGTTCCCAAACTTGGAGGAGATGATCACGAGGTAGTTAGGAGACTATCCCCAAGAAATCATCCGCTCAAATCGATTCAATCATTGGGAAATCGAAAGGGGAGGAGTTTGAACGAAAAAGCGCCATGAAAACGAAATCAACCCGATCTACTTGTTCATGAGGAGTTAGATGAATTCCTTCGGTGGAACCGATCTCCTCACTATAAAGAACAAGTTGATTCAAACAGATTTCGCAAGGACGCAATAGAGAGGGAGATCGAGTGACGGGAAAATCGCGGAGAAACGAAGAATGCGAAGAACACGAATAAAACACAAATCAAGTCATCGATCTGCAACCGTGTTGCTACCACACGCTACAACAGTGAGATTACGGTCTCACTTCCTCAAAATCTCCAGTACACAGAGGTATGGTTCTCTGCGGATCTCAGCTAGCTACAGCAGGAGGTTGGGAGAGCAGGAAACTCTAGAAGCAAAGAGCAACTGACTGAGATGGATGGGGAGGTGGGTGTCTCCCCCTACTTATCCTAATTCCAATTCCCACTCTACTCCTAACTACTTACAGAGCGAACTAGCTAAACCCTAAGGTTATTCTGGACCAACTCATGGTAGGTGGTGATCCGACGGCCATGCCCGCACAACTGGTAGCGTTGCCTCGACGCAACCTCACCGATTGCCGCCACGTGCCGCCACCGCTCTGCTTGTCCTTTTCCCGGACGTCGCACCCCCGGTTTTGTGGCCCAAACCGGGAAACCAGCCTTCACAGCCAACCCCCGGTTTTGAGGCCCAAACCGGGAAACCAGCCGACCATCTCCTGAGTTTTGTGGCCCAAACTCAGCAAACCCGCAACACCCAGGTTTTGAGGCCCAAACCTGGAAACCATCCTTAGCTCGAGTTTTGTGGCCCAAACTCGGAAACCATCAGCGCCCAGATTTTGAGGCCCAAACCTGGAAACCGTCCACTCGGTGGTTTTTCTGTGGCTCAACCACCAAACCGAGCCGTAGTAGGGATGCACCGCCCGTGCACCCCGTCCACCCGCAAGTCTTCGCTTGTCGATGTCCCAGGCTGTCAGCAACCACAACTGATCCTCAGGCCACCGGTCCCTCAGTCCAAGCCTCAGGTCCGCCCTTCGCCACTCTCGGTCCATCAGCACGACACGTCTCTACTTCACCTTCACCTTGCCTTCGATCACTGTATCCGTGCTCGACACCTGGACAACACAAGCCAAAGAACATGCGCATTATCCCAGTTGACAATCGCTCATCACTCAGAGACTTGGCATACTGCCATGTATCCGCAATCTCCCCCTTGATGAGTGCATTGTCAACTACCAACACAAATCATAACGGAATAGAGAAGGAAGGAAGAAAGAGAGAGAACTCGACCAAGTGACCCAAATTCATAGCAAAGCCGAAGAAGGTCAAGTGGAAAGAGCAAGACAACTTGGTCTCCAAAGACATGGGCAACGGCTCGATGTGACCAAGTAAAGCAAAACTAGCCCTCAAGAAGACGTAGAACAGGCTCAACACCGCTAGCAAGAAAACTTGATACCAATTGAAAAATCAACTGAAATTCAAGCAAAACAGAGCTAGCCCTCAAGAAGAGGCAGAACAGGCTCAACACCGCTAGCTAGGAAGCTCGATACCAACTATTACCAACTCAAAACCAAAAGAGTTCGATACCAATTGAAGAGCTGAAAATGTTTGCTAGTTCCTCAAGAAAGAGGCAAAGGCTCAACACAACTAGCAAACTCCCCCTTAAATAGTGCACATAACCCAGGGAACTCTCATGATTTGTCAAAATTTTCTCCCCCTTAGTTGAAAATGCACCATCAAGCAAATGAACACAAGCACTCAAGTTTCTCCCCCTTGACAGAAAATCTCCCTCCAAAAATGCATATGAGTAAAAATGCAAGTTAGCAGCTTCAGGAATATAATCAAGAGAGTGCAAAGATGCTCTACACAGTTCTGATCCGATGACTCAACAACATCCATAAGAAGCTAGTAAAGGCTCAAACTGATCACTAAATACGAATTATGAATCATGAGAGCAAAACGAGCAGTTTTCAGCCAAAAAGGTATTCACCATCAAAATAGCACACCACATGTATAGACAGGAAGTCAGACAAGTGCTAAACATGTATACAAGGTGAACTACCCCTAGAACAGTTCAATCATCATGCTATAGAATGAAACATAGACTTGTGTATTCAGATTCTATCGGAGTTGCAGCGGTTAAATTACACAAGTTTAAATTTCAGCATGCGATTCCGAGAGGTTGAAAGCTTGTCATTGCCTAACTTTTCAACTGTGCGAAGCCTATGCAAAAACAATTAGAAGCTTAAAGCAACAGTTTCGGTCATACACTACACAGCTCAAGTTTAACTCAAAGTGCAATGAGAAACAGTCTCGAAACTGTGATGTGCTGACAAGCAATCCCATCTCGATCTTTCCAATTCACTTAACTTGGTTCAGAATTAAGGTAGAATATGAACATACCAATCAAGTGAATGACTCAACACTAGAGACATAGCAACCTAGCATATATGAATAGCACAAGTGATTTCAAGACATTCTACACATGCTAGTTGCATATCTCAATGGTGAACATTTTCGAGTTTTATGTTCATTAAGCAAATTCACCATTCATAAAATAGCTCAGCTCACAACATGTATTAGTGATCAGAAAGAGCATAAGCTACAATATCATCATAAAGCATCGGAGCAAATACTATATAGAGCATAGTTACATTCTAAAGATTATATACATGAAGCTCTGAATGTAAATATGCAAGATGAAATGCAAAGATGCATAAAGAAATCAAATGAAAAACACAAAGTCAGTTTATAATACAAGAGTCAAAATGTTTCCCCCATCTAAAAAGGGAAACACACACCAAGCTCACCTCTCAACCTAGCAAAAGTTGATTGGTCCAAAGGCTTGGTGAGAATATCAGCCAACTGATGATGAGTATCGACATGGCGAAGGTCGATATCACCCTTCTCATAGTGGTCTCGTAGAAAATGAAAGCGCACATCAATGTGTTTGGTCTTAGAGTGCAGCACGGGGTTCTTAGCAACGCTAATAGCACTCATGCTGTCACAAAGCAAGGGAACACGAGAAAAGCTCAGACCAAAATCACGCAAAGTGGCCATCATCCAAAGCAACTGGGAATAGCAGCTAGCCGCAGCAACATACTCAGCCTCCGTGGTAGACTAGGCGACACTAGAATGCTTGCGAGAAGACCACGATACAAGAGAAGAACCAATAAACTGGCAAGTCCCAGAAGTGGACTTGCGCTCAAAGCGGCAACCAGCAAAATCGGCATCGGAATAACCACAAAGGGAGAGGGTGGAGGAAGCAGAATACCAAATCCCAAACTCAGGAGTGAAGCATAAGTACCTCATAATGCGCTTGACCGCCTGACGGTGAGACGTGCGCGGCGACGACTGAAAACGCGCGCAAAGACACACCGCGAACTGAATGTCTGGGCGTGTCGCCGTCAGGTACAGCAGCGATCCGATCATACTCCGGTACTCCTTCTGGTCCACTGCTTCTCCCTCCTTGTCCGCATCCAGGGCCGTTGTGGTCGATATGGGTGTTGGAAGAGGCTTGGCCTCACCCATATCGAATTTCTTCAGGATATCCTTGGTATACTTACCCTGGTGCACAAACGTTCCCTCTCGAGATTGCTTGATTTGCAATCCGAGGAAAAACGTCAACTCGCCCATCATGCTCATCTCAAATTCCCTGCTCATAGTATCTACAAACTTGGCAACCAAAGCGTGAGAAGAACCACCGAAAATGATATCATCCACATAAATCTGGACCAAGAGAGTGTCACTGCCTTGCTTGAGGAGAAAGAGCGTTTTATCCACACATCCCATTTTAAAACCCTTAGCAAGCAAAAAGGTTTTCAACCTATCATACCAGGCTCTAGGGGCTTGTTTCAAACCATACAAAGCTTTGTGAAGTTTAAAAACATGGTTTGGAAACTTGGGATTTTCGAAACCGGGGGGTTGTTTCACATACACCTCCTCTTCTACGTAGTCGTTTAAGAAGGCACTCTTGACATCCATTTGAAAAAGTTTGAACCCTTTGGATGTAGCAAAAGCCAAGAGTATCCTAATAGCCTCCAAACGTGCTACAGGAGAAAAAGTCTCCTCATAGTCTATCCCCTCCTTCTGACTATACCCTTGGGCTACAAGTGTGGCCTTGTTTCTCACAACATGGCCATCTTCTCCTTGTTTGTTTTTGAAAACCCATTTTGTCTCAATAGGATGACACTCAGGAGGAAGAGGAACAAGAACCCAAACCTGATTTCTCTCAAAATTCTCAAGCTCCTCATGCATGGCATTGACCCAATCAGGATCTGTCAAAGTGTGTCCAACATCTCGGGGTTCAAAATCAGCAACAAATGCAGAATGAGCAAAGTGAGAGATTTGTTGTGACCTTGACCGAGTGACACGTTCGCCGATGCTACCGATCATCTGTTGAGGCGGGTGTTGGCGCTGAATGTGGCGTGGCGCCTCCCGAGCTGAAGTAGCCTCCCCCTCAACAACAGCTGGTGCCTCCTCGGGTACAAAAGGTACCGCTCGAGGTGGCGGATCCCACGGCCCCCAAGTCAAAGAAGAGGGATCGGGGCCGTGAGTCGTAGTAGAAGCCGCTCTTTGTGGCACAGCAGGTGGAGGAGGTGTTGGGTCATCCATCCCTTTAGCACCTTCTTCCTCATCATCAAAAAGGGGCTCGCCAACCTCATGATCACCTGCACGCTCAAAACAAGAAGAAGGACAAACCATGGTCTCATCGAAGGTGACATCGGATGTCTCCATGACTCGGTTATTGTCAAGGTTAAGTACACGATAAGCTCGAGTGTGAGTGCCATAACCCAAAAATACACCGTCAGAAGAACGAGACTCAAATTTGTCCAAGTTGCCCTTTTTGAGTATAAAATAATGGCAACCGAAAACTCTAAAATAACTCACTTTGGGTTGTTTTCCAAAATGCAACTCATAAGAAGTCTTTTTCATGAAAGCTCAGAGAAAAATGTGATTGGAAATGTAGCATGCAGTGCTCATAGCTTCGGCCCAATATCGCCTAGGAGTCCTATGCTCATCGAGCATCGTCCTGGCCATCTCTACAATGGTCCGATTCTTTCTTTCTACAACACCATTCTGAGGCGGTGTGTACGAAGAAGAAAACTGATGCTCTAAACCCAAAGAGTTACAAAACTTCTAAAAATCCGAGTTTTTGAACTCGGAACCATTATCACTTCTAATAGCTCGCATTGAGTTCAAAGGGAACTCATTCTGAAGATGCAAAATCAGATTGCGAGCAAAAGAGAAAGTCTCAGTTTTCTCAGTGTTGATGGTCCTTAAACACCTGTTTTACCATCAATATTTCACCCTAAAATTCACCAAAAAGGCATGAAATGTAGTCAAATAGGTTTCAAACTAACCAAATTCCACATGTCCATAGAATTTTATTTGAATGCAGGATTTGGACCAAATTTGGAGAATGGACCCACCAGGAGACGAGCCCACTCACCAGGACCCACTTGGGCCCAAGTGGGGTGGCGCCCGCCAGCCAAGGGTGGCGCCCGCCACACAAATGTGGCGCCCGCCACATGGAGAGGCCCAACTCTCCCCCTTTGCCACGTCATTGATCCGTGTGACCGTGCCAAGGACAAATCTTGGCCCTTGGTCACTAGGTCAGTGGCATCGGACGGCTACAGAGGGGAGTGGCATGGATCATGACCTAAGTCGGTCGCTAGGACATGCAACCGACCTCCAAACCGCCTTGGACAACCACCTGGAGGCCGTAGGATCAATGACGGTGCATCCAACGGCTAGGGGACTGGTGGCCGCCAGTAGGGGGTGGCGCCCGCCACCTGACCTAACCCTAGGTTGGTTGGCTGCCCCCTATAAGTACCTCCCTCACGCCTCAAGACTATAAATACCCCCCTGGTGGCAGCATTCCATTGGCACCCAGTACCAGTACCATCCCACAATACAGAGAAGCAAAGCAAGTAGAAGCAAGCAAGTGAGAGCTCAGAGAGCTTAGGCAAGTAGGTTAGCTAGTAGAGAGAGTATAGCTCTAGTGCCCTCGCTACAGCGTGACTCTTAGTTTAGCACAGCTCAGCCTAAGTCCTTGGTAAAAGGAGCGTAGAGCTTGCTAAGAGAGAAGCGGGTGCGAGCGACTGGCATCAGAGGTCGGTTGATTTCCCGGCGTCTCTGGTCTGGTTTGCTCTCTTGTATCTCAGGTACATTTATCTTTATCTCAGTATTACTTTAAGCATTACTTTCAGCATTACTTTCAGTATTACTTTATCAAGTACCTTGAGTGTGACCTAGCTATCCTATAGTTCAATTCACTTAGCCATAGTAGTTAATCTCTAGTGTGCTTAATGATTGACCTTTCCCAATATGTTGCTTAGTTAGTATAGTGTTTATCTTATTAAGTCAAGTATTTGCTCTGACGTCCGCAAGGGTGTCTCTATTCAAAGTTAGGGTAGAGATAGTTAGAATATAGTTAAGAGTGGTGCTTAGTTATAGACTTACCTTTAGATACGGCTGGACCCCCGGATAGTTGTGGTAGCAAGCAGGTGGTGACAGCCCTGTGCGCCTTGAATTCCACCACGTAGTTGGCCCAGTTTAACAGTAAGGCTCATTGTGCTAGCACTTAACCTAAGTAAGTGGTAAATGCTAGTACACCTCGGTGCTTGACAAGATAGGAATAAAACTTTACTTAACTTTGTTGCTTTATTGACTTTTGCATGTCTTGCTTCGTAGTTATCTTTCTTTGTAGTTATCTTGCTTCTTAGTTATCTAGGAGTAGTTAATAGTTAGTTATCTTAGTTATCCTTAGTTAACCCCCCTATCTATCTAGTTATCCACCTTACCTTAGCCATCCATTTCATCCTTACCTATCCACCCATATATTCTTTCTAGCCTTTCATCCCTCTCTTCCCTTCTCTCCTTTTCCCTTTTCTCTTTTCTTCGACTCTCATCCCCTCCTTGTCTCGACTCATACACCACCCTAGCCTTCCCTTGGGATCAAATAAATTGACACCTGGTACTCCCAGGCGAAGTGCTACTACGATAGTTCTGTGCGCTTGCAGAATCTCCTCTTGGTAGGTTGCAACCTCTCTAGCTAGCTCCTACTAGTGTCGGGATTGACAACCCCATTTGACATTAATAGATAGCTGCTTTAGCTTCACTCCTTTAGGTATAGTGACTGGACTTGCTACAAGCACTTCTGACGCCGTTGCCAGGAATAGATTTCATAGTCTACTCCTAGTAACGATGTTAGCAAGTGCCAACACGCATTTCTGGGCCGTTACCGGGGATAGTTGCCTAGCTCTATCTTTAGTGAAGCTAAGAACTACCAACAAGCATTTCTGGCGCTGTTGCCGGGGAAGGCATTCGGTGTATCAGTTGAGTCTGTGTCGAATTTATCTTCGCTTAAGCTCCCGCTCAGCGAATCCCATCTTACCCCATCCTTTCTTTCCTTAGTCCTTCTTATCTTTTTCCTTCATCTTCTTCAACTTCTTTCTTCCTTATCTCGTTCTATCTTCACGATGGCCAACAAGACCATTCATGAGTTTTCTGCTCCTTCTGTCGCTAATGTAGCGATAGGACCAGACGTGATTAATGCCAACCTCAATTTTGAGTTGAACCAGCTCTGATCTTGATGGTCCAAGCTAGCCCGTTCTGTGGCAAAGCTCATGAGGATGCCAATGCTCACCTCCAACAATTTTTGGAGATTTGCGGCACCTTCACCATTAAGGGGATAACCCAAGAAGCCATCTGTCTTCATCTTTTTCCCTTTTCTCTTCTAGGAAAAGCGAAGCAATAGGTTCTATACCGATCGCAACGCTGTAGACACATGGGACAAGTGTTCTAATGCTTTTCTCGCTAAATTCTTTCCGATGGGCAGGACGAATGCTCTTCGCAACAAAATCTCCAGCTTTACGCAACAAGCCGAGGAATCTATTCCCGAGGCTTGGGAGAGGTTGCAAGAGTATGTCGCTGCTTGTCCACACCATGGTATGGAGGTCTGGCTCTTGATCCAGAACTTCTATCATGGCCTAACCCCACTCTCTAGAAGCCATCTGGATGCCGCTGCCGGTGGTGCATTCTTTTCTCTGAATGTTGCAGATGCTAAGGCTCTCATAGAGAACATGGTGTCGAACCAAGGATGAAATGATGAGAGACTGCAGCCCCGTAAGCAAGGTATGCATTCCCTTAAGGAGGCCGACATGATCGTGGCCAAGATGGACCTGCTGGCGAAGAAGCTGGATAGCTATGCGAAGATGAACCAACAAGAGAGTATCCAATCTCTGGAATCCTACATGACTTGTGAAGTCTGTGGAGAAACCGGACATTCTGGGAACCACTGCCCCGAGTTACATGAAGATTTGAACTTCATCAACAACAACAGTTTCCGCCAACAAAATCAAGGATGGAATCAACACTCCAACTCTCAAGGTAATAATTCATTCTCCCACTCTAATTTTTAGAATTCTGATAATTTCTCGTTCTTAAAGAATCTAGTCTACTCTCAAGGTAGAACTACTGAATTTTTGAATAAGAAATTAATGTCGAATAAAAAAACCCTTGAGAATATAAATGCTAAATTGGAAGATTTCTCATCTGCTCTGAAAAATCAATTAAGTTTTAATATGATGTTAGAAACCCAATTAGCTCAACTTGCTGCTATCATACCATCTTTTGAATCTGGCAAAGTTCCTGCTAAACCTGACCTGAAAACTGCAAATATGGTTAAAATAAAATATTTTAACTATTATGAAGATCAAACCATGACTGTTAAAAAGGGTGATCCTGGTAGTCCCATAATTAGATGCTCAATCTTTGGTGAAGTCTTTAAAAATGCCATGTGTGATTTAGGATCGAGTGTGAACATTCTATCTAAAGATTTTTATGAAAACTCGTTCTTTGCACCCATGTCATCCACATCTGCCTATGCCGTGCTAGCTGATCAATCCACTTGCTATGTAGAAGGAATAGTCAATGATTTACCTGTTCATATTAGAGGTTCATATGTTCCTACTGATTTCATAATACTAGATATGGAAAATAGGAAAGATGTGCCTCTAATCTTAGGTAGACCCTTCTTGAATACTGTTAATGCTTGCATATATGTGGGAAGTGGTAAAATTCAAATGACATTAGGAGGAAGGAAGGAAATATTCTCCTTCTCCCGTGGTCCCGCATATGCCGCTAACATGCAGGATGCAAAGCCCGTTCGTACCAAGAAGAGACGCCGAAGAACAAGGTGGAACAGAAAGAAAGAACCACCTCCTGAGTTGTGTGATTCACATGACAAAGGAGAGGTGCCAAAAGAAGAAGAACCCGATGGAGTACTTAAGAGGAAGCACCCAAGGAAGAAGATCTGCCCGATAAGGATGAAATTCCATGGATCTAAGGTATGAATTTACTTTTAATTTTTATTTCCCTTCAAATTTCCCTTTTTCAAATAAATAACATATGTCATGCATGTAACTAAAAAAAAATCAGTTATCATCAGTTATATGCATAGGTATATGTTAACTTAGCTAGAATAATAAAATATCATAGGATAGTTTCCTTTTTTACAACATTAGATAGTTTCCTTTTAATAAAATGAGAACAAGAGCTCCGACCGAGAAAGATGAAGACTCTTCACCAAGCAAGAAGCCAGCTTGGGGGAGACCCTCGCGCCAATAAGGTATGTTTCAACCTCACTCTTTACATTCGGTTCTTAATTTCTATATCTTTTGAATGCTATATGCTTGCCTAAGTAACCATTCCATGAATAAAATTGATAAAATCTGCTTAAACAAGTTGAAACCTGAATAAGATTTGAAATATGTCATGCAAATGCTATTGTTATGGTTTGAATAACTGGTCTTATCTAAGTTGTAGCTTTTGTGGGTTGCACATGCTTTAACTAAAATCATGCTTAGTGGATAAAGTTAGTAAGAAATGGAGTAATTCTTTAAACTTGCTAAGGTGAAATTAGGTCCTAATCTGGAGGATTTCTTTTTTTAAAAAAAAAATTATGAAAACCTTGCTAAAAGTTCCTCCTAGATTTTATCCTATCCCACTACCAACCAAATATTTGTTAGTCATTAGTCAAAACCACAAAGAGCTTTGTTTGTGTTGAGCTTTGTTAGACCTCATAGATCTTAGTAGAGAAGCTTATCATATCTTTTGAATCAAGATTCACACACACCCACCATAAATTGCCTACTCTCCACTTTGGAAGTTTGCAACCACCAAATAAATTGCTTATTCTCTACATTGGAGATATGCAATACCCTGCCAAACATCCCATTGCTAGCCTTATGCTTATTCCTACACTGGGAATAAGCATTTCTCCCCCTTTCCCCTTTTTCATTTCTGAAATCCTTTCCTATAGATGTGGCAGAACCTCCCGGCAAAGTGGCCCACCTGCACACATCATCATCTCCCAGAGCTCTGATGACCGTGCACGCGTACCACTTTACTGGAAAGATCCGTCGGGTGTCCCCGAGAGAACCCCGAATTATCCACGAGTTACAGGATCATCCTCACTACGAGTGAAATAACCACAACATTACAACAGTTGATACAAAAATTAACATCGGAGAGCGGAAGCAAGGTAAGATAAAATTTTACAAAGCATGAATAAGTTACATTTCAAATAAACTTTGCTTGGATTGCGGGAGAAGAGCAGCACTACAGAGCCTGACTTAGGTAGAGCACCTAAGTCGAAGAGAGAACCACCAGATCATATCGAGCCCACGGACATGATCCAGAAAGACACCACAAGCTAAAACCTGCAACAGGGGATTAACAAACCCTGAGTACATGAAGGTACTCAACAAGACTTACCTGACTAAGAAAAAGACTCCAAGGGCATGCTGGCTTAAGGGATGTAGTGGGGCTAGCAAACGAGACGAGCTTTGCAGAAAAAGCTTTCTACTAGTTCATCCTATTTTCAAGTTTTAGCGGTGCCTTAAGTTATTAAGCAGTATCCACTTTGCACCTATCTAAGTCAAACACTTGTTTAAGCATCACATCTCATGATAAACTTTTCTTGCCATCATCTTCACTTGATTAAACTACGCTGAGGGGGCGAGGACGAGTCTCCTTTTCTCGTGGAGCAAACGACGATTCGAACCGCTTGATCTACCCAGCTGGGGCTTCCTTATCACACGACGTATGCAAGACCGAACTTGCATATATCAACCTTCCCGGGGATCCGCTCAAACCGGACCGGAGCCGCGCCACCCGGGAGTACAGTACACCACCGCCCTACCTCGGCCTTGCTGAGTCCGTCCAACAGGGGACTGAGCAGGGTGGGTACACGCTACTCCCGCCATCTCTCCACTCCCAGTGCGCGGGTGCGCCGTTCCTGTAAGAGCATAGCCACAGTATATCTCGCGAACGATGAAACCATCGATCGACTTCTACCGAAGTCTAAGCATTGCTAAGCATTTGAGATCGTCTTATCACTACTGATAGGATATCATCAGGGAATTATCTGGAAATCAAGGTATTCATGCAACAACGGTTTCGTTCAACTCCTACTTACTTAATGCACATTCCACAAGACCTACAGTGTAATAAAGTTTTGTAAAACAGAGAGTGGGCGTATGCACCGGGGCTTGCCTGTGTTGCAGAGAAGACTAGGATCTCCGAATGATCCACAGAAGTTAGTTCCTTAGAGACTTGAAGTCGAATCTTCCCGAAGAAGCTTGTCCGACGAAGTTCTCCTCCTGAGGCTTGATCTAGTGGACCTCCTCGATCTGAAGCTTGCTCAACGCAACCTTCCGAAGCTTGCTCAACACGACCATCGACTCTCTCGTATGAACTACACGTATACAATGATGCATGCTTTAGTATGATGCAATGCATTCCAAGGTGCAAGACAAACAAATGCGTAACAAAAGTTAACTCAAGATAAGAAAGGTCGAGGACAACTTTTCTTCACGGTAGAGTTGCAAACCAACAAAACCAACTAGTAACCTACCAACTAGTGTTCTTAGGATAATGTGTTATTTTCATACAACATCATTAGATGGATTAACAAAGTGTTTAAGAGTGTATTACAAACAACATCCACTGCCATGGGATCTCGGACTGGGATGTCCTATGGTTTTCAATCAAGACATTTAACCATACAAGGTGTAAACCAAAACTTAAATGTTTATTAACCATTTTTTTACAGTTGTTGGAGCAGACTACTCTAGTTCACTACTCTAGTTCACCTTAAGCAATGATAAGTTATACTAACTTTTCTGAAAGCTCATTAAGTTAGCTATCACTTCATTTTTATCATCTTTAAGTGATTCTAGAGTTAACTAAGTCAAATAATACAATCAAACACTGCCATCCAGATTTTGGACAGATTTGTACAATCAACTTGATTTATCCATAACTAGAGTTCCAGACCTCCAAAAATAGTGGTTGAGGACAATTTGGAAATCTTAACAAATCCTCTACAGCATTGCTGTAATATACAAAGGCTCATTCCAGGGTCATGTGGACCAAACAATTCATTTGGTTAAATCTGTCCAGATTCTGGACAGATTCAAACACTACTGTTCCACAGACCATATCTGGAGCTTCAAAATATTTCAAACTATGAACCTAGACTTTTCGGATAGCTTATCTAATTACCTATACTTTTGTTATTATGAACTTTAGTTGATTCTACAGAAATTTAGGTCAAACAACTTGGGTAAACATCCCTGTCCAGATTCTGGACAGATTTGATCATCCAAATTCAAACAGCTCTAACTGGAGTTCTAGGTCATTAAAAGATATGATCTTTAACAATTTAGAAAGCTTAAGAAGTCTACTACAACTTTGTTTTTATGGTCAAGAGGTGATTTACCAGTTAAGACAGCTCAACAACTTCATTTCACCGATCTGTCCAGAAGGAAGGACAGATTCGACCTGAACATTATAAAATCCATAACTCTTAGTCTAACAGGCCTAAAATCATCAAATTTTGGGACAAACTAGATATAGAAGTTAGCTACAACTTTGGTATTTAACACTATCACAGAAAACATGCTTTACATAGTGGAAACAACCCCTCAACAAAAACTGATCCTGCAGCCATGCAATTCACCAATGAGATCAAGTGTGTCTCTAAATCAAAAACCATAGTCATATATAACCAACCAATTCTTTGCATGACAAAATCATGAAACAAAAGATTACTAGAACAGCAAGGTTAACTCTAACATAAATCTTTAACCATCATTTAAGTAGCTTAATTAATAGAGACCAATTAGTAAAGTAATTTAGTTTTAAGCTTTTACTATTATTTATGCAGTTAAGTGACTAAGTGCTATACTTAACAAAGGTTATTAAAGTGTTTAAGTTGATCATCAGAGCTTAACCATGTATTTGTTCTAATCAAAATCAGCATGATCTAATTGGTTAACTTAGGCTCTACTAACTACCATTTTATAATTAAATATAAAAATTTGGGTTTAACTAAAGTTTATCAAATGGAGTCCAAACTTCTCGTCATGGTGGATTACAGCAAATAAAGGTTGCAAAACAAATTTGAGAATTTTTGGATTATTATTTTGACCTACAGAAATGATTTAAGGTTTAAACATTATTTAATTATTTAAATAGGCTTAAACTAAGGATGAAATTTTATTTTGTCCAAATGACCTCAAAATTTTTGTGGAGCTTCATCACATGACACAAACAGCAGCAAAAATATTTTTATGATTTTTGGACAACTAAATATCCCTATAAAAATTATTCAAAGTGCATTTATTAATTAAATGACCAATTTAAAGCACCATCAAAATTTATCCAAACACCAAGTTTCATATTTTTCCTGTGTAGAGCACCTCATCAGTAACACAACAAAATTTGTTTCACAATTTTTGGAGCTGTATTTATTTACCTATGCCTTTATCTATTTTCAGCACATTTAGGCAATTTCTGAAAATAGGAAAAAGGCAAAACCCTAATGCTTACTGGGCCGAAACCGGCCCAACGTCACTGACGGACGGGAATCCGAGGGTCAGGCTCGGCCTCGGACGGGACGCGAACTCGAGGCTCGGCCTCGGGCGAGACGCGAACTCGAGGCTCGGCCTCGGGTGAGACGCGAACTCGAGGCTCGGCCTCGAGGGTCAGGCTCGGGGTTCACCAGGACTGGTGGACCGCGGGGTGGCGCTCCCGGCAACGCTGACCGTGTGCTGCGGCGTTGACCGCCAGCCCAACTCGCCGGCGGCGAGGCCAGGGACCAAACCGAGACTACCTACGCGATCCTCGATGCAAGGCGAAACCGAGACTACCTACGCGATCCTCGATGCAAGGCGAACTCATCCAAGGGCTCAGTCGGGGCTAGGGACGACCGGAGAGAAGGTGGCCGCGGCCATAGCGGCTCGGCCATGCCATGGCTGGCGGTGCGCCGGCGTTCTGGCCGAGTCAGCGCAGTAGAGTTCAAACGGATGGGAGCATAAGCTCCAGGAAGCTCACCTAGGGCTCGTGCGCGCGCTGGTTGAGTTGGAGGAGCTCGGAATCAAGGTTGTCCACGACGGCGGCGATGGCGACGGCGACTGGTGATTCGGCTACGGTGGTCCGGCCAACCCTGCGCGGTAGAGACCCGAGTATCAAGCCAATGCGAGGCAGTGAGGTGAGGCGGAACTGATGGCGCATTTGATTTGACCTGAGGAGCACCAGGCTTACCCAGCGACGGCGAGCACGAGCTCGGGTGCGGATGGCCGGAGTTGGTGAAGAAGAGCTCGGACTGGGCAATGCAGGCGACTAGGGCTCGAAGTAACAGGTCGGGGAGGTGCTCGGGAGCAGGGCGGACTGGTGTACGAGCTGGCGACTGCAGTGGGGGCTCGTCGTCGACGGATTTCACCGGCGGAGCTCTGCTGTCTCTGCCGGCGCGAACAGAGGGAGAAGAAAGAGGAGAGCGCGGCGGTGGAGTGGTATTTGTAGGCCGGGAGTTGCCAAACAGGTGTGCCAGCGAGCTACGCATGCAAACAAAGCGAGAGACGCGTGGACGGGGACGTGGCGACGCCGGACGCACGCTGCGGCCGCGTGGTGAACATGCAGAGCGCCATGGACTGTAGCTACAGTGCAGTTTGTCCCCTTTCGAATTGCGACCAAATTTTGAACTGAAGTGCAAAATCCGTAAGAATGAAAGTTGTTCAGAATTTTGTGATCTACAAACTTTATTAAAGAATCATGTTCCAACTCGGCCTAGTTTTTGAATTAGGGTTTGAATTCAAATTTGCCCCAAACTGATTTCTCAAATTACTTTGAAATTTTCTGAAGAACTTCAAAATCTGTGAATATGAAAGTTGTCACATATGGCATTCCCTACAACTTTGATTAAAGGACCAAGGTCAGATTCTCAATGGTTTGAAAGTTGTAGTTCAAGGGTAAATTCTTGGGTTTAAGCAAATTTGATTTAATTCAAATTCTATGCAGAATCTGTGTTAACTTTATATACCAAAGTTGTTCCGTTCATTAGTATCTACAACTTTGTTTTAAGGGCCATGCCCAGATTCAGCATGGATTTTAGTCTTTATCATAGAGCCACTATAAGGACTTATTCTCATGAACCATATAACCCTATTGGTCTATCTTCACTATTGGTTAGAGCAAAAGTTGACCCGACAAATAGTGCCTTAGTTGCCCCAAGTTTATTTCCGAGAATTCATTTTAGAATTAGCCAAAGTTTCTTAAGTATGGTTTTGGGATTGTTATTTCATGTGACACACATTACACACTCATACAACACACATAATTAAACATGGGAAATCATCACACATGATATGCTTATATGCCATGACACTAGATGATTATGCATAATATTCATCATACTTAGAGTTTTAATTAACGCTTAACACCGGGGTGTTACAATAGATATCTGGGAAATCTAGAGCTAAGAAAGAGAGATATATATAAAAAAAGAGCAAAGTGGCTCAAGAAAGGACTATGTCCTAAGAAAGTGAGGAGCAAAATAGCTCAAGAGAGGACTATGTCCTAAGTAAATGTGAGGACACATCCTTTTGTCTACTCACTATGTATCAAAAGAGAGAGAGAGAGAGAGAGAGAGAGAGAGAGAGAGAAAGAGAAAGTTATCATTAGCTCTAGACCCCTAGGAAGGATTATGAAATATCTCTCCATACACTTCCACATAACCACACATGCACATCTTGATCAATTTTTATGATTTGCTGCTCCTTATGATCTGAGTGTCTAGCTTAGCAATAAACATCAGGCAATTTGCTCATGATTCTTAGCCTACCTATAGCTCCACATATCATTCTTTAGAAATAGGAAAGGCTACATTTTGGCCTAAGTGAGGATTTAAACACCATTGAGTGACTGAGTGAATCCTGAAGGACTTAAGCAAGTTTTTATCTTTTGAAAACCTTAAAACCTCCAGACAGAATCCTAGTTAAACCTAAGCGAGATAAAAGTTTCCTATCTACTACTTTGTTTCACTCTTGCATGTTTGAAGTGAAAATCTATAAGCCCCACACTGCTATGATTAATGATATATGCTAACTTATTTCTCACTATACAATATGCACTTGCATACATCTTAATTTTGCTTTCTTTTTTATGCTTAATACTTGAACCGCATTGTTGCTCGAGGACGAGCAATAGGTTAGCTTGGGGGAGTTTGTTGATGGTCCTTAAACACCTGTTTTACCATCAACATTTTACCCTAAAATTCACCAAAAAGGCATGAAATGTAGTCAAATAGGTTTCAAACTAACCAAATTCCACATGTCCATAGAATTTTATTTGAATGCAGGATTTGGACCAAATTTGGAGAATGGACCCACTAGGAGACGAGCCCACTCACCAGGACCCACTTGGGCACGAGTGGGGTGGCGCCCGCCAGCCAAGGGTGGCGCCCGCCACATGGAGAGGCCCAACTCTCCCCCTTTGCCACGTCACTGATCTGTGTGACCGTGCCAAGGCCAAATCTTGGCCCTTGGTCACTAGGTCAGTGGCATCGGATGGCTATGGAGGGGAGTGGCGTGGATCATGACCTAAGTCGGTTGCTAGGACATGCAACTGACCTCCAAACCGCCTTGGACAACCACCTGGAGGCCGTAGGATCAATGACGGGGCATCCAATGGCCAGGGGACTGGCGGCCGCCAGTAGGGGGTGGCGCCCGCCACCTGACCTAACCCTAGGTCGGTTGGCTGCCCCCTATAAGTACCCCTCTCACTCCTCAAGACTATAAATACCACCTTGGTGGCACCATTCCATTGGCACATAGTACCAGTACCGTCCCACAATACAGAGAAGCAAAGCAAGTAGAAGCAAGCAAGTGAGAGCTCAGAGAGCTTAGGCAAGTAGGTTAGCTAGTAGAGAGAGTATAGCTCTATTGCCCTCGCTACAGCACGGCTCTTAGTTTAGCACAGCTCAGCCTAAGTCCTTGGTAAAAGGAGCGTAGAGCTTGCTAAGAGAGAAGCGGGTGCGAGCGACTGGCATCGGAGGTCGGTTGATTTCCCGGCGTCTCTGGTCTGGTTTGCTCTCTTGTATCTCAGGTACATTTATCTTTATCTCATTATTACTTTAAGCATTACTTTCAGTATTACTTTATCAAGTACCTTGAGTGTGACCTAGCTATCCTACAGTTCAATTCACTTAGCCATAGTAGTTAATCTCTAGTGTGCTTAGTGATTGACCTTGCCAATAGGTTGCTTAGTTAGTTTAGTGTTTATCTTATTAAGTCAAGTATTTGCTCTGACGTCCGCAGGGGTGTCTCTATTCAAAGCTAGGGTAGAGATAGTTAGAATATAGTTAAGCTTGGTGCTTAGTTATAGACTTACCTTCACATACGGCTGGACCCCCGGATAGCTATGGTAGCAAGCAGGTGGTGACAGCCCTGTGCGCCTTGAATTCCACCATGCAGTTGGCCCAGTTTAATAGTAAGGCTCGTTGTGCTAGCGTTTAACCTAAGTAAGTGGTAAAGGCTAGTACGCCTCAGTGCTTGACAAGATAGGAATAAAACTTTACTTAACTTTGTTGCTTTATTGACTTTTGCCTGTCTTGCTTCGTAGTTATCTTGCTTTGTAGTTATCTTGCTTCTTAGTTATCTAGGAGTAGTTAATAGTTAGTTATATTAGTTATCCTTAGTTAACCCCCCTATCTATCTAGTTATCCACCTTACCTTAGCCATCCATTTCATCCTTACCTATCCACCCATATATTCTTTCTAGCCTTTCATCCCTCTCTTCCCTTCTCTCCTTTTCCCTTTTCTCTTTTCTTCGACTCTCATCCCCTCCTTGACTCGACTCATACACCACCCTAGCCTCCCCTTGGGATCAAATAAATTGACACCTGGTACTCCCAAGCGAAGTGCTACTACGATAGTTCTGTGCGCTTGCAGAATCTCCTCTTGGTAGATTGCAACCTCTCTAGCTAGCTCCTACTAGTGTCGGGATTGACAACCCCATTTGACATTAGTAGATAGCTGCTTTAGCTTCACTCCTTTAGGTATAGTGACTGGACTTGCTATAAGCACTTCTGACGCCGTTGCCAGGAATAGATTTCATAGTCTACTCCTAGTAACAATGTTAGCAAGTGCCAACAAGCATTTCTAGGCCGTTACTGGGGACAGTTGCCTAGCTCTATCTTCAGTGAAGCTAAGAACTACCAACACTCAGCTAAAAAGAAAACCCACGAATATCTCGAAAAGTCATCAACAACAACAAGCACATACCACTTCCCCCCAACCGAGCTCACCCGAGCCGGACCAACAAGGTCCATATGCAAAAGCTCTCCAGGGCGCTTAGTCATGACCTGAGTCACTGGATGGTGGGGAGCGGCAACCATCTTCCCATGTCTACAAGAATGGCAAACAGGATCCTTCTCCATGCACAACTTGGGCAATCCTCGGATTAGGCCAAGTGAGCTAAGCCTTGCAAGCAAGTCGAAGCTCAAATGTCCTAGTCTCCTATGCCACTTCCAAAGATCAGAGGAGGAAGGTCCAGCCAAAAGACAACGAGAAACTCCAAATGACTCCGAGAAATCCGCACGAAACACTTTCCCAAAGGGTGAAATCCCACAAACAAGATTGCCCTGAGGATCCAAAATACGACTCAGATTTGGCTTAAAACAAATCTCATAGTCGTCATCAAAGAGTTACAAAACAGAAAGAAGGTTAAAATGCAAGTTAGAAACAAGAACAACATCGCGCAACACAAAGTGCTCATTAACTCGCACCGACCCACGAGACAATACTCTACCTTTGCTATTGTCGCCGAAGGTAATAAACTCCTTTCCGGCGACCAGACTAAGACTGGAGAACCACTTGGCGTTTCCAGTCATGTGCCTCGAGCAACCGGAATCCACCAACCAAACGTTGTCCAATCGTTTTACCTAGGAGGTGTCGTCGTCGTCGTTGTTCCGAGGGGTGTCATCCAGCTCGCCGTCGACCTCCTTGCCGAGGGCCATGGTGCAGAAGGCCTCATCGTCGGCGAAGAAGCAGAGGCCGTTCAGCTTATCCTCGATCCTCTTCTTCTTCTCGGACTCGTCGTCGCTTGAGGAAGCGGAGTCGTCATCCTAGTCATCGACGTCGCTGAGCGTGGCGAAGAACGCACGCTGCTCAGCCTGGGCCTTCTCCAAGTACTTCGTTTTGATGTACTCCTTGTCGAAGCCGCCCTTCCGCTTGTGCTTTGCGGGGACGTACTTCTCCTTGTGCTTGCCAGAGTCGTACTTGTGCCCATGATCCGCCTTGCCGAAGGTCTGCTTGTTCTTCTTCGGGCAATTGGCGATGAAGTGGTTGGGGTCGCCGCACTCGAAACATCGCGAGCGTCCTCCTCCACGGCGACGGTTCATGCGGTTGTTGTGGAACCGCGAGAACCGATTGGCGAGCAATGCCAACTCGTCATCCCCCATGAACTCTAGCTGCTCCTCTGTGACAGAAAGAAGAGAAGAGAGTGCAAATCCTCCAAAGGGGTTAGCAGAAGAGCCAGAGACCAAAGCCATTGACGGGCCAGAAGGATTTCATAAGAAGCCCTCACCATGGCGTCAATCTCACTAGACATGATCTTACTGAAGAGCTCGTCGCAAGTGAGGGTCTCATAGTTAGGCGATTCGATGATCGCCTGAACCTTTGAGTCCCACACCGACCGATCAAGAGTGTGCAAAAGCTTCAAAGCTCTCACATGATCGATGAAAGGCAACAACTCTTTGTTCGCCCTCATCCTGTTGACAATCACCTGAAAACGAGCAAATAAACTTCCTATGCTCTCGCCAGGCATATGTCGAAAGTTCTCATACTCTCGCTTGAATGACTCGTAGAGACGGGTTTTGACTTGAGTGGTTCCCTCATGGAAACACATGAGGGTAGCCCAAATCTCCCGAGCCGTAGCGAGGTGAGAAACGCGATCAAACTCCATCATGCTCAAGCATGAGAAAAGAGCATTACAGGCTCGGCCATTGGCATCGTGCTCATCGATCTGACGCTGAGTAACACGAGCAGCCAAGACCACGTAATCGGCAGAGTTGCAAATATCCCAAATGGAAGCACCAATACTCTGCAGATAGGCTGACATGCGTATCTTCCAATACGCATAGTTCGTCCCATCAAAAAATAGCGGTTTGCCCACGCCGCGATCCATGTCGCCTTCTGTGGATCTGGGACCGGCTAAGGTGGAAGATCCTTAACCCGCTCCGATACCAATTGAAGGACTGAGAATGCAATAGCAAGGCGACCAGAGGGGGGGGGGGGGTGAATGGGAGCTCAAAAATTTCTCTCGGAACTTTGGCCTTTTGTTCCGAGAATCAACCCCACGAGCTTCGATCGAAACCGTGATGCCCACGACCCTTGGAAGAGGGTGGATGATCCCTAGGATCACAGCGAGGCACCACAAAGCGATAGCAAGTCAAACGCCAAAAGCACCTGAGTAGGATCTACTCTAGAAACCGGGTCCCAAACGTAGATTGAAGGCTACGTCAGGAAATCCCCAAATACCGATGCTAACAAGTAGCAAAGATACCTGGAGAAGTTCCTAGGTGAACTCTAGAACCAAACGAGAAGTCCGGAAACCAAGCGGAGAAGCCGGTAGAGCAAATGTGCAAAACTGCAACAAGCAGCTGAATCTCGGACTGTCCGGCCCTAGGGTCCCGGACTGTCCGCGGCTACTGCGGACTGTCCGCCAGCCGATCCCGGACTGTCCGCCGGCTAAAAACACAAAACAGCAGTGTTGTTGAAGCACCTTTTGTAACAGAACCGTTCAATTTATAAGAGCACAAGTGCGAAAACCTCTACCGGAGCAGTGAAATTAGCACACTTGAGCCCATATAAACCCGGTAGTCCGTGAAATCCTGAGGGATTTCAAACTTTTTCAACATCTCAGCCAAGATCGCATGGTCAAGCAAATACAAATCATGTCCACGGAGCTTTGCAGCGGAAATAATATTACAATAGAGTTTACAAATAAAGATACAAGTTGAGTTCCATTTAATTTAGAAGAACAACATAGCTTTGAAATGAATACCATAACATAAGTTGAAATACTTTGCTAGCTCAAGTGACATCCTCCAACAATAGCATAAGAGAAGAAGTAGGGAACTGCCGAGCCCACTGGCACTGGCCATCACCTCTCGGCAGGCCTAACCTTCACCTGCAACAAGGTGGGATAAACCCTGAGTACTCGAATGTACTCAGCTAGACTTACCCGTCGTAAACCAAAAATAAAGTGACACCAAGGAGTATGCAAGGCTGATATAAGAGTGAAGCTGGCAATGACCACAGTTTTGCATAAAGGCATATATAATAAAGTAGCATTATCTTTTACTTACTAGCTGCAAGTTTTAGATAAATAATTAACCTACTCAACTAGATTAGCACCTGTTCTAAAAACAGTCATAGTAGTGATTTGATCGATCACCATAATATAACAAACAGACCAATTAACAATTGCCAATAGTGCCACGATAACTGTCACGTGTTCCACAATTCCAGTATCAAGATCGATCAGCGTTCAAGTCAAGTGCTCACTATCCAGGAGCGATGGCGATTATAATCGATTCCTAACCAGCTGGTGATTTATTCCCCACACAAACCACACTCACCCGCTAAGGTGAGCTACACATAACCACAACATTGTTCCAGGAAGCCGCGGTTTCAACCGCCACCATCACACCCGGAGGCAAGCCCGACTGCCAAGGAGTTGGACTTAACCACCATCACCCGGGTCTTACTCTTCGCGCCCCCACGTCCCACTAACCCTCCACCGTGGCTTCGGCTGATGCGTGGGACCTGAGAGCCGGCCTGGAACAATGAGCGGCTTTGCGGTCGGAACGAGTTATCCTTCCAGCTAAATGTGGGGCATGCGTTCAACATGACAAGAAGTCCATCTCAACAAGATACTGTTTTTCCGTACGACACGGCTAGAAATACTGTAGCACAACGCTACAGGAATCTGCCGATCTCCATTTTCCACAACACTCAGTTATCTCACTTACTGGCAATATCCGTTAAAAGGTCGAGTAACCACCTATTACTCGCGGGTATCATGAAGGTTGCCCGACTTCTACCGGTCTAAGCATGGCTAAGCATATAAGTCGAGCCTAGACCTAGCAGGGTAACAAGGGTGTATATCTCAATTAATCAAGGTAAGGATAAGTAATGCAACAACGGTTTCACACAACTCCTATAACTTAATGCAACAATCATTATATTAACTCAATTGCATTTATAAAAGAGTGAGTAGGAGACTTAAAATGCTCCGGGGCTTGCCTGGGAACCAACACTAGGTTAGTGTTAAGTGACACTTGCTTGGCAAGCATCTCCACTTCTGACACTTGCTTAGCTCTGTATCTTCGGGACCGTCCACCAAACACCATCTTCGGGTTTAGCTTCACCATCTCGTCCATCACGGCGTATCTACCGCACCTAAATGAGATGCACAATGCAAGCGTATGAATGCAAGGCAAACACTCACAAAACAAACACAAGGCCACAACACAAGCATTACCAACTATTTCACATAAGCAATCAAGATAACTATATAAGAGAAGACATAACTTAATTATTAGTTTAGCACACACATAGAACACTCACTTCAGCAGGTCATGGTTATATTAAGGTGTTACACAAGGGTCATTAGGCATGTAGACATGTTAACTATAACAATCAATCAAGATTATATTACACACATCACCCACTTGACACATGCATGCACATAAAAGCTTCTATTTTAATTAAACATGTTAACCAACATGGTAAATATATTAACACAATATATTGGGTTGATTAATTTAGAAACACGGAATGCATGAACTAATTATTATCAAGGCATGATGTAGCATCAAAAGTCACATAAACAATCTCAGACTTATAACAAGTAACTCAGTTTATTTGCACAGTTTGGACAGCACACAGCGAGCACTCAATTTAATCATAACTGGAGCTACACACATCCAAACAAGGCAAACTAAGACTTTCTGGAGAGATAACGAAACTATCCACAACTTTGTTATTATTCACTAAACATGATTCAGCTCTTAAAAAGGGCAAACATTACATGCAAGACAGTTCTGTCCAAACTTTGGACAGAATATGACTTCTATCTTCGAACAGCCATAACCAGAGCTTTAGAGCGCCAAAAGACTTGATATAAGACTTGTTGGAAAGATTATTAAGTTGTCTACAACTTATTTATTATCATCTCAAGTTGATTAAGCAGTTATCAAGGTCAAACAATACAAACAAGGAAATCTGTCCAGACTTGGACAGATTCTGAACCTCAACTTAAAACATGTGTATCTGAAGATCTAGATCACCAAAAATAGTGATATAAGACTTTTTAGAAAGCTTATAAAAAGAACTACAACTCTTCTATTAACATAAAGACATGATTCATAAGTTAAATTAGCCAAACAGTTCACTCTTTCAGCTCTGCACAGAAAACATGTAAAACCTGACAGCAAAATTATAAAATCTATAACTCCTAAACCACTTGGCCTAAAATCATGAAATTTCAGGACAAGCAATATAAGGAAGTTATCTACAACTTTTGTATAGACCACATCTACAGAAAACACCATTTTTATCACGAAGTAATCGCCACAACAGAAACTACACATGCAGCCATATTTCAGCAAATTAACAAACTTGCTTTACTAGTTATTTTATTAACATGAGAGCACATATATGACCTATACAAACACTTCTAACATTCATGAACATGATCACACATCCTTTATCTCAGATCAACATGCAACAAGGCAAGCACATAAACATATATATGTTCATCTTATCACTAAGCTTCCATTAATTAAATAACTAGCAAACACGGGCATTACTTTAAGTGATGTTGTAAACACCTCATTTGGAGCTCATATTTTTATAGGTGATAGATGACATCAAAATATAGATATTATAAAAAGATTACACTCTCAGGTCATATAGATTATTTATTACAAACATGGCAAGATTAATTCACGAAAAAGCATGTGAGAGCAAGATAAATTCACAAATCATATTTTCAGCAAACACATGACCATAATAAAATTATCTAAGCTATAACAATACTATTAAAAGGCAGTAGAACCACCTTTTCTATTTTTACATGCAAACATTTACCACAAACTCATTTTAATTCATTTAACAAGCTGAAAGCAAGATAAATTCATAACTAATTCATACATGCACCAATAAATCTGAAATTTTTATCACCGTACACACATGACCAGAGGAGCCTACTATAAAAATTTCGCATCATTTCAAGCAACATAACAGCAGATATCTTTTTCTCCCTATTTAAGCCTATTTAACATAAATAAATCATCACAGCACAAAACATCCACTAACAGCCCACATATTATGCATCCACTGGATAGATCTACTCACAAGGATTCCAAAAAGTGCTTATTTGCAATTTTTGGACAAACATACAATTTACTATGCATTTTACCATTTTCAGCCATATTTGCTAATTAACCAAAAACGAAAATAAAAACAGATCTTGCATCTGGACCCCTGGAACCTGCAGAACTCCACCAAGGACTTGTTAGCAAATCTATGAGTCATGCCACATTACACAAAAACCCAAGAAAGAGTTTCAGCTTCGCTAGATGGGGCTTCACCATGAATTTCACGGGAGATCGACGGGAGACCGAGGGGGAACCGAGCTCTGGAAGGGAGATGGCCGGGCTAGGGTTGGGGCTTGCCATGGCGCCGCTGGCTGGGGCGCCCTCGCAGCTGCTGCTGCTGGCCTGCTGCAGCTGG
The DNA here is from genome assembly GCA_009763385.1 of Coix lacryma-jobi var. lacryma-jobi. NCBI lineage: Eukaryota > Viridiplantae > Streptophyta > Magnoliopsida > Poales > Poaceae > Coix > Coix lacryma-jobi. The sequence continues at coordinate 19,903,095 of CM019824.1, forward strand.
CTGCCTGCAGGCGCGACGGCCCTGCAGTCGCGGCCAAGGGGTGCGACTCGGCGCGACCAGAACACCGCAGAAGGAAGCCGTGCAGGGAGGAAAGAAGGGAGGGAGAACAAGGGAGAAAGGGGATGGGAGGAGAAGTGGCCAGGAAGAGGGCGACCGCTGCTGGAGCTGCTCGCTGATGCTGCCATGGACGAGCGCCAGAGGAGGAGCGAGAGGGAGGCCGGAGATGAGCGTCGGTTATCCTTTTTTTTTTGCGAGAAGGGGAAAACGGGGAGGAGACCGCACAGAGCAGGTCGGGCTCGCCCTTTTTATTGATGAGAGCTCGACATTTTTTTTAAGAATTTCTTTCCCAAAACGACAGGTTTCCGGAAACTTTCGGTCAAGTTCCAAAATTGTAAACAAACGGACTCCGATTTCGATGAAACCAATTTTGTTGTCGCCGTCTCGACGAGTACTCCGACTTTCGTTAAAGGCACTCGGTCAAATTCCCAATCGTTTATCCGGTAACGATCGTCGACGGCAGCTTCGTGGTGACCGAAATTCCAATTTCGCAGTACTGACTTAACCAATTTTCGGAACCTGAAATCCGCAGTGTACTTCATCTTGCGAGCTCTTTTTCGCTATTTTCGGCACCGATCCAGGTCTCGGCCATAAAACGAAATTTGTTCCTCTCGATCTGTACTATAACTTTCATTTAGGGCGCACTGACATGCAAACATCCGAAAATACCGTTCAAAGCTGGTCAAAGTAGTCACCCGGTAGTATCTGATTTAGGGTTCCTCGTCCGTCGGAATATTTTCTGGCCATCTGCTCAACACGAAACTTTCATAACTTTTGGTCGTGAGTCCATATACAGTTGATTGGGCATAATTGCAATACTTGGTTAAGCCCAAATAATTTTCTTCAATTAATCAACCATTATAGGCAAAGATGTGACTCGTCATTTCATGTGACTTTTTGATTCCAAACTCCGTGAAACTTTTTCACCAGGCACTATAGACAGGAACTGAGATGGACCACATGAAAAATCCATGTTTAGCATTTCTCTTGAATATTCATAAATTGGCAATCATTATTATCCGGCACTGTTAATTATTTCTCAAATAATTCAAACTGAGATTCCATCTCCGAGATTGATCCCAAAACTTCTGTCATTACTGACCACACTTGAAACACTTGAATTTAGTTATTCATCATCGCTTGATATACCATATCTGTGCTCATTTGACTGCTCAACTGACGGCGAACACCTGAGGTGTTACACCTCTGGACAGTCTCGGACTGTCCGCGGTTTATACCGGCGGACTGTCCGCCGGTCAACCGAGACCCAAATAGCAGAGACTCGCGGCCACTGCTCTGGCCAAGTCCCCGACGCGCGGGAGGAACGGCGGACTGTCCGCGACCTCCCAGTGAGGGCGATTTCGGTCGCCCCTCACACGAATCTTCCCAAATCCGAATCAAAACTCAATCCCATGTTCCCAAACTTGGAGGAGATGATCACGAGGTAGTTAGGAGACTTTCCCCAAGAAATCATCCGCTCAAATCGATTCAATCACCAGGAAATCGAAAGGGGAGGAGTATGAACGAAAAAGCACCACAAAAACGAAATCAACCCGATCTACTTGTTTGTGAGGAGTTAGATGAATTCCTTCAGTGGAAATGATCTCCTCATTATAAAGAACAAGTTGATTCAAACGGATTTCGCAAGGACGCAATAGAGAGGGAGATCGAGTGACGGGAAAATCGTGGAGAAACGAAGAACGCGAAGAACACGAACAAAACGCGAATCAAGTCATCGATCTGCAACCGCGTGGTAACCACACGCTACAATAGTGAGATTACGGTCTCACTTCCTCAAAATCTCCAGTACACAGAGGTATGGTTCTCTGCGGATCTCAGCTAGCAACAACAGGGGGTTGGGAGAGCAGGAAACCCTAGAAGCAAAGAGCAAATGACTGAGATGGATGAGGAGGTGGGTGTCTCCCCCTCCTTATCCTAATTCCAATTCCCACTCTACCCCTAACTACTTACAGAGCAAACCAGCTAAACCCTAAGGTTATTCTGGACCAACTCATGGTAGGTGGTGATCCGACGGCCACGTCCGCACAACTGGTAGCGTTGCCTCAATGCAACCTCTCCGATTGCCGCCACGTGCCGCCACTGCTCTGCTTGTCCTTTTCCCAGACATCACACCCTCGGTTTTGTGGCCCAAACCGGGAAACCAGCCTTCACAGCTAACCCCCAGTTTTGAGGCCCAAACCATGAAACCAGCCGACCATCGCCTGAGTTTTGTGGCCCAAACTCAGCAAACCCGCAGCACCCAGGTTTTGAGGCCCAAACCTGGAAACCGTCCTCAACCCGAGTTTTGTGGCCCAAACTCGGAAACCATCAGCGCCCAGGTTTTGAGGCCCAAACCTGGAAACCGTCTACTCGGTGGTTTTGCTGTGGCTCAACCACCAAACCGAGCCGTAGAAGGGATGCACCGCCCGTACACCCCGTCCACCCGTAAGTCTTCGCTCATCGATGTCCCAGGCTGTCAGCCACCACAACTGATCCTCGGGCCACCGGTCCCTCAGTCCAAGCCTCATGTCCGCCCTTCGCCACTCTCGGTCCATCGGCATGGCACGTCTCTACTTGACCTTCACCTTGCCTTCGATCACTGTATCCGTGCTCGACACCTGCACAACACAAGCCAAAGAACATGCGCATTATCCTAGTTGACAATCACTCATCACTCAGAGACTCGGCATACTCCCATGTATCAACACATCTTGAAACAGAAGTGTCCCACTGGGTGTGCCAAAAAGTGTGTTGGCGCAAAATATGGTATACGGCGCCTGACACAAAGCAAGCCGAAAAAAGCGTGGCTTCAATCGGGTGCCCGGATGGTTTGAAATCCGGAGACATGCTAGTCGGTTTGACCTGAAAAACCAACAAGGGATAAAACTTATGAGAATAAAACAGGAACATGCCGGATGAGACCAGACAGTTCCATATGTACGACCTTGAAGCCACTCGCAACAGCATACAGCTATAGAAGCTGTCTGCCGAACATGTTTATAGACTCATTCAACAAATATAAAAGAAAGCATGTAAACACGTTGATTGCCGAATGCATATGTAAGAAAGCATCATTAAGACATAGTGAATTATAAACAGGTAACTTGAGAATATAAATCTATTCAAACAACGCATGCATAGATTAATCCAATTAGTCTGCCGCACGTATAATCTTCATAAATTCGTCAAGCATAAACCCAAGCAAGGCTAAAACTCACTATAAGTCTATACCACTTCTTATGGTCAGGTTAATCCACTGCTTGATACAACCTAGCAATAAGAAGCTAAAAGCATGTGTATATCTAAACAAATCTATAAACTCTCATTACTCGTGTAAGCTTAACCAAGCTCGGCAAGCTAGCCGAGTTGGGGTCCATGAAGAAGGAACATACAAACAAGCATGATTAAACCAATCTAAAACCTGCATCTGTCGCATGACACCTAGTTTTATCAAAGCTCAAACGTGATTGACATGCATGAACCCACAACATGTAACAACCTAGATTGGAAATTGATTCGGCCATCATGATCATGCAATTATTGGGACACAAGTAAACTTGTAAAGCAAGGCCGAACCAAGATCAATCTAGATTGAGCAAGAGAGTGTTGCAAAATTAATTAAAACGTGCAACACATGATAACTTAATGAATCTATTAGATCTTGCCAAATCTAATAGAGCCGATAACTATCTTGCTTTTGCTAAACATATGAATAAACGCCTGCCGCATGGTATCTACTCATAAGTAAAGCATAAGCGAAGACTTCTTGATCACTAACAAGGGTCCGCCGCACGACCATTGAAAACAAACAAGACTACTTGCATCATATCTAAATCCACCGCATGATACTAGACATGATAACAAGGTTGCCAGGACTTACGGAGGTCGACAGATCGATGATTCCTCTCGAAGAACTCGACGACACGACTAAGGACTCGAAGATGGCACAGGGCCGGTTTTGTATTGATATGGTTGTGAACACTTTTTACAATGGTCGAGGGTTTATATTTATACCCTGGACGAAATATGAGTCCTAGACGATTATGACTTACACAATGAAATTTGGAAAAATACAAATCCTATTCCTACTCTTCTCGGTGTTCTCCAATGTCACGTGTCTTCTCGTGCAAGTCAGTTTTACTTCCCATATCCATTTCCCGAATGGAGCCACCGTTTTCACAAAATAGCCGACCGCATAGACATCTGCCGAAACTCTGAACGCAAACCATCCACCTGGTTGTTCACCGAATCCCTTTCTCACTGTTGGCTGGGTCCACTTGTCATTTTCTTGATCCGATTGATTAGCTGATCTTCACTGATTTTGTCAATTCTCCAAACCACAACCATCTTCAATAAAATTTGGCTTACTTCTTCCTTAGTCCAAATTTTGGTGTAAACAGGCTGAGATGCATCCTAGAGGTTGGTGGGAGAACATTCTAGAAGATGGAGTCCGTCGGCCCCAAGGGGGGACCGGTCGGTCCCATGTTGGGACCGGTAGGTCCCACCTGGCAGGGTCCCGCGGTGCCCGACCTCCTAGTGTCTTCTGGTGTCCTCTCGAGTCTTCTAGAAACTTGCTGACGTGTGGCGGTGAAGTTATCTCTCGTCGGTTTCCTTCTATGGGAAGCTATCGGTGTTGATTTCCTAGTTTAGTCCCTGCAGAATCATAGTTCACCAAAACTCGTGGAATATTGTCAATTAAAACCCTAAACCTTTGTTGGTGATTGAATTCTTGCCCTTTTCATATTTATTTATCCTTTAATTATGATAGATAACCAGTGTAAACAATTTCCCCAAGATTACCTTTTTCTAGTCCCTTAGCAAATATTCATGATGAATCAGGAATTGCTACTATGCTTTCACACCTCAATGGTACATATGTTCAAACAAAAATCTTCCCTTGGATTAGAGTTAACTATTCTAACTTTCTCATATTACCTTTAACTATGGAGCTTTTGCCTTCACCTGGGTCCTTAAACAATCGAAAGATAGAACAATCAAGTTAAGCACTGTATATCTAACTCTTTGATCAACCTTTATTCTGGAGTTTTATGTATTTTCGAAATAAAAATCAGAGATTTCACTGTATGACACTCTCAAATCGCTCTTTTATGATTCCTCAATGATGCATTTTCCTTCCTTCTATGCATATATATATATATATATATATATATATATGGAGCTTTAAGAAGTGAAAAGCGTATCTTACCAAGTCAATGTTCAAAGTTCAGGAGAAAGATGTCATACTCATAGATCAAGATCTTAGAACATTTGAAATTTGTCATCTCTTGCTGGCATATTGTAATTAGAGGGACCATGGGCTATCATTCTTTTTTCTCTTTCATATTTTTATCATAATTTTTTTTTCTTTTAAGGTAGTCAGACACTTGTCCCTTTTTATTTCCTCTTTTTATACTTTTGCATAGTCCCATGCCTCTAACACAATACTACTTCGGAAGAGTGAATCTTATAATAAATCATTCTTGATCTCTAGAGCATGATAAATTTCTCAACCAAAACTAAAAACTTAGAACAAAGCAAGTAGCCTTATCTTAAGATCATATTATTGGCTCTGGGTAGGAACTCATGTTATGTCATACAGGATCTCATCATGTGTTTTTAATCTTTTCAAAGTGTAAATCTCCAGAACTCTAGTATCTCTAGGAATTGGATAAACAACAGCTCAAACCTTTTTATTTCATATCTCACAATTATCTAGACTTTAGATCAAGCATTTGCAATCCACAGGTTTCAGGTTCAGAGTTTATTCAGAACAGCTTTATCTAAAACTCAAGAAAATTTAAGTTTAAACACTAGGTACTTAAAAGGAATTATGATAGAGCAATTGTTCATCATTTTCATCATGAGCAAAATTAAGTTTATATCCACCTAGACATTTATTCATTATATAATATTTTTATTTGGTTTTGTAATAGTTATTCATCTTTTTAGAGGTTTCTATATTTATTAACCTAATCTAACTAAACCGAACTAATATTAATAAAAAGTCATGATACTTATCGTGATAACTGAGGGTGCCTTCCCCCAAGCTGGATCTTGACGTGGTCTTTTTCTCTAGAAGACGAGTAGACTGTTAGTGGTTTCTTGAGTCCTTCTCTTCTTCTCTTCCTGCTGAATTCAAAGATAGACAACACAACTAGTGGAACTTGATTAAGCGTTAGTGATAAAAATTCCTCCATTTGTCTAGTTGTCTTAAAGCTCTTAAGATTATTTATGTTCTTCCTTTCCACTAAGCAGAGTTTCAGCAGTGTTTCATAGAATCACTTTTTTGGATTTCTGTTTTTATGGATGTATGCAATGCAGAAGTAAATATGCAAATGTATCATTTTTATTTTTATGCCTCCACATAAAGTGTACCTCTCATGGGGCTTAGAGTTTTTCATATTTTTATTTTGTTTTCTAATGCAGATATAATTGCTACAAAGTAAATATGATACTCATAGTAAAATGATCATGCTAAATCTACTAATTATGCAATGATGAATTTAATGCTAATGAATATGGATAACTACTGAGTTACCTTTCGGCGAGGATTCGACGTTTATAGTCTATCGAACAAGACTCCTTGTATGCTCTTCATTCTTCCTTGGGTGCATCAGCAGATCCTGAGGAGGACCTCGATGATTGCACGTCAGTAGAACTCTCTTCTTCCACACTTGCTTGACCGGTGGACTTATCTCTTTTACTTCATCGTGCTTCATTTTCTTTAATGGGATGTCTTCACTCCTGGTGACTTCTCCTTCATAGTCAGCCCATCCATCCTTGATTGGTCGATTCTTGTTGCGTTGGGATGTGCGGCGCCTCCTCCTTGAGTGGTTCTTCTTTTCCTCTACATTAGTGGCATAACTATTGAAGTAACAGCGTACCTTCTCTCTTGGGAACTGGAAGTGGATCTCTCCAGATCTCATGTAGATGATGGCGCTAGTGGTGTTGAGGAAGGGTCTTCCTAGGATGATGTGAATATCATCTTCTCTTCCCATGTCTAGTACCACGAAGTCGGTGGGAACATAGTGGTCTTCAATTTGGACCATCACATCTTTTACTATTCCCTCCGGAAATCGATAAGTTTGGTCCGCCAGCTGCAGCTGCACATATGTTTGATACATAGGTCTATTTTTATATAAGTATTCATATGTTACCTTAGACATTATGTTAACACTTGAACCGATATCGCAGAATATCTTGTGGAATGTACTTCCCTCGATCTTGCAATCGATGGTGGGTACGCCTGGGTCATCTCTCTTGGCGAGGTATGGTGATGGAAGAAGGTGGTCATATTCTGTTTGGACAGAGTTGACCATCCACACTGTGTCTTGATGCAGTTGTGTAGCCTTGTTCTTCCTCCTTTTGTTCCTATTCTTCTTCTATGATGATATAGCGTTTGCATCTTCGTAGGGTATCTGAGGGTGGACTCAGGTAGTGAGTGTACGTCTCTTAAAGTTGAATCTTTCTTTATTGCCTGTGATCGCGAAACAGATCTTGGCGCTATCCGCGTAGATGATGGCTTTGGTTGAGCTTAGGAACGGGCGTCCAAGAATAATGGGTGCTCTATTGTCTCTACCTATTTCGATGATTATAAAGTCTACACACACATACGAGCATCCCACTTGTATACAGACATCTTCTAGAATTCCCAATGGGTAGCACAGTGTCTGGTCTGCAAGCTGCAAACACATACTTGTATATAACAGAGGTGCACCACGAATTTGTTCGTATATTACCTTTGGTATAATGTTGACGCTTGCTCCTAGGTCGCAGACTGCTTCTTCAAAACTGTTAGATCCAATGTGGATCGGAATGATAGGTCTTCCTGGATCTCCTTTCTTCGGGGCATTGGAGTCATCCTTCCATTCCCTCGATGGTCTAGGTATGAGATGTCCTGCATCATAAATATATACAAGATTTGCAATCTCTAGCTCTTTCGGACTTCCGAGAATCTTACCTTTTTTAGCCATAGGGACTGAAGCTGCTAACTGAGATAACTGAGATTCTATCATCTTATTAAAGCTATGTTGATTCTTTATGGCAGAAGTAAAGCTATCCATTCTAGTATTAATGTTTTCAAGCAGTTTATCATTCGAAGCTATCTTCTTAGACATATTATCAATAATCTTGTTTTGATTAGATATCATCTCTCTCAAAGGTGGTTGGTTAAATGTTTTACCTTGGTAGTTACCTGAGTAGTTACCTGAGTAATTGGGCCTTGATTGCTGGTTCCATCCTTGAGCTTGTTGAGGACGATAGTTGGTGTTGTTGTTGATGTGCTTTGCATCCTCTTGAATCTTAGGGCAGTTGCTCCCTGAATGACCAGTGCCTCCACACTTTTCACATGTCATGCGAGATTCGTAGATTTGCTTGACGTCTTCTTTCTTGGGAGTGTGTTCATCGAACTTCTTCATGAGTAGGTCAAGTTTGGCAGACAGCATGTCTACTTCCTTTAGTTGATGTATTCCTCCCCTCTTACGTGGTTGAGAGCGTTCCTCATTCCATCCTTGGTTAGAGGCCATCTTCTCAATGAGTGTAGTAGCATTGTTGATAGTGAGTGATAAGAATGATCCTCCAGCAGCGGCATCCACATTCTCACGAGTACTCGAAGTGAGACCGTGGTAGAAGGTCTGCATGAGTAGCCAATTCTCCATCGTATGGTGAGGGCATTCTGATATGTAGTCTTGAAAGCATTCCCAAGCCTCTGGGATTGATTCATTGTATTGTTGCTGGAAAGTTGAAATCTTGGCACGGAGGGCATTCGTCTTGCCCACTAGAAAAAACTTTGCTAGGAAGGCGGTTGAACAGATCGCCCATGAGGTGTTTTTATCTTTGTTGGAGTAGAACCATTGTTTTGCCTTTCCCAAGAGTGAGATTGGGAACAAGCGAAGTAGAATGGCGTCCCTTTTGACTCCCTTGATGGTGAAAGTGCTACAAATCTCTAGAAAGTGTTGGAGATGAGCGCTTGCGTCTTCATGTGTCTTTCCGCAAAACTGATTAGCTTGCACAATGTTGATCAAAGCTGGCTTGAGCTCAAATTCGTTGTCTCCCACATTGACTGTTGGTCCAGTCCTGATGTTGGCAGTGGTTGGTGCAGAGAACTCGTGGAGTGTCTTGTCGGCCATGGTGTCCAACACTGGTGTTAAGCTTCTTCTTATCTGGCTAACTTCTGGAAGTGGTAGTGAGGGTCTCTTGAGTTTGCGTCTTGTTTTCTTTAGTAAAGCTTTGGGAAGCTCAACGTAGTTTTTCGGAAGTTGGAAACCAGTCATACATCACACCCTGCATAAGATAAAAAGATAAACAAAGCCAGGGTAAGCCTGTTTGAGTAAAAATAAATAATCAGTGCATTATCACATGTGTGTAAGTAAAATGATATGTTCTAGCTACCGTTTAAAATGCTGCTAATGCAATGTCCTATCAGTGTTCATAAAGATTTTAATTAACCCTAGGTACTATCCCTAATTGAATTGATGTGTCCCTGGCAACGGCGCCAGAAATGCTTGTTGACACTCCTTAATGGAATCACTCAAAGAAGAGAGTTTTAATCTATCCCCGGCAACAGCGCCAGAAATGCTTATGACATTTCTTAACATCGCTACTAAGAATGAACCATATAATAATAATCTAGTGAAGGCACTAAAGAGTGTACGGGACAATAGTAACTTCACTTAACGTCAAGTTGTCATCCCCAACATGAAGCTAGCAATGTAATTGTATCAGGGCACTGGATTTAAAGATAGATATTTACCCGCAAGCGCACAGATAAATACACCCGTTGTAGAAGCATTTCACCCAAGCTAGTCTCAGGTATCGTTATTTATATTTAGCCTAGAGACTAATCAATTGAAAGTATGATGGTATTATACTAATGAGGACTTAACAACATTTATTGTGGCACACACTTATAATAAAGACTGATAACACAATTATTACTCCAAACAGGGATCAGATTACAGAGGAAATGATAATGATAAATGATAAATGATAACAAAGATCAGATCAATCAAGGATAATTCTAGAACAGTACTACCTTGCAAGTGATGATTAGAACAGGTATTAATAAGAAACATTCCTAAGTTATTCTAATTACAAGTCATAGCATACATTGATTAGTGCAAACATATTTGGCAATCATTGGCTAGGTCACATCATATTTATAATCAAGAGGCAACTCCATAGTAAAGGTGCCAAACAGAGTAACCCCTAAACCATGACTTAACTGAGCCATACTGAACACTACATTCGGGAGGTGGAATACAAAGGACTCAACAGGAATATCACACCCGCGATCTACCACTCTATCTGGAACATAGGACGCATTCGCAGATAAATAGTGTATAGGCACCACGCCTACATAGCATCTATCACCCAGCCATTGTACTTGAAGATGAGCGCTATACGAACATGAGTATAAACATAAAGATGAACTATCTATGCCAAATATATAATCAAAGCATACTATAAGCAATATAATTAAGAATATAATAGTTGATGTCTTAGTCATATCAATTGTATTGCTATCTAGAGCATAAAGATGAACAATAAGGTGAATTAGATCATCGAGAAGAACTAAAGTACGAACTAGAACATGAACTAGAATAGGATTATGAACTAGACGATGAACTAGAACTAGACGATGAACTAGAACATAAACAATGATGAACAATGATGAACTAGAAGAGCAATTATGAAATAGATCCATAATGTTAATACAAGAGAGAAGATCTTGGGTTTACCGAGCCTTCTCGTGACAAGATCAGGAATCCAAGCGAAGCTTGCCTCCTCTAATCCTATTCTATCTAGCTATTCTAGGTGGATGTAGTTCTAGGGCTTCCGATTGATCTCCCTCTCTAGTGATTCTGATGATGATCTGATGAATGTAATGTCTGATGCTCTGATGCCCTGGAGAGGGGGGTCTGGGGCTATTTATATAGTCCTGGGCGATGAACCATGGCCGTTGGATCAAACCAACTTAAGGTACGGCTGAGATGCATCCTAGAGGTCGGTGGGAGAACATTCTAGAAGATGGAGTCCGTAGGCCCCAAGAGGGATCGGTCGGTCCCATGGTGGGACTGGTTAGTCCCACCTGGCAGGGTCCCGCGGTGCCCGACCTCCTGGTGTCTTCTAGTGTCCTCTGGAGTCTTCTAGAAACTTCTTGACGTGGCGGTGGAGTTATCTCCCATCGGTTTCCTTCCATGGGAAGCTATCGGTGTTGATTTCCTGGTTTAGTCCCTGCAGAATCATAGTTCACCAAAACTCGTGGAATATTGTCCATTAAAACCCTAAACCTTTGTTGGTGATTGAATTCTTGCCCTTTTCATATTTATTTATCCTTTAATTATGATAGATAACCAGTGTCAACAGGTGCCGAGCTGGGCGCGCGGGTGGACGCGGAGTGTTCTCCGCCGGGAGAATCTGGAGGATCTCATCTTCGCCGGCCTGCTCCTGGACAGCGTCACCGGTGGTTGGAGAGACGCCTACCTGGAGGACTTCCCGACGCCGAATACCGCCAAGCTCGTCGTCTTCGAGGCGTTCTTTAGGTGTGGCTTCGGCGTTCCGGTCCACCCCTTTCTCCAAGGGCTGCTGGAGTACTACCAGGTCGCGTTGTGCAACTTGACCCCGAATACAATGTTGCACATCGCGGTCTCCATCCACTACTGTGAGGCGTATCTGGGCATCGAGCCCCACTTCGACCTCTTCTGCCACTTCTTCCGGCTGAAGATCAATGGTACCGGGTCGTTGAACATCGTCGAGTCGGTGTACCTCCAGCTGCGGGACGAAATGGTGGACAAGTACAGCGTGATGCCGCTGCCTTCAAAGGCGATGGAGTACAAGCCGAAGTGGTTCTACATCCATCAGGAGGCGCCGAGGCCACCGTGCGACCCGACCTTCGAGCTGAAGGTGCTGCCATCGTGGTCGGAGCGTCCCGGCGCGACGTTGATGGAGCAGGTGGAGGAGCTCTTGAAGCTGGTCGACAGGTGATGCGTCGACGGGGTGGCAGTGGCGACAAACTTCATCAAACGGCGCTGCCAGCCCTTCAAGGAGAGGGCGCACCCGGCGTACGAGTACGCTAGGGACAAGGATGACAGGACGTGGGAGGCGTTGAAGCCATTGTAGCCGCAGGAAATGTTCTTGTGGGTCGAGGCTTTGTTCGACCTGCAGAAGAGGAAGAAACTGGAGTACTTGTGGAAGTTGTACTCTCTGGAGTATCCTCCGCCAAAGGTTAGTATCTTTGCCCAGCGTGTGTTCGTTAGAATGCATGAGTGAATGCTAAATATCATGAAATTGTGGCGCAGGGTCACGAAGTGTTCGTGTCGCAGGCCCCGTCGAGGGCATGGCCGAAGGGCGTTGATCCGCCACGAGAAGACGCCGGCGACAGCGGTCACAGCGCGGTAGAGGTCAACGAGGAGGAGATCAAGACCAGTAGGGAAGAGGGGAGCTGAGTCCCCGAGCCCGGGTCGAGCGGGCGGCGAGTCCGTGCTGACCCAAAGGGGAAGCACCAGGCCACCCCCGCAAAGAAGAAGAAGGTGTCGCTGGAGACCGGCGGCGCCTTCACCATTGATGAAGAAGCGGCGAAGCGTCGCCGCGTGGTCCTTGACTGGTCGGACGACGAGTCTGACAGTGAGGATGAGGTCCCGCTGAGTGCCCGTTTTGGGCAAGGGTCTTCGGCGGGGCGCGGAGGCGGAGCGGCGAAGGCGAAGCCGAAGCCAAAGGTGGCGCGGACGCTGGAGCGGGCGGCGTAGACCCGAGAGTCGTCTGGCAGGGCGGCCGGTGCGCCCAGGCCGCAGGAGGAGTCCGCAGGTGGTGGAGCGCGTCTGCGCTCTCGTCGCTTTTCGTGGGAGAAGAAGGTGTCGGGCCTGTAAGTATCCTCTTCTCTTCTTGTTCATTTTAATCTGGTCGGATTGGAGTATTGACGACATGTTCGTGCCCTACACAGGTCGGCGGATGCCGAGGAGGTGCCAGACACCGAGGGCGGTGGTCAGAGGGTGGCGAGCCCTCCGGTGGATGCTGACGCCGATGGGTCCGCCAAATCAGCCACGCTGGAGGAGGCGTCGAAGGCGGCGGAGGACGTCGAGGCATCCACAGTTCCCGAGCCTTGGTAGGCGGAGCAGCTGGAGGCGTCTGATGTCCCCGAGCCTCGAGAGGCAGAGCGGCCGCTGTCCCCAACACCTGGGTCCAGTTCTAGAGGAGGCGGAGCAGCGCGAGGTGCTGCAGCGCCGGATGCCGGGTCCTTGGGCTGTCGTGCCCGGGGGACAAAGTGGAAGGTGGCAGCGCCTGCCTCACCGAAGATCGAGGAGGTCGAGCGTCTGGAGGAGGACCCGAGCCGGCGTCCTATCCGTCGTTTTCGCGTCGAGGGCGACGTAGTCATCGAGGTCGACGATGAGGCGGCGAGTGCGGCGACGGACACCGTCATCGGGGATGCGTCGAAGTTGCTGGAGAGGATCCAGGTGAGTACGTTCACCTCTTCATGTTTACTGTTTAATGGGTCTTATTTATCCTGGTCGTCGTGTACCTGCAGCACCTGTTGAAGGTCAAGGAAGAGCGTAAGCTCGCCATTGACCGGATGGCGTCGATGGCCGAGGAGAACGAGCTGCTCCGGGCGGATGTAAAGCGCGTCGAGGGCCAGTTCGCTGGCCTGGAGGCGCGGCTGGAGGACGCCCACGCTCGTTCCCGGGAGCTTGAGGAGATCATCCAGCAGCAGGGGCAGGAGAATTTCTAGCTTCAGTTGCGGGCCGACAAGGCCAACGAGTTTGCCGCGCGTGAGTTGACAATGCTATATTCTCTTTTGCTTAGTACGCCATCTAGTCGGAGGCCTGAATCATGGAGGTGTTATTGCAGAGGCGATGCAGGCGAGCGAGGAGAAACGTCTCTTGGCCGAGGAGAAGGCGAAGTCCGACGAGGAGGTGCAGAAGTGGCAGGCCATGCACGCCGGTAAGTCTTCTCGGTGAAGTGTGGTCAGAGGTGGTCGTCTTCTTACCCCTTGCTTTGGCATTTGCAGCTTACCGCGAAAATGTGCAAATACAATTTGCAGATCTAGACCGGAGAATCGAAGGCTACCATGACCGCTTCTGGTCGCTGGCGGAGGAGGTGGCCCCCTTGGTGCAATGCATCGACGAGGAGCCTTTCTTCCTGGCGGAGAAGGAGCGGCGGATCAGCGACCACGTCGTGCAGAAGGCACGTGGACTATGGGGGCGCTTCCAAGCGTACACCAAGGCGGCGACGCAGAGTGTGGTGGCTCATGGCCTCGCCATTCTTCGTTCGCATTATCCACGGATGGAGATGTCGAGGCTAGGCGCTGGCTTTGCAGCGAACACTTCGGAAGTCGAGATGGAGCGGCTGGAGGAAGATGCCGAGCTTGCCGCCGAAGCCCTCATCGGAGGTGTAGATTTATTTGGTGCCGGGCACTAGTAGTTTGTATATTAGGAGACAGTCTGTAAATAGACTCTCGGGCGAATGGAATCAAAACTTGAAGCGAGTCAACGTGTTTTGTTCGTTCCCCGTATGCCGCAGACCTGATAGTCATGAGCCGTAGCGATGAACTATTCAGCCTTGGGTTATCCCAGGATCCATAGCGTAGAGCGTGGAGCTCGTTTGCGCGTAGGAGTCAAGGGCGTCACCCAAGGAACATCTGCTGGCATCCCATAGCGCAGAGGGCGGGCGCTCGTGCACGCGTAGGGAGGTACCACGGTAAGTGTCTTTTCTGAGAGGCTCGATCATGGCGTGACATGGGCAAATGGAGACCGTTGCCGAGCGCGTGGGTAGCGCGGATGCGAGGCACTGAGCATATAGCCTCAAAATTCTTAGCCCAAGTTAGCCTTTCCTTCGTAGTGTAGAGGGCGAACGCTCATGCACGCGTAGAGAGGTCGGGACGTCCCTTGGGAGAGCTGTTGGCCAGCGTAGCGCAGAGGGCGGGTGCTCATGCACACGTCCGATGGTAACAGCAGCCCCAGCTCTGAGTTTTCGTCAGCATCAGTCAGGCTGCTTGGAGACCGAATGGAGAACGGGCGCAGAACCGGCGCGTACAGGCACTGGATCGTATAGCCTTCGGAGGTCTTAGCCCAAGCTTAGCCTTCTCTTCGTAGCGCAGAGGGCGGACGCTCATGCACGCATAGAGAGGTCGGGACGTCACTTGGGGGGACTACTGGCCGCCATAGCGCAGAGGGCGGGCGTTCATGCACGCGTTCAGCGGTGGCAGTAGCCCCTGCTCTGAGACTCCTTTAGCATCAGCCAGGCTGTTTGGAGAAATTGGCGAGCCGTCCGGAGACGGGTTGGAGAGGTCGGCGAGCCGTCCGGAGATGGGATCTAGATGTCGGCGAACCATCCGGAGACGTATTGGAAGGGTCAGCGAGCCATCCGGAGACGTGATGGAGATGTCGGCGAACGGTCCGGAGACGTATTGGAGGGGTAGGCGAGCCATCCGGAGACGTGATGGAGATGTCGGCGAACCGTCCGGAGATGTATTGGAGGGGTCGGCAAGCCGTCCGAAGATAGGTTGGCGAAGTGAGAACATCGTTTAGTCTGTATTTATCATCATGAGTGGGCGGTGCGGGCCGCTTAAGCGTAGAACTTTCTAAGGTGCTCTATACTCCAGGAGTTAGGCACGTCGATGCCTTCGAGGTCGGCGAGACGATAGGCGCCTGGTCGGGTAACCTCCTTCACCATGTAGGGGCTGTCCCAATGTGAAGATAATTTGTGCAGGCCGTCGGTCTTGAGTTTCCACTTGAGGACGAGGTCGTCGACGACGAAGGATCAATCTTTTACATTGCGGTTGTAGTAGCGGCGAACTCCTTTGAGGTACTTGGCGGTGCGGATGCAAGATGCCGGCCGTTCTTCTTCAAGGTGGTCGAGGTTATCGCAGCGAGCCTGGTCGGAGGCTTCTTCATCGTAGTTCTCGACGCGTGTGGAGCGGAAGACGACATCAGCGGGGATGACGGCTTCGGAGCCAAAGACCATGACGTATGGTGAAATGTTGGTGTTACGGCTGGGTTGACCCCGGAGACCCCAGAGTACGGAGGGCAGCTCGCGCATCCAACGACCAGGGTGCTTCTCGTCCTTCTGGTAGAGGCGCTTCTTCAAGGCGTCGAGGATCATGCCGTTGGCACGTTCGGCCTGGCTGTTGGCTCGAGGATGGGCGACAGAGACGTACTTGACGAGGACGTCGTGCCCTTCGCAGAAATCCCAAAAGACGTTGCCGGTGAAGTTGGAGCCGAGGTCGGTGATGATGGAGTTCGGGAGACCGAAACGATGAATTATCTCGTCGATGAAAGAGACGGCATTCTCGGTGGTCGCCTTGGTGATTGGCTTTGCTTCGATCCACTTGGAGAATTTGTCGACGATGACGTAGATCCACTTGAAGCTGCCCGGAGCTGGCCGAAAAGGGCCGATCATGTCGAGTCCCCAGCAGGCGAAGGGCCACGAGGCCGGTATCGCTTGGAGTTCTTGCGCAAGAATGTGGGTTTGTTTGGCGAAGAATTGGCACCCTTCGCAGGTGCGGACGAGCTGTTCGGCGTCGGCGACCACTGATGGCCAGTAGAATCCTGCACGGAAAGCTTTACGTACCAACGTCTTTGTAGCCGCATGGTTCCTGCATTCGCCGTAATGGATGTCATTTAGGATCTCAAGGTCGTCTTCCCTGGAGACGCATTTTTGGAGTACTTCGTTTCTGGAGTTTTTGTGCATGAGTGCACCATCGACCAGGACATAGTTGTTGACGCGGCGAATGAGGCGCTCGACTTCTGTCTTGTCTGCGGGGACAAGGTTTTCAGAGAGATACTTGATGAAGTCCTCGCGCCAATCAGACGGCGCTGTGGAGATGGCACCAACTAGTTATTTTGTCAGCGGGGATGGAGTCGTGGCATCCGTCGACGAAGCGGAGCTTGAGTGGTCGGCGATGGAAGGCTCAAGCAGGTCGTGTACAAATACACCGACGGGGACTAGAGATCTTGATGACGTCAGCTTGGATAGCTCCTCGACCGCCTGGTTCCGGTCCCGCGGTAGATGATGGTATTCGACACCGAAGAACTTGTCTTCAAGCTTCCGGATGGCGGCGCAGTAGGTGTTCATCTTGTCATTGGAGCAGTTCCAGTCCTTGTTGAGCTGGTTGATAACGAGAGCAGAGTCGGCGTACACCATGAGGCGCTTGACGCCTAGCTCGCTGGCGATGCGGACACCGTGGAGGGCGGCTTCATATTTGGCGGCATTGTTGGAGGCTGGAAACAGCAATCGTGGAGCGTAGCGTAGCTTTTCGCCAGAGGGAGACGTGAAGAGGAGACCAACGCTGGCGCCATTGTTGACGGTCCTTAATGTCAATATTATACCATCAACTATTGTATGAAATGACACTAAATGAATCACAAAGCATAGTTGTAGGGTTTGAAACTAACAAGTTCCACGAGTTTTGGTGCTCTCACTTGTTTTGTAGGACATCTATGTTTTTACCATATAAAAGTATCTCAAGTGATGAAACGGAGCACACCATTGCGAAGACCTCGTCGAGACGATCGAAACGGACATATGATTTGCTATATTTGGAGTTCCAGAGCGAGAGTCCTCGATGGATACGACTTGGAAGATTCTAGATAACTCCAGAAGACACGAGAAGGAAACCCACGGAAGGGGGGCCCACCTGTCATAGAGACAGACCGGCCGGTCTCCCCCTGGACCGAGCTGTCTGGTATAGGGCCCAAGTTCGCTCCCCTTCGCGTGGCGCACTCCAACCGACCTCTCCAACGTGTTTTGGCCCATTAAGGCCCATGTGCATATGGCGAAGGATTTAGTACCACATCGCTTGCCCAAGGTGGAGGGGAGGCTAGGAGCCCCTATATAATAAACCCCAGGCCCCAGGGAAGTCTCAAGTCTCTCTTCAGAAAAGTCTACGCCTCATTCAGAAACCCTAGAAGAAGACTTCAAGAGCCAGCTATCAAGTAGAAGACTAGTCACCCCTCTAGTTTAGGTTTAGAACTGTAACACCCTAGGTGTTAAGCAATCCCTAAACTGCATAATTTGACATGGCATGAGCATAGCATCTCATCATTTCATGTGCATATGCTTGATTGGGTGCTTAAGTCCTTGCATAGTCTCTAGTATAACCTTGTTATGCTTCCTATTTCTGACCAAGTGCCTTATAACAAAGTTGTAGATCTTAATGAAAGGAACAACTTTGCTTAAAAGCACTTTCTCAGAAAAAACTTTTAAATTATGATTTCTTGTATTATAAAAATGGTTTAGCAATAAATTTCTTTTTCTATGCAGAATTTGGACTTGAGCCTTAAAGATGAATTGTTCCTTACAAAATTCTAAGCAACTTTGCTTTTAGAACCTTTTTCTAATTTGACTTAGTTTAGGAGTTATAGAGCATCAAAGTTTCAATCAAAACTTCATTAGTTTAAACCTGACCAGTGGACCCCACCTGTCAGTCCCTCTTCTCCCTCCCACGCGCGCGCCGCTCTGCGCCAGCAGAAACCGACGCCGCCGCTGCGAGACCGCCTCGCCAGTCGGCTAAACCGCCGTACGCCGTCGCCCGTGGTTTGCGCGGTTTGCGCCACGTAGCCCCGCTGCCCGGTGCCGACTCGCCGCGTGGCGTGCGATGCCTGCCGCCGCCGCGCCGGTCGGGGCTCCTCCTCGACGGCAACCGGCCAGGTGCAATGCACCTGCGCCCTCCCTCTCAATTGCCTCCTCTCCGCTTTGCGCTCGTTGACCGAACGCTCACTCTCTCGCTCGCTCTCTCGCTTGCCTGCTTCCACTCCATCTCCACCAGAGCTCCACGCCGCCGCCGCCTGCCGAACTCCGGCGAGCGATTACTCGCTCCACCGTGCACCGCCGTCCGATTCCTCCTGCCAACCTCTCTGCCTTAACCTCCTCTTTCACCAGCAAGGGTTGGTTTCCCCTCTCTCCCTCTCTAGCCGGCAGAACGTCGGATGCCATCTCCGAGTTCTCGCCATGGCCGCCGCCATGACCAAAGCTTGGTCCGGCCATCTTCGGCCAAACCATCCCAATCCAAGCCCAGTTCTCACCTCCTCAACCTCCGTAGAAGCTTAGGGTTAGATGGAGACCTTTCTCGTGCCTTGTTTCCGCCGGAACAGGGGCAAGTCACCGCCATGACCGTCGCGGACCGCCGCCGTGCTTGGCGCCGGGCAATGCCGAGGCCGGCAGAGCTCGATAGAGGCCTTAGGAGGTAGCCTAGGGTGTGCTTGAGCCGGTGCTCGTGTCGCCGAGCCATGGAATAGCTAGGCAAGGCCATGCCGTGGAGTTGCCGCGCCGCCGCTCCGCCATTGCCGCCGTCGAGCTCGCTCCGGTGATGCGCTGGCCGTGCGACCTAGCCGACTAGGTCCGCCTCGCGTAGGTGAGTCGAGTGGTGGAGTCGGTGTCGCCGGAGACCTTACCGCCGGCGAGCAAGGGCCGGTCAACGCCGGTGGGTGTGAGCGCTGCCTGACGAGTGGATCCGTTGACCTGACGCGTGGGGTCACCCTGACCCGTGGGTCCCGTCTGTCAGTGGAAAGAAAGGAGAAAGGGAGAAGTCTGGGTGCATTAGTGCTCGGGTGAATCGGGTGCGCGTAGCGTTTAGGTCTGTGTCTGCGGGTGCATCCGTTCGGGTGTCTATAGCGTTTTTAGGTTGAGTTTTCTTTTAAATATGTTTTTACAGAATTGTGTAAAAGCTTCAAAAATTCATACAAGGCTCATTTTAAGTCCAAATCCTGTGAAACAAATTTTGTTGTGTTAAGCATGATTAGATCTATCTGTGAAAAATATTAAATGCATTTTTGGTGACATTTTTATGTGTAGATTTATTTAAATTGAAAAAGTGCTGTTAACTTGAAAAATGCATAACTAATTATATATAAGCCAGAAAAATGTGATTCTAGTTTTGTTAGGTTTGTATGTTTAAGTAGTTTCAGAGAAAAATGTAATATGAAGTTGTTCTGTGAATTATTTTAGCAGTAGCTTTTAAAATGGTTAAATGCTATTTTCTTGTGAATTTTGTAATAATTAAAATATGAGGAATATGAGCTTGGTAATTTTTACTGACTGCTCTTGTGCTACGAAGTTCAGAGCAAAATTATGAAATTTGTTGTTTGACACTTTTTAATATGATGTGTAGTTCAAAGCACCTTTTCATGGTAGAATTTGTCTTTTTCATAGAGGATAGAGTTTAAGTCCAAAGGGGTTGAAACTTGGACAGAGAGTTAGATTAAAAGCTATTAACTTCCAGTAATTTCTGTAGATTTTTCTGAAGCTGTCTAGGATGGGTTACTATTTTAAGCATGTTTAAATAGATTAAATTCAGCAAGTAATTAGAGGATAATAACTCATTAAGTAAAACTTTGATGTGGTGACAACATAGCTTAACAAGTTAATTATGATAGGTTAAGTAGTTGGAATAGGTATTGAGACCTTTTGTAGGTGCTAGGATGATGTTGACTACCTTGTTGAAGAGAATGAAGTAGATGACATGTGCTTATCTCCTGAATGTTATTAATCTTGTCATCACATATGCATTCTATGTGCATTCATCCTATTCATACACCCCGTGCATCATACAGGATCAGCGGAGGAGACCCAACCCCAGTCAGCACCGGAGGAGCCCAGTCCGGAGGAGAACCTGAACGAAGAAGCCGGAGGGACCGACGTCGACGAGCTACCAGAGTGCCGCGATCACCGTCCGTCGGACTTTGAGAAAGGCAAGCCCCGGAAAATTCTAACTCCCACGGTTTGCGAATGTTTTATAATTAACCTGATGATGAATGATGCATTAGGTTATAGGAATTGATTGCTACCGTTGATGCATTATTACTTATCCTTGTCCACTTGCAATATATCTTGATATCCTTGTTAGGTCTAGGCTCGTTAAATGCTTAGCCCTGCTTAGATCGGTAAAAGTCAGGTGATTTCCTGTCTCCCGCACTAGGTGGATACTGATCATGTTTAGCCTGTGCTATCATGAGATAACCATGTGATAATTAATCTGAGCCGGAGACGGGATGTAAGAGCAGCAGGACATGGGTTTTGTGTGCTAGTAGGCTCCCGTCTGTGTCGCATAGGACCCGTTCGGGAATGTAACTTCAGTCAAATTGAACGCGTCGATCACTTAACGGAGTAGGTCTGAGTACCTCCCGCGAAGCCGAGTAAGGTTATTCGAGCCGGTGATGGAGATGTTGACGCCTAACACCCAGGGCCTCAGTTGTACCGTGGGCAACTATTCTGATCAACGTGGCATGGTCCGAGGGCAGGCAGGGCCTGATCGACCTGGCATGACCGTGGGCAGTTATAGATTGAGCGACCTGGCACTGAGATAACCCCCGGTGTAGAAGGGCCCATGGCCGTCCCGCGCGTTGTGTTCTCGAATCTCATGACTGGTAGCTTACGACTGCCGTAGCCGGAATGTGCCAGGCGAGTGTGAGACATTTTATCCCCAGCTGGTAGGAATCGATTATAATCGCCATCGCTCCTGGATAGTGAGTAGTTGACTTTAGATCATCTCCCGTAGAACTTATGGAACTAAGATGGTTATGGAATCTGAAAGGCTATTGATGAAATAGTCACTCTTGATTGATTAAATTAGCAAGTGCTTGTTTAGTGCAGGTGCAAACCTAGTAAGATAGAGTTAATGACTAAAAGCAATTGCCAACATCTGAAACTGAGTTTTATTACTAAAGCTTTCATGCAACATAGTATGTGTAGCCAACCCCACATATATGGCCTACATGATCCTTGGTGTCTCATTATTTTGGGTTTATGACGGGTAAGTCTAGCTGAGTACCTTCTTGTACTCAGGGTTTTATTCCCTTGTTGTTGCAGATGGCCAGTGCTTTTATGGCTATTGTGAGAATTGCTTATACCCGGTGACGGGGATGACTAGACCAAGGGCATGGTCGCCACTTATCTTATCTGTTGCTTTTGTGGACCTGGTCAACTGATGGCACTGTATTGTGACAACCCAAACTTATGTTTTAAAGACTATGTTGCTTCCGCTACTACCATCGAACTATGGTTTGTAATATTATTTCGTACTCTGATGTAATTTGAACTATGTGCAACTGTGAGGTAACCTGTGAGCATGTTCGCTGAATTAGTACGATCTTGGCTGGATGTCGTTGAATGATTTGAAATCCTTCGAGATTTCTGGACTACCGGGTTTGTACGAGCTTAAGTACTTGATGATCTTTGCGTAAGCGGAGGTTTTCAGTGCTTAATCTGGTGCAAATTGGTCGGTTCTGCCACAAGAACCTAGTCTTATACTAGAACTAGAAGAGAGAGAGAGAGAGGAAGAGATCAAGAAGGAGCTCCGGCCTGTCGATCAACTTCTTCATCTTGTACCTGCGGATTCAAGTTCATCTTCAACTTGCTTCAGCGATTGCTTCGGTAATCAACATCTATATTTAAGTTTGAGCCATTGTTCTTATTATTCTTAAGGTTTATGACTCTCTTTTGAGTACTTTAATTCTAGTCATTCTAGATTTAGAGTAGTTGGATAGTGTAAGCGTGGTGCTTAGACTTGATAGCTCATAAATGCCTCCTATAACGCCGGTAGTAGTGGTTGTTCGCAAGGGTGACTCTTGTAGCCTTGTTGATTCTTCTATAGTCCACTTACCCGTGTGTAGGCTCGGTAGGATTATACATTTGTATAAAAGACTCATACTCTGTTTGTGACCTTTTATGGCAACTTCCCCACTAAGAATAATATAAACATATCACTCTTGAATTGGAATTAGACAGCCTTAGTGATCCCCTCTATACTTCTAGATTCTCCGTCCTTGTTAGCTACTCAGGGGATAGACTTTAAGACTTAACACTATCCGTTCCTTTGGGTTCGATATTAAAACTGGGTTACTCCGGTGAAGTGCTACATCGGTAGATTTTATCTGTGCGCTTGCGGATAAAGAGTGTGCGTTAATTTATACCAACAAGCATTTCTGGCGCCGTTGCCGGGGAACGGTAGATCATCTTAAGTCTTAGTTTATCCTTGTAATCATACTTTTATCTTTTCCTTTTTTGTCCCAGTCTTTTCAATGTTTTTGTTTTCATTCTTATGAATGTTATTTTTGAATTCCACTCTTATCTGTTGCTACCCCATGAGCACAATCTATAACCAGTAGAATCCTTACACCCCATCATAACACCTGGTTATTAGCTATGCCTATGTTGGTATAAATTAACACACACTCTACTTTATCCGCAAGTGCACAGATAAAATCTACCGATGTAGCACTTCCCCAGAGTAACCTAGTTTTAATATCGAACCCAAAGGAACGGATAGTGTTAAGTCTCAAAGAATATAACCCCTGAGTAGCTAATAAGGACGGAGAAGCTAAAAGCATAGAGGGGATCACTAAGGTTATCTAAATCCAACTTAAGAGTGATATGCTTATATTATTCTTAGTGGGGAAACTGCCATAAAAGGTCACAAACAGAGTATGATTCTTTTATGCAAATGTATAATCCTACCGAGCCTACACACGGGTAAGTGGACTATAGAAGAATCAACAAGGCTATAAGAGTCACCCTTGCGAACAACCACTACTACCGGCGTTATAGGAGGTAAATATGAGCTATCAAGTCTAAGCACCACGCTTACACTGTCCAACTACTCTAACTCTAGAGCGACTAGAATTAAAGTACTCAAAAGAGAGTCATTAAACCTTAAGAATAATAAGAACAATAGCTCAAACTTAAATATAGATGTTGATTACCGAAACAATCGTTGAAGCAAGTTGACGAAGAACTTGAATCCACAGGTACAAGATGAAGAAGTTGATCCGACAGGCCGGAGCTCCTTCTTGATCTCTTCCTCTCTCTCTCTCTTCTAGTTCTAGAATAAGACTAGGTTCTAATCCTACTAGAGGGGTATCTAGTCTTCTACTTGAAAGCTAACTCATGAAGTCTCTTCTAGGGTTTCTAGTTGAAGCGTAGTCTTCTGAAGAGGGACCTTCTATCTGGCCTGGGGCCTGGGGGCCTGTTTATATAGCCCTGAGGGATCAACCACGACCGTTGGATCAAACCGACTTCACGTAGGGCTGAGATTGGTCCTCAAAGGCGGTGGAAGAAGATTCCAGAAGGGGGAGGCGGCGGCGCCCAGGGGGACCGACCGGTGGGCCCAAGGGACCGGTCGGTCCCACAGGTCAGCCTCCTGTGGTGCCCTACCTCATGGTGTCTTTAGGTGTTCTCTAGAATCTTCTGGAAGGTTCCTGACTTGATGAATGCGTTATCTCCCGTCGGTTTCCTTCTAGGGGAAGCAATTGAGGGTTGTTTCCCGGTTTAATCCCTGCAGATTCATGATTCACCAAAACTCGTGGAATTCATTAGTTTTAATCCCTGTACTAAGGTGGAGTTTATATATTCATCCATTTTCATGTTTAATTGACCTTTAATAATAAGAGTTAACTAGTGTCAACAAGCTCCCCCACACTTAGACTTTTACTCGTCCTGGGTAAAAGGTTGGATCATAACTGTAGGATAAGATATCAAACATTAGCCCTTTCTGTTTATACCTGTATTGTAAGATTCAGTGTGTTTACCATAAAACCTTGAGTAGTTGGAGAATAGAATAGTTGAAACAGATCACCCTTTTCTTTTAGCATAAGACATTAGAATTTTTGAATTTTGTTTTCAAAACAAGTCATAGCTTTCCTTCTCCTTCTGTAGTACTTCAATTCCTTACCACAGTATTTTATTTATGTAGAGCAGTTTTATGTTACTAAGTCAATGGAGAAAAATACTATACTCTTAGATCAAGACATTAATCTTTTTAAACTTTGTCACTCTTGCTGGCATATTGTAATTAGAGGGACCATGGGCTATCTTCTTTTTCTCTTTGTCATAATACTTTTCTTTCTCTCTTTTTTTTCTTTTCTTGAGGTGTGTCGGACACTTGTCCATTTTTCTTTCCTCATTTTTCATACTTTTGCATAGCCCATGCCTCTAATACAATACTACTTCGGAAGAGTGAATCTTTCTTTATTTGCAAGGATCTCGATCTTTAGAGCATAGTTAATTTCTCAACAAAGAACTCAGTATAGTAAGCAATTGATTATGAATGACTTTGGTAGGAGATCTATTTACTACAAAGGAGAAGTGTTGCTAGTCTCTTTTTTTAACTTTGCAAGTAAAATTCTCCAATGCTCATACTTTAAAAATTGAGTTCTCATCATTCTTCTATCATATTTCCATAACAACTCTAGATAATATGGGTCCCTTCAAGTTTTTTTTTTATCAAAGCAGGTCTTTTTAGAAAAGGTGTTGTAAGACTCTATACCATGAGCATGTCAAAATAAGCTTTCCCTTTTTAATCAAAGTTTAATGATCGTGTGTTATTGACGAGAATATATATATTTTAATTTTAATAGAAGCTTAAACATCAAGAAATAGATTGTAGTAATTACGTACCGAAACGTGGACGAAGAAGGAGGTCAGAGGTGGCAACCCCTGACCGACCGGTGGGGTCCACCAACCGGTCGGTTGGGCTTAGGGCCCAACCGTGGCCCGCTTCGAGGTGCGTGATTTTGGTGATGATGTCTTCTGTTTTATGCAGCTTTCGCGATCGGTTTTCGGTAATTTTGTCGTCGTCTTCTCCCCCACACTTATTTTCTGTTTTTTTGCTAATCACAACATGTGGAGACAAGACATATATCCAAAATAACAAGATAAAAGATAACTCTAACAAAAACTTTGTTGATATTCAAGACACTTTTATTATACAATGAATTAACTAAACAAAACTCTTAACAAAACAAGACTTAAACATGAGACTCTGCAAACACGAGTGCCTTATCAAATTATCGACGAACTATCTCTCACTTCTCTCCCTCGAGTAGATTTCCTAGCGTAGTGGCTACACTGACGACCTTATCCTTTAGGCTAATGTGTTTAGTTACATACTTATGCAGCACATCAGTCGCCTTTTTTGTAGTCTTAGCTAGAGAAGCGTATTTCTCTTTAAGCTCTAAGTTATCTCTCTCAAGGTCTTCAATCTTGTCCCTGAGGCGATCTAACTGGGTAGTCCTCTTGCGTTTAGCCGCGATATTAGGAGTGGTGGGTGCCCTCTTTACTGGCGGAGTGACTTTGATCTGCTCAGGGTGACCACGAACTCCGTCAATGCGCGGACGCAGAATTGTAGATGTGTATTTTATGACTATGGGTTCCCCAAGCTTGTTCGTCTTTAGCCCGACGAGTGTCTCATTGGGCCTAGGAGGAAGAAGCGAGAGCTGCTTGTAGACGGAGAAAGTCGGGAGTCCTCCTGTCGGCACCGCTTGAGCGTAGAAAGCTTGTTGACGATGCGACGAGGTCTCTTCTGGTGGGATCATATCAATAGGTGTCGGCGAGTCAACGGAGTGATCTCCTTTGACGGTGTTATGGCGAGCTCCTTAGATGCGGCGACGACAAGAGCCATCGAGTCGTCGGCGGGCTCGTTGAGGTCGATCCTTGGATAGGAGGCCATTAGCGCTGGTGGGAGGAGAGCTTTGCTGCTGCTGGTATACTGGAGGAGGCTGCAATGAATCTACAGGCAGGCCTGGGGCTGGTTTTATAGTTGAGGAGGCTGAATGATAGGCATGATAGGTTCATTACGGGAGTTATCGATTCTGCGGATCAGGTTACCAGAATGGATACGAGAAAGAGTCGAGACACGTAACAAAAGAAGGCAGACGGCGAGGAGACTCCAGGGCAGACCGGTCGGTCACCCTAGGAGACTGGTCGGTCCCACCCTGTGGGCCCTCGTGAGTCTGTCGCTCGTGCTGTCTTGAAACTTGATTCTAATCCCAGAAAATATATCCCCGATGTGCAAACTTATCGAAAAAAATGATGATAGTGTAAGCCTATGGGACAATGAAGAATTGGATGACATCCAACTCTTCAGGACTCTTTTCAGGTTCTAGAAAAATTTTAAGACGTTGTCCATTTACCTTGAATAGCGTACCTTCGTCATTTTGGAGCGTAATAGCTCCATGCGATTGTTGGAGCAAAATGTGGTGCACCGCGCCTAACACACAGCAAGCCGGAAAGCGTGGCATCAATTGGGTGCCCGGACGATTTGGAATCCGGAGACGTGCCAGTCGGTTTGACCTCAAAACCAACAAGGGATAAAACTGTGAGAATAAAACTGGAACATGCCGGGTGAGACCAGCCAGTTCCATATTTACGGCCCTGAAGCCACTCACAACGACATACAGCTATAGAAGCTGTCTATCAAGCATGTTTATAGAGTCATTCGGTTAATATAAAAGAAAAGCATGTAAACGCATTGATTACCGAATGCACATATAAGAAAAGACATGCTTAAACGAACGAAAATTGGTCATCATATATCATTTAAAAGAAAATGTAAATTCTAGACCCAAGACATCATCAAGACATAATGAATTATAAACAGGTAAATTGTAAAAATAAATCTAGTCAAACAACACATGCATAGGTTAATCCAACTAGTCTGCCGCACGTCTAGTCCTCATAAACCCGTCAAGCATAAACCCAAGCGAAGCTAATACACGTATCATACTACTCGCTATAAGTCTACACCACTTCTTACAATCAGATCAATCCACCGCATGATACAATCTGATAATAGGAAGCTAAAAGCATGTATATATCTGAACGGACCTATAAATACTCATTACTCGTGCAAGCTTAATCAAGCTCGGCAAGCTAGCCGAGTTGGGGTCCATGAAGAAGGAACATGCAAACAGACACGATTAAATCAATCTAAAACCTGCATCAGCCGCACGATACCTAGTTTTATCAAAGTTCAAACGTAATTGATATGCATGAACCCACACCATGTAACAATCTAGATTGGAAATTAATTCGGCCATCCTGATCAAGCAGTTATTGGAACACAAGTAAACTTGTAAAGCAAGGCCGAACAAAGATCAATCTAGATTGGGCAAGAGGGTGTTACAAAATTAAATAAATCATGCAACACATGATAACTTGATGAATCCACTGGATCTTGCCAAATCTAATAGAGCCGATAACTATCTCGCTTTTGCTAAACATATGAATAAACGCCTGCCGCACGGTATCTACCCATAAGCCAAGCATAAGCAAAGACTTCTTGATCGCTAACAAAGGTCTGCCGCACGACCATTGAAAACAAACAAGACTACTTGCATCATATCTAAATCCACCGCATGATACTAGACATGATAAGCAAGGTTGTCGGGACTTACGGAGGTCGACGGATCGATGATTCCTCTCGAAGAACTCGACGACACGACTAAGGACTCGAAGGTGGCACGGGGCCAGTTTGTATTGATATGGTTGTGAACAATTTTACAATGGCTGAGGGTTTATATTTATACCCTGGGCAAAAAATGAGTCCTAGAAGACTACGATAATGAAATTTGGAAAATACAAGTCATATTCCTATTTTCTACTTGGTGCCCTTTATTGTCACGTGTCCTCTCGTGCAAGCCGGCTTCACTTGCCATATCTGTTTCCCGAATGGAGTCACCGCCTTACAAGACAGCCGACCGCTCAGGCATTTGCCGAAACTCTGAAGGCTAACGGACCGCCTGGTTGTTCGCCGAATCCCTTTCTCACTGCCGGTTGGGTCCACTTGTCATTTTCTTGATCCACTTGATCAACCGATCTTCCTTGATTCTGTCAATTCCTCAAACCGCAGCCATCTTCAGTAAAATTCGGCCTATCTCTTCCTCAGTCCAAATATTGGTGTAAACACATGCCCCCTAATTTTGGGATAAATATTTATTCCAAAATTCCTTTCTCCCAAACAATTGACGTGGAACCTCTGGAAGCGTCCACTCCTGTGGAAATTTCGCGGGCCATAATTGTTATACCTGCCGATTCACCTCCCGATGCACCTTTTGGGGTCCTTTTAAGTCACTCTTCACACTATTTCGGCTTGCACCTTCAGACTCCCCTGTTTCAATCTCAAAGCCAAGAAAAAAAACTTTCTTCCTCCTGTCATCATCCAATCCAACCTAGAAGATGTCTTCCGTGGCGAGCCGACACAGCTCCGAACTTGGTGCCTCCAGCACCTGTAAGAGGAGGTTGCTCTTTTCTTTTTTTAAAAAAATGAAGCAGTTGTTCTTACTTTGTTACTTCTGTTTAGGAGGATCTGTGATGATTTCTCTGAAGACCTAACTCAGAAGGTCATAGACCTTCAATTTGATCTGGAGGGGAAGGATCGGGAGATTACCCGAATCTCTCGGGAGCGTGACGTCGCTCGGAATCGGGCCACCGATGAATATTTTTCATCATTTCTTTGCTTGTTTTCCCCTTCTGCCTCTACTTACTCTTCTTCCTTTCAGCTCTGGCGGCCAAACTTCATGCTCTTGAAGCTGCCGTCGCCAAGCTCGCCATTACGGCCGACGTGATGGGTACGACGGCCTTGAATCGGGTAAATGAGGTTAACCGAATCCTCCCCGACATCTCCAGGGCCGGCATGGGATACGGTGCAGTGCTCGCCTTCAATGCCGTACGGATTCACTCCGATGCCGATTATCGGAGATTCCATGTCTGCGAGCGAGGGCTGGAATATAGGGTAGAACACTCTATAGATGATATGAAGGAAGCCGGAACAGATCTGGCCGATTCTTTCGACCATGTTCTCCCGATTAGGTGTAGAATGGGGTGGACGAACTGATCATCTTCATTGTAATCTTGTGTTCCACTCTTTTTAAATAAAAAGCCCTCTTGTTCGATCACTGAAATCAATCTGTGATTGATCCTTCGAGATCAACGTGTGTTCTGCTTCGTGCATTAGTCACTAACTTCTTATTGTTACTCCAACGACAATGTGTACCACATCGACTATTGCTGATAATCACGTCAGTCACCTTTGCTCCATAGGCAATTTCTGTAACCGGTTATTTCAGATCCAAAATTTCAGTCTTCTCTCAATTTTCCAACCCATGACGATGCCAGGATAGTACTCCTTAGGGGATCTTTCCATTTTCAGCTTTCTTGAAGACTTCTCCACTAAAACTTCATTGCTTGGAGTAAAATATAGTCCTTCTCAATTCGAAAACCATTGGCCAAACCTACTGTCTTCGGTGCCAATCGGTAATATGAGTTTACAAACAATCAACCGAAACTAAACTCTTCATGCGGCAACAATTCTTAGCCGACTCCTATCGGCTTCCCGATTCTGGATTCATGACCTCCTCACGTCAGAAAAAATCCAGCCTGGCCCAATAACGGCCCATAAACTATGAAAACCCTACTTCAACGCCTGGTTTTTCCAACGTGCAAATCATGGTCCCATAAATATGACTCTACACAGGCCATCACCTTCAACTCCAATTGAACAATTGACTTGCAAACTCTCCACTCCTCGGCTCTTAGCTCAAGCCAGAGAGAAAAAACTCTTGCCCGTATCTCCATCAATGGCAGGTAATGGTGATCACAACAAACGTCCTATTGGAGATGAAGCGGGAGGAAGCCAAGCATTGACTCATCGGCGTCATGGGTAAAAAATTAGTCTCTTGCCCCCTTGCGGTAGCTTTTCTTGTTTATCCGTCCCCGATTCACCGTTCATCCTCCTTCCAGGGTGAGGTCTTTCCTTAGCCAAAACCCGATTCCTTTTCCAGAAATGGCAGCTCCAATAGCCTTTCCCAATCCTTTTCCCGGCTCATCAGATTCCTCTGAGTTTGACAACTCACCTCGGTACACCCGTTTGGATACTCTTCGGTACCGCGAGGAGAGAGATAGCCCAGAAGGAGTTGGAATACATATCCAAGAAGCACGACGTCGAGGAGGCTGAATGGGCGAACCAACGGAAGCAGCTCTGCAATGTTATCACAGGTTAGTGAGGCCTTCGTTCGGTTCCCTCCTTCTGATTGAGCTTGCTTTGCCTGAAGCATTTTTCCTCTTGTCAGCTCTTTCTGCAGAGAATGACCGTCTAACAGTGGCAGCGAACAAAGTTGCCGATAAGGTGAATGCTCACGGGAACTCAGCCGAGGCATGCCTTGATGCTGCGGATGCCCGCATAGATCAGGCCATCGTCCAAGGTGTGCGTCTTGGCGTCTCTCTTGGGCTGGCGGCGATGAGCTCTTGGACCAAAGAGGACTACTCCCTACCAAAGAGGATACCTGGATGAAATCGAAGACATTGAAGTTTATGATGATCATGCTGCTACTCTCGTTGAAGTTACTAATCCGCAGTCCATTCCGAACAAATTATTCCAAGGGTAGTTTGTACTAGGACAGATCTCAGTGACTTTTCCCGATCGCAACATCTCTTCAGAGAAGCGCTTCCCGAACGCATGACGTCATTTTAGCCGACTAGATCTTGTTTGGACATGTCATTACCACACTTCACCTTTCTCTTCTCCCGATAAACCAACTAACTTGAAAAATGCTAGGGTTACTAGGGTTATGAACATTTTTGTGCTAAAGGCGATATAAACAATATCGACAATATTCTAAATTCTTGGAGTATTTTTTTTTGCTAAAGATGATGCTTTACATCGGCTATCTTTGTATACAAATATTCTTGAATTTGCTTTACATACAATTTCCACGCGTTTGGCATTTAACAAGTAGTGTCGAAGCTTGGTTCATGAGTAACACACACATGAAAAAATTTCCCTATAGCCGAATGCCTCATCTCCGGGTCTAACATCTTCAGCTAAGGCAAGCTATTACTCTTTCTTTTCCTTTTAAATTTTGTATAAGGGCCGAACCTATTGTAAGGCCATCGGCCGCCACGTACAACTTGAAACGATTACCAAGCTGTGGAAGTGCCTTTATATATTCTTCAATCTCATCAAAACTTTCTGTTGTACGTCACCTTATACGAATTTTTTGATCTTTCCTAAGCTTCAGCAACGGATAAATAGGCAGAACTCTTTCAAAAGGTTTATCAATTTCAATCCATAGTCTGGATCCAAACCTGCATATATTGGTTTTGTTTCGGCTTCATCACCAATACTTTATTCTCTATCAGCCCACATGAAACCTGGTCCCAACTTTTCTCCATTACCACCAATTGGATTATTTATTCAAAAATTGCTCTAAGAGCCGATTGTTTGAATCGACTGTTGGTCCTTGTCAAAAACATTCATGTGACCTACTTCCCAAACTCTTCCAGAGAAGGACTCGACACGATCATATTCCCAGTAAATGGGCTCTGTATTAGAAACACTCACCGAATCATCGGCATGGACAATTTCGACGTCATCTCCAATCCACTGGATGAGGAATTGATGCATAGTTGACGGAACACAACAGTTTGCATGTATCCAATCCCTTTGTAAGAGCAAACTGTATGCCCCCTTGCCATCAATGACAAAGAAGGTAGTAATCAAAGTTTTTGACCCGATTGTTAACTCAACATGAACTGCCCCTCGAGTATCAGAAGAATTGCCAGCAAAATCCCTCAACACCATGTCAGTCTTCAATAAATCCTCACTTGTCATCCCAAGTTTCCTGAAGGTAGTATATGGCATGATATTTATGGCAGCTCCTCCATCAATAAACATTTTGGTTAGTGGCTTGCCAATAACATACCCCCTCATATAAAGTGGCTTCAAGTGTCGATGCTTAGCTGGTTTATCAAAAACTGCCCGTTGAGCCAACACAAGCTGAGCCAACAGATCTTGGTATTCATCTTCGTCAAAATCCGAATACACTTCTTGTACATCTTGATCTTCCAGAGCTATGAATTCTGATGGGAGAAAGAATGTCATGCACGCATCAGCCGAACGATCACCCTCATCAGGCTTCTCTTTAGGACGCCAAATTTGTTTTGTTTTGGCGCTTGCTTGCGCTAATTCTCTGTTCCTTAGGCGCTGCACTCTTCTTTTCTGGCTCTTTCTCAATCCTGGTGGACACCACTGTCCTTTCTGCCAGACATATTTGCAGTATTTTTCTTCTTCAGTGCGAGCCCAACTTTGATCGGCAAATCCTCTCCCTTGCCGATTCTCGGAATTACTTATTTTTAAGCGCCGATCGTCCTCAGGGATTCGCACCCCAAGCCTTTCATGGACCGAACGGCGGTTGACTCGAGACTGCCTGTATTCAGAGTATTGATCACTGCATTCAGGGCAATTGTTCTTAGCAGGCAGCTTCAAGCCTTCATTCCAACAATACTTGAAGAATGAGCACTCCCAATGAGACTGCTCTTGCTCCCTCATATATTCTCGTTCCTCTTGGTATATCTCCTCTTCGTACCTCTATTGTTTCTTTATGAATTTCTGTTCCTCATAAAACCTTTGCTTCTGTTACCGTTCCTGCTCCCGACGCGATTTGTTCAATTAAATACGCGTCGTGACCCTGGGCCAGGAGGTTCCACCCCTTTCAATTCAGCTATCCTAGAAATGAACTCATTGTCGAAATTCTTCATTTGTGATTTGCCGATCAGGGTCAACAGCACCAGTCTCTCTTGCTCTATCAGAGGCTAACACCTTCATCTTGCTTTTGCCTCTGGGGTCAACTGCATTAACCATGTTAACATAGAAAGATACAGTATTCTGTCCAAAAGGGCTACCATCAATTTTCATTTTTCTGTCAAACTTCAAATGCCCTTCCTGGATAGCCTTCTGGATCAGCACTCTGAACACTCAGCAATCATTTATAGAGTGAGATCTGGTATTATGGAAACCACAATACTTCTTATCTTTACCTCCTTCAGGGTGTAGCATGGGATGGCCTTCCGGCAACTTGATGCGTCCTTCCTTCAATGACAATTCAAACAGCTTATCCGATTTGAAAACATCAAAGTCGTAGGTACCTTTTTGCTGCCTCAGCCATCGTTGATTGACTTGAGTCGGCTCTCTTGCCCAGACTAACTCGGCTGCAACTACTTTATCTTCATCATCGTACTTCGCTGCTTCTTCCAAGAAATCCTGATACATCTCAGCAGCCACATCACCTTTCTGGAATTGATTATTCCTCCTCAACCCTTGAGGCTGACTACTCATCATTGCCAATCATTGTGATAATTGTCCAAGATCATCAAACTCCATGCCGAATAGCTTCTCCCTAATATTCGGCAACATGCCAGCTATAGCTATCCCTGGCAATTGATCATCCAATAAATTTAGGGAATAGCAAAGGTTTTTAGTCTCCCTGAATCTACGCAAATATTCTTGAGGTGTCTCATTAGGTTTCATCCTTAGACTTATGAGATCGACCAACTTCTTCTCATTGGTGCCCGTAAAGAAATACGCGTGGAACTTCTGTTCTAGTTCTGCCCATGTATTAATGGAATTTGCCAGTAGAGACATGAACCATGAGAAAGCTGGTCCTGTTAATGACTACGGGAAGTACCAAATCCTCCAAGCTTCATCTGCAGATGCCTCTCCGAGTAGCATCAAGTAACGGCTGATGTGTTCAACAATACTGGTATCATCTTGGCCTGAGAACTTAGTAAGATCAGTGGGAGGTTTCACCCTTGGAGGAAGTGCCACTAGGTTGTACCACTCCAGGTAAGGAGACTTGTAAGCGTAAGACTGATTCTTTGGCTTCAGGCCAAATTGATTTTGCATCATGTCAGCCATCCTATGCATGATGAGGTCGACACTTGAGTCTGGAGCTACTTGTGTTTGATCTCCAAGAAATGCCCCCGTTGAATTTTTATAGCCTGGATTCAGGAAAGCATCAATCGCACTGTAATCAATGAACTCCTGATATCCGTCTCCATACATGTTCTTCTGCAATCTATTTGTTGCTGGAGACACTCTGAAAGCAGACGGTGGGACGTTCCTCGTTGTGTCGAATGCAAGTTGGCCCTGAGTTGTGGGAGGTTGTTGTGCCTGGTGAAGAACCATCCCACCTCTGCTTGAACCAACTCCGCTGTCTTCAGCAGTTTTTCTCTGATGTTGGGGTACGGTGAATAACAATGGCCCTTGTATCGAACCAGCGGCATCCTCAAAACGTTTATCAACTGCCGGGCCGAAGGTACCAACCATGATGGCACGAAAGGTATTTAAGAAAACTGATTGATGATTGGTCATGGCCTCTGATATAGCCTTGTACACCAGTTCGGTCAGTTTCTGAACATCTTCCTCATCGGTACTATCAGATTGATGAGGAAGGAGAGTTCTTGGGAATGACTGCTTCTAGAAGACCTTGTTGCTCTTGTTCTTAGAGAAGGACATCAAGCACTTGCGCTGAAATTCATCGCATGCTTGTTGTACTAAACTTTTTGAATCTGGTGGCAACTCATCCATGGTCACTTCTAGAATTTGAGTGTTGTCGATATCAGACATCTTGAAATGAAACGTCCCACCGGGCATGCCAAAAAGTGTGTTGGCACAAAATGTGGTGCACCGCGCCTCACACACAGCAAGCCGGAAAGCGTGGCTTCAATTGGGTGCCCGGACGATTTGGAATCCGGAGACGTGCCAGTCGGTTTGACCTGAAAACCAACAAGGGATAAAACTGTGAGAATAAAACTGGAACATGCCGGGTGAGACCAGAAAGTTCCATATTTACGGCCCTGAAGCCACTCACAACGACATACAACTATAGAAGCTGTCTGTCAAGCATGTTTATAGAGTCATTCGGTTAATATAAAAGAAAATCATGTAAACTCATTGATTATTGAATGCACATGTAAGAAAAGACATGCTTGAACAAACAAAAATTAGTCATCATATATCATTTAAAAGAAAATGTAAATTCTAGACCCAAGACATCATCAAGTCATAATGAATTATAAACAGGTAACTTGTAAAAATAAATCTACTCAAACAACACATGCATAGGTTAATCCAACTAGTCTGCCGCACGTCTAGTCCTCATAAACCCATCAAGCATAAACCCAAGCGAAGCTAATACACGTATCATACTACTCGCTACAAGTCTGCACCACTTCTTACAATCAAATCAATCCACCGCATGATACAATCTGATAATAGGAAGCTAAAAGCATGTATATATCTGAACGGATCTATAAATACTCATTACTCGTGCAAGCTTAACCAAGCTCGGCAAGCTAGCCGAGTTGGGGTCCATGAAGAAGGAACATACAAACAGACACGATTAAACCAATCTAAAACCTGCATCTGCCGCATGATACCTAGTTTTATCAAAGTTCAAACGTAATTGATATGCATGAACTCACAACATGTAACAATCTAGATAGGAAATTAATTCGGCCATCATGATCATGCAGTTATTGGAACACAAGTAAACTTGTAAAGCAAGGCCGAACAAAGATCAATCTAGATTGGGCAAGAGGGTGTTACAAAATTAAATAAATCATGCAACACATGATAACTTGATGAATCTACTAGATCTTGCCAAATCTAATAGAGCCGATAACTATCTCGCTTTTGCTAAACATATGAATAAACGCCTACCGCACGGTATCTACCCATAAGCCAAGCATAAGCAAAGACTTCTTGATCGCTAACAAAGGTCCGCCGCACGACCATAGAAAACAAACAAGACTACTTGCATCATATCTATATCCACCGCATGATACTAGACATGATAAGCAAGGTTGTCGGGACTTACGGAGGTCGACGGATTGATGATTCCTCTCGAAGAACTCAACGACACAACTAAGGACTCGAAGGTGGCATGGGGCCGGTTTGTATTGATATGGTTGTGAACAATTTTACAATGGCTGAGGGTTTATATTTATACCCTGGGCGAAAAATGAGTCCTAGAAGACTACGATAATGAAATTTGGAAAATACAAGTCCTATTCCTATTTTCTACTTGGTGCCCTCCATTGTCACGTGTCCTCTCGTGCAAGCCGGCTTCACTTGCCATATCTGTTTCCCGAATGGAGTCACCGCCTTACAAGACAGCCGACCGCTCAGGCATTTGCCGAAACTCCAAAGGCTAACTGACCGCCTCGTTGTTCGCCGAATCCCTTTCTCACTGCCGGCTGGGTCCACTTGTCATTTTCTTGATCCACTTGATCAACCGATCTTCCTTGATTCTATCAATTCCTCAAACCGCAGCCATCTTCAGTAAAATTCGGCCTATCTCTTCCTCAGTACAAATTTTGGTGTAAACAGCGATGAAGTGGCTACCACCGTGAAAGGTCCTTCCCATTTGCTTCGTAGTTTTCCATGCTCGAACAACTTTACCCTGGAATTAAAGAGTAATACCTTGCCTCCTGGAGTGAAGCTCTTCTTCCCGATTCTCTTGTCATGCCACCTCTTTGTTCTCTCTTTGTAAATCTTTGCGTTGTGATGTGCCTTTTCGCGCCATTCATCTAGTTCAGAGAGTTGCATTTTCCTCCTGACTCCTGCAGCTTCTAAGTCCATGTTCCATCTTTTGATTGCCCAGTGAGCTTTGAATTCTAGTTCCACTGGTAAGTGACAAGTCTTTCCGTAGACGAGCTGATATGGAGACATTCACAGTGGTGTTTTGTAGGCAGTACGATAAGCCCACAGTGCTTCGGCTAGTCTATCTTTCCATTGTGTTCCCATCTCATCGACCATTTTCTGCAGAATATTCTTGATTTGCTTGTTCGATGTTTCTGCTTGGCCACTTATCTGAAGGTGATAGGGAGTGGCAACATTGTGACGGATCCCATGATTTATTAGATATTTATGAAATCCTTTGTCAATGAAATGTGTTCCTCCGTCACTAATTACCATCCGTGGCACTCCAAATCTTGGAAATATTATCTCCTTGAACATCCTCTAAGAGTTTCTTGCATTAGCAGACTTGCATGGCACTACTTTGACCCATTTTGAGACGTAGTCGACAGCAACCAGGATGTACTCACGGTTCCTTGATTTAGGGAATGGTCCCATGTAATCAATTCCCTAGACATCGAAGAGCTCAATCTGAAGATTGTTGGTGAGTGGCATGGCATCTCTGGTGTTGATGCTGCCGTGCCTCTGACATGATCCACACCTCCGGACGAAGTCTTTTGTGTCTTGGTACATAGTTGGCCAGAAAAATCTGCTTTGCCAGATCTTTGCATGTGTTCGGAATGCCCCATAATGTCCTCCATATGGTGAAGAGCGACAGCGTTCAATGATCTTGATTCCTTCTTCAGCTGGCACACATCTTCTGAGTAACCCATCAGAGCATACTCTGAATAGATATGGATCATCCCATATGTGGATCCTACTCTCATAGATCAACTTCTTCTTATTTGCTCCTGGTGGTACATACCCTGCAACTATAAAATTGACAATATCTGCATACCAGGGGTCAGATCTAGAGACTTGAAAAAGCATGTCATCCCTAAGTGAGTCATTTATAGGCAATTCCTAAGGATTTTCAAAATGCATTCTAGACAAGTGATCAGCTACAGAGTTTTCTACTCCTTTCTTATCTTTTATTTCTAAGTCAAATTCTTAGAGTAACAAAACCCATCTTATCAAGCGTGGCTTAGCATCTTTCTTAGTGAGCAGGTACTTTAGGGCAGCATGATCAGTAAAACCAATCACCTTTGATCCCACCAAATAAGATCTAAACTTGTCTATAGCAAAAACAACAGCCAGAAGTTCTTTTTCAGTAGTAGCATAATTAAGTTGAGGTCCTGTTAAAGTTTTGCTAGCATAAGCGACTGCATGATGCTTTTTATCCTTAAATTGTCCTAGTACAACTCCTACAGCAAAATCACTTGCATCACACATGATCAAAAAGGGTAGAGACCAATCAGGAGGTTGTTGACACTTACTAACATCGCTACCAAGAGTAGAGATAAACTCTGTCCCCGGCAACGGCGCCAGAAAGCTTGTTGGGTATTTTAAACGCACACAGAGAAATCCGCAAGCGCACGGATACCGATGTAGCTTTCACCCGAGAGTATTCCAGGGTATCGATTTCCACGGGGAACGTGAAGTGTACTAGAAGAATTAAGAACGTCCAAGAAAAGAATGGTAATGTGGATAGAGAGAGATCTTAGGGTTTTCTAAGCTGGTCTATCTAATTAAAGGCTCACTATACTTTACTTACTTCGGAGCAGCAGGTCCTTTCCAACTCTCGAGAAAGACTGGGAAGAAGGTAGTTGGGGGAAGGCTGCCGAAAGCTCTACGAGAACACCAACCCTAATGTAGTGGATTATAAAGACCTGACAGAGCTGTCACCTATGGGGCTACCACAACTATCCGGAGGATTGGGCGCAAACTCAGGTAAACCCTAGTCTAGACACCGTGTCTACACTAACGCTTACTACTCTAATTACCGCGGATAACTAGAGCACTCAATACGAGCAGAGATCCAGTAAATAAAGTAAAGAAAGAACTAAAATTAAATATAATACTTAGAAATAGTAAATGAAGAACCTGAAGATTACTTGAAGATGAACCAGATGCTGCACCAATACAATGTCGAGGAAGATCCGACAGATCCGGCTCCTCATCAGCTCTCTCCTTCTCTTCTCTAGATTACAACTAGATGATGAACTAGAACTAGATCTAGAACTAGAAGATCAACAAGAGGGATCTCTACTTCTACTTTGAGGGAGTTGAAACCCTAATTTCTGGAGTTGATGTAGCTAATGAAGATGGAGATGCCTGGAGAGGGGGTCTGGGTCTGGTTTTATAGCCCGGAGCGTGTAACGTGAGCCCTTGGATCAAAACGACTTCGGGGACGGTGGAGATGCATCCTAGGAGGTCGGTGGAAGTAGCTTGCAGAGGACGGAAGTGAGAGGCCTTTGTGGCCGACCGGTCGGTTCCTGGGTGGGACCGGTCGGTCTGGCCCAGTGGGCCCACGTGGTGGGCCGCCTCGTAGTGTCTTCTAGATCCTTCTTTTGCAGATTTCGATGCGAAATTAATATCTTTTCATCCGGGACTCCAAATATAGCAAATGATATGTCCGTTTCGATCGTCTCGACGAGCTCTTCGCAATGGTGCACTCCAATTCATCACTTGAGATACTTTTATATGGTGAAATATTGATGTCCTACAAAACAAGTGAGAGCACCAAAACTCATGGAACTTGTTAGTTTCAAACCCTACAACTATGCTTTGTAATTCATTTAGTGTCATTTCATGCAATAGTTGATGGTTAAATATGAGCATTAGTGAGCATCAACAAGTTCCCCTAAGCTTAACCTTTGCTAGTCCCGAGCAAAGCCAATCTCAACAATGGATCAGGAGTTGCTGCAATATCTGAACTTCCAACAAGTACACATAAGTTCTCATATGGAATAGGAAAAAATATCATATTATTCATCATGGGGCTTAGTACTTTACCTTTAATCCTGAGGAATTGAAAGATAGAACGATCAAATCAAGCACCATGTCTCTAGCTCTTTCACTTCACTATTATTCCGGAGTTTTTATGAATTTTCAGAAAAGATTAAAAACATATGTTGCTAGATTAAACAATGGATCCAAAGAGAAAGTCAACCATACCATTGAATCGAGAAGTGCATGTGTATGGAAAAATGGAGTCGGATGCTCTTTTGAATATATCACTCTCTTCTGCTTATCAGAAACACACATGGCTATCAGGCTAATTCTACTATCGGGCACGTGCCCATTTTTTTTATGATATTCATTTTTTTTCTTCGAGGTTCTGGACACTTGTCCCTTTTTATTTCCTCGGGATCTTTCTTTTTGAGGTTTCGGACACTTGTCCCTTTTTATTTCCTCGGATTTTTTTCTCCTTTTTTTTATAGCCATATGCTTCCAACAAACTTTTGAGAGGATAGGAATAAATAATCATGAGCATTTATATGGAGGATGGATGAAATGTGTAAGTGATCTCAATTCAATAGCATGATAACTTCTCATAGGGTCAACAAAGCTTAATTTAACTCAATGCATTTTTTTACTCATATTAATATTGGAAACTCTCCGGAACTCTAGTGTTGTTTAGAACAAGATAATAGCAACTCAGATCATCACATGTCATATCTGTGAACTACCTAGACTCTAGATCAAGCATTTGCTACCCATGCATTTAATTTCATTTTTTTAAGCATCATTATCAATCAGGAGAACTCATGCTTTAAAGACTAGGTACTTGAAAGAAATTAGATAGAGCAACTTTTCATCATTTCCATGTAAAAGATTAGAGAGAGAGTTCTTATTTTATTATTAACTTCTTAACACACTATTTATTTAACCTAACACACTTTAACTTACTATTTAAAAATACTAAGATAGAAATAAAGACATACCTGATTTACAAAGATAACGGGGGTGCGTCTCCCCCAAGCTAATCCTTTCGATCGCATCGAGCCTTCATGTGCCCAAATATTTTTGTTCTTTTTCTTTTTTAAGGGTGAGCCTTCATGTGCTCACATTTTTTTTATTTTATTTTTTATATATAGAAAGAAAAACTTAAGAGGATAAAGATACTCACCTGGATACACGGGGGTGCTTTCCCCCAAGCTGGATGTTGACATAGTCGTTCACTCATTTTGGCCTGCATGTTAAGTCTCAAGCTTCCAAATCCTGCATAACTCAAATAGACAACAAAACTCGTGGAGCAAATTAAGTGTTAAGCGTAAGAGTTTTAGTTGTCTAGAGCCTTACTGATTGATTTTCTTTTAGATAGGATCATTGAATTGTAAAAATTCAATCACATCAATTTCTTCTAAGGGTTCAGGTTCAAGAAAAATTTTCAAACGTTGACCATTTACCTTGAATACGTTACCTAAATCATCCTGAAGTGTGACGGCACCATGTGAAGCAGCATCTATCACCTTGAATGGCCCTTCCCATTTGCTTCTGAGTTTTTCATGACCAAAGAACTTGATTCTTGAATTGAACAGTAGGACTTTATCTCCAGACTTGAACTCCTTATGCTTTATTCTCTTGTCATGCCACCTTTTGGTTCTCTCCTTGTAAATCATGGAACTGTGGTAAGCATTTTCTCTCCATTCCTCTAGTTCTGAAATTTGCATTTGACGCTTTTTTCCAGCTAGAAGAAGGTCCATGTTCCAATTCTTGATTGCCCAATGAGCTCTGAATTCTAATTCAACTGGCAAGTGGCATGTTTTTCCATATACAAGCTGGTAAGGTGACATGCCTATGGGTGTTTTGTATGCAGTTCGGTATGCCCATAGTGCATCACAAAGCTTGTACTTCCATTTCTTTCCCATCTCATCCACAGTCTTCTGTAAAATGTTCTTGATTTGCTTATTTGATGTCTCAGCTTGACCGCTTGTTTGAGGATGGTATGGAGTTGCAACATTGTGTTTAACTCCATATTCTGCTAGGAACTGTCTGAAAGACTTGTCAATGAAGTGTGATCCTCCATCACTTATGATCATTCTGGGTGTTCCGAACCTTGGGAATATTATTTCATGGAACATCTTCTTGGCATGCTTGGAATCGGCGGCTCGACATGGTAATGCTTCTACCCATTTGGACACATAGTCAACTGCCACCAAGATATATTCAACATCTCCAGACCTTTGGAATGGTCCCATGTAGTCAATTCCCCAGACATCAAACAACTCTATTTGGAGGTTGTTCTGGAGTGGCATAGCATCACACGCATTGATGTTTCCATGTTTCTGACATCTAGCACATCTTCTAACAAACTCCTTCGTATCTTGATACATCGTCGGCCAATAGAATCCACTTTGCCAGATCTTTGCATTTGTATGCAATGCTACATAATGTCCTCCATAAGGTGATGCGTGACATCTTTCTATGATTTTCATGGCTTCAGTCATTGGGACACATCTCCGTAGCAACCCATCATTGCAGACCCGATAGAGATACGGATCATCCCACAAGTGGCAACGAGCATCATATTTGAGCTTCCTCTTATCCGCTCCTGGTGGAACATAACCTGCAACCATAAAATTCACAATATCCGCATACCAGGGGTCCGAGTGTGTTACCGCGAGGAGTGTGTCGTCCCTAAGATAGTCATTAATGGGTAATTCATGTGTTTCCTTATATTGCAACCTAGACAAGTGATTAGCTACCGAGTTCTCTACTCCTTTCTTATCTCTTATTTCTATGTCAAATTCTTGGAGTAGGAGAATCCATCGGATCAATCGAGGCTTAGCATCTTTCTTAGTGAGGAGGTATTTAAGAGCAGCATGATCTGTATAAATGATTACTTTTGCTCCTACTAAGTAAGACCTAAACTTGTTTATTGCAAAGACAACTGCCAACAACTCTTTTTCAGTGGTAGCATAATTGAGTTGTGGCCTAGTCAAGGTTTTGCTAGCATAAGATATAGCATAGTGCTTTTTATCCTTTTTTTGGCCTAAAACGGCTCCAGCAGCAAAGTCGCTAGCATCACACATGATCTCAAAAGGCAGCGTCCAATCGGGTGGTTGGATAATTGGAGCTGATATGAGCGCCTGCTTGAGGATTTGAAATGCTTCATGGCACTCACTATTAAAAATGAAAGGTGCATCTTTAGCTAGAAGGCTAGTAAGGGGTCTAGCAATTTGGGAAAAGTTTTTAATGAAATGACTATAGAACCCTGCGTGGCCTAAGAAGCTTCTGATTTCTTTCACATTTGTAGGAGGTGGAAGTTGTTCAATAACTTCGATCTTTGCTCTATCCACTTCTATCCCACGTTCGGACACCTTGTGTCCTAGCACTATTCCTTCCTGAACCATAAAGTGACATTTCTCCCAGTCCAGGACTAAGTGCTTTTCTTCACACCGTTGTAAGACTTTGTCTAAATTCTTAAGACAATCATCGAAGGTTTTGCCATAGATGGTAAAGTCGTCCATGAACACCTCCACAATTTTCTCAATCATGTCAGAGAAAATAGACATCATGCACCGTTGGAAAGAAGATGGAGCATTGCATAATCCAAACGACATTCGTCGGTATGCATAAGTTCCATACGGGCAAGTAAATGTGGTCTTACTGTGGTCATCTGGGTGGATTGGGATTTGATGATACCCGGAATACCCATCAAGGAAACAAAAGAAAGAGTGGTTTGCAAGCCGTTCCAGCATTTCATCAATGAAGGGTAACGGGAAGTGATCTTTCTTTGTAGCCTTGTTAAGTTTCCGATAATCAATGCACATACGCCACCCAGTGACAGTTCATTGAGGGATAAGTTCATTATTCTCATTCCTAACAACTGTCATTCCTTCTTTTCTTGGGGACAACCTGGACAGGGCTAACCCACTCGCTATGTGGCACGGGATAGATAATCCCGGCATGCAAAAGCTTCAAGACCACTTTCTTAACAACCTCTCGCATGACATTATTAAGTCTCCATTGTGGCTCCCTCGAAGGTGTGCAATTTGGATCAGTGGGGATGCGATGAGTGCAGAGAGCGGGACTAATGCCCATGAGGTCTTTAAGTGAGTAGCCTGTGGCTGATTTATGTCTTTCTATGATGGTGACAAGCCTATGTGTTTCATCTTGGGAAAGCTTGTCACTTATGATAACAGGAGTTTCTCGATTATTATTGAGAAAGACATATTTCAAACCAGGAGGAAGGGGTTTTAGCTCAACTACGGGTTGTGATGGCACCTCCCAAGGGTCTAGCTCAACAGGTTCGGCCAGCTCTTCCTCTTCCTGAGTGAAGTGTTCCTCATCAAGAGTTGGTTGGGCCAAGTCTTCTAGGGATGCCACCAAGACTTCCTCAATAGGATCTTGTTCTGGCTTGGGTTCTACCATCGCGTTATGTGAGCGTGAAAGTGAGACATTGATGGTAGAGTTCCCTAGCTTTAAATTCAAGAGGCTTTGTTTTGGTCGCTCTCGAAAGAGTGTTCCCAAAGGTACACCAATCAGGAGGAACGTGTCCGAGATGTCAAAGATATGAAA
Source organism: Coix lacryma-jobi var. lacryma-jobi (assembly GCA_009763385.1). Lineage (NCBI taxonomy): Eukaryota > Viridiplantae > Streptophyta > Magnoliopsida > Poales > Poaceae > Coix > Coix lacryma-jobi. Next base: position 19,947,739 of record CM019824.1, read on the forward strand.
ATCTAGAAAATACTCGGAGCCTCTTATGCGTAGCATAATAGTCCTTGTGACCCCATAACTTTCTAGTGTAACTCCAGATGGAATTCTTAGAAGCTTATGAGATGGGATCACGGTCTCGTTGGGGCAAAGTTCCTCGGCCAGAGCCTTGGAAATTATGGTCAACCCAATGGTAGGACTATAGTGAGCCTCTATGGTGGTTCCCTTAAGGTTGCAAGATATAGCCTCCGAGGGGGCAGTGATTCGGGCTACCTCAGTGGATAACTCCGTTTCTGCCAACCACTCATGGCTCATGATGGCTGAAAGTCCTTTAATGTGCTCTAAAAAGAAAGCATCATTGTGTGGACCATCGTCATCCATAAGTTGTGTCGAGTGGACTTGAGGCTTTACTTGAACTGGTAGACTCGAGGCATTCCCAAAATCTTCAAAAAGATCTACCTCGATTTTAGAGAAGAACACCAAAGGATAGGGTTCATCATTTTCTAGAGTGTGGGGTGTTTTCTCTATAGAAGGTTCTGTGACAACCAAATTATTAGAAAGATTTGAAGGAATTTCAAATTCGGTTGTGTGTTCCTCCTCGTGTTGGTCGGGGATGGGCTCGACTTCTTCTTCTTGGAATTCATCAAAAATGCCAGTGTAAGGAGTGTTTTCAAGGATTTTATCTAGGATGTCTCTTCCTTCACTAACAAGTTTATGTGAAAATGATCCTCCAGAAGCTAAATCGAGATGTAGAGCAGCTTCCTTGTTAAGACCACGATAGAAGTGAAAGTATAGAACATGGTCAAGCAAGGAAAGGTTTGGGCCAGAATTGGTAAGGCTTTTGAACCTAGCCCAAGCTGCTCCTAGTGTCTCCTTCTCTTTTTGTTTGAATATAAGAACTTCGATTCTAAGATCAGCGATTTGAAAAAGAGGGAAGAAAGCAAGACAAAAGTTGTCTCGAAGTTCATCACAGTTCCCATTTACGCCCCTTACAGAATGGTCATACCATTTTCTCGCTCTTCCCAAAAGGGAGAACGGGAATAGTTTCCATTTAATGGTCTCTTGTGTCATGCCGGCAATAGTCCGACAAGAACACAACTGCTCAAATTCCCTAAGGTGAGTGTATGGATATTCGTCTTCTGATCCAGAGAAGGATTTCTCCCGAAGCATGGCTATAAGAGCAGGGCGAAGCTCGTAGCCATCTGTAAGAATTGGGTGTGATGATGGTGGAGGCTCCAACAAGTCGCCCTTTGGAGCAAAGAACTTATAGATAGGAGTGAAATCCATGTGCTGATGTGTGGTGGTGAGGTAAAGGTGGTGGTAAAAGAAAAAGGTGGTAAAAGAAAAGATATGCGGACGATCCTGGTTCGATTCTAGAACAGCTACCGTTCCCCAGCAACGGCACCAGAAAGCTTGTTGACACTTACTAACGTCGCTACCAAGAGTAGAGATAAACTCTGTCCCCGGCAACGGCGCCAGAAAGCTTGTTGGGTATTTTAAACGCACACAGAGAAATCCGCAAGCGCACGGATACCGATGTAGCTTTCACCCGAGAGTATTCCAGGGTATCGATTTCCACGGGGAACATGAAGTGTACTAGAAGAATTAAGAACGTCCAAGAAAAGAATGGTAATGTGGATAGAGAGAGATCTTAGGGTTTTCTAAGCTGGTCTATCTAATTAAAGGCTCACTATACTTTACTTACTTCGGAGCAGCAGGTCCTTTCCAACTCTCGAGAAAGACTGGGAAGAAGGTAGTTGGGGGAAGGCTGCCGAAAGCTTTACGAGAACACCAACCCTAACGTAGTGGATTAAAAAGACCTGACAGAGCTGTCACCTCTGGGGCTACCACAACTATCCGGAGGATTGGGCGCAAACTCAGGTAAACCCTAGTCTAGACACCGTGTCTACACTAACGCTTACTACTCTAATTACCGCGGATAACTAGAGCACTCAATACGAGCAGAGATCCAGTAAATAAAGTAAAGAAAGAACTGAAATTAAATATAATACTTAGAAATAGTAAATGAAGAACCTGAAGATTACTTGAAGACGAACCAGATGCTGCACCAATACAATGTCGAGGAAGATCCGACAGATCCGGCTCCTCCTCAGCTCTCTCCTTCTCTTCTCTAGATTACAACTAGATGATGAACTAGAACTAGATCTAGAACTAGAAGATCAACTAGGGGGATCTCTACTTCTACTTTGAGGGAGTGGAAACCCTAATTTCTGGAGTTGATGTAGCTAATGAAGATGGAGATGCCTGGAGAGGGGGGTCTGGGTCTGGTTTTATAGCCCGGAGCGTGGAACGTGAGCCCTTGGATCAAACCGACTTCGGGGACGGTGGAGATGCATCCTAGGAGGTCGGTGGAAGTAGCTTGCAGAGGACGGAAGCGAGAGGCCTCCGTGGCCGACCGGTCGTTCCCTGGGTGGGACCGGTCGGTCTGGCCCAGTGGGCCCACATGGTGGGCCGCCTCGTGGTGTCTTCTAGATCCTTCTTTTGCAGATTTCGATGCGAAATTAATATCTTTTCATCCGGGACTCCAAATATAGCAAATGATATGTCCGTTTCGATCGTCTCGACCAGCTCTTCGCAATGGTGCACTCCAATTCATCACTTGAGATACTTTTATATGGTGAAATATTGATGTCCTACAAAACAAGTGAGAGCACCAAAACTCATGGAACTTGTTAGTTTCAAACCCTACAACTATGCTTTGTAATTCATTTAGTGTCATTTCATGCAATAGTTGATGGTTAAATATGAGCATTAGTGAGCATCAACAGAGGTTGAATGATAGGTGCAGAAGTGAGTGCTTCTTTAAGAGTGCTAAAAGATTCTAAGCATGCATCATCAAATTCAAAAGGAACATCCTTGGCCAAAAGATTTGTAAGTGGTCTAGCAATGTAAGAAAAATCTTTTATAAACCTGCGGTAAAAACCAGCATGGCCAAGGAAACTTCGAATTCCTTTGACATTAATCGGCAGAGGCAAACATTCAATTACTTCAATTTTAGCTTTGTCTACCTCAATTCCACGTTCAGACACTAAGTGACCTAGTACTATGCCCTCTTTAACCATAAATTGACATTTTTCCCAATTAAGGACTAAGTGCTTTTCTTCACATCTTTGCAAAACCTTGTCTAAATTTTCAAGACATTCATCAAAAGTTTTTCCATAAACAGAAAAGTCATCCATGAAAACTTCCATGATTTTTTCAATCATATCAGAAAATATAGACATCATACATCTTTGAAAAGAAGCAGGTGCATTACATAATCCAAAAGACATTCGGCGATAAGCATAAGTTCCGTATGGACATGTAAAAGTGGTTTTGCTTTGATCATCTAGATGGATTGGGATTTGGTGATATCCAGAGTATCCATCAAGAAAACAAAAGAAAGACTGATTGGCTAACTGTTCTAACATTTCGTCTATGAAAGGTAGCGGAAAGTGATCTTAGTTGCCTTGTTTAATTTTCTGTAATCAATACACATTCTCCAACCAGTAATAGTTCTTTGTGGAATTAATTCGTTCTTCTCATTCTTTACCACAGTCATGCCTTTCTTTTCAAGCACCACTTGGACAGGGCTCACCCACTCACTGTGTGGCATAGGATAAATGATCCCGGCATGCAAAAATTTCAAAACCTCTTTCTTTACTACCTCTCTCATCGCATTGTTAAGCTTTCGTTGTGGCTCTCTGGATGGTGATATGTTAGGATAAGTAGGAATGCGATGGGTGCAGAAAGCGGGGTTGATTCCCTTTAGGTCATGGAGTGAATAGCCAAAGGCTGATTTATGCTTTTCTAAGACAGTGATCAACCTAGAAGTTTGTTCCTGAGTAAGATTATTTATGATCACATGAGACTCAGGATCATTATTCAAGAAAGCATATCGAAGCCCAGAAGGTAAGGGTTTTAACTCTATGGAAGGTTTAAGAGGTTCTTCTAAGGAATCTAGAGGATCTGGATCTGGTATGTTTTCTTCTTCCTCAGTGAAGAACTGTGCATCTTCTTCATATTCAGGTTCATTTATTATTTCAAGAGATGCTTCCTTAATTTCTTCCATAGGATCTGGCTCGGGACATGACTCATTTTCAACATTTAAAGAGTGAGTAATATGTATGGTTCCTTTAAGATTTTTCCCAAGACAGAAGTTTAAGATCCCTGTTTGACCTTCATGAATGAGTTGTTTAAGTGGTTGGCCTATCAAAAGATTAAACTCTTTAATATCAAAGATATAGAACCTTAAGTGTATTGGAGTGTTATCTACAGTGACAGGCAGGACATACATGATTCCTGAGCTAGGAATAACATGTCCTGAAGGGCTTTTTAACAATTTAGCTATTGGGGTAAGTGGCAGTTGTTTTAATAAATCTTGAGCAAAGGTTTCAGACATAATGTTGGTTCCCACAACATGATTATAGAGAGCTTCGAAGGGTTGTTGATGGATTTGACATTGAATGTGTGTAGAAGGTGAATTTAAATGGATTATATCAGTGGAAAGTTCTGATTCTTCTAACCATTCATGACTTATTATAGAGATTAGCCTCTTCGTAGTCTCTTTTAGGAAAACCTTATCAGTAAGTTTTTAAAATGATGATTTTTGAGTTTGTGGTTTCCTAATTGTTTGGTATTTCAAGGTATTACCAAATTCGGTAAAATATTCATCCTCGAAATAAAGGTGTCTCCTAAGATTGAGGTTTCCCTCTTACTAGGAATTAAGCCTGAGGTTTGTTCATGATTAAGAATGGATATAGGCTCAGCTTCCGGATTTACTTCCAGTGGTTCTTGTGGTTTAGCTTCAGGAGTGGGAGTAATTTGAGATAAGTTTTGCAACATATCCCTTGCCTTAGAGGCTGGGGTATGTAGGAATGATCCGTTTGAAGCTAAGTTAAGGTAATTAGAAGTTTTTCTATTCAGACCAATATAAAAGTGTTGAAGTAAGATAGGGTCTGGAATAGATAAGGCTGGACCAGAGCGGACAAGATTATCGAATCTTTCCCAGGCTGCAATTAGAGACTCATCATCTTCTTGGATGAAGGACAAAATCTCTAAGCGAAGACAAATAATTTTGGAGACAGGGAAGTATTCTAAGCAAAAGCTAGAGTAGAGTTCTTTCCAATCCCCATTTTTACTTGGTGCAGTTTGAAGGTACCATGTTTTGGCTTTTCCCTCTAAAGAGAATGGAAAAAGTTTCTATCTAAGGGTTTCGTCCGACATGCTTGCGATGTGTAGGCACGCACAGGTTTGTTCAAACTCATTTAAATGAATGTGTGGGTTTTCGTCTTCTAAGCTAGAAAAAGTTTGATTCTTAACCATTTCTATCAAGCATGGGTGTAGCTCGTAATTGTCTGAAAGGATAGGCTTAGCCGATTTGGGCAACTCTAAATCTACGACGGTGCGATAGGTATACTGGTTCAGTGGAATGGAATCTGTGGAGCTAGTGATTGGCTCTGAGAAATCCATTGTGAAAAGAAATAAGAATAAAAGATATAGAAAATAAAAGATAAAAGCAAAGGCAAAGTATAAAGATAAAAGGTAAAGTATAATACAAGGTTATACTTAAGACTTAAAATGATCAACCGTTCCCCGACAGCGGCGCCAGAAATGCTTGTTGGTATAAATTAACGCACACTCTACTTTATCCGCAAGCGCATAGATAAAATCTACCGATGTAGCACTTCACCGGAGTAACCCAGTTTTAATATCGATCCCAAAGAAAGAATAGTGTTAAGTCTCAAAGAATATAACCCCTGAGTAGCTAATAAGGACGGAGAAGCTAAAAGCATAGAGGGGATCACTAAGGTTATCTAAATCCAACTTAAGAGTGATATGCTTATATTATTCTTAGTGGGGAAATTGCCATAAAAGGTCACAAACAGAGTATGATTCTTTTATGCAAATGTATAATCCTACCGAGCCTACACATGGGTAAGTGGACTATAGAAGAATCAACAAGGCTATAAGAGTCACCCTTGCGAACAACCACTACTACCGGCGTTATAGGAGGTAAATATGAGCTATCAAGTCTAAGCACCACGCTTACACTGTCCAACTACTCTAACTCTAGAGAGACTAGAATTAAAGTACTCAAAAGAGAGTCATTAAACCGTAAGAATAATAAGAACAATAGCTCAAACATAAATATAGATGTTGATTACCGAAACAATCATTGAAGCAAGTTGACGAAGAACTTGAATCCACAGGTACAAGATGAAGAAGTTGATCCGACAGGCCGGAGCTCCTTCTTGATCTCTTCCTCTCTCTCTCTCTCTTCTAGTTCTAGAATAAGACTAGGTTATAATCCTACTAGAGGGGTATCTAGTCTTCTACTTGAAAGCTAACTCCTGAAGTCTCTTCTAGGGTTTCTAGTTGAAGCGTAGTCTTCTGAAGAGGGACCTTTTGTTTGGCCTGGGGCCTGGGGGCCTAGTTATATAGCCCTGAGGGATCAACCGCGACCGTTGGATCAAACCGACTTCACGTAGGGCTGAGATTGGTCCTCAAAGGCGGTGGAAGAAGATTCCAGAAGGGGGAGGCTAGCGGCACCTAGGGGGGACCGACTGGTGGGCCCAGGGGACCAATCGGTCCCACAGGTCAGCCTCTTGTGGTGCCCTGCTGAAGGACCGAAAGTGCTACTAGAAAGCGACCAGAGGGGGGGGGGGTGAATGGGAGCTTTAAAATTTCCTATCGGAAACTTTAAGCCTCTGTCCCGAAGATCAACCCCAAGAGCAAAACCGATGCGCGTGATGTCCATGACCCAATAGAATGGGTGGATGTACCCTAGGAACACAGCGGGACACCACAAAAATTCCCTCGCCCAAGTTCACGCAGGTCAACTAGTGACAAGATGAACCCCAATAGATTCAGGCTATTTCGTAAAGCGAGAAGCCCGATTTCTGTAGAGCACGAAGTCAGGAATCCAACGCAACAAGCAGATCTCAAATCGAAAGTCGGACGAACAAACCGCGGACGGTCTCACTGGTGCGTCCGGTCAGTAGGCACCGGACGCGTCCGGTCGAGCAAAACCCAAATTGGAACCTCTCTGTTCCTGACCGGACTCACTGAAGGGAGCGTCCGGTCACTTGTACAGAGCATCCGGTCACACAGTGGAAAGCCTGATGAACAGTGCAAGTGTCGCATCCGGTCACAGAGAAGCTGAGCGTCCGGTCGAAAGCAGAAACTCTACGCGTGACATTCAACCACCGGACGCACTGTGTGAGTGTCCGATCAGCCTGACGCCAGCGTTCGATCGTCACGTATCAGCCCCGTTCGTCCATCGATTCAACTCGATCTCACCCAAAACGAATCCACTAAGGATCAAACTTGGTGAGAGGAGTCACAAGGAGGATAGTGAGCTATCTCTAAGAGATCATGGCTCGAATATCTCCAAATCGATGAATCGAAGAAATTCCGGGGAAGTGAGAAAAGCTTGACCCGAAACGAAAATCAACCGATCTACTAGCTCGAGAGGTTAGAGGAGAATTCCTTCGGTGGAAAGGAGTGCCTCACGATCAAGAACATCTTGGTTCAAACGGATTTGCAAAAGATGCACCAAGCAAAGAGATCGATCAACAGAAAAATCGTGGAGAAAAGCAACCCGCGAAGAACACGAACAAAACGCGAATCACAATCACAAAATTGCAACCGTGTGGCTACCACACGCTACAATAGTGAGATTACGGTCTCACTTCCTCAAAAATCTCACGGACACAGAGGTATTGTTCTCTTTTCTGTGGATCTCGGTTCGCTACAGCAGGGAGTGGGAGAGCAGGAAACACTAGAAGCAAAAGAGCAAATGACTGAGATAGTTTGGGAGGTGGGTGTCTCCCCCTACTTATCCTAATTCTAATTCCCACTCTACCCCTAGTTATTTACAGAGCGACCCAGCCAAACCCTAAGGCTATCCTGGACCAACTCGTGGTAGATGCTGATCCGATGGCCACGCCCGCACAACTGGTAGCGTTGCCTCGACGCAACCTCACCGATTGTCGCTACGTGCCGCCACTGCTCCGCTCGTCCTTTTCACGGACTCCGCCCCCGGTTTTGTGGCCGAAACCGGGAAACCAGCTGCCCATCGCCTGAGTTTTGTGGCCCAAACTCAGAAACCTGCCAGCGCCTAGGTTTTGAGGCCCAAACCTGGAAACCATCCTTAGCCCGAGTTTTGTGGCCCCAACTCGGCAAACTCGCAGCACACCCAGGTTTTGTGGCCCAAACCTGGAAACCGTCCACCCGGTGGTTTTTCTGTGGCTCAACCACCAAACCGGAGCTGTAGAGCGGATGCACCGCCCGTGCATCCCGTCCACCGACACGTGTCCCCAGGTCCTCGACCCGAGAAACACCATGTCCCACAAGTCTCCGCTCGTCGCTGTCCCAAGCTGTCAGCCACCACAGCTGATCCTCAGGCCACCGGTCCCTCAGTCCAAGCCTCACGCCCGCCCTTCACCGCTCTCGCTCCGTCGGCATGGCACGTCTCTACTTGACCTTCACCTTGCCCTCGATCACTGTCTCCGTGCTCGACACCTGCATAACACAAGCCAAAGAACATGCGATCAAACCCGTTGACAATCACTCATCACTCGAGACTCGGCATACACCCATGTATCCGCAATCTCCCCCTTGATGAGTGCATTGTCAACTACTCACACAAATCATAATGAAATAGAAGAAGGAAGGAAGAAGGAGAGAGAACTCGACCAAATGACCCAAAAGCATAGCAAAGCCGAAGAAGGTCAAGCGGAAAGAGCAAGACAGCTTGGTCCCCAAAGACATGGGCAACGGCTCGACACAACCAAGCAAAGCAAAGCTAGCCCTCAAGAAGAGGTAGAACAGGCTCAACACCGCTAGCAAATACCAACTGAAACTCCAGAACAAGAGAGCTCGACACCAATCAAAAAACAATCTGAAAATCAAGCAAAAGAGTGCTAGTCCTCAAGAAGAGGCAGAACGGGCTCAACACACCACTAGCAAGAAAGCTCGATACCGAAACCTTACGGTCATCAGAAAGCAAAAGAAGCGAACTCCCCCTCAAATAGTGCACACAACCAGGAAGACTCCCCTTAGTTCAACTCGAAAGACTCAAGAATACAAGATTTGCAAAGTTTTCTCCCCCTTAGTTAAACTTTCGAACTCGGAAGACACAAGAATACAAGATTTGCAAAGTTTTCTCCCCCTTAGTTAAACTTTCGGAGAACACATGATTTGTCAAAATTTCTCCCCCTTAGTTAAACTTTCGAACTCGGAAGACACAAGAATACAAGATTTGCAAAGTTTTCTCCCCCTTAGTTAAACTTTCGGAGAACACATGATTTGTCAAAATTTTTCCCCCTTAGTTGAAAATGCACTTATCAAGTAAAAGTTCTCCCCCTTAGAGAATGCACCACCAAATGTGCCAACAAGCGAATTTCTTCCCCCCTTTCAATATGCATATGAGTCAAAATGCAAGTTAGCAGCTTCAGAAATATAGTCAAGAGAATGCAAAGATGCTCTACAAAGTCCGAATCCGATGACTCAACAACATCCATAACAAGCTAGCAAAGGCTCAAACTGATCACCAAATACGAAATGTGAACAAGTGAGCAGTCTTTAGCCAAAAAGGTATTGACCATCAAAATAGCACTACATGTATAGACATGAACTCAGACAAGTGCTAAGCATGTATACAAGGTGAACTACCCCTAGCAAAGTTCAATCATCATGCTGCGGAATGAAACATACACTTGTGATTTCAGATTTTAATCGGAGTTGCAGCGGTGAAATTACACAAGTTTAAAAATTCAGCATGTGATTGTGAGAGGTTGAAAGCTTGTCATTGCCTAACTTTTCAACCGAGCGAAGCCTATGTATATGCAATCAGAAGCTTAAAGCGTCAGTTTCGGTCATACACTACACGACTCAAGTTTAACTCAAGGTGCAATGAGAAACAGTCTCAATACCATGATGTGTTGATAAGCAATCCCAAGTCGATCTTTTCAATTCACTTAATACTTGGTTCAAATTTTATTGATAGAATATGAATAGACCAAGCAAGTGAATGACTCAGAACTAGAGACATAACAACCTAGCATATATAAAAAGCATGAGTGAATTCAACACATCCTACACATGCTAGTTGCATATCTCAATGGTGAACATTTTCAAGTTTTATGTTAATTAAGCAAGTTCACCATTCAAAAATAGCTCAGCTCACAACATGTATTAGTGATCATAAAGAGCACATGCTACAAGCATCATCATAAGCATCAGAGCATACTGAACAGAGCATAATCACATTCTAAAAAGTATATACATGAAGCTCATAATGTAAAAGCGTATGCTGAAATGCAAAAGACTAAACTAAAAGAAACCAAGACAAACGAAAAACTGTCAGTCTATGATACAAGAACCAAAATGTTTCCCCCATCTAAAAGGGGAAACACACACCAAGCTCACCTCTCAACCAATTAAAGGTTGATTGGTCCAAAGGCTTGGTGAAAATATCAACCAACTGATGATGAGTATCAACATGGTGAAGGTCGATATCACCCTTCTCATAATGGTCTCTCAGAAAATGAAAGCGCACATCAATGTGTTTGGTCTTAGAGTGCAACACAGGATTCTTAGCAACGCTAATCGCACTCGTGCTGTCACAAAGCAAAGGAACACGAGAAAAGCTCAGACCAAAATCACGCAAAGTGGCCATCATCCAAAGCAACTGAGAATAGCAGCTAGCCGCAGCAACATATTCAGCCTCTGTGGTAGACTGAGCAACACTAGACTGCTTGCGAGAAGACCAAGATACAAGAGAGGAACCAATAAACTAGCAAGTCCTAGAAGTAGACTTGCGCTCCAAGCGGCAACCAGCAAAATCGGCATCAGAATAACCGCAAAGGGAGAGGGTGGAGGAAGCTGAATACCAAATCCTGAACCCAGGTGTGAAACGAAGGTACCTAAAAATGCGCTTGACTGCCTTATGGTGAGAAGTGCGCGGCGACGCTTGAAAGCGTGCGCACAAACACACCGCGAACTGGATGTCCGGGCGTGTCGCCGTCAGGTAGAGCAGCGACCCGATCATGCTTCGGTACTCCTTCTGGTCCACAGCTTCTCCATCCTTGTCCGCATCCAGGGCCATCTTGGTCGACATGGGTGTTGGAAGAGTCTTGGCCTCACCCATATCGAACCTCTTTAGCAAGTCTTTGGTGTACATGCCCTGGTGCACAAACGTTCCCTCTCGGGATTGCTTAATTTGCAATCCGAGAAAGAATGTCAGCTCACCCATCATACTCATCTCGAACTCCCTGCTCATTAAATCTGCAAACTTGGCAACCAAAGCGTGAGAAGAACCACCGAAAATGATATCATCCACGTAAATCTGGACCAAGAGAGTGTCTTTGCCTTGCTTGAGGAGAAAGAGCGTTTTATCCACACATCCCATTTTAAAACCCTTAGCTAGCAAAAAAGTATTCAATCTATCATACCAGACTCTAGGGGCTTGTTTCAAACCATATAAAGCTCTGTGGAGTTTAAAAACATGGTTTAGAAACTTGGGATTTTCAAAACCGGGGGGTTGTTCAACATAAACCTCTTCTTCTATGTAGCCGTTTAAGAAGGCACTCTTGACATCCATTTGAAAAAGTTTAAAACCTTTGGATGCAGCAAAAGCCAGGAGTATCCTAATAGCCTCCAAACGAGCTACGGGAGCAAAAGTCTCCTCATAGTCTATCCCATCCTTCTGACTATAACCCTTCGCTACAAGTCTGGCCTTGTTCCTCACAATGTGGCCATCCTCTCCTTGTTTGTTTTTGAAAACCCATTTTGTCCCAATAGGATTACAGTCTGGAGGAGGTGGAACCAAAACCCAAACCCGATTTCGCTCAAAGTTTGCTAACTCCTCATGCATGGCATTGACCCAATCTAGATCCGTCAAAGCGTGTCCAACATCTCAGGGTTCAAAATCAGCAACAAATGCAGAATGAGCAAATTGAGAGATTTGTTGTGACCTGGACCGAGTGACATGTTCGTCAATGCTGCCGATCATCTGTTGAGGCGGGTGTTGGCGCTGGATGTGTCGTGGCGCATCCCGTGCTGAAGTGACCTCCCCCTCAACAGCAGCTGGCGCCTCCCCGGGTACAAAAGGTATCGCTCGGGGTGGCGGATCCCACGGCCCCCATGAGGAAGAAGTGTCGGGGCCATGAGTCATAGTAGAAGCCGCTCCTTGCGGCACAGCAGGTGGAGGGGGTGCTGGATCATCCATACCTTCAGCACCCTCTTCCTCGTCATCAAAAAGAGGCTCACCAACCTCATGATCACCTGCACGCTCAAAACGAGAAGAAGGACAAACCATGGTCTCATCGAAGGTGACATCAGATATCTCCATGACTCGGTTAGTATCAAGGTTAAGTACACGATAAGCTCGAGTGTGAGTGCCATAACACAAAAATACACCGTCAGAAGAACGAGACTCAAATTTGTCCAGGTTGCCTTTCTTCAATATAAAACAGTGGCAACCGAGGACTCTAAAGTAACTCACTTTGGGCTGTCTTCCAAAATGCAACTCATAAGAAGTCTTTTTCAAGAAAGCTCAGAGAAAAATGCGATTGGAAATATAGCATGCAGTGTTCATAGCTTCGGCCCAATATCGCCTAGGAGTCCTATGCTCATCGAGCATAATCCTGGCCATCTCTACAAGGGTCCGATTCTTCCTCTCTATAACACCATTCTGCGGCGGTGTGTAGGGGGAAGAAAACTGATGCTCCAAACCCAAAGAGTCACAAAACTTCTCAAAATCTGAATTCTTGAATTCGGAACCATTATCACTACGAATAGCTTGCATCGAGTTCATAGGGAACTCGTTCTGAAGACGCAAAATTAGATTGCGAGCAAAAGAGAAAGTCTCAGTCTTCTCAGTCAAAAAGAAGACCCACGAATATCTCGAAAAATCATCGATAACAACAAGCACGTACCAGTTTCCCCCAACCGAGCTCACCCGTGCCGGACCAACAAGGTCCATGTGTAAAAGCTCTCCAGGGTGCGAAGTCATGACCTCTGTTACTGGATGGTGGGGAGCGGCAACCATCTTCCCATGTCTACAAGAATGACAAACAAGGTCCTTCTCCATGGACAATTTGGGCAATCCTCGGATTAGGCCAAGTGATCTAAGCCTTGCAAGCAAGTCGAAGCTCAGGTGACCCAGTCTCCTATGCCATTTCCAAAGATCAGAGGAGGAAGGACCAGCCACAAGACAGCGAGAAAATCCAAACGACTCCGAGAAATTCGCACGAAAGACATTCCCAAAGGGCGAAATCAAACATACAAGATTGCCCTAAGGATCTAAAATACGACTGAGATTCGGTTTAAAACGAATCTCATAGTCATCATCAAAAAATTGCGAAACAGAAAGAAGGTTAAAATGCAAGTTAGAAACAAGAGCAACATCACGCAACACAAAGTGCTCATTAACTCGCACCGACCCACGAGACAACACTTTACCTTTACTATTGTCGCTGAAGGTGATAAACTCCTTTTTGGCAACAGGACTAAGACTGGAGAACCACTTGGTGTTTCCGGTCATGTGTCTCGAGCAACCGGAATCCACCAACCAAATGCCATCCAATCGTTTTACCTACATCAATAAAAAGACATAGGGTGAGCATACGGTCCAACACTGGGGTTAGTGAAGTAGGAAGAGTACCAGTGTTGGGCCAGCTGCTCAAAAGAATGGTCAGTGTAAAAACCATTCCTAGCCTGCCTACGTCGAAAGCGATCACCACGCACAGGAAAACGTGGTCCGCTAAGGAAAGAGCGTCCATCGCGATAGTCAAAACACGATGGAGGGAAACGCTCAACAAAGCCTCTGCCACGGGGTCTGTATCGTGCAAAGTTAGGACCCCGTCGGGCAACACCTCCCTAACGCCTAGGACCTTGAGGTGCTGCACCTCTAGGCCTAGCAGCTCTCCTCTGAACATTCGACACATGTACATCATGGAAAGGATGGTACATGTTCGGATTGTTCATCTTCCTGGCACAGTGCGCTTCTCTCTTGCGCCGAAAGCAGAACTCACTCAAGTGTCCATCTCTCCCACAGTGCTCACAATGGTACCTCACCGCTCTCATAGGGGGTTGTTGCTACTCACGGTAGTGGGTGTGGATCACTTTGCCCTTCTGTGGCATAAGCTCCTCCTGGATAGGTGGCATTGTGTCTAGCTTGTTCTTGAGGTGGTTGGGTTTGGGATGCCACACTTGTTTCTTGGGTGGAGCTCTCAGAGGTTCATCAAACACTCCATCCTTGGTGTTAGGCTTGAGAAACTCTTTGGGTGGAAGCTTGGTAAGCTTGGGAGTAGTGGTGGAGTTAGGCTTCTCACTCGGATTAAGACCACTTGACTCTCCAATCTTCCGCAAAGAGGATACATCAACACCCGGAGCAAAACCTACACCTGGACCTCCAGCAGCTCGCTTAAACTGTCGATCATCATCCCAAGCTGTGGCTCATTGCAAGACACCCATGACAAGATGGTCCGAAGGTATGTGTTTTCTTCCTCGGTTTGCATCTTGCCATGCTTCACATTTGCGATCTCCATCTCCAAACCCTCGCACAAAGCACACCTCGCCACACAAGTGCTACCCGAGCTGGCCTTCTCAAGAGACTCAATCTTGGCATTCCTCTCTGCCAACTCGGTTTGCAAGCCAGCACAAGACTTGCACACACCCAACAGCACGGGTCTAGCCCGGAGCTCATCCACCTCTCCAACCAAAGCAACATACTTACTTCTCAAAGTGAGAAGATCAGTCATGTGCTTGGTGCACATCTCGCACTCAGCCTCCTCAAACACGACTACGGTGGATCTAGCGAACTCAAGCTCCTTCACCATATCCTCCCACTTCTGCCTAAACTCCTTGCGCTCTTTAGCTGCGCGCCTAAGCAACTTATCCTGACTAAGCAAAGCGGCAGTAAGCTTATCAACTTCGGCAGAGAGTTCCTCAGAAGTTTCCGATACCTGCGAGGAGTCATCGTCGTCGTGAGGGATGTCCTCCAGCTTGCCGTCAACCTCATCACCAAGGGCCATGGTGCAGAAGCCCTCGTCATTGGCGAAGAAGCAGAGGCCGTTCAGCTTGTCCTCGATCCTCTTCTTCTTCTCGGACTCGTCGTCGCTTGAGACAGTGGAGTTGTCATTCGAGCCGTCGACGTCGCTGAGCGTGGGGAAGAACGCACACTTGTTAACACATAATTTTCGCACTATGACAAGTGGGCCAGCACGGTGCAGGTTCGGGAGGAGTCACCACCTAAGGGATTCGGCAGACAGCGAATGCGGTCGGCTAACTCAATGTATTCGGCAAGGCTGTGAAGGCGACTAGTCAACGGCGAGCAGGTTCGGCAATATGACGCTGCGGTCGGCTACATCAGATTAAGGTCGGTTTGCGCCAGAAGACGACAAATGCGGCATGTCAGAAGATTTAGCAACGAGGATCTCGTCATTTTTAGCGCGCGCCGGTTATTAAGGAAGCTTGGAGCAGAAGGCGTCATATTTTAGATAGTTTCCTGATTTTGTCGTTGTAATCGTGTCCTTCTAGGACTCATAGGACACCAGGGTATAAATATAAACCCTGAGGCCATTGTAAAGACGTTCAACAATCAATACAACCAAACCGGCCCCGTGCCATCTTCGAGTCCAAGTCGTGTCGTCGTGTTCTTCGAGAGGAGTCATCGATCCGTCGACCTCCGTAAGTCCCGACAACCTTGCTATTATGTCTAGTATCGTGCGGCGGATTTAGGCGTGATGCAAGTAGTCTCGCTTGTTGGTAATGATCGTGCGGCGGATCATTACTTGATGATTGAGAAGTCTTAGTTTGTGTTAAGATTATGAGTAAGTACCGTGCGGCAGGCGCTTGCTTGATAAGCTTAGCATAAATGAGATAGTTATTGGCTCTATTAGGTTTGGCAAGATCTAATAGATTCATTAAGTTACCTTGTGTTATATGAATTGTTACGTTTATCTCGTTGCAACACTTTATTGCCCAATCTAGATTTTGCTCGATTCGGCTCTATCTTTTACAGATCTATCCTGTCCTTTCATATTCATTTTTGTAAGGTCTTTTATGCAGTGGATCTATTGTTCGTAATAGCTGATTTGATCGTATCTAGATCGCTACGTGGTGAGGGTTCATGCATGTTAAGTATGTTTGATCTATGATAAAGCTAGGTGTCGTGCGGCAGGCGCAGGCTTTAGATTAGTTCAATTATGCTTGGTTTGTATGTTCAATCCCCATGGACCCCAGCTCGGTTGTACGATCGAGATTGGTTAAGCTTTAACTCATATTTAATACATCATGCAAGTACAATTTTCATGCAAACGTATTCGGCAACTCGTTATTCACGTAACTTCGTTCATATTGCCGAATAGTCTTTGAGCTTGTTGGCAGATAGCTTTCATAGCTATATGTCGTCGTAAGTGGCTTCAGGGCCGTATATTTTGGAACTGTCTGGTCACACCCGGCATGTTCTAGCTTTGTATTTAACAGTTTCTTTCCCTTGTTAGTTGCAGGGCAAACTGACTGGCACGCACCGGACTTCTGAGCACCCGGGCCACGTTCAAAGCTAGCTTTTTTGGCTTGCTGTATGATTGGCACAGTGCGCCGCTTTTGGTGTCAACACACATTTTGGCACGCCCGGTGGGACCCTTTTTTCCTGCAGCAATGGTTGAAGTCACCGAAGCCGAGGCCAGCAACAAGGCGGGGCTCATGCAGGTGCAGCTCGCTGAACTACCCGACGAGTACAAAGAGCAGGTGGATAATGCTTGTGCCGAATTCCAGGCCAAGTGCCTAGAAGCCTTCTCCAAGAACAAGAGCGGAAAGGTTCGCCGTCTGCACGATCTGCCGAAGCCCGTCCAGCTCAACCCGAATGATCCCGCGGAAGCGGAGGCAGTGCTGAAAATGTCTCACATAGTCAACAAAGCTGTCTCTGGTGCCATCGGTCGCATGCATGGGGCGTTTCTCAACACTTTCCGCACCATCATGATCGCCCAATTTGGCCCCAAGGCCAACGAACTCATGAAGGCGGAGTTTGGTCCAATAGCGAGGCCACATCTTTTCAACCTGCCAGATCACCTCAAGGGGGCAGGAGCTGCTGGTGAGGAGACCCCGCCTAAGGCTCAATCAAGTGGGATGACCATTCAAGAGAAGCACACGCCAGAGGGCCAATTGCCGACCATGGGTCAGTTCACGTTCGGCACTAAGGGTTAGCCGCCAGAGTCAACACGCAAGATCTCCCCGCAAACCTATAGGCTCATAAAGGACTACTACGGAAACGGGTACCATGAGATGCTTGAGCCTCACAACATAGAGGGCGCCCCACATCCAGGATATGGGAAGTCGACGGCCGAAAAGTGTCACAGAACCGACCAATTTGCACCAGATTAAGCACCGAATCGCTGCTTTCACAGAGACTACAAGTACTTAAGCTCGTACAAACCCGGTAGTCCGGAAATCTCGAAGGATTTCAAGTCATTCAACTTTAACCAAGATCGTAATAGATTAGCGTACATGCCCACAAGGTACATTCAGTTCGCACATAGTTCAAATACATCGGAGATCGATAGTTATTACAAACCATAGTTTTGAATTCAAGCGGAAGCAACATAGTTTTGAAACACAAGTCCTTAGTTCACAATACGGTGCCATATGCCTGATCTGTCCACAAAAGCATCAGGAAAGATAAGGATTGACCATGCCCATGGTCTAGTCACTGCCCTCGACGGGATACAGACAGTTCTCGCAGTAGCCGAAGAAACACTGCCCATCTGCAACAACAAGGGATAGCACCCTGAGTACGAGAAGGTACTCAGCTAGACTTACCCGTCATAAACCAGAAATAATTGACACCAAGGATTATGCAAGGCTGTATCTGAGGTTGGCCACACTTACCTTTTGCATAAAAGCATTTTATTATTAATAATTCCTCATTAGAGCATTAGCAGTCACTTTTAGGTAATCCGCCTGATTATCTAGATTTGCACCTGATCTAGAGCAAACACTTGACTACTTATTCAAGCAAGAGTGACTATTTCATCAATAGCCTTTCAGATTCACCAACCATAACCATCATTAATTCCATATATTACTACGGTAACACATGCTCAGTCAAGTTACTCACTAACCAGGAGCGATGGCGATTATAATCGATTCCTACCAGCTGGGGACAAAATGTCGCACACTCGCCCGACACACCCTGCCAGGCGGCCGTTGGCGACCACTCAGGAGGTTCGAGAACCCAAATCGCGGGACGGCCATGGACCCTTCTACACCGAGGGTTATCTCAATGCCAGGTCGCTCAAGCTATTAACTGCCCACGGTCATGCCAGGTCGATCAGGCCCTGCCTGCCCTCGGACCATGCCAGGTCGATCAGAATAGTTGCCCACGGTACATGTAAGGCCCTGGGTGTTAGGCGTCAACGTCTCCATCACCGGCTCGAAACACCTTACTCGGCTTCACGGGAGGTACTCCGACCTACTCCGTTAAGTGATTGACGCGTTCAAAATGACTGAGGTGTGCCTTCGTCGGGTCCTAATCGACACAGACGGGAGACTACTAGCACACAGAACCCATGTCCTGCTGCTCCTACATCCCGCCCGGTCTCCAATTAATTATCACATGGTTATATCCCACGATAGCACGAGGCTAAACATGTTTAGTATCCACCTATATGCGGGAGACAGGAAATCACCCGACTTTTACCGGTCTAAGCAGGGCTAAGCATATAATCGAGCCTAGACCTAACAGGGATCACAAGATAATATTTGCAGGTGGACAAGGATAATTAATCAATGCAGCAACGGTATCACACAACTCCTATGACCTAATGCAACAATCATATCAGGTTAACTTGTAAACGGTAATTTACAAACCGTAGGAGAAAAATGCTCCGGGGCTTGCCTCGCTCGAAGTCGGCGGGGCGGTGATCACGGCACTCCGGCAGGTCCTCAGCGTCTCCTTCCGGGATCCCCTCCTCGGTTGTCTCCTCCTGACGCTGCTCCTCCGGCGTGTCTTGGGCTTCGACTACCGACCCTGCATGATGCGGTACATGAATGAATAACATGAATGCACATGGGATGCACAGTGATGCAACATGGAGTAACAACTCAGGAGATAAGCACATGTCATCTACTGCTACTTACTTATTTAATTTAACATACTACTTACTAAGTCTTGTTGTCACCACATCAAAGTTGCTTAACGGGTTTATTACCCTCTAAATATTTGTAGAATTAAATCTAGTTAATTAGGCCTATAACAGTAACCTATCCTAGGCAGCTTCATAAAAATCTATAAAAATTACTGGAGATTAATAATACTTAATCTAATCCTCTGTCCAAATTTCATCCCATTTGGACCTAGACTCTATCCCCTATGAAAAAGACAAATTCTATCATGAAAAGGTGCTTTGAACTACACACCCTAGCAACAAGTGTCAAACAACAGATTTCTTATTTTTCTACTGAACTTCCTAGCATAAGAGCAATGTGCTTAAATTCTCAGGTTCATATTCCTCATATTTTAATTACTACAAAATAAGCAAGAAAACAGCATTTAACCATTTTAATAGCTACTGTCAAATTAATTCACAGAATAACCTCATATTATATTTTTCTCTGAAACTACACATTCATACAAATCTAACAAAACTGGAATTACATTTTTCTGACTTATACATAATTAGTTATGCATTTTCCAAGTTATCAGCACTTTTCTAATTTAACTAAATCTACACATAAAAATATCATCAACAATGCATTTAACATATTTCACAGATAGATCTAATCATGCTTAACACAACAAAATTTGTTTCACAGGATTTGGACTTAAAATGAGCCTTGCACGAATTTTTGAAGCCTTTACATGAATTCTGTAAACACACTAAAAAGGGAAACTCAAACCTATACGCTACAGACTTCGGCCGAGGCTCAAGACACGGCTTCGGCACGTCTGGTGCGACTCGCCCGAGGCTCAGACGAAGGCTTCGGCACGTTCAGCGCGATTCGGCTGAGGCCCGAGGCTCAGACATAATTTTCCGATTCGCCCGAGGCCCGAGGCTCCTATTCAGCTGAGGCTACTGACTCAACCGAGACTAACTGGCTTGGCTCGACTCGACCGAGGCTTACTGACTTGGCTCGACTCAACCGAGGCTCGAGGCGAAGGCTCGGTTCATCCGACTTACCGAGGCCTACGGCAACCAGGCTCTTCCCTTTTCTGCCAGTCGGGGCCCGCTGGTCAGGGCAACCAACCTTCCGAGGCCAGGCTCGGCACGTTACTGCGCGAGGCCAGGCTCGGCAGTCAACGGCGGAGTTTGGCGCCGTGGTCGTTGACCGGCCCTAACTCGTCGACGGCGACACTTCGGGCGACACTGAGACCATCGTTGGGTGCGGGTTTACGAGACGAACACGACCGACTAACTGGCTGAGCCAGAGGGATACCGGAGCAAGCTCGACGGCGGCCCTGGCGGAGCGGCGGCTCTGCGACTCGGCGGCGGAGCTCTCCCCGGCGGCTTGCGACTCGGCAAGGCTAGCACTAGCCCACGCAAGACCTAAGCAACCTATTGGAGCAACTCCCAGGCTTCGGCATCCCCGGCATTGCTCGAAGCTATGCACGGCGGCGGTCCATGGCGGACACGGCGATGACACGGCTCGGTTCCGGCTGAAACACGGCAAAAGAGAGGTCTCCATCTAACTCTAAGCTACTACGGCGGTAGAGAAGACTAGAACATGGCTCGGTTTGGGAGGGCTTGGCCGGAGATGACCGGTCCACGTGAAGGTCACGGTGGCGGCCATGGCGGAAGCTTGCGGATGGCGTCCGCGGTTCCGGCAGCTAGAAAGGAAGAGAGGGGAAACCAACCCTTACCGGAGGAAGAGGAGGTTACGGCGGAGGAACTGGCGGGAGGAATCGGGCGGCGGTGAGCGGTGGAGCGAGTAATCGCTCGCCGAGGTTCGGCGGGCGGCGGCGGAAAAGGCGGCGGCGCTTCGCTCTGTGAAGGCGGGTGGAGTGGAGTGGAGTGGACTTTCTGGCTTGCAAGCTCAAGGCGGACAAGACAAAAGAACAAGTGCCTGGGTGTATCACACCTGGCCAGTTCCCGTCGGGGGAACTCCCGACCGGACGCGGCGGCGTCAGGCGTCGAGCTCCACGCGGCGGGCATGCACCGTGCTCCGGGGCGTCGTGGCGAGCTTGCAGAGAGCGAGGGGGTGACATGGCGCACGCGGCGCAAAACCGCGGGCGGCGATGCCGGTGGTTTTGCCGGCCAGCGAGGCGGTCTCGCGGCGGCGGCAGGCTCGGTCGGCGCGGAGGGAGCGGCGCACGCGCGGGAAGAAAAGGGAGAGAGGCTGACAAGCCGGGCCCACTAGGGTTAAACTAATAAAGTTTGATTGCAAACTTTGATGCTCCACAACTCCTAAACTAAGCCGAACTAGGAAAAGGTCCCAACAGCAAAGTTGCTTAGAATTTTGTAAGGAACAAATCATCCTTAAGGCTCCAGTCCAAATTCTGTTGTTTAAAGGAAATTTAGTGCTAAACCATTTTTCTAATGCAAGAAATCCTAACTAAAAAGCTTTTTCTGAGAAAGTGCTTTAAAGCAAAGTTGTTCCCTTCCTCAAGATCTACAACTTTGTTATAAGGCACTTGGTCAGAAACAGTAAGCATAACAAGGTTACACTAGAGACCAAACAAGGACTTAAGCCTTCAACAAACATATGCACATGAAAAGATGAGATGCTATGCTTATGCCATGTCAAATTATGCATTTAAGGATTGCTTAACACCGGGGTGTTACAAAAAGACCGCCGACTCTAATGTCGATGTCATGCTAGAGAAGATGGCGGATATGATGCAACGCACTTTCGGCCTGAAGCCTAAGGGCACTTATGCTTACAGGTCTCCGTTCCCCGAATGGTTCCACCGTGTGGCTCTGCCTCCCAGAGTCAAAGTGCCGACATACCTGTCCAAGTTCTCCAGCTTAGACGACACCAGCACGGTGCAGCACGTCAGTCGTTATCTGCTCCAGCTTGGGGAGGCCAATACCGAAGATGCCTTCAGGGTTCGGTACTTCCCGTCGTCACTCACTGGACCGGCATTCGCATGGTTCACGTCACTACCGCCGGGCTCTATTCTCTCTTGGGCAGACTTGGAAAAAAAGTTCCATACGCACTTCTACACGGGCACCAAGGAGAAGATGCTGGTGGACATCATGTACGTGCGCCAGAGGCCAAATGAGACACCACAAGACTACCTGCGTAGGTTCAGGGAAGTCAAGAGCCAGTGCTTCGGCATGCACCTGCCGGACGATCAGCTTCCACCATTGGCTGTGGCAGGCATGCTCCCGAGCATTAGGGACAAGCTGTTCGGTCAAGAGTTTGAAGACTTGGGTCATCTCTCTCGCCGGCTGAATGAGATGACTATCCAAGCGCAAGGCTTCCGGAGGGAAGGGCGCTTCCAGAAGGACATTGTCGCGGCCCAGATGTATCAGGCTTTCCTGGACGAAGCCGATGACTACACCGACGCTGAAGATGAGGTGGCCGCTGCAGAGCTCAACTGGGACAAGGAGCCGACCTAGGCCAACAAGCAATGGCTGCGCCAGCAGAAGGGGGCATACAACTTCGACGTCACCAAGGCCGACAAGCTCTTCGAGTTCCTGGTCGCCGAAGGGAGAATCAGGCTACCCCCGGATCACCCGATGCTACGTCCTGGAGGGGTCAAGGACAAGAAGTACTGCGGTTTCCACAACACTAACACTCATTCTATTAATGATTGCCGTGTGTTCAGGACAAGGATCCAGAAGGCCATCCAGGACGGCCACATCAAGTTCAATGGCAAGATGAAGATCGATGCTAACCCCTTCGCCCAGAACACCGTGTTCTTCTCAGTGAACATGGTAGCTCTAGAGGACCCCAGGGGCAAGGGCAAAGTCAAAGTCCTCACCTCCGACAAAGCGCGCGAGTCTGGCACGGTGGACCCCGATCGGCAGGTCACTAGCGATGGATTCTGGCAGCGTACCCAGACCATGAATAGTCGATACGAGCACGGGGAGTCATCTTCCAGGCGCAGGCCTACCCACAGGGATCTCCTCAACAAGTGGCGCCGGGAAGGTGAGAAAGAGCGGAGGCGTCTCCAACGCGAGGAACAGAGATTCGCAGAAGAATATCAGCATGAAGACGGTCACACGGAGGAGTACCGGTACCGTCTGGAAGAGAGGGCCTACCACAGAGAGCAGGAACGCCGCCAAGAGCAGGAGCAGGCTCACTGGGGCTGCCCGTTCTTCCGCCACTGCTGGAACAAAGGCTTGAAACTGCCTGCCGTCAACAACTGCCCTGAGTGCAGCGATCAGTACAGGGGGTATAGGCAGGATCGCGTCAACCGCCGTCCCGTCCATGAAAGATTGGGAGCACGCATCCCGATGGACGATCGGCGCCTAAAAATGGAAAGCCCGGATCGGCAAGCCAAAAGATATGCCGATCAGGAGTGGGCGCACCACTAGGACGACAGCGAGGAGGCACAGCCCCGCCCATATAGGTGGCAAAAGGGGCAGTGGTGCCCGCCAGGGCTCAGAAAGAGCCAGAAAAGGAGGGTGCAGCGCCTCCAGAATAGGGAGTTGGAAGAAGCAGCTGCCGATGGGAAGAAGCAAGAGTGGCGCCCAAAGGAAAAACCAGACGACACTGACAAAGGCGCTGACGTGGCCATGACTTTCTTCCTTCCCCTGGAATTCATGGCTCCTGCCGGCCGTGGGGCACAGGACGAGGTGTATTCGGACTCTAACGAGGCCGAGCACGACGAGCTCGCGGCGCAGCTCGTGTTGGCTCAGAAGGCAACATTTGACAAACCAGCCAAGCATCGGCATTTAAAGCCGTTGTATGTCAAGGGGTACGTCAACGGCAAGCCGCTGACCAAGATGTTTGTCGATGGCGGCGCAGCGATCAACATCATGCCTTACACCACCTTCAGAAAGCTGGGCATGAACGATGAAGATCTGCTCAAAACGGACATGATACTCCGTGACTTTGCCGGCAATCCCTCTGACACTCGGGGTGCCGTGCACGTGGAACTGATGATTGGATCCAAGACGCTCATCACGACCTTCTTTGTCATTGATGGCAAGGGGGCATATAGCCTGCTTTTGGGCAGGGATTGGATCCACGCCAACTGCTGCATACCTTCAACCATGCACCAAATACTCATACAGTGGGTTGGAGACGACATCGAGATTGTCCATGCTGACGACTCGGTGAGTGTTGCTGCTATTGAACCCACTTACTGGGAATTCGACGGAGTGGAATGCTTCTCCAATCGCGTATGGGGAGAAGGTCCTGTCAACATCTATGGCAGAGATCAACAGCCGATCCAAGCAATCGGCTCTCAGAGCTTCTTTTAGATGGATAACCCAACCGACAACAGCGAGGGCAAACTGGGACGCGGGTTCACGTCGGCCGACAAATTGGAAGAGGTAGATGCTGGTGATGCAAGTAAAAAGAGGCCAATGTTCATCAGTTCCAGTTTGGACCCTGAATTCAGAGAGCAATTGGTAGATCTTCTAAAAGAGTTCAAAGACTGTTTCGCTTGGGACTACACGGAGATGCCCGGATTAGATCGGTCCATTGTCGAGCATAAATTGCCGATCAAGCCCGGGTACCACCCATATAAACAGCCTCCGCGCAGGATCTACAAGGAAGAGGTATTGGCCGACGTGAAAAAGGAAGTGGAAAGATTACTAGAAGCTAACTTCATCCGGTCATGTCGATATGCGGACTGGATCTCCAACATTGTCCCGGCATACAAGAAGAACGGAAAGATGAGGGTTTGCATTGACTTCAGGGACCTCAACAAAGCCACTCCTATGGACGGGTATCCAATGCCAGTGGCTGATTTGCTAATAGATGCTTCGGTCGGTTTTGAAATCATAAGCTTTATGGATGGCAATGCGGGTTACAACCAGATCTTCATGGCTGCAGAGGACGTCGCAAAAACCGCCTTCAGGTGCCTCGGCCATATAGGTTTATTTGAATGGATTGTCATGACTTTTGGTTTGAAGAATGCCGGTGCCACTTACCAGCGAGCCATGAATTACATATTTCATGAGCTGATCGGCAAAATCGTAGAGATCTACATTGATGACATGGTGGTCAAGTCCAGAAGCAAAGAAGGACACTTAGCCAATTTAAGGAAGACCTTAGAGTGCACAAGGAAACGCGGTTTAAAGATGAATCCAACCAAGTGTGCATTTGGGGTGTCGGCTGGTGAGTTTCTGGGATTCTTGGTCCACAAAAGAGGCATCGAGGTTGGCAAGAAGAGCATGGAAGCAATTGATAAGGTAGTGCCGCCAACCAATCTCAAAGAGCTACAGTCGCTACTCGGCAAGATTAACTTTGTCAGAAGGTTCATATCTAACTTGTCCGAGCGCGTGCTGCCATTTTCTCCACTGTTGAAGCTCAAGAAAGATTAGGAGTTCATATGGGGTGACGTGCAATAAAAGGCTTTCGATGAAATCAAAGAGTACATGAAGGCACCACCAGTATTGGTTCCTCCACAACTCGACAAGCCTTTCAAGTTGTACGTGGCGGCCGACAACCTAACGATAGGGTCGGCCCTCATGCAAGAATTCGTGGGAAAAGAGAGAGTCATAGCCTATCTTAGCCGAAGGCTACTGGACCCCGAAACGAGATACTCGGCTACAGAAAAGTTGTGCTTGTGTGTTTTCTATTCCTGTACCAAGTTTCGGCACTATTTGTTGAATGTCGAATGCGTGGTAGTATCAGAGTTTGATGTAATCAAGCACATGTTATCAATGCCGATTTTGAGTGGAAGAATCGGTAAATGGATTTTAGCTCTCTCTGAGTTTGATTTACATTTTGAATCGGCAAAGGCTGTTAAAGGCCAGATTATGGATGATTTTGTCACTCACCACCGTGATCCTAACGCTAACATGGTAACCATTGTCCCTTGGGCATTGTTTTTTGATGGATCCTCGTGCAGCAAAGGTGGTGGAGTCGGGATCGTGTTGATTTCTCCCAAGGGGGCACCCTTCAAGTACTCTATACCGATCGAGTACCCGGTGACTAATAATCAAGCAGAGTACGAAGCACTGCTCCGAGGGCTGTGGTTGCTTGTGGACATTAAGGCAGACGCCGTGGAGATCTTCGGTGACTCGGAGTTGGTGATCATGCAATTGACCGGCGAATACGAGTGCAAAAACGACACGCTGCAGGAATATCTCGAAGGTTGCCAAGAGCTCCTCAAAAAGTTCCGGTCGGCAACCTTGCAACATATTCCTAGGGGGCAAAATGAAGAAGCAAACCAGTTAGCCCAGGCAGCGTCCGGGTATAGGGAGAATCAAAACATTTTCGCACTTGAGGAGGAGCAAGAAGCTCGGTCAAAAGAGCAAGCAACCCCAAAGGATGATCAAGTGATTCCGAGTGATAATCGGGCAGTTGAAGACTGGAGAGACAACATTGCCGACTACCTTAGGGACCCATCTCGAAAAGTTTCCCGAAAACTCAGGTACAAGGCTCTTAAGTTTACGCTCTTGGACAATCAGTTGTACTACAAATCCATAGATGGAGTTTTGCTTAAGTGCCTGAACCAAAACAAGGCTAGGAAGCTGATGTGCGAGGTGCACGAGGGCGTATGTGGTGCACACCAGTCGGCTCACCGTATGAGATGGATAATCAGGAAGACTGGATGTTTTTGGCCGACTATGCTCGAAGATTGCTTTGAATACTACAGAGGTTGTCAGGATTGCCAGCGATTTGGCAATGTGCAAAGGGCCCCAGCATCGGCCATGAATCCGATCATTAAGCCTTGGCCTTTTAGAGGATGGGGCATTGATTTGATTGGCCAGATCCACCCTCCATCCAGCAAAGGACATAAGTTTGTCCTGTTGGCCACGGACTATTTCACTAAGTGGGTTGAAGCCATCCCATTGAAAAAGGTGACGTCAGAAAATATGGTGTCCTTCGTTAGGGAGCATATCATCCACCGATTCGGCATTCCTCAATCCATCACTACTGATCAGGGAACTCAGTTCACTTCCTCTGAATTTTGTAACTTTGCCGAAGGGATAGGGATTAAACTCTATAATTCCTCCCCTTATTATGCACAGGCCAATGGGCAGGCAGAGGCTTCTAACAAAATCATGATTAAGATCATTCAAAAGAAGATCGAAGAGAAACCTAAAAGGTGGCACTTGGTACTCAACGAAGCTTTGTGGGCTTACCGAATGGCTTGTCATGGGTCGACTCAGACGTCACCATACGAGTTGGTCTATGGGCATCATGCAGTGCTACCGTGGGAGTTGCAATCGGGGTCAAGACGAGTTACATTGCAGAACGATCTAGCCAAAGAGAATTATAAAGATTTAATGATGGATGAGCTAGAGGACTTGCATTTGATTCATCTCAAGGCCTTGGAAAATATTGAAAAGAACAAGATACGCGTTGCCAAGTACTACAATTCGAAAGTGAAAGAAAAAGGATTCGAAGAAGGAGACTTGGTTTGGAAAATGGTCTTGCCGATCGGTACCAAAGATAAGGTATTCGGCAAATGGTCCCCTAACTGGGAAGGGCCTTTTCGAGTTCTGAGACGTGCTCCGAGTAATGCGTACATTCTAAAAACCCTCCAAGGAGAAGAGTTTGCTAGGGAAATTAATGGACGTTATCTAAAGAGATTTCATCCTAGCGTGGAGGTCGGTGCATAACGGAATCAAGGACTAGCGGGCACCGACGACCGATACAAGGTTGTGTCGCCCTTAGCACAAAAATGGCCGATAGAATCTATCGCCCTTAGAACAAAAATAGCCGACACGGCATGTGTCGCCTTTAGCGCGAAAAACGCTAAAACAGAACCAAATGCACGCGGTGTTGTGCAATCGGTTCAATGAAGAGATTGCCAATACTTTTGTTGATGGTTATAGCAGTGGCTGCTTCCCCATAAGTTTGGCAGGCTTTTTCTGTGGCTTCTTCATCCTCAGCAAAGTTGCTGGAAGGAAAGCTGAGGTTGTCCAATGGCACGGCAACTATTTGATGCATGTATAGCTGAAGCCACATCTGGACAAACCACCAGGGGCCATTGACACAATCAATTGGTGGTAGTCTGTCTGTGTCAGCATGAGTGGCATGATACATTTGAGTGGAGATTTGATGCATCATGTGGTATATGGATCCCAGGAAAAGTTTGCCTAGAGGGATTTGTTTTCCTTTGGACAATTTGTCAGCCAGTGCAATGTAGTTGAGGGTTGGCTCGTTGGATCTCCCACAGAAGATGAATCTGCACAACCACATGTTCAGAAAAGCCCTGCGCTCTGCCACTGGGTTTGACACTTTGTTGTGGATTTCAACATACTTCATCCATCCAACGCTTACATCAATGGACCTCTAGGTAATTTTCTCTAATAGTTCATCAGCATTCATGGTCGAAGTAATGTTCAAACCACTCATCATGAAGACATCAGCTAATGTGATTGTCATTATACCATGGCCGAACACAAAAGCATTAAGGGCATCTGACCAAAAATGAGAAGTTGCTATGAGCAATGGTTCATTTTTGGGCATTTCGGCCAGAGACAGTTCCAGAGCATGATGAATGTCTTGAGTTTCCCAATGAGGACCAAATTTCACCTAGATTCTTCTATACCAGTTCCTCCAACCAGTGACCGCAGGCAAGGGCCAGTTCTTGAAGGTGTACCGCCACCTGTTCGATGAAATGACTCCATGCTTGAAGGGAATTATGTTGGTTTCCATACTGATGATGTTGGTTGGATTGGAGTTTCCCATTGGACCCAAGAAGTAGGAATCGGGATCCGCATCACGAGGAATCAGAATTTCGTCCCTAAAGGCCTAAAAGAAGATATGTGCGGGAAAAGTTAAAAGAACCGAATGCCGATAGAAATTGACCGAATGTGTTGAAAGGAGAAGTGAGGTTTACCTCTGGAATCTCATCATGGGTCGCCATTACGGAGCTCAGGTGGAAATTGAAACTGTTGGCGATTTAGGGAGAATGCGGAGTTTGAAGCAGTGCCGACCTAGAACGCACGGTGGACTTGTGGTCAATTTCAGAACAAATGCCTTTATTCAAAAATTGAGGGGGCATGTGTTAACACATAATTTTCGCACTATGACAAGTGGGCCAGCACGGTGCAGGTTCGGGAGGAGTCACCACCTAAGGGATTCGGCAGACAGCGAACGCGGTCGGCTAACTCAATGTATTCGGCAAGGCTGTGAAGGCGACTAGTCAACGGCGAGCAGGTTCGGCAATATGACGCTGCGGTCGGCTACATCAGATTAAGGTCGGTTTGCGCCAGAAGATGACAAATGCGGCATGTCAGAAGATTTAGCAACGAGGATCTCATCATTTTTAGCGCGCGCCGGTTATTAAGGAAGCTTGGAGCAGAAGGCGTCATATTTTAGATAGTTTCCTGATT
Source organism: Coix lacryma-jobi var. lacryma-jobi (assembly GCA_009763385.1). NCBI lineage: Eukaryota > Viridiplantae > Streptophyta > Magnoliopsida > Poales > Poaceae > Coix > Coix lacryma-jobi. Next base: position 19,977,138 of record CM019824.1, read on the forward strand.
TTGTCGTTGTAATCGTGTCCTTCTAGGACTCATAGGACACCAGGGTATAAATATAAACCCTGAGACCATTGTAAAGACGTTCAACAATCAATACAACCAAACCGGCCCCGTGCCATCTTCGAGTCCAAGTCGTGTCGTCGTGTTCTTCGAGAGGAGTCATCGATCCGTCGACCTCCGTAAGTCCCGACAACCTTGCTATTATGTCTAGTATCGTGCGGCGGATTTAGGCGTGATGCAAGTTGTCTCGCTTGTTGGTAATGATCGTGCGGCGGATCATTACTTGATGATCGAGAAGTCTTAGTTTGTGTTAAGATTATGAGTAAGTACCGTGCGGCAGGCGCTTGCTTGATAAGCTTAGCATAAATGAGATAGTTATCGGCTCTATTAGGTTTGGCAAGATCTAATAGATTCATTAAGTTACCTTGTGTTATATGTATTGTTACGTTTATCTCGTTGCAACACTTTATTGCCCAATCTAGATTTTGCTCGATTCGGCTCTATCTTTTACAGATCTATCCTGTCCTTTCATATTCATTTTTGTAAGGTCTTTTATGCAGTGGATCTATTGTTCGTAATAGCCGATTTGATCGTATCTAGATCGCTACGTGGTGAGGGTTCATGCATGTTAAGTATGTTTGATCTATGATAAAGCTAGGTGTCGTGCGGCAGGCGCAGGCTTTAGATTAGTTTAATTATGCTTGGTTTGTATGTTCAATCCCCATGGACCCCAGCTCGGTTGTACGATCGAGATTGGTTAAGCTTTAACTCATATTTAATACATCATGCAAGTACAATTTTCATGCAAACGTATTCGGCAACTTGTTATTCACGTAACTTCGTTCATATTGCCGAATAGTCTTTGAGCTTGTTGGCAGATAGCTTTCATAGCTATATGTCGTCGTAAGTGGCTTCAGGGCCGTATATTTTGGAACTGTCTGGGCACACCCGGCATGTTCCAGCTTTGTATTTAACAGTTTCTTTCCCTTGTCAGTTGCAGGGCAAACTGACTGGCACGCACCGGACTTCTAAGCACCCGGGCCACATTCGAAGCTAGCTTTTTCGGCTTGCTGTGTGATTGGCACAGTGCGCCGCTTTTTGTGTCAACAACACTGCTCAGCTTGGGCCTTCTCCAAGTACTTCTTCTTGATGTACTCCTTGTCGAAGCCGCCCCTCCGCTTGTGCTTCACGGGGACATACTTCTCCTTGAGCTTGCCAGAGTCATACTTGTGCCCATGATCACCCTTCCCAGATTGCTTGTTCTTCTTGGGATAGGTGGTGATGAAGTGGTCGGGGTCGCCGCACTCAAAGCATCCTGAGCGTCCTCCTCCGCGGCGACGGTTCATGTGGTTGTTGTGAAACCACAAGAACCGGTTGGCAAGCAAAGCCAACTCGTCATCCCCCAAAGTCTCCAACTGCTCCTCTGTGATAGCAAAGAGTGAAGAGAGTGCAAAACCTCCAGAGGTGTTAGCAGAAGAGCCAGAAACCAAAGCCATAGTCGGGCCAGAAGGATTCTCATAAGAAGCCCTCGACATGGCGTCAATCTCACTAGACTTGAGCTTACTGAAGAGCTCGTCGCATGTGAGGGTCTCAGAGTTAGACGATTCGATGATCGCCTGGACCTTTGAGTCCCACACCGACCGATCGAGAGTATGCAAAAGCTTCAAAGCTCTCTCATGATCGTCGAAAGGCAACAGCTCCTTGTTCGCTCTCATCTTGTTGACAATGACCTGAAAGCGAGCGAATAAACTCTCTAGGCTCTCGCTAGGCATGTGTCGAAAGTTCTCATACTCCCGCTTGTGCGACTCGTAGAGACGGGATTTGACTTGAGTGGTTCCCTCATGGAAGCGCATGAGGGTCGCCCAAATCTCATGAGTCATGGGGAGGTGAGAAACAGGATCAAACTCGGACATGCTCAAACAGGAGAAAAGAGCGTTACGAGCTCGGCTATTGGCTTCGTGCTCATCGATCTGAAGCTGAGAGACACGAGCAGCCAAGACAACGTAATCCTCCTTGTTGCAAATCTCCCAAACAGAAGCACCCATGCTCTGAAGATAGGCCGACATGTGTATCTTCCAATACGCATAGTTCGTCCCATCAAAAAACAGCGGTTTGCCCACGCCGCGATCCATGTCGCTTTCTGTGGATCTAGAACCAGCTAAGGTGGAAGATCCTTAACCCGCTCCGATACCAATTAAAGGACCGAAAGTGCTACTGGAAAGCGACCAGAGGGGGGTGAATGGGAGCTTTAAAATTTCCTATCGGAAACTTTAAGCCTCTGTCTCGAAGATCAACCCCAAGAGGAAAACCGATGCGCGTGATGTCCACGACCCAATAGAATGGGTGGATGTTCCCTAGGAACACAGTGGGACACCACAAAAATTCCCTCGCCCAAGTTCACGCAGGTCAACTAGTGACAAGATGAACTTTGGGTAACCTGGATTCAGGCTATTTCTTAAAGCAAGAAGCCCAATTTCTGTAGAGCACGAAGTCAGGAATCCAACTCAACAAGTAGATCTCAAATCGAAAGTCAGACGAACAAACCGCGGACGAAAACGTGCAAAACAACACTTGACCAGACTCACTGGTGCGTCCGGTCAGTAGGCACCGGACGCGTCCGGTCGAGCAAAACCCAAATTGGAACCTCTCTGTTCCTGACCGGACTCACTGAAGGGAGCGTCCGGTCACTTGTACAGAGCGTCCGGTCACACGGTGAAAAGCCTGATGAACAGTGCAAGTGTCGCGTCCAGTCACAGAGAAGCTGAGCGTCCGATCAAAAGCAAAAACTCTACGCATGACATTTAACCAACGGATGCACTGTGTCAGCGTCCGGTCAGCCCGACGCCAGCATCCGGTCGTCACGTATCAGCCCCGTTCATCCACCCATTCAACTCGATCTCACCCAAAACGAATCCACTAAGGATCAAACTTGGTGAGAGGAGTCACAAGGAGGATAGTGAGCTATCTCTAAGAGATCATGGCTCAAACCTATCTCCAAATCGATGAATCGAAGAAATTCCGGGGAAGTGAGAAAAGCTTGACCTGAAACAAAAATCGACCGATCTACTAGCTCGAGAGGTTAGAGGAGAATTTCTTCGGTGGAAAGGAGTGCCTCACGAACTAGAACATCTTGGTTCAAACGGATTTGCAAAAGATGCACCAAGCAAAGAGATCGATCAACGGGAAAATCGTGGAGAAAAGCAACACGCGAAGAACACGAACAAAACGCGAATCACAATCACAAAATTTCAACTGTGTGGCTACCACATGCTACAATAGTGAGATTACGGTCTCACTTCCTCAAAAATCTCAAGGACACAGAGGTATTGTTCTCTTCTCTGTGGATCTCAGTTCGCTACAGCAGGGAGTGGGAGAGCAGGAAACCCTAGAAGCAAAAGAGCAAATGACTGAGATAGTTTGGGAGGTGGGTGTCTCCCCCTACTTATCCTAATTCTAATTCCCACTCTACCCCTAGTTATTTACATAGCGACCCAGCCAAACCCTAAGGCTATCCTGGACCAACTCGTGGTAGATGCTGATCCGATGGCCACGCCCGCGCAACTGGTAGCGTTGCCTCGACGCAACCTCACCGATTGCCGCCATGTGCCGCCACCGCTTTGCTCGTCCTTTTCATGGACTCCGCCCCCGGTTTTGTGGCCGAAACCGGGAAACCAGGCCTTCAATTCCATCCCCCGGTTTTGTGGCCCAAACCGGGAAACCAGCCGCCCATCGCCTTTGTTTTGCGGCCCAAACTCAGAAACCTGCCAGCGCCCAGGTTTTGAGGCCCAAACCTGGAAATCGTCCTCAGCCTGTGTTTTGTGGCCCAAACTCGGCAAACCCGTAGCACACCCAGGTTTTGTGGCCCAAACCTGGAAACCATCCACCCAGTGGTTTTTCTGTGGCTCAACCACCAAACCGGAGCTGTAGAGGGGATGCACCGCCCGTGCACCCCGTCCACTGACACGTGTCCCTAGGTCCTCGACCCGAGCAACACCATGTCCCGCAAGTCTCCGCTCGTCGCTGTCCCAGGCTGTCAGCCACCACAGCTGATCCTCAGGCCACCAGTCCCTCAGTCCAAGCCTCACATCCGTCGTTCACCGCTCCCGGTCCGTCGACATGGCACGTCTCTACTTGACCTTCACCTTGCCCTCGATCACTGTCTCCATGCTCGACACCTGCACAACACAAGCCAAAGAACATGCGATCAAACCCGTTGACAATCACTCATCACTCGAGACTCGACATACACCCATGTATCCGCACCTGCTTTGTGGTGTCTTTAGGTGTTCTCTAGAGTCTTCTGGAAGGTTCCTGACTTGATGAATGCGTTATCTCCCATCGGTTTCCTTCTAGGGGAAGCAATTGAGGGTTGTTTCCCGGTTTAATCCCTGCAGATTCATGATTCACCAAAACTCGTGGAATTCATTAGTTTTAATCCCTGTACTAAGGTGGAGTTTATATATTCATCCATTTTCATGTTTAATTGACCTTTAATAATAAGAGTTAACTAGTGTCAACAGTCTATCTTTCCGCTGTACTGAGCATAGAAATATAATTATGAAAATATTCCTTCGGGTATTTTGTCACTAACCTTCCCAGGTCTGGAGCAGAAAAGAACGAAGGAACAACAAACGCAAGGTATGTCCAACCAATCATCATGTAACATTGAATTACATTCATCCAATCTTGATTTTTGCAAAATCCAGGTTTGGGGGATACACTTCGTAAGAACATCTCTTGCCATGTTGCTATGTTGGTTGTCCCTATCTTTAAGATATGCTCATCATGCTCTTTCATCACCATCTGAGTAAATCTCTATAATGCTTTCATATTACCTTTATTTGCTATAGTATATGTTTAGGTTTGAAGTACTTTCATACATCTCTTAAATGAAGCATGGTGCCTAGTTTAGGAGCCGGTGATCTTGCTTTCAAAGGCCTTTTAATTTAAGCATGCTTAGGTTAAAATCCCCTCTTAAATCAAATTAGACGTGGTGTCTAGGTTGGTTTTTGAGCCGACGGTATGCTATAGTGGATGTTGGATATTTTGTTGGACTAACCCCTGCAGGAAAACTTTCAATATCAATTTGGGAAAGTCCGGAGATGAACTCACACTGGAGATGAAGAGACACATAAACTTCAATAACTTTGCACAATGAAGACTCAGCTCGTTCATCATAGATGAAAGAACTGTGAGTATCAAAGTTTATTTATTTGATCTTCTACTGCAAGTTATGCCTTGAATCATGCAGCAAACACATACTAGTCTAGTCTATGCTAAAACAATCCTAAAAACATCTTTTTATTATCATAGATGCAAAATACATAAGTTGTGGATAATAACCCATGCTTCAAATTCTTGCAATCCTTCGGGTATATATCCACTAACATTATGCAGGAGAGAGATTTTGTTCATCAATGGCTTGGTCTGAATATTGAAGATCCAAAACCCAAACCATAGACACACAAACCTACTCTCAGATCATAAATGGTGCTAGCCTAGCTTTGAGTCTTGCTTGGGCGCTGATGACAAACAGGATGAAACTTACCTCGTATGAGACAACCTATGCCTGCAATCATCATTGTCCAAGACATCAAGACAAAAAGTGGGGAATTATCCTCTTTTCTAATCAAGAGCTAGCTTGGGAGACAAGATGGTACCACTACAACAATAACAAGATCTACAAGTCAAACACATGAACATGTTATTGGGAGTCCATCTACATCACAAGCCAGCCTGGGAGACAATTCCGTTCTCTAGATGTGTTTCACAATCAAAGGGAGGAAGGAGAAACCCAACTTCAAACATATTAATCTCCTACCCACCACTTTGATCAATACAAACCACTAGATGATATCCCAGTTGAGAAGAAGAATATGATCCACCACTCATTCTTGGAAGATCGTTCTTGAACACCATCAATGTTATCATCTTTGCCAGACCTGGAGAAGTCAACTTTTGGATCTTTTGCTGCATCTTCAACATCTACATCACTTATGAGCAGCCAAAGAGAACCAAGAGAAGATGTCAAAGGGAGAACCAACTACCAAGAATTGAGGAGGGCATCATGAAGGATGGAGCCACTGCACCACAAGAGTTAGAAGATGGAGAGATAGTACCTGAGCCAGCAAATCAAGAAGAACAGTCGATGAGATATCCATCATCTAAACACTGTGCGGATACATGGGTGTATGCCGGGTCTCTGAGTGATGAGTGATTGTCAACTGGGATGATGCGCATGTTCTTTGGCTTGTGTTGTGCAGGTGTTGAGCACGGATGCAGTGATCAAAGGCGAGGTGAAGGTCAAGTAGAGACGTGCCGTGCCGATGGACCGAGAGTGGCGAAGGGCGGACGTGAGGCTTGGACTGAGGGACCAAAGGCCCGAGGATCAGCTGTGGTGGCTGATAGCTTGTGACGACGACAAGTGAAGAAGTGCGGTCATGTGTTGTCTGAGTCGTGGACTCGGAGACACGTGTCGGTGGACGGGGTGCACGGGAGGTGCATCCCCACTACGACGTCGGTTTGGTGGTAGAGCCAGGGAAAAACCATCGGATGGACGGTTTACAGGTTTGGGCCTCAAAACCTGGGCATGGACGGTTTCTGAGTTTGGCCACAAAACTCGGGCTGAGGGTTTCCGAGTTTGGCCACAAAACTCGGACTGAGGACGGTTTCCAGGTTTGGGCCTCAAAACCTGGGCGCTGAGGGTTTGCTGAGTTTGGCCTCAAAACTCAGATACTGGTGGGCTGGTTTCCCGGTTTGGGCCTCAAAACCGGGGGTTGGCTGGAAAAGGCTGGTTTCCCGGTTTGGGCCACAAAACCGGGGGTGCAGAGCGAGGGCGGCACGTGGCGGCGATCCGGAGGTTGCGTCGAGGCAACGCTTCGAATTGTGCGGGCGTAGCCGTCGTATACACCTACCACCGAGTTGGTCCAGAATAACCTTAGGGTTTAGCTGGTTTGCTCTGTAATTAGAATGGAGAGGGGTAGAGTAGGAATTAGACTTAGGCTAGTAGTAGGATAAGTAGTCGGGAGACACCCTCCTCCCATTGATCTCAGTCATTTGCTCTTTCGCACTTAGGGTTTCCTGCTCTCCCATCCCTTGCTGTAGCTAGCTGAGATCCGCAGAGAGACTTGCCTCTGTGTACTGTTGATTTGAGGAAGTGAGACCGTAATCTCACTATTGTAGCGTGTGGTAGCCACACGGTTGCAATTCGTGGTTGTGATTTGCGATTTGCTCGTGTTCTTCGCGGAATCCTTTTTCTCCACGTTTTTCCCATCACTCGATCTCTTTTCTCGGTTCATCTTTTGCAAATCCGTTTGAACCAAGTTGTCCTAGGTCGTGAGGCACTTCTTTCCACCGAAGGAATTCTCTTCTAACCTCACGGTCTAGGAGATCGAACGATTTTGGTGTTGGATCGGTTTTTGCTCCATTGCCCCGATTTCTTCCATTTCCATGATTTGGAGTTAGGTTCGAGCCATGATTCCCATGGGATAGCTCACTAACATCCTTGGAACTCCTCACACCAAGTCTAAGCCTTAGTGCTTTTGATTCGGAGGAGATCGAGTGGATTTCATGGAAGAACTGCACTGCGTCGGGGGCATCGGACGCTCGAGTTCGTAGCATCGGACGCTGACCCCTTTGGCATCGGAGGCTCCGTTGCCACGTGTCAGGATCTGACATTTTCTAAGGAGCATCGGACGCCACCACCGGACGCTCCGTTGTGCATCGGATGCGCCAGAGTGAAACCATCGGACGCTGAGAGTCTACTGTTCACAGCATCCGATGGGTGTCCAGTAAGGGTTTGTTTTTGCACTTTTCGCATCGGACGCGTCCGTTGGTTGGGCATCGGACACTACCAGCGTCCGATGCTACTGTGACTGCGCAGTCTCGTTCGCTATTCGTTCGTGCGATCTCGGATTTGGTTTCCGTCTTTTGCGTTGGCTTTCTAGAGTTGTGTAGTGTCCCGCTGTGCTTCTAGGAAGCATCCACCCTACATCTAGGGTCGTGGACATTAGCAAGCTCTAGGGTTTGCTTCTGGGGTTGATTTCTGGGACAGTGGCTACTAGTTTCCGAAAGGAAAATTTGAAGCTCCCATTCACCCCCCCTCTGGTCGCTTTCTGGTTGCTTCTCGGTCCTTCAATTGGTATCGGAGCAGGTTAAGGATCTTCCACCTTAGCCGGTTCCAGATCCACAGAAGGCGACATGGATCGCGGCGTGGGCAAACCGCCGTTCTTTGATGGGACGAACTATGCGTATTAGAAGATACGCATGTCGGCCTATCTCCAGAGCATGGGCTCTTCTGTTTGGGAGATTTGCAACAGGGATGATTACGTTGTCTTGGCTGCTCGTGTCACTCAGCTCCAGATTGATGAGCACGAGGCCAATAGCCGGGCACGTAACGCCTTGTTCTCCTGTTTGAGCATGTCCGAGTTCGATCGTGTTTCTCACCTCCCCACGGCTCGTGAGATCTGGGCTACCCTCATGCGCTTCCATGAGGGAACCTCTCAAGTCAAATCTCGTCTCTACGAGTCGCACAAGCAGGAGTACGAGAACTTTCGACATATGCCTGGCGAGAGCATAAAGAGTTTATTCGCTCGCTTTCAGGTTATTGTCAACAAGATGAGAGCGAACAAGGAGCTGTTGCCTTTTGACGATCATGAGAGGGCTTTGAAGCTTTTGCACACTCTTGATCGGTCGGTGTGGGACTCAAAGGTCCAGGCGATCATCGAATCGTCTAACTATGAGACTCTCACTTGCGACGAGCTCTTTAGTAAGCTCAAGTCTAGTGAGATTGGCGCCATGTCGAGGGCTTCTTATGAAAATCCTTCTGGCCCGACTATGGCTTTGGTTTCTGGTTCTTCTGCTAACCCGTCTGCTGGCTTTGCTCTTTCGTCTCTCTTTCCTGTCACAGAGGACCAGCTTGAGTCGTTGGGGGATGACGAGTTGGCAATGCTCGCCAACCGGTTCACGCGGTTCCACAACAACCGCACGAACCGTCGCCGCGGTGGAGGATGCTCAGGATGCTATGAGTGCGGCGACCCCGACCACTTCATCGCCAACTGCCCCAAGAAGAAGCATTCATCTGGGAAGGGCGATCATGGGCATAAGTACGACTCCGGCAAGCGCAAGGAGAAGTACGTTCCCCCGAGGCATAAGCGGAGGGGCGGCTTCGACAAGGAGTACATCAAGAAGAAGTACTTGGAGAAGGCCCAGGCTGAGCAGCGTGCATTCTTCGCCATGCTCAGCGATGTTGACGGCTCGGATGACGACTCCGCATGCTCAAGCGACGACGAGTCTGAGAAGAAGAAGAGAATCGAGGACAAGCTGAACGGTCTCTGCTTCTTCGCCGACGACGACGGCTTCTGCACCATGGCGCTTGGTGATGAGGTCGACGGCAAGCTGGAGCACACCCCTCGCGACGACGACGACGACACCTCCCAGGTATCCATGACCCACGATGAGCTCTTTGCTGAGAATGAGAAGCTTACTGCCACCTTGCTTAGTCAGGATAAGTTGCTTAGGCGTGCCGCTAGAGAGCGCAAGGAGTTTAAGCAGAAGTGGGAGGACACGGTGAGGGAGCTTGAGTTTGCCAAGTCCACCATGGTCGTGTCTGAGGAGGCCGAGTGTGAGATGTGCACCACGCACATGACTGACCTTTTCACTTTGAGAGGTAAGTATGCTGCGTTGGTAGGAGAGGTGGATGAGCTAAAGGCTAGACCCTCGCTGTTGGGTGCTTGCAAGACTTGTCCTGTCTTGCAATCTGAGTTGGCAGAGAAGAATGCCAAGATTGTGTCTCTTGAGGAGGCCAACTCAGGTAGCACTTGTGTGGCTAAGTGTGCTTTGTGTGAGGGTTTGGAGATGGAGATTGCCAATGTCAAGCATGGCAAGATGCAAACCGAGGAGGAAAACACATACCTTCGGACCATCTTGTCATGGGTCTCTTGTAGTGAGCCGCAGCTCGGGATGATGATCTCCCAATTTAAGCGAGCTGCTGGATGTCCTGGTGTATGTTTTGCCCCGGGTGTTGATCTTTCTGCGTTTGGAAAAGTTGGAGAGTCGAGTGGTCTGAACCCATGTGAGAAGCCCAATTCCACCACTACTCCCAAACTGACCAAGCTTCCACCCAAAGAGCCCGTCAAGCCTACCACCAAGGATGGGGTGTTTGAGGAACCTCCGAAAGCTCCACCCAAGAACCAAGTGTGGCATCCCAAACCCAACCACCTAAAGAACAAGCTGGATACAATGCCACCTATCCAGGAGGAGTTGCCACAGAAGGGCAAAGTGATCCACACCCACAGCCATGAGTACCAACAACCCCCTTTGCGTGCGGTGAGGTATCATTGTGACTTCTGTGGGAGAGATGGACACTTGAGCGAGTTCTGCTTTAGGCGCAAGAGAGAGGCGCGCTGTGCTAGGGAGATGAACAACCCGGACATGTACCATCCTTTCCATGATGTACATGTGCCGAATGTTCAGAAGAGAGCTCCGAGGAGAGCAGCTAGGCCCAGAGGTCCAGAACCTCAAGTTCCCAGGCCTAGGCAACAGAGAGCTCCGAGGAGAGATGCTAGGCCTAGAGGCGCAGTGCCTCAAGTTGCTAGGCCTAGGCCTCGTAGAGAGCATGCCCGGTGGGAGCCTGCAGTTGTAGGCTATGGACCCAGTGGCGGAGGCTTTGTAATTGAGCGTTTTTCCCCACCGCGTTTTGAGTATCGCGATGGACGCTCCTCCCTTAGCGGACCACGGTTTCCTCTACGTGGTGATCGCTCCTCTCGTAGACATGCTAGGAATGGTTTTTCTGCTAACCGTTCTTTTGAGCAGCCGGCCCAACACTGGTATTCCCCTTACTTCACTAACCCTAGTGTTGGACCGTATGCTCACCCTATGTCTTTTTATTGATGTAGGTAAAACGGTTGGAGGACATTTGGTTGGTGGATTCCGGTTGCTCGAGGCACATGACCGGAAACGCCAAGTGGTTCTCCAGCCTTAGCCCTGTTGCCGGAAAGAAGTACATAACCTTCGGTGACAATAGCAAAGGTAAGGTATTGTCTCACGGGTCGGTGCGAGTTAATGAGCACTTTGTGTTGCGCGATGTTGCTCTTGTTTCTAACTTGCATTTTAACCTTCTTTCTATTTCGCAACACTTTGACGACGACTATGAGATTCGTTTTAAACCGAATCTCAGCCGTATTTTGGATCCTCAGGGCAATCTTGTGTGTTTGATTTCGCCCTTTGGAAAAGTCTTTCGTGCGAATTTCTCGGAGTCTTTTGGCACTTCTCGTTGTCTTGTGGCTGGACCTTCCTCCTCTGATCTTTGGAAGTGGCATAGGAGACTTGGACATTTGAGCTTCGACTTGCTTGCAAGACTTAGTTCACTTGGCCTAATACGAGGATTGCCCAAGTTGCATATGGAGAAGGATCTTGTTTGCCACTCTTGTAGACACGGGAAGTTGGTTGCCGCTCCCCACCATCCAGTGAATCAGGTCATGACCAAGCGCCCTGGAGAGCTTTTGCACATGGACCTTGTTGGTTCGACTCGGGTGAGCTCGGTTGGGGGGAAGTGGTATGTGCTTGTTGTTGTTGATGACTTTTCGAGATATTCGTGGGTCTTCTTTTTAGCTGAGAAGACCGAGACTTTCTCTTTTGCTCGCAATCTGATTTTGCGTCTTCAGAATGAGTTCCCTTTGAACTCGATGCGAGCAATTCGGAGTGATAACGGTTCAGAATTCAAGAATTCGGATTTTGAGAAGTTTTGTAACTCTTTGGGTTTAGAGCATTAGTTTTCTTCCCCCTACACACCCCCTCAGAATGGTGTTGTAGAGAGGAAGAATCGGACCCTTGTTGAGATGGCCAGGACGATGCTCGATGAGCATAGGACTCCTAGGCGATATTGGGCCGAAGCTATGAACACTGCATGCTACATTTCAAATCTCATTTTTCTGAGAGCCTTCTTGAAGAAAACTTCTTATGAGTTGCGTTTTGGTAGACAGCCCAAGGTGAGTTATTTTAGAGTCTTCGGTTGCCATTGTTTTATATTGAAGAAAGGCAACCTGGACAAATTCGAATCTCGTTCTTCTGACGGAGTATTTTTGGGTTATGGCACTCACACTCGCGCATATCGTGTACTTAACCTTGATACTAACCGATTCATGAAGACATCAGATGTCACCTTGGACGAGACTCTCGTTTGTCCTTCTTCTCGTTTTGAGTGTGCAGGTGATCATGAGGTTGGTGAGCCTCTTTTCGATGATGAGGACGAGGATGCTGAAGGCATAGATGACCCAGCATCACCTCCACCTACAGTGCCGCAAAGAGCGGCTTCTACGACGACTCACAGCCCCGACACCTCTTCCTCCTGGGGGCCATGGGATCCGCCACCTCGAGCGGTACCTTTTGTACCCAGGGAGGCACCAGCTGTTGTTGAGGGGGAGGCTACTTCAGCTCGGGAGGCGCCATGACACATCCAGTGCCAGCACCCGCCTCAGCAGATGATCGGCAGCATCGACGAACGGGTTACTCGGTCCAGGTCATAACACATCTCTCACTTCGCTCATTCTGCTTTTGTTGCTAATTTTGAGCCCTGAGATGTTGGACACGCTTTGACGGATCCGGATTGGGTCAATGCCATGCATGAGGAATTAGAAAATTTTGAGCGAAATCGTGTTTGGGTTCTAGTTCCACCTCCTCCTGAGTGTAAGCCTATTGGGACAAAATGGGTTTTCAAAAACAAGCAAGGAGAGGATGGCCACGTTGTTAGGAACAAGGCCAGGCTTGTAGCAAAGGGTTATAGTCAGAAGGAGGGGATAGACTATGAGGAGACGTTTGCTCCTGTAGCTCGTTTGGAGGCTATTAGGATACTCTTGGCTTTTGCTGCATCCAAAGGTTTCAAACTTTTTCAAATGGATGTCAAGAGTGCCTTCTTAAACGGCTACATAGAAGAAGAGGTTTATGTTGAGCAACCCCCCGGTTTCGAAAATCCCAAGTTTCCAAACCATGTTTTTAAACTCCACAAAGCTTTATATGGTTTGAAACAAGCCCCTAGAGCCTGGTACGATAGGTTGAAAACCTTTTTGCTTGCTAAGGGTTTTAAAATGGGATGTGTGGATAAAACGCTCTTTCTCCTCAAGCAAGGCAAAGACACTCTCTTGGTCCAGATTTACGTGGATGATATCATTTTCGGTGGTTCTTCTCACGCTTTGGTTGCCAAGTTTGCAGATACTATGAGCAGGGAGTTCGAGATGAGCATGATGGGTGAGCTGACGTTTTTCCTCGGGTTGCAAATCAAGCAATCCCGGGAAGGGACGTTCGTGCACCAGGGCAAGTACACCAAGGACTTGCTGAAGCGGTTCGATATGGGTGAGGCCAAGCCTCTTCCAACACCCATGTTGATGACAACTGCCCTGGATGCGGATGTGGATGGAGAAGCAGTGGACCAGAAGGAGTACCGAAGCATGATCGGGTCGCTCCTCTACCTGACGGCGACACGCCCGGACATCCAGTTCGCGGTGTGTCTGTGTGCGCGCTTTCAGGCGTCGCCGCACACCTCTCACCGTCAGGCGGTGAAGCGGATTTTCAGGTACCTTCGTTTCACACCTGAGTTTGGGATTTGGTATTCTGCTTCCTCCACCCTCTCCCTTTGCGGTTATTCGGATGCCGATTTTGCTGGTTGCCGTATTGAGCGCAAGTCCACTTCTGGGACTTGCCAGTTTATTGTTTCTTCTCTTGTTTTGTGGTCTTCTCGCAAGCAGTCTAGTGTCGCCCAGTCTACCACGGAGGCTGAGTATGTTGCTATGGCTAGCTGCTGTTCCCAGTTGCTCTGGATGATGGCCACTTTGCGTGATTTTGGTCTGAGTTTTTCTCGCGTGCCTTTGCTTTGTGACAGCACGAGTGCCATTAGCGTTGCTAAGAACCCTGTGCTTCACTCCAAGACCAAACACATTGATGTGCGCTTTCATTTCTTGTGAGATCACCAGAAGAAGGGTGATATCGACCTTCGCCATGTCGATACTCATCATCAACTGGCTGATATTTTCACCAAGCCTTTAGACGAATCAACCTTTAACCGGTTGAGGGGTGAGCTTGGTGTGTGTTTCCCCTTTTAGTTGGGGGAAACATTTTGGATCTTGTATAATAAACTGACTCTTTTTCGTTTGTCTTTCTTTTCTTTTGCATTTTAGCATACGCATTCACATTCCGAGCTTCATGTCTATAATCATTAGAATGTGACTATGCTCTATGTAGTATGCTCCGATGCTTATGTTAATACTTGTAGCTTATGTTCTTTCTGATCACTAGTACATGTTGTGAGCTGAGCTATTTTTTTAAAAAATGGTGAATTTGCTTAATAACTTAGAACCTGGAAATGTTCACCATTGAGATATGCAACTAGCATGTGTAGGATGTGTTGAGTTTACTCGTGCTTTTCATCTATGCTATGTTGCTATGTCTCTAGTTCTGAATCTTTCACTTGCTTGGTCTGTTCATATCATGTTTAAAATTTGAACCAAGCTTTAGTGAATTGAAAAGATCGAGATGGGATTGCTTGTCAACACATCACGGTATCGAGACAGTTTCTCATTGCACCTTGAGTTAAACTTGAGCCGTGTAGTGTATGACCGAAACCGTAGCTTTAAGCTTCTGATTGCTTCGGCATAGGCTTCGCTCGGTTGAAAAGTTAGGCAATGACAAGCTTTCAACCTCTCGCAATCACATGCTAATAATTGAACTTGTGAAATTTCACCGCTGCAACTCCGATCTGAATTTGAATTCACATGTGCATGTTACATGCTTAAGCATGATGATTGAACTTTACTAGGGGTAGTTCACCTTGTATACATGTTTAGCACTTGTTCAGACTCTTGCTCATACATTGCTAGTGCTATTTTGATGGTGAATACCTTTTGACTCAAAACTGCTCATTCCGGCTCATATGTTCATATTTCATATCTGGTGATCAGTTTGAGCCTTTGCTGAGCCTGTATGTTGTTGTTGAGTCATTGGAGTTGTACTGTTTAGAACATCTTTGCATTCTCCTGAATATATGCCTGAAGCTGCTAACTTGAAGTTTGACTCATATGCATGTTGGAAGGGGGAGAACCTCCCATGTTCGCACTCTTGTTGATGCCTTTTCTGATGGGGAGAGTCTTTTACTTGATTAGTGCATTCTCAACTAAGGGGGAGGATTTGCAAATCATTTTGTGCTTCCCGAGTGTTCATTTGAGGGAGAGTTCGCATGTCTCCTGGATGTTCAACTAAGGGGGACTTTTGCTGTTTCTTGCTGGCCGAAAGGCATTTGTATCGAGCTTTCTTTGCTAGTTGTGTTGAGCCTCTGTGCCTCTATCTTGAGGGACTAGCATTTTTGCTTCGATTTTCCAATTGGTGTTTGCTAGCGGTGTTGAGCCTGTTCTACCTCTTCTTGAGGGCTAGCTTTGCTTTGCTTGGTTGCGTCGAGCCGTTGCCCATGTCTATGGGGACCAAGTTCTTTCGCTCTTTCCACTTGACCTTCTTCGGCTTTGCTATGCTTTTGGGTCATCTGGTCGTGTTCTCTCTTCTCCTTCTTCCTTCTTCTCCTTCTACTATGATTTGTGTTGGTAGTTGACAATGCACTCACCAAGGGGGAGATTGCGGATACATGGGTGTATGCCGGGTCTCTGAGTGATGAGTGATTGTCAACTGGGATGATGCACATGTTCTTTGGCTTGTGTTGTGCAGGTGTTGAGCACGGATGCAGTGATCAAAGGCGAGGTGAAGGTCAAGTAGAAACGTGCCGTGCCGATGGACCGAGAGTGGCGAAGGGCGGACGTGAGGCTTGGACTGAGGGACCAAAGGCCCGAGGATCAGCTGTGGTGGCTGACAGCCTGTGACGACGACAAGTGAAGAAGTGCGGTCATGTGTTGTCTGAGTCGTGGACTCGGAGACATGTGTCGGTGGACGGGGTGCACGGGAGGTGCATCCCCTCTACGACGTCGGTTTGGTGGTAGAGCCAGGGAAAAACCATCGGATGGACGGTTTCCAGGTTTGGGCCTCAAAACCTGGGCGTGGACGGTTTCCGAGTTTGGCCACAAAACTCGGGCTGAGGGTTTCCGAGTTTGGCCACAAAACTCGGACTGAGGACGGTTTCCAGGTTTGGGCCTCAAAACCTGGGCGCTGAGGGTTTGCTGAGTTTGGCCTCAAAACTCAGATACTGGTCGCCGGTTTCCCGGTTTGGGCCTCAAAATCGGGGGTTGGCTGGAAAAGGCTGGTTTCCCGGTTTGGGCCACAAAACCGGGGGTGCAGAGCGAGGGCGGCACGTGGCAGCGATCCGGAGGTTGCGTCGAGGCAACGCTTCGAATTGTGCGGGCGTAGCTGTCGGATACACCTACCACCAAGTTGGTCCAGAATAACCTTAGGGTTTAGCTGGTTCGCTCTGTAATTAGAATAGAGAGGGGTAGAGTAGGAAATAGACTTAGGCTAGTAGTAGGATAAGTAGTCGGGAGACACCCTCCTCCCATTGATCTCAGTCATTTGCTCTTTCGCACTTAGGGTTTCCTGCTCTCCCATCCCTTGCTGTAGATAGCTGAGATCCGCAGAGAGACTTGCCTCTGTGTACTGTTGATTTGAGGAAGTGAGACCGTAATCTCACTATTGTAGCGTGTGGTAGCCACACGGTTGCAATTCGTGGTTGTGATTTGCGATTTGTTCGTGTTCTTCGCGGAATCTTTTTTCTCCATGTTTTTCCCATCGCTCGATATCTTTGCTCGGTTCATCTTTTGCAAATCCGTTTGAACCAAGTTGTCCTAGGTCGTGAGGCACTTCTTTCCACCGAAGGAATTCTCTTCTAACCTCATGGTCTAGGAGATCGAACGATTTTCGTGTTGGATCGGTTTTTGCTCCATTGCCCCGATTTCTTCCATTTCCACGATTTGGAGTTAGGTTCGAGCCATGATTCCCATGGGATAGCTCACTAACATCCTTGGAACTCCTCACACCAAGTCTAAGCCTTAGTGCTTTTGATTCGGAGGAGATCGAGTGGATTTCATGGAAGAACTGCACTGCGTCGGGGGCATCGGACGCTCGAGTTCGTAGCATCGGACGCTGACCCCTTTGGCATCGGAGGCTCCGTTGCCACGTGTCAGGATCTGACATTTTCTAAGGAGCATCGGACGCCACCACCGGACGCTCCGTTGTGCATCGGACGCTGAGAGTCTACTGTTCACAGCGTCCGATGGGTGTCCAGTAAGGGTTTGTTTTTGCACTTTTCGCATCCGACGCGTCCGTTGGTTGGGCATCGGACGCTGCCAGCGTCCGATGCTGCTGTGACTGCGCAGTCTCGTTCGCTGTTCATTCGTGCGATCTCGGATTTGGTTTCCGTCTTTTGCGTTGGCTTTCTAGAGTTGTGTAGTGTCCCGCTATGCTTCTAGGAAGCATCCACCCTACATCTAGGGTCGTGGACATTAGCAAGCTCTAGGGTTTGCTTCTGGGGTTGATTTCTGGGACAGTGGCTACTAGTTTCCGAAAGGAAAATTTGAAGCTCCCATTCACCCCCCCCCCTCTGGTCGCTTTCTGGTTGCTTCTCGGTCCTTCACACTGTTGAGAGGACAAGTCTCAGTTGTGATATTACAAGACAAAAGCCTATCATAGAGGCACTCGAGTAGCAGCTCTAATTTCAAGTCTCTTGTCAACCCAATAATTAAAGGGAAAACAAGAAAGGTTGACAGGAGAAGAGAGAGGATCCTAGGCAGCATACTCAAGGAACAATGCGCCTTCACTGATAAGTCGACACAAGAGAAGGAAGATCGATACCTCTAAAGATGATTCCACTGTGATCTTCCTCCTCTCAATCACACTGTGAGACAAACAAGAGAAGACAAGCCATTCATAAACAACAACCAGCTAGACAAGAGGAGCTTCCACAAGGTGGTTCAGCACAATCACTTTCCAGTGACAAAGTAACATTTCAAGGTAAGTAACCATCACTTTAAAAGCTTCTTCTTGATTCTAGTACGAACATAAATAAAGAACTAAACATGTTTAAGTTGCACCTCACTTGATCCAACCTAATCAACTCAACATATTCAGTCCTTTGATCCTTGTTCATAGCTTTACTCTCTTGAATCTCACTGTCTTAACTAAATGAGCTAAAATGTTGTGCATCTAACCTTTGGAAGATGATATATCTCAATTATGAAAAGATCAACACTTTATGCATAGATTATCCTTCCTTGGGTTAAGTAATTTGATTTGTTAAATATTTTAAGATGCTACTTTTATGCTCATCCTCTGATCCTATCAGTCATGTTAAGATTGAATAAACAACAAGTTTGTCTTGTGCAATGTGCCTAAGGTTAGAGAGGAATAAACAAAACTTTTGGTTCTGTTGGTGTTTTTCCACCAACAGAGCCCATGCACTTGATCTCTACCTTGTCTTTATGAGCAGGATACACTCTTGAGCAAAACATGGAAGAGTTTATGAACTCCCAAATTCTAGAGAGTGAAGGTCCTAGATCTACAAGAACATGCAACACTGAGCAAGATGCTGCCAGCTTCCATAATTAACGCTTCATTTCAAACGGCTGGCAAACGAAGAACAAGAGTGACACCATATCAAGAGGTATAAACAAGAAGGAATGATGGAAGACGTTGTAGTTAGAATTAGAGGTCATGAAGTCCCCACAGACTTCTTGATCCTCGACATGAGAAGACGATGATGTCCACCTCATCCCAGGAAGATCATTCCTCTACACTACAAGTGCAATCATCTACAAGAGGAAATCCATTTTCACTTTCCTGGAGAAAAGGCACGATGCAACTTCATCAACTACATACCCAATGAAGCACCCAAGAAGAACAGAAGTGAAAGACGTTGCTCTCAACGCCAAAGAAGACAAACTATCAAGAATAAAGAGGTCAATCATGACGAAGAAGCTATCGCCACTGTCCCAGAAAAGAAAGGAGAGAAACCTCAAGACAGTGAACCACAAGAAGTGAAGACTCAGACCAAGAAAGTATGGAAGAAAATGTCTGCACCTAAGAGGTACAATCAATGACAACTTTCCAAACATCTGACATACCTTGGGAGGTCTGAACCAAGGGAAGGTCCGGTTCGTCGGACCTAAATATCCGAACCTTCGCCAAAAGGTAAAAACCGGTAGCTATCCTCGTATTTATTTTCCTGCATTTTTCTGCATATTTAATCCATAATCATTTCTTACATCATCATATTTAATTCATGAACATTTTTATTTCTACATTGCATTAGAAAACAAAATAAAAATAATTTATTTATTGTATTTCATCGTGAACTATAAAGCCCCATGTGAATAAATCTTTGGTGTGTAAAAACCTACATGAATGTTCACCGTGGTGGCATAAAAAATAATAAAAATAAATATGCATACATTCATCTTGTTGCATTTTTCTCTTGCATCTTAAAAAAATTAAAATACAAAAATATTGAGAAAGTGATCTTACTGAAATTCTAGACAACTAAGGCTTGAGTGGCCCACCGCTAATGCTTAATCTGTTCCACAAGTTTTGTTGTCTATTTGAGTTTCACAGGATTTGAAAGGCCAAGAAAAGCTGATGAGCAAGTGAATGCTCCATCCACTGTTGGAGCATTGTCTCAACAAACATTAACATCAATCAAAGCTCTAATAGAGGAAGGACATATCCACTGTCAGTCTGCTATATCACAAGATCGAACGACTATGTCAACATTCAGCTTGGGGGAAGACATCCTCATGTATCCACGTAACTATCTTTACTCTCTTAAGTTTTTTATAAACAAATTCCAATTAAAAAAATGTGAGCACATGAAGGCTCACCCTTAAAAAGAAAAGAACAAAAATATGTGGGCACATGAAGACTCACCATTAATGAAAAAAAGAGAGAGACAAAAATATATGGGCAAATGAAGGCTCAACGCTATTAAGGGAACCAGCTTGGGGGAGGCGCACCCCCGTTATCTTCGCGATTCAGGTATGTCTTGCTACTACTATTAGCTTTTATATTATATCTTAAAGTGTGATTAAATAAATAAAATAGTGTATCTAGTTTGTTTTAAGAAGTTGATGATCAAAGAAGAACCCTCTCTCTCTAATCTTTTGCATGGAAATGATGAATAGTTGCTCTATCTAATTTCTTTCGAGTACCTAGCCTTCAAAGCATGAGTTCTCCTAATTAATAATGATGCCTTAAAATAAAATTAAATACATGGTTGACAAATACTTAATCTAAGGTCTAGGTAATTGGGATATGACATGTGATGATCTGAGCTGCTATTATCTTGTTCTAAACAACACTAAAGTTCCGAAGATTTCTAAATATGAATATGACTAATAATTGCATTGAGTTAAATTAAGCTTTGTGACCCTGTGAGATGTTATCTTGCCATTGAATTGAGATCAGTTACACATTTCATCCATCTTTCGCATAAATGCTCATAATTATCTATTGCTACCCTCTCAGAAGTTTGTTGGAAACATGTGGCTATAAAAAAAGAAAAAAAAAGAAGAAAGATCCGAAGAAATAAAAAGGGACAAGTGTCCGAAACCTCAAAAAGGTAGATCCCGAGGAAATAAAAAGGGACAAGTGTCTGGAACCTCGAAAAAATATATCAGAAAAAAATGGGCATGTGCCCGCTAGTAGAATTAGCCTGATAGCCATATGTCTCTGATAAACAGAAGAGAGTGAATATATTCAAAAGAGCATCCGATTCCATTTTTCCATACACATGCACTTCTTGATTCAATGGTTGGTTGACTTTCTCTTTGGATCCTTTGTTTAATTTGACAACATATGTATTAAAACTTTTAAAAATTAATTAAAACTCCGGGATATAGGTGAACTAAAAGAATTAGACACATAGTGCTTGATTTGATCATTCAATCTCTCAATTATTCAAGATCTAAGGTAAAAGTAATAAGCCCCATGAAGAATAACATGATATGTTTCGGAGAATTTTTGTTTAACAGCAGGTATACTTGTTGGAAATGAAGATATTGTAGCAACTTCTGATCCATTGTTGAGTTTGACTTTGCTAAGAGCATCTCCAAGTGTTTGCCATCCCACTTGCTATCTCAAAAATTTGGCAAAATATGCAACAAAACCATCTCCAACAAATTGCTATTTGGACTTGCCAAATCGAGTGGGTTGCCAAAAAAAATTTCCGCACGCCCAGATTTGCGCCGCGCGGATCGATTTGCCATCGAGTGTGTCGCGCACCTCCGCGCTATTGCCGCGCTATTGGTGAATCAATGATGAGCTTGTGTACTGATCGGCCTTGCCTGTACGTGAATCAATGATGAGCCTGTACTCCAGATCATCTTTGATGCACATCATTGGTCAGCGATGAACAAACAAGCGCCGGCCTTGCCTGTACTCGAGAGCCGGCACTGTTGAAATCAAGCGATGAACAGGGCCGCCAGCAGGAAGACACGCGACGGGAGAAGAAGGATCGACGATGGAAAAAAAAGGGCGCGACTGTTGGATCGGTTGTTGGACAGGTACTAGGTGGGCCTCGTTCTTTGGGTTTGGCAAGTGCAATTTGGCAAACTATTGGAGATGGCAAAAAAAATCACTTCCTATTCATTTTGAGGAGTGGCCAAAAACCAAGATTTGGCAACCTAGGGATGGCAAACACTTGGAGATGCTCTAAGGGACTAGCAAAGGGTAAGCTTGGGGGAACTTGTTGACGGTCCTTAATGTTAATATTATACCATCAACTATTGGATGAAATGACACTAAATGAATCACAAAGCATAGTTGTAGGGTTTGAAACTAACAAGTTCCACGAGTTTTGGTGCTCTCACTTGTTTTATAGGACATCTATGTTTTTACCATATAAAAGTATCTCAAGTGATGAAATGGAGCACACCATTGTGAAGACCTCATCGAGATGATCGAAACAGACATATGATTTGCTATATTTGGAGTCCTGGAGCGAGAGTCCTCGATGGATACGACTTGGAAGATTCTAGAACATTCCAGAACATTCCAGAAGACACGAGAAGGTGACACATGGAAGGGGGCCCACCTGTCATAGAGATAGACCGGCCGGTCTCCGATCCCCCCTGGACCGACCGGTCTGGTATAGGGCCCAAGTTCGCTCCCCTTCGCGTGGCGCACTCCAACCGACCTCTCCAACGCGTTTTGGCCCATTAAGGCCCATGTGCATATGGCGAAGGATTTGGTACCACATCGCTTGCCCAAGGTGGAGGGAGAACAGTAGCCCCTATATAATAAACCCCAGGCCCCAGGGAAGTCTCAAGTCTCTCTTCAGAAAAGTCGACGCCTCATTCAGAAACCCTAGAAGAAGACTTCAAGAGCCAGCTATCAAGTGGAAGACTAGTTACTCCTCTAATTTAGGTTTAGAACCTAGTCTTATACTAGAACTAGAAGAGAGAGAGAGAGAGAGAGAGAGAGAGAGAGAGAGAGAGAGAGAGAGGAAGAGATCAAGAAGGAGCTCCGGCCTGCCAGATCAACTTCTTCATCTTGTACCTACGTATTCAAGTTCATCTTCAACTTGCTTCAGCGATTGCTTCGGTAATCAACGTCTATATTTAAGTTTGAGTCATTGTTTTTATTATTCTTAAGGTTTATGACTCTCTTTTGAGTACTTTAATTCTAGTCATTCTAGAGTTAGAGTAGTTGGATAGTGTAAGCGTGGTGCTTAGACTTGATAGCTCATAAATGCCTCCTACAACGCCGGTAGTAGTGGTTGTTCGCAAGGGTGACTCTTATAGCCTTGTTGATTCTTCTATAGTCCACTTACCCGTGTGTAGGCTCGGTAGGATTATACATTTGCATAAAAGACTCATACTCTGTTTGTGACCTTTTATGGCAACTTCCCCACTAAGAATAATATAAACATATCACTCTTGAATTGGAATTAGACAACCTTAGTGATCCCCTCTATACTTCTAGATTCTCCATCCTTGTTAGCTACTCAGGGGATAGACTTTAAGACTTAACACTATCCATTCCTTTGGGTTCGATATTAAAACTGGGTTACTCCGGTGAAGTGCTACATCGGTATATTTTATCTGTGCGCTTACGGATAAAGTAGAGTGTGCATTAATTTATACCAACAGCCATGCAACGTGAGAGAGCCGTCGAAGAAGAGGGTCCAATGCTCTAGCGCTTCCAGCGGTACTGGAGTTTGGAGGTCGGTCCATTCAGTGACGAAGTCGGCGAGTGCTTGAGACTTGATGGTCTGGCGACCCTGGAAGGCGATGTCGTAGGAGCCGAGCTCGATGGCCCACTTGATGATGCGTCCTGTAGCGTCCTTGTTGCGGAGGATGTCCCCGAGGGGGAATTCTGTGACGACGATGACCCTCTCGGAGCTTTGGAAGTAGTGGCATAGCTTGTATGCGGTAATAAGTACCGCGTAGAGGAGCTTCTGTACCTGGGGGTACCGGGTTTTGGAGTCGTTCAATACCTCGCTGACGAAGTAGCAGGGTCACTGGACGGGGTAGGAGTGGCTGGCTTCCTCGCGTTCGACGACGATAACGGAGCTGACGACCCGATTTGTGGCGGCGATGTAGAGCAGCAAGGGCTCCTTCTCCTTAGGTGCGGCAAGCACAGGAGGCTGGGTGAGGTACTTCTTCAAGTCGTAGAAAGCGCGATTGGCGTCGGCGTCCCAAACAAACTTTTCGCCAGCCTTAAGGAGCTTGAAGATGGGTAGCCCCTTTTCGCCGAGCCTGGCGATGAAGCGGCTGAGGGATGCCATGCACCCAGTGAGCTTCTGGATGTCCTTCACATTGGAGGGAGCTCGCATGCGGAGGACGACCGAAGTCTTGTCGGGGTTTGCGCGAATGTCGTCGCGGCTGACGATGTTGCCGAGGAGGTTTCCAGATGACACGCCGAAGATGCACTTGTTAGGGTTAAGCTTCCACTTGAACCTGTTGAGGGCCTTAAAGGTTGCCTCGAGGTCGGAGACGAGCGTATTGGCGATGCGAGTCTTAACGACGACGTCATCCACGTATGCTTCGACCTTCTCTGGGATGAGGTCCTTCAAGCAATCCTGGATCGCACGCTGGTACGTAGCTCCGGCATTCTTTAGCCCGAACAAAATGGTTGTGTAGCAGTAAGCGCCGAAAGGGTGTGATGAACGCCGTCTTGATTTGGTCCTCCACCTTCAAGGCAATTTGATGGTAACTAGAATAGCAATCGAGAATGGAGAGAAGTTCGCACCCGGCGGTGGAGTCGATGACCTCATCGATGCAAGGGAGGAGGAAAGGGTCCTTAGGGCAATGCTTATTGAGGTCGGTGTAGTCAACGCACATACGCCATTCTTTATTCTTTTTGAGTACAAGGACCGGATTGGCCAACCAATCAGGGTGGTACACCTCTTTGATGAA
The DNA here is from genome assembly GCA_009763385.1 of Coix lacryma-jobi var. lacryma-jobi. NCBI lineage: Eukaryota > Viridiplantae > Streptophyta > Magnoliopsida > Poales > Poaceae > Coix > Coix lacryma-jobi. Next base: position 20,001,464 of record CM019824.1, read on the forward strand.
ACCGGCAGCTAGGAGTCGGGTGAGCTCTACCCTAATTGCCTCCTTCCTGTCGGGCACGAAGCGACGAAGCTTTTGACCAACCGGCTTGGCGGTTGCAGAGACATTCAAGGAGTGATCGACGAACTTCCATGGAACTCCGGGCATGTCCACTGGTTTCCAGGCGAACACATCAACGTTGCTCCGTAGGAAGCTGACGAGGGCGTCTTCCTATTTGGGGTCGAGGTTGGTTCCGATGACGGCAGTCTTGTCCGGAGCTCCGTCCACCAAGGCTACCTGCTTGGTGTCTTTCGATTTCTTTCTAGAGCGCTGGTCGGAGGTCTCCGGGATCTCGAGATCGTCGGGGCGGAGCTTGGTGGTGTTGGCGATGCAGTCTTGAACGCCCTGGATCTGTTGGCATGCTTCGGCGGAGTTGATTGTCTCCTGCCCGCACTCGTACGCCACCTGGAGATTTGCCCGGAGGCTGAGGACGCCTTTCTTCGTCGGGATCTTGAGGACGAGGTAGGCATAATGTGGAACAGCCATGAGCTTGGAGAGCGCCGGGTGACCGAGGATGGCGTGGTAGGCGGTGTCAAAGTCGGTGACGATGAAGGTGATGTACTCCTCGCGGAAGTGGTCGGGCGTGCCGAACTGCACTGGGACGGTGATCTGCCAGACGGGCATGGAGGGTTTCCCTGGCACAATGCCCCAGAAAGGGAAATTCGTCAGGAACAAATCCCGCTTGGAGTATGAAAGACCAAGAATGCAAAAGCAAGGCGACCAGAGGGGCGGTGAATGGGAACCTAAAATTTCTCTCGAAACTTTGGCCTTTGTCCCGAAAATCGACCCCCAAAAACTTTGATCGAAACATGATGCCCACGACCCTTGGAAGAGGGTGGATGATCCCTAGGATCACAGCGAGGCACCACAAGACAAGAGCAAGCCAAACGCCAAAAGCTCCAGCTCAAGTTTGACCCCTAAAAACTGACTCCTGAATGTAGATGGAAGGTTACGTGGAGAAATCTCCAAATACCTATGCTAACAAGTAGCAAAGATACCTAGAGAGGTTCCTTGGTTAACTCAAGGGCCAAACGAGAAGTCCAAAACCAAGCGGAAAGTCGGGAGAGCAAATGCACTGAAAAAGACAAGTCTGTGAGTTCCCGGACTGTCCGCGGGTACGGTCTCGGACTGTTCGGCCCTACCGCGGACTGCCCGCGAACCTGTGGCGGACAGTCCGGCGGCAAAATAGACAAAACAGCACTGCTGCTAAACACCCCCTGTGTGATCCCGTACTGTCCGCGGAACACAACGGTGGACTGTCCGCCGGTCAAAAATCAGCACAGTTCACCAAGACTCGCAGCACTGTCTTGACTCACCCCCGATGCGCGGACTGTCCGCGGTGTGAGTGGCGGACTGGCCGCGACCACCCAGTGAGGGCGATTTCGGTCACCCTTCACCCAAATCTTCCCAAAACCAATCCAAATCAAAATCCCTTGATCCCAATCTTGGAGAAGATGATCACGAGGTAGTTGGAAGACTATCCCCAAGAAATCATCCGCTCAAATCAACTCAATCAACGGGAAATCGAAGGGGAAGGTGTATGAACCGAAAAACCACCACAAAAATTGAATCAATCCGATCTACTTGTTCGTGAGGAGTTAGATGAATTCATTAGGTGGAAATGATCTCCTCACATCAAAGAACAAGTTTGTTCAAGTGGATTTGAAAAAGCCGTAGGGTATAGGGAGATCAAGAGACGGGAAAATCATGGAGAAACGAAGAACGCGAAGAACAAATTCAAAACACGAATCAAACCATGAATTTGCAATCGTGTGGCTACCACACGCTACAATAGTGAGATTACGTTCTCACTTCCTCAAAATCTCATGAACACAGAGGTATGGTTCTCTGCGGATCTCAGTAGCTACAGCAGGGATGTGGGAGAGCAGGAAACCCTAGAATGAAAATAGCAAATGACTGAGATATGGTTTGTGAGGTGGGTGTCTCCCCCTACTTATCCTAATCCTAATTCCCACTCTACCCCTACTAATTACAGAGTGAACCAGCTAAACCCTAAGGTTATTCTAGACCAACTCGAAGTAGATGCTGATCCGACGGCCACGCCCGCACAACTAGTAGCTTCGCCTCGACGCGACCTCACCGATTGCCGCCACGTGCCACCACCACTCTAGTCGTCCTTTTCACGGACCTCGCCCCTGGTTTTGAGGCCGAAACTGGGAAATCTGTCTTCATGACCAACCCCCAGTTTTGAGGCCGAAACCGGGAAACCCGACGTCCATCGCCTGAGTTTTGTGGCCCAAACTCAGAAACCTACCAGCGCCCAGGTTTTGAGGCCCAAACCTGGAAACCGTCCTCAGCCCGAGTTTTGTGGCCCAAACTCGAAAATCGGCCGCACCTAGGTTTTGTGGCCCAAACCTGGAAATCGTCCACCCAATAGTTTTTCTGTGGCTCTACCATCAATCCGACGCTGTAGAGGGGATGCACCGCCCGTCCCAGGCTCTACCATCAATCCGACGTCCCAGGCTGTCAGCCACCATAGCTGATCCTCAGGCCACCGGTCCCTCAGTCCAAGCCTCATGTCCGCCCTTCACCGCTCTCGGTCCATCGACACGGCACGTCTCTACTTGACCTTCACCTTGCCTTCGATCACTGTCTCCGTGCTCGACACCTGCACAACACAAGCCAAAGAACATGCGCATCAAACCAGTTGACAATCACTCATCACTCAAGATCTGGCATACACCCATGTATCCGCAATCTCCCCCTTGATGAGTGCATTGTCAACTACCCACACAAATCATACGAAGGTAGAAGAAGAAAGAAGAAGGAAGAGAGAGAACTCGACCAAATGACCCAAAAGCATAGCAAAGCCGAAAGAAGGTCAAGTGGAGTGAGCAAGACAACTTGGTCCCCAAAGACATGGGCAACGGCTCGACGCAACCAAGCAAAGCAAAGCTAGCCCTCAAGAAAAGGTAGAACAGGCTCAACACCGCTAGCAGGAAAGCTTGATACCAATTGAAATACCAATTGAAAATCAAGCAAAATAGAGCTAGCCCTCAAGAAGAGGCAGAACGGGCTCAACACCGCCAGCGAGATACCAACTGAAAGGCAAAAGAGCTCGACACCAATTTAGAAACTAGAGAGAAAGCTCGATACCAATTGGAAAACGTATTCACAGAGCAAAACTGCTAGTCCGTCAAGATAGAGGCACAGAGGCTCAACACAACTAGCAGAAAAGCTCCGAACCAATAGAGCATAAAAAGCTGAGCCTATTGAAAAATGCTCCAAAGTTACGCACGAGCAAACTCCCCCTCCAATAATGCACACAACTAAGATGCACACAACTAAGATATGATTTGACAGAATTTCTCCCCTTTAGTTGATAATGCACTATCAAGTAGACTTCTCCTTTCCAAATGCATGAGTCAAAAATGCAAGTTAGTAGCTTTAGTAATATACTCGATAGAATGAAATGATGCTCTAGAGAGTGCAGATTCGATGGCTCAACAATAAGCATTCATGCCAGCAAAAGCTCAAACTGATCACCAAATATGAAATATGAACATATGAGCAAAGTGAGCAGTTTTAGCCATTCAGAAAAGGATGTTCACCATAAAACTAGCACCAAAACATGTATAGACAGGAAGTCAAACAAGTGCTAAACATGTATATAAGGTGAACTACCCCTAGCAAAGTTCAATCATCATGCTTATAGAATGAATCATAGACTTGTGTTTTCAAATTTTATCAGAGTTGCAGCGGTGAAAAATACACAAGTTCAAATATTAGCATCTGATTGCGAGAGGTTGAAAACTTGTCATTGCCTAACTTTTCAACCGAGCTAAGCCTATGCATATGCAATCAGAAGCTTAAAGCAACGGTTTCGGTCATACACTACACGACTCAAGTTTAACTCAATGTGCAATGAGAAACAGTCTCGATACCGTGATGTGCTGACAAGCAATCCCATCTTGATCTTTTTAATTCACATAAAAACTTGGTTCAATTTTATAACAGAATATGAACATACCAAGCAAGTGAATGACTCACAACAAGAGACATAGCAACCTAGCATATATGAAAAGCACAAGTGATTTCAACACATTCTACACATGCTAGTTGCCCATCTCAATGGTGAACAAGTTTCAAATTTTATATTCATTAAGCATATTCACCATGTATAAAATAGCTCAGCTCACAACATGTATCAGTGATCAAAAGGAGCCTAAGCTACAAGCATCATCATATAGCATTGGAGTAAACACTAAACAGAGCATAGATTCATTCTGAGAAATATAGTCATGAACCTCAGAAATGCATGATGAAATGTAAAGACTATCCTATCAAAACCAAAAACAAAACAAAAGAAAAAGAGTCAGTCTATGATACAATAGACAAAATGTTTCCCCCATCTAAAAGGGAAAACACACACCAAGCTCACCTCTCAACCTATTAAAGGTTGATTGGTCCAAAGGCTTGGTAAAGATATCTGCCAACTGATGATGAGTATCGACATGGCGAAGGTCGATATCACCCTTCTCAAAATGGTCTCGTAGAAAATGAAAGCGCACATCAATGTGTTTGGTCTTAGAATGCAGCACGGGGTTCTTAGCAACGCTAATAGCACTCATGTTGTCACAAAGCAAAGGAACTCGAGAAAAGCTCAAACCAAAATCACGCAAAGTGGCCATCATCCAAAGCAACTGAGAACAGCAGCTAGCCGCAGCAACATACTCAGCCTCTGTGGTAGACTGGGCGACACTAGACTACTTGCGAGAAGACTAAGGTACAAGAGAAGAACCTAAAAACTGACAAGTCCCAGAAGTGGACTTGCGCTCAAGTCGGCAACCAGCAAAATCGGCATCAGAATAACAGCAAAGAGAGAGGGTGGAGGAAGCTGAATACCAAATCCCGAACTCAGGTGTGAAATGAAGGTACCTCATAATGCGCTTGACCGCCTGACGGTGAGATGTGCGCGGCGATGCCTGAAAGCGCACGCAAAGACACACCGCGAACTGGATGTCTGGGCATGTCGCCGTCAGGTACAGCAGCGACCCGATCATACTCCGGTACTCCTTCTGGTCCATAGCTTCTCCATCCTTGTCCGCATCCAGGGCCATCGTGGACGACATGGGTGTTGGAAGAGGCTTGGCCTCACCCATATCGAACTTCTTCCATATGTCCCTGGTGTACTTGCCCTGGTGCACAAACGTCCCCTCTCGGGATTGCTTAATTTGCAACCCGAGAATCAAAGTCAACTTGCCCATCATGCTCATCTCAAACTCCTTGCTCATAAATCTGCAAACTTGGCAACCAAAGCATGAGAAGAACCACCGAAAATGATATCATCCATGTAAATCTGGACCAAGAGAGTGTCACTGCCTTGCTTGATGTGGATACATGGGTGTATGCCGGGTCTCGGTGTGATGAGTGATTGTCAACGGGTTTGATCGCAGGTTCTTTGGCTTGTGTTGTGCAGGTGTCGAGCACAGAGACAGTGATTGAGGGCAAGGTGAAGGTCAAGTAGAGACGTGTCGTGCCGATGGACCGGGAGTGGCAAAGGGCGGACGTGAGGCTTGGACTGAGGGACCGGAGTGCCTGAGGATCAGCTGTGGTGGCTGGCAGCCTGGGACAGCGACGAGCGAAGACTTGCGGGCATGGTGTTGCTCGGGTCGAGGACCTGGGGACACGTGTCGGTGGACAGGGTGCACGGGCGGTGCATCCCCTCTACAGCTCCGGTTTGGTGGTTGAGCCACAGAAAAACCACCGGGTGGACGGTTTCCGAGTTTGGGCCTCAAAACTCAGGTGCTCTGTTTCCAGGTTGAGCCACAAAACCTGGGCGTGCTGAGGGTTTCCGAGTTCGGCCACAAAACTTGGGCTGAGGACGGTTTCCGAGTTTGGGCCTCAAAACTCGGGCGCAACGGGTTTCTGAGTTTGGGCCACAAAACTCAGGCGATGGACTTGGAGGCGGGTTTCCCGGTTTGGGCCTCAAAACCGGGGGATGGCTGGAAAAGGCTGGTTTCCCGGTTTCGGCCACAAAACTTGTAACACTCTGGTGTTAAGCAAGACTAAAACTTGACATGTCATCATATGCACTGGCATTTTATCTGAGTTAATAACCTGATTATGCATTCACTTAAAACAAGTTTAATTTTCATGCTTGTGCTTAGTGATAAGGAGTGTTTAAGTTTGCAATCCTAGTTTATGCTTTCTTGTTAAGAATAATGCTTTTATGCTTTATAAGGGTATTATGGTAATCTTATGTATAGTAGTTGAATTTTATACCCAACCCTGGTATTATGTCTCAAAGGTGTAGTGGGAACATGTTTCAAGCTACCTTTGAGGTGTAATTCCAGATTGGAATGAAATTCAAATAAATAGTTTAAATAATTCAAAAACCCTATTTTATCCTTTTTTTTCTATAAATCAAAATTTTGAAAGAATTTGGGTATGCTTTAAAAAGCAAAGTTGCTCTATTTCTGTTTAGGAACAACTTTGGTGTTTAAAGTTTTTCAAGTGTTCTTGTGAAATCAAAAGTAATTGTAAAAGTCCTCTTTTGCCCTTTTTGTCCTCTTTTGTATTTCAAATCCTAATTCAAAATCTGAGCATATTTTGGGTATCTTGCAAAAATGAAAGATGTTCAGTATTGAATTCTGAGCATTTGATATTTTGGCATATTTTCAACTTTTATTCAAAAATCAAATGTAATTTTAGTTTTTTCTGTAAGGGTAGAAAAGGAGGTGGGGAATATGGGGGGGATAAGCTTACCTCCCTGTTCACGGCGGTGGCCGCCGCGATCTTTTGCCGGCGACGCCAGCGCGATGGCCGCAGTTCTCTCCTGAACCAACGTGCGACCGAGTTCGTGGCAAAGTTACCCAGCCGCTGGCACTTACCCTCGCGTCGTGGCGCCTTCTTCCGCGCTCGCCGTTGACATCTTGACACGCAGCCCCGACGAGTACCTTCCTGGCTCGAGCTGCAATTTCACTGTTCCTGCTTGATCTCATCCCGATTGACCACGGGTATAAATACCCCACGACCTTGCGCATCTCCAGAACCCTTTCACTCAAACTCTACTCACTCAGAGAGCAAGCAATCGCTGTTCTTCCTTCCGCCATTGAAAAAGCTCCGCCGAGCTCAATCTTGCCGTGGTCCGATCCACTGGGCACTCCTCTACTCCCTCTTTCTCGTGTTTGTGTTTCGTCTTGATCCCAAAGAGCTCATAGGCTCGATGATTCCTTGTCTGGTACTCAGGTTTTACCGGAACAGCATCGTCTTCGCCGGAGTTCACCGCCGAAGGCCACTGCTCCGTGGACGCCTACTCTCCGAGCAACCTCCGCTCGAACCGGCTTCTCCATCAGCACCAGGGTGAGCTTCTAGACCTTCCTAGCCTCTCCGTTTGCTTGCTACCGGTCTAGGATCGCCGGAACAGGGCTAGCCGAGATCCGATCCGCCGCCATGCGTGGCCAGGCTCAACCCGAGTGGTAGAGTGTAGGGTTGAGAGCTCTATCGACTGCGGCTGTCTTGCCGGTGTTGATGCTCGCGTCAGCTGAGTCTCTTCTGGCCAGAGTTGGCCGGCGTAAGGCCCGTCGGCGCTCGGTTCGCCGTCGTGCACACCGGCCATGGTCGGGGACCTTGTGTTTGTAAAGATGAGAAGTTCCAGGGTGTTGGTTGCAAAGTCGCAGACTCAGGTGAATAGCGCCATGGACTGCGGGTTGTTTTAGGGTAAGTCGAAGGGTTTTTTCTGCAAAGCTGTCAGGCACACCGCTTCGCTCGAGCCAAGCCTCGGGCGAACGCGTTCACCGTCTCGCCCGAGCCTCGAGCTAAGCCTCCAGCGGACGCATGCGCAGCGTATCGCCCGAGCTAGGCCTCGGACGGACGAGCGTTTTTCCGTCTCGCCCAAACCCTGAGTCAGGCCTCGGGTAGACGTTTGTCTCGTTGTCTCGCTGGAGCCAGGCCTCGAGCGGACCCTCGGGCGCTGTCTCACTCGCGCCGAGCCTCGAGCGAACGCACCCGCACTCACCGTCGTGCGCTCGCGCCACGCTGGGCTGAGTTGGCTTGGGCCGAAAGCCCAGTTTGGGTTCGTTTAAGTTTTTCTTTTTCTGGCTTTATGCACAGTAATCAGTTTTGTTGTTTTTGCTATAATTAATATATAACTCTGTTAATTATGAAATTTGACATGATAGATGATAGCATATCTGTGCTAATATAAAAATTATAAAATTTGTGTTTTGAATACTTTTGATATGACAATTAAATCTGTGCTTTAATTAATAAATGTACCGTTGTTGATTTATGTAATTTTCTGTGTTTCTCCAAAAATCATAAAATTTGACATGGGAGTTTATATCTTTGATATACACCTTCAGGTTTAATTTCATCTCTGTTTGACAAAGTATGCTTGGTGTATAAATAAAAGGCTAATTAAAATAATTAATAAAATAAATAGAAATAATTAATCTCTGTAGGTTTGTGTGACTTTTGGAATTGTTTGACAACCAATGGGAAACTAGCAAGATTTGCTCCCTGGTTATGGGTTTCCTTTATACAAATACCTTTTTGTTACTTGTAAGTTGCTTTATCAGAACATAATAAAACTTGTTTAATGTTTATAATAACTAAAGTGGGTTTGTTGGTTTGCAACTTTACCGTGAGGGAAAGTTGTACTCTGTAAAGGGTATAGTTAAGAAAATTTCCATCTTTATCATGATCACATCATAAGCATCTCATTATTCATGCATATGCACTTTTACGTGTAGATCCCGCTTCGGAAGGCCCTAACTCTCAGTGGATTTCTCCTGAGGGTGCAGACCTTTCTTGTTTTTCAGAATCTTCGGACTTCACCGATCCTCAAGGCAAGCCCCGGTGCTTTTGACCTTTATTTGTTTTTATAAAGGTTTTATTAAAATGTTGCTGAGATAAACTACTGCATTAGGTTATAGGAGTTGTGTGATGACCTACTCCTTGCACTGTTTACCTCCACCTGAAGATCCACCTGCCTTGTTTAAAAACTATTTGCAAAATGCTTAGTGATGCTATGCAATAGATTTGCAAAAATGCCAATTTCAAAAGTGTGATCACTTAAAGAATATTTATGGGAATTTGGTTTTACTCCCGACTGTTGGCTAAGTATCTGATCCGTACCTAGTCAACGGCAAGGAGAGGTTGTCCCAGCGTACGGTGCCGTCATGTTGTAGTCCGGGACTCAACAGTTGACACCGACCGGGACCGGGTTGAAAAACTGACAGGACTGTTACGCTTGGGTGAGATATAACCAAGGTATAGTTTCTGGCGGAAAAATTAGGGACCATCCGTATGGGAGCCTGCTGGTCAAGACTTGCAACTATTCACGTACTACGGAAAGCTCTGGCTCCGAGGAATCCTTTATTGGGACCGACAACCGCGCACTGGGAGTGGAGAGATGGCGGAAGTAGCCTGTACCCACGTGGTCGTCGTACCTGGATAAGAGTGGTGTACTGTACTTCTGGGTGGCGTAGGACCGGGCCCAATCTTGGAGGAATCGTGGTAGACGGGTTGGCCTATGCAAGCTTGGGTGCTACATATGCCGTGTGAATAGGGATCCTCAGCTGAGTATTCTTTATCCGGATTAACGTTGCTCCTCGGTTATGGAGACTTGGTCTTCGACTGTCAACGGAGAGTGGTTCTCAACTAGGGATGTTTTTGAAAGATAAAATGAATATTGAACAATGAAGAATTGAGAAATACAGAAATCTTTCCAAAATAAAACAAGGTTTACAAAATGCTTTTTGTGCAAAATACTTGATTTTGCTTAAGCCTTACCTTGACTTCCTAAGCCTCTCATTCCTGAGTCTTCTCCTCTTTTCTAGTCGGTTAAGTCTTGTTGAGTACTTTTGTACTCAGGGTTTGTTAACCCTTGTTGCAGGTGAGTACATGGATCCACCTTTTGATGGACAATGCTACTTCACTCTAGTAGAAGAAAGTGATAACGATTCTGATGTGTGACCTTGGGCAAGTAACCTCTTTTGAATGAGTTTTGTAATATAAAGTTCCGAACAAGTTATGTAATAAGTATTTTGGTGATGTAAACTTTAAACCTAAGTTTTAATCTATGTATATTAATCTTTCCGCTTTTACTCTGATTTATCTTATCTATAAAACTGTTGTAATACTGTGATGCTTGATGAGGGATTATCCTGGAAACAATGTAACGTGGATGATTCGGGTTTCCCGAGGACACCCGACAGACCTCTTGAATCATTTGGAACTCGTGCACGCTGATCAAAGGTCCTTAGGACAATGATGGGTGCATGTGGGCCACTTAATTTAGGAGGTTCTGCCACAGCTGGTATCAGAGCAGGATTCCCTTAGAAAGTATAACAGTATTCATTTTTGAAAACTTCAAAGGTTTTGAGTCAAACTAAATTTCGAATTAGTTTGAGTCCAAATTGCTTCTAAGACTTGTCTTATTCTTCTGACTTGCCTTAATTCATTCTTCAGACTTATCCTTCTATCTAAATGGATATGTTTTCATTATAATTATGATGATACTTATATCTAAGGAACAATGCTTATTATGTTATTGCCCTAAATTGTGAAAAGGAAGTTTATTCACTTTTATTAAAAGTGACTATTTTAAAGTTAATTATTTGTTTGATGTATGCTTTGTTCGTAAGTTCGATTCATGCATCATGATTGATAACCTATAATTAACTTTCCCTCTTAAAAGGTTATATCTAAATAGAGTTGATATATCTATCTAATTATAAAACTCTATCTCTTAATCCTAGAACATATATAGTTCTAATGTTCAAAATGAATATATTTTAGCAGATGGTGCGTACCAAGCAGACTGCACGCAAATGTACCGGACCTCGAGGTGTTCCTTGGCACGTTCTTGCCCCAAGAGGTGATGACCCTGCTGAGAGTGAGGGAAGTAACCAGCCCCTGGTCACTTACGAAGAAGGTGAAGGTAGTAACACTGCCACTTCACAGCTGCAGGCGGAAGTAGACCGCCTGTATATGGAGTTGGCAAGGGCAAATGGAGAAAGGATGAGGGGCACCAGAGATAGGGAAGAGTTGCGTGAGCAGCTACAATACCACCACAAGCAGCACCAAGAGTATGAATGCAAGTGGAGGCAGGCCGTTGAGCAGAGAAACCGGGCACGAACCCGGGTAGATATAATGAGAGATAATCAAAACATCCTGGCAAACCATCATGCTGACCTGCATAGGCATATAGAAGAGCTGACCGCACAGTTGCAGCCAGAACCTGCCACACCACCACATCCTGAAAATGCATCTGAGGAAGAAGAAGAAGAAGATGAGGAGTTAGAGCCGGTGGAAGATGAAGTCACATCTGAGGAAGAGTCATAGATTTAGAGGTTGAATAAGCATAAGGTGTATCACAGTGTATCTCTCTGACTTTGTAAACTAGTTAGTCAAACAACCCCTATATAGTCAGATGGGTAAGAAAGTGGTCTCGATAGTCTTGCTCAAGAGCAGACTTGTATGAAAAATAAGCTGACCTTGATGTGTACAATGTATATGTATGAATGTTTGGTTTGTTTTGAACAGATGCCTGTTAACACTCGCGGTGCTAGTTCTTCTCATGGTGGGGATGACATCCCAAATGCACCACCCGTTCCACCTTCTTTGGCCGATGCGATTGCAACATTAGTCAATGCAACAACCTTGTTGGCGCAGAATCAGAATGCCGGACAACGGGGCCGTGGCCGTTATAATAGGGAGGAAACAACATATATGGACTTCACGGATACTCGTCCTCCCGTTTTCACAAAAGCAGATGAACCTCTGGAGGCGGATGACTGGCTCCGCACTATGGAGCAGAAATTCAGTCTTATCAATTGTACCGAGATTCAGAAGCCAGCGTTTGCAGCGCAACAGCTTCGTGGCGCTGCAGGAGTTTGGTGGGCAAACCTAACAGCGGTTCAACCGGCTGGCCACCAAATTACCTGGGCTGAGTTCAGGGCAGCCTTCAGGGCTCACTATATACCCGAGGGAGTTATGCAAATGAAACTTTAAGAGTTCTTAGCTCTCCGTCAGGGAGATGAACCTGTAATGCAGTACATTGGAAAATTCAATCATCTGTCCCAATATGCTTTTGATCAAGTCAATACGGAGGAGAAAAAGAAGGGATGTTTCATGAGGGGATTGAATACAAAACTTCAATCAATGATGACTACTTGTGGTAATATCAGCTATAATGAAGCAGTGAATATTGCTATAGCAAGCGAGGAAAAGAACCGCAAACATAAGGAGGCCAAGAAGAAGAGGGGACTTGTGTCAAGACCTGGATCATCTGGCGGCAACAAGAAGCGTCAGAAGTTTGTATATCATCCGGTCCAACAGTTCCGCCCATCTTATCGCCCATCTTATCGTCCGCCTCAGCAGCAGCAGTATCCTCAGAGGATGTTTGCAAGGCCTGCTATGCCTTTCTATACTCAACGTCAGCTGAATGTTCCTGCCATTCGTCCACCAGTGCTACAAGCTACCAATGGTCCATGTTATAATTGCGGAAAGGCGGGGCATTTTGCTCGTGAATGTCCTTATCCAAGGCAGAATGTTCCCAATGCTAATGCACCAAGGCCAGCAGGAAATCAGCAAGCAAATCAGAATCGGGGAAATGCACAGAATAATTAAAAGGGTAAAGGTGCTCCGAAAACGGGAAAGGTTTTCCACACTCAAATAGAAGCTATTCCTGAAGGAGAACCTGTTATGCTTGGTATGTTCCCTGTTGCTCAACACCCAGCTATTACACTTTTTGATTCTGGTGCATCGCATACTTTTATGAATAGAACATTTGCAGAAAAGCATGATATACTTATTGATGAAACCCAAGATAACTTCTTGATACAGTCACCTGGGGGTCGACTAAGTACTAAGGAAATGGTACGTCAGGTACCTATAGATCTGGGTGGATATATATTTCCAACCTCCATGATAATCTTAAAAGATCCAAGTATAGATGTGATCTTGGGTATGAACTGGATGAACCAGAGAGGTGCAGTGATAGACACCTTGAATAGAACCATCAGACTCAACTTACCTAATAGCAAGTCTCAACTTCTTATCCATCTTCCTACTCTTAAGAGAGCAGTTGAGCAAGTGTGTGCTACCTCTGTCAAGGAAATCCAAGACATTCCAGTGGTCTGTGAGTTTCCTGATGTGTTCCCAGAGGATTTACCTGGTCTGCCACCAAATCGTGATGTGGAGTTTGAGATAGAACTCAAACCAGGCACAGCACCAATAGCCAGAAGGGCTTATAGGATGCCACCAAAGGAGTTAGCAGAGTTGAAAGCTCAGTTACAAGGCTTGCTAGATAAAGGTTTCATTAGACCTAGTTCGTCACCATGGGGTTGTCCAGCAATATTTGTAAAGAAGAAGGACCATACCCTGAGGCTATGTGTGGATTATCGTCCTTTAAATGAAGTGACAATCAAGAACAAGTATCCTTTGCCCCGTATTGATCTCCTCTTTGATCAACTTACCGGTGCGAAGGTATTCTCGAAGATAGATTTGAGATCAGGGTATCATCAGATCAAGATCAAACCAGAAGATGTTCCGAAAACAGCATTCACTACTAGATACGGTCTGTATGAATATCTAGTTATGTCTTTTGGTCTGACCAATGCCCCAGCACATTTCATGTATTTGATGAATTCAGTGTTCATGCCAGAACTAGATAAGTTCGTGGTTGTGTTTATTGATGACATTCTCATCTATTCCAAAACCAAAGAAGAACATGCAGAACATCTCAGGATAGTGTTAACTCGCCTGAGAGAACATCAGTTATATGCTAAATTCAGTAAATGTGAGTTCTGGATAAATAAAGTTCAATTTTTGGGTCATGTTCTGTCAGCCGAAGGAGTGGCAGTGGATCCAAGTAAAGTTCAAGAGGTTCTTGACTGGAAGTCCCCAATTTCAGCACATCAAGTTCGGAGTTTCTTAGGATTGGCAGGGTATTATCGAAGATTTATCCCTGACTTCTCCAAGATCTCTAAACCCATGACCACACTACTAAAGAATGACACTAAGTTTGTATGGTCAAAGGAATGTGAAGAATCTTTTCGAACCTTGAAGAAGTTGTTGACAACCGCACCAGTGTTAGCTCAGCCAGATATTGAAAAGTCCTTTGATGTTTATTGTGATGCTTCAGGCAAAGGCATTGGGTGTGTACTGATGCAGGAAGGCAGAGTCATTGCTTATGCTTCACGACAGCTGAAACGGCATGAGGAACATTACACAACGCATGATTTAGAGTTAGCAGCTGTGGTTCATGCTCTAAAGATCTGGCGGCACTATTTATTGGGTAATACATGTCATATATACACCGATCATAAAAGTTTGAAGTATATCTTCACACAATCAGAATTGAATATGCGACAGAGAAGATGGCTAGAATTGATAAAGGATTATGATATTGAAGTGCACTATCATCCAGGTAAAGCCAATGTAGTGGCAGATGCACTCAGTCGAAAGGATCATTGCAATTGTCTAGAAGTCAAGCCAATCGATGTTACCTTGTGTTATGAGTTTGAAAAGTTAAGTCTTGAAATGATTCCACAAGGAAGTCTCGCCAATGTGACAGTTCAATCATCCATTAAGGATCAGATCATTGCGGCCCAAAAAGAAAGCAAGGGAATGATCCATCTAAAAGAAAAGATTCACTCTGAGCAAAATTCCAATTTCAAAATAGATGAAGCTGGAGTAATTTGGTTCAAGGATCGGTTAGTGGTTCCAAAAGTTCCTGAGCTCCGAAAGCAGATTCTTGATGAAGCTCATACAACAAGATTTTCAATACATCCAGGCAGTAATAAGATGTATCATGATCTAAAACAGAGATTCTGGTGGACTAAGATGAAACCTGAAATTGCCAGTTATGTAACAAAATGTGATACTTGTCAGAAAGTGAAGGCAATTCATCTTAGGTGTGCTGGAGAATTGCAACCGTTACCAATTCCCTCTTGGAAATGGAATGACATTAGTATGGACTTTATAGTGGGTCTGCCCAAGACATCAAAAGGGTTTGATTCTATATGGGTCATTATTGATCGTCTGACCAAATCAGCTCATTTCATATCTGTGAAGACAATATATCCAGCATCTACCTATGCCAAGATATATTTGGACAGAATTGTAAGTCTGCATGGTGTTCCAAGGACCATCGTATCAGATAGGGGGACACAGTTTGTTAATGTTTTCTGGAGGCACTTACATGAGTCTTTGGGTACCAAGCTTCTACATAGTACAGCTTATCATCCACAGACTGGGGGTCAAACTGAAAGAGTTAATCAGATCTTAGAAGATATGTTAAGATCCTGTGTACTCAGTTATTCAGAGAAATGGGATGAATGTTTGTCTTTAGCAGAGTTCTCTTACAATAACAGTTATCAAGAGAGCATTAGGATGGCACCATTTGAAGCTCTGTATGGTAGAAGATGCAGAACACCTTTAAACTGGTCTGAGCCTGGAGAGCATAGTCTTTTTGGAGTTGATTTAGTCAGAGAAGCTGAAGAAAAGGTCAAGTTGATTCAAGAGAACATGAAGAAGGCACAATCCAGACAAAAAAGTTATGCTGATAAAAGACGTCAGTCCCTTACCTTTGAAGTTGGTGATTATGTTTATCTCAAGGTGTCACCAATGAAAGGAGTTACTCGATTTGGAATCAAAGGGAAGTTGGCACCTCGATATATAGGTCCATATCAGATCCTTAAAAGATGTGGAAAGGTGGCATATCAACTTGACTTACCACCACAGCTATCTTTAGTCCATAATGTGTTCCATGTCTCTCAGTTGAAGAAATGTCTTCAAGTACCTGACCATGTTATTCATGTTGAAGAGATTGAATTAGAGCCTGATCTGACATACTCAGAATATCCTATCAAGATTCTTGACCAGAAAGATCAAGTTACACGAAAAAGAACTGTCAAGTTCTACAAGGTTCAATGAAATCAACATACGGAGGAAGAAGCCACGTGGGAGTCGGAAGAGTTTCTCTTAGAAAGTTTTCCAGAGTTTCTCTCTTCTGTGTAATCCTCGTAATCTGTATTATGGGAATCTTTCCCTGCTTTATGTAAAGGTTAGTAATGGAAGTGCCGAACACATTTCCTTTTCCATTACTTAGCCTACAGGTTAAATCTCGGGACGAGATTTCTTTAAGGGGGAAAGAGCTGTAACACTCTGGTGTCAAGCAAGACTAAAACTTGACATGTCATCATATGCACTGGCATTTTATCTGAGTTAATAACCTGATTAAGCATTCACTTAAAACAAGTTTAATTTTCATGCTTGTGCTTAGTGATAAGGAGTGTTTAAGTTTGCAATCCTAGTTTATGCTTTCTTGTTAAGAATAATGCTTTTATGCTTTATAAGGGTATTATGGTAATCTTATGTATAGTAGTTGAATTTTATACCCAACCCTGGTATTATGTCTCAAAGGTGTAGTGGGAACATGTTTCAAGCTACCTTTGAGGTGTAATTCCAGATTGGAATGAAATTCAAATAAATAGTTTAAATAATTCAAAAACCCTATTTTATCCTTTTTTTTCTATAAATCAAAATTTTGAAAGAATTTGGGTATGCTTTAAAAAGCAAAGTTGCTCTATTTCTGTTTAGAAACAACTTTGGTGTTTAAAGTTTTTCAAGTGTTCTTGTGAAATCAAAAGTAATTGTAAAAGTCCTCTTTTGCCCTTTTTGTCCTCTTTTGTATTTCAAATCCTAATTCAAAATCTGAGCATATTTTGGGTATCTTGCAAAAATGAAAGATGTTCAGTATTGAATTCTGAGCATTTGATATTTTGGCATATTTTCAACTTTTATTCAAAAATCAAATGTAATTTTAGTTTTTTCTGTAAGGGTAGAAAAGGAGGTGGGGAATATGGGGGGGGATAAGCTTACCTCCCTGTTCACGGCGGTGGCCGCCGCGATCTTTTGCCGGCGACGCCAGCGCGATGGCCGCAGTTCTCTCCTGAACCAACGTGCGACCGAGTTCGTGGCAAAGTTACCCAGCCGCTGGCACTTACCCTCGCGTCGTGGCGCCTTCTTCCGCGCTCGCCGTTGACATCTTGACACGCAGCCCCGACGAGTACCTTCCTGGCTCGAGCTGCAATTTCACCGTTCCTGCTTGATCTCATCCCGATTGACCACGGGTATAAATACCCCACGACCTTGCGCATCTCCAGAACCCTTTCGCTCAAACTCTACTCACTCAGAGAGCAAGCAATCGCTGTTCTTCCTTCCGCCATTGAAAAAGCTCCGCCGAGCTCAATCTTGCCGTGGTCCGATCCACTGGGCACTCCTCTACTCCCTCTTTCTCGTGTTTGTGTTTCGTCTTGATCCCAAAGAGCTCATAGGCTCGATGATTCCTTGTCTGGTACTCAGGTTTTACCGGAACAGCATCGTCTTCGCCGGAGTTCACCGCCGAAGGCCACTGCTCCGTGGACGCCTACTCTCCGAGCAACCTCCGCTCGAACCGGCTTCTCCATCAGCACCAGGGTGAGCTTCTAGACCTTCCTAGCCTCTCCGTTTGCTTGCTACCGGTCTAGGATCGCCGGAACAGGGCTAGCCGAGATCCGATCCGCCGCCATGCGTGGCCAGGCTCAACCCGAGTGGTAGAGTGTAGGGTTGAGAGCTCTCTCGACTGCGGCTGTCTTGCCGGTGTTGATGCTCGCGTCAGCTGAGTCTCTTCTGGCCAGAGTTGGCCGGCGTAAGGCCCGTCGGCGCTCGGTTCGCCGTCGTGCACACCGGCCATGGTCGAGGACCTTGTGTTTGTAAAGATGAGAAGTTCCAGGGTGTTGGTTGCAAAGTCGCAGACTCAGGTGAATAGCGCCATGGACTGCGGGTTGTTTTAGGGTAAGTCGAAGGGTTTTTTCTGCAAAGCTGTCAGGCACACCTCTTCGCTCGAGCCAAGCCTCGGGCGAACGCGTTCACCGTCTCGCCCGAGCCTCGAGCTAAGCCTCAAGCGAACGCATGCGCAGCGTATCGCCCGAGCTAGGCCTCGGACGGACGAGCGTTTTTCCGTCTCGCCCGAACCCTGAGTCAGGCCTCGGGTAGACGTTTGTCTCGTTGTCTCGCTGGAGCCAGGCCTCGAGCGGACCCTCGGGCGCTGTCTCACTCGCGCCGAGCCTCGAGCGAACGCACCCGCACTCACCGTCGTGCGCTCGCGCCACGCTGGGCTGAGTTGGCTTGGGCCAAAAGCCCAGTTTGGGTTCGTTCAAGTTTTTCTTTTTCTGGCTTTATGCACAGTAATCAGTTTTGTTGTTTTTGCTATAATTAATATATAACTCTGTTAATTATGAAATTTGACATGATAGATGATAGCATATCTGTGCTAATATAAAAATTATAAAATTTGTGTTTTGAATACTTTTGATATGACAATTAAATCTGTGCTTTAATTAATAAATGTACCGTTGTTGATTTATGTAATTTTCTGTGTTTCTCCAAAAATCATAAAATTTGACATGGGAGTTTATATCTTTGATATACACCTTCAGGTTTAATTTCATCTCTGTTTGACAAAGTATGCTTGGTGTATAAATAAAAGGCTAATTAAAATAATTAATAAAATAAATAGAAATAATTAATCTCTGTAGGTTTGTGTGACTTTTGGAATTGTTTGACAACCAATGGGAAACTAGCAAGATTTGCTCCCTGGTTATGGGTTTCCTTTATACAAATACTTTTTTGTTACTTGTAAGTTGCTTTATCAGAACATAATAAAACTTGTTTAATGTTTATAATAACTAAAGTGGGTTTGTTGGTTTGCAACTTTACCGTGAGGGAAAGTTGTACTCTGTAAAGGGTATAGTTAAGAAAATTTCCATCTTTATCATGATCACATCATAAGCATCTCATTATTCATGCATATGCACTTTTACGTGTAGATCCCGCTTCGGAAGGCCCTAACTCTCAGTGGATTTCTCCTGAGGGTGCAGACCTTTCTTGTTTTTCAGAATCTTCGGACTTCACCGATCCTCAAGGCAAGCCCCGGTGCTTTTAACCTTTATTTGTTTTTATAAAGGTTTTATTAAAATGTTGCTGAGATAAACTACTGCATTAGGTTATAGGAGTTGTGTGATGACCTACTCCTTGCACTGTTTACCTCCACCTGAAGATCCACCTGCCTTGTTTAAAAACTATTTGCAAAATGCTTAGTGATGCTATACAATAGATTTGCAAAAATGCCAATTTCAAAAGTGTGATCACTTAAAGAATATTTATGGGAATTTGGTTTTACTCCCGACTGTTGGCTAAGTATCTGATCCGTACCTAGTCAACGGCAAGGAGAGGTTGTCCCAGCGTACGGTGTCGTCATGTTGTAGTCCGGGACTCAACAGTTGACACCGACCGGGACCGGGTTGAAAAACTGACAGGACTGTTACGCTTGGGTGAGATATAACCAAGGTACAGTTTCTGGCGGAAAAATTAGGGACCATCCGTATGGGAGCCTGCTGGTCAAGACTTGCAACTATTCATATACTACGGAAAGCTCTGGCTCCGAGGAATCCTTTATTGGGACCGACAACCGCGCACTGGGAGTGGAGAGATGGCGGAAGTAGCCTGTACCCACGTGGTCGTCGTACCTGGATAAGAGTGGTGTACTGTACATCTGGGTGGCGTAGGACCGGGCCCAATCTTGGAGGAATCGTGGTAGACGGGTTGGCCTATGCAAGCTTGGGTGCTACATATGCCGTGTGAATAGGGATCCTCAGCTGAGTATTCTTTATCCGGATTAACGTTGCTCCTCGGTTATGGAGACTTGGTCTTCGACTGTCAACGGAGAGTGGTTCTCAACTAGGGATGTTTTTGAAAGATAAAATGAATCTTGAACAATGAAGAATTGAGAAATACAGAAATCTTTCCAAAATAAAACAAGGTTTACAAAATGCTTTTTGTGCAAAATACTTGATTTTGCTTAAGCCTTACCTTGACTTCCTAAGCCTCTCATTCCTGAGTCTTCTCCTCTTTTCTAGTCGGTTAAGTCTTGTTGAG
The DNA here is from genome assembly GCA_009763385.1 of Coix lacryma-jobi var. lacryma-jobi. Classification (NCBI taxonomy): domain Eukaryota; kingdom Viridiplantae; phylum Streptophyta; class Magnoliopsida; order Poales; family Poaceae; genus Coix; species Coix lacryma-jobi. The sequence goes on from CM019824.1 coordinate 20,021,453, forward strand.
TACTTTTGTACTCAGGGTTTGTTAACCCTTGTTGCAGGTGAGTACATGGATCCACCTTTTGATGGACAATGCTACTTCACTCTAGTAGAAGAAAGTGATAACGATTCTGATGTGTGACCTTGGGCAAGTAACCTCTTTTGAATGAGTTTTGTAATATAAAGTTCCGAACAAGTTATGTAATAAGTATTTTGGTGATGTAAACTTTAAACCTAAGTTTTAATCTATGTATATTAATCTTTCCGCTTTTACTCTGATTTATCTTATCTATAAAACTGTTGTAATACTGTGATGCTTGATGAGGGATTATCCTGGAAAGAATGTAACGTGGATGATTCGGGTTTCCCGAGGACACCCGACAGACCTCTTGAATCATTTGGAACTCGTGCACGCTGATCAAAGGTCCTTAGGACAATGATGGGTGCATGTGGGCCACTTAATTTAGGAGGTTCTGCCACAAAACTGGGGGTGCAGAGTGAGGGCGGCACGTGGCGGCAATCTGGAGGTTGCGTCGAGGCAACGCTTCGGGCTGTGCGGGCGTGGCCGTCGGATCACCACCTACCACCGAGTTGGTCCAGAATAACCTTAGGGTTTAGCTGGTTCGCTCTGTAATTAGAATAGAGAGGGGTAGAGTAGGAAATAGACTTAGGCTAGAATTAGGATAAGTAGTCGGGGAGACACCCTCCTCACCTTATCGCAGTTAGTCATTTGCTCTTGCTTCCTAGGGTTTTCCTGCTCTCCCATCCCCTGCTGTAGCTAGCTGTGATCCGCAGAGAGACTCACCTCTGTGTAGTGTTGATTTTGAGGAAGGGAGGCCGTAACCTCTCTGTCGTAGCGTGTGTTTGTGCTTCGGCTGCAAGATCGATGTGTCGATTCGCGTTTTGATTTGTGTTCTTCGTGTTCTTCGCGTTCTTCGTTTCACCGCGATTTTCCCATCACTCGATCTCCCTCTCCGGTGCATCTTTGCGAAATCCGTTTGAACCAATTTGTTCGTATCATTGAGGAGGTCATTTCGACCAAAGGAATTCATCTAACTTCTCATGATCGAGTAGATCGGGACGATTTCGTTTTCGTGGCGCTTTTCCGGTTCATACACCTTCCCTTTTGATTTCCCGTTGATTGGATCGATTTGAGCGGATGATTTCTTGGGGATAGTCTCCTAACTACCCCGTGATCATCTTCTCCAAGTTTGGGAACTTGGGATTTTGATTTGGATCAGATGTGGAGAGATTTGGGAGAGAGGCGATCAAAATTGCCCTCTCTACAGGACCGCGGACAGTCCGCGATTTGTACCGCGGACAGTCCGGGCATCGGGCACGGGCCAGTCCTGTGCTACGGTGCACGTTCGGACAAGTCCGAACTTGACCGGCGGACAGTCCGCCGTGTTGAGTCGCGGACAGTCCGCGAGTGTCCAGGGACACTTCAGCAAGTTTGTTGTTTCGGGGTTTTTGCCGGCGGACCGTCCGCCACCCCTTCGCGGACAGTCCGCGGTTGGGGCGAACAGTCCGGGACCGTACCCGCGGACTGTCCGGGACCCTGCTGAAGGCTGATTTTCAGTGCTTTCTTCGCCCTGGCTTTTCGGCTTGGTTTTCGGACTTCTTGTTTGTTCCTAGAGTTAACCAAGAAACATTTCTAGGTATCTTTGCAACTTGTTTGCATAGGTATTTGGAGATTTCCTGATGTAGCCTCCAATCTACGTTCGGGAGTCGGTTTTCTCAAGGGAGACTTGAGTCGAAGCTTTTGGTGTTTGCTTTGCTTGTGTTGGGTGGTGCTCCGCTGTGATCCTAGGGATCATCCACCCTCTTCCAAGGGTCGTGAGCTTCGGGGTTGAATTTGGGACACTTGGCCAAAGTTTCGAAAGAAATTTGATTGGCTCCCATTCACCCCCCCTCTGGTCGCCTTGCATTTGCGTTCTCGGTCCTTCAATTGGTATCGGAGCAGGTTAAGGATCTTCCACCTTAGCCGGTTCCAGATCCACCGAAGGCGACATGGATCGCGGCGTGGGCAAACCGCCGTTTTTCGATGGGACGAACTATGCGTATTGGAAGATACGCATGTCGGCCTATCTGCAGAGTATTGGTGCTTCCATTTGGGATATTTGCAACTCTGCCGATGACGTGGTCTTGGCTGCTCGTGTCACTCAGCGTCAGATCGATGAGTACGAAGCCAATAGCCGAGCCCGTAATGCTCTTTTCTCGTGTTTGACCATGGGTGAGTTTGATCGCGTTTCTCACCTCCCTACGGCTCGGGAGATTTGGGCCACCCTCATGCGTTTCCATGAGGGAACCTCTCAAGTCAAAACCCGACTCTACGAGTCGTTCAAGCGAGAGTATGAGAACTTTCGACATCAGCCTGGCGAGAGCATAGGAAGTTTATTCGCTCGCTTTCAGGTGATTGTCAACAGGATGAGGGCTAACAAGGAGCAGTTGCCTTTCGACGATCATGAGAGAGCTTTAAAGCTTTTGCATACTCTTGATCGGTCGGTGTGGGATTCTAAGGTTCAGGCGATCATCGAATCGCCTAACTATGAGACCCTCACGTGCGACGAGCTCTTCAGTAAGCTCAAGTCCAGTGAGATTGACGCCATGGCGAGGGCTTCTTATGAGAATCCTTCTGGCCCGATTATGGCTTTGGTTTCTAGCTCTTCCGCTAACCTCTCTGCTGGCTTTGCACTCTCTTCACTTTTTTCTGTCACAGAGGACCAGCTGGAGTTTTTGGGAGACGAGGAGTTGGCTTTGCTTGCCAACCGGTTCACGCGGTTCCACAACAACCGCATGAACCGTCGCCGTGGAGGAGGACGCTCGGGTTGTTTCGAGTGCGGCGATCCCGATCACTTCATCGCGAACTGCCCCAAGAAGAACAAGCATTCGGGGAAGGGCGATCATGGGCACAAGTACGACTCCAAGCGCAAGGAGATGCACGTCCCCCCAAGGCGCAAGAAGAAGGGTGGCTTCGACAAAGAGTACATCAAGAAGAAGTACTTGGAGAAGGCCCAGGCTGAGCAGCGTGCGTTCTTCGCCACGCTCAGCGACGTCGACGGCTCGGATGACTACTCCGCTTGCTCAAGCGATGACGAGTCCGAGAAGATGAAGAAGATCGAGGACAAGCTCAACGGTCTTTGCTTCTTCGCCGGCGATGAGGGCCTCTGCACCATGGCGCTTGGTGACGAGGTTGGAGGCAAGCTGGAGCACACCCCTCGGGACGACGACGATGACGACACTTCCCAGATATTGATGACTCATGAAGAACTCTTTGCTGAGAATGAGAAGCTTACTGCCGCCTTGCTCAGTCAAGACAAGCTGCTTAGGCGTGCTGCTAGAGAGCGCAAGGAGTTCAGGCAGAAGTGGGAGGACACGGTGAGGGAGTTGGAGTTTGCCAAGTCCACCATGGTCGTGTCGGAGGAGGTTGAGTGTGAGTCGTGCACCAAGCACATGACTGACCTTCTCACTTTGAGAGGTAAGTATGCTGCTTTGGTTGGAGAGGTGGATGAGCTCCGTGCTAGGCTGCAGTTGTTGGGTGCGTGCAAGACTTGTCCTATCTTGCAATCTGAGTTGGCAGAGAAGAATGCCAAGATTGAGTCTTTAGAGAAGGCCAGCTCGGATAGCACTTGTGTCACAAGGTGTGCTTTGTGTGAGGGCTTGGAGATGGAGATTGCCAATGTGCAACATGGCAAGATGCAAACCGAGGAGGAAAACACATACCTTCGGACCATCTTGTCATGGGTTTCTTGTAGTGAGCCGCAGCTCGGGATGATGATATCCCAATTCAAGCGAGCTGCTGGAGGTCTAGGTGTAGGTTTTGCTCAGGGTTTGATCTTTCCGCTTTTGGAAGATTGGTCTGAACCCGAGTGAGAAGCCCAACTCCACCACTACTCCCAAACTTACCAAGCTTCCACCCAAAGAGCCTGCTAAGCCTACCACCAAGGATGGGGTGTTTTGAGGACCCCCGAGAGCTCCACCCAGAACCAAGTGTGGCAACCCAAGCCCAATCACCTCAAAAACAAGCAAGCTGGACACAATGCCACCCATCCAGGAAGAGTGCTTGCCACAGAAGGCAAAGTGAACCATACCCACAGCCCCGCGTACCAACAACCCCCTTTGCGTGCGGTGAGGTACCAGTGTGAGTTCTGTGGGAGAGATGGTCACTTGAGTGAGTTTTGCTTTCGGCGCAAGAGAGAGGCGTGCCGTGCTCGAGAGATGGACAACCCGGACATGTACCACCCTTTCCATGGTGTGCATGTGCCGAATGTCCAGAGGAGAGCTGCTAGGCCCAGAGGTCCAGAACCTCAAGTTCCCAGGCCTAGGGAGAGATGAGCTCCGAGGAGAGAGGCTAGGCCTAGAGGTCCTGAACCTCAAGTTCCTACGCGTAGGCCTCGTAGAGAGCGTGCCCGGCGAGAGCCTGCAGTTGTAGGCTATGGACCCCGTGGCGGAGGCTTTGTAGTTGAGCGCTTTCCCCCACCGCGTTTTGAGTATCGCGGTGAGCGCTCCTTCCCCAGCGGACCACGTCCTTCTAAACGTGGCGATCGCTTCATCCGTAGATTGGCTAGGAATGGTTTTTTCACTGACCGTTCTTTTGAGCAGCCGGCCCAACACTGGTATTCTTCTTACTTCACTAACCCTAGTGTTGGACCGTATGCTCACCCTATGTCTTTCTATTGATGTAGGTAAGACGGTTGGACGACATTTGGTTGGTGGATTCCGGTTGTTCGAGGCACATGACCGGAAACGCCAAGTGGTTCTCTAGCCTTAGCCCTGTTGCCGGAAAGGAGTTTCTCACCTTCGGCGACAATAGTAAAGGTAAGGTATTGTCTCGCGGGTCGGTGCGGGTTAATGAGCACTTTGTGTTGCGCGATGTTGCTCTTGTTTCTAATCTGCATTTTAACTTGCTTTCTGTTTCGTAACTTTTTGATGATGACTATGAGATTTGTTTTAAACCGAATCTCAGTCGCATTTTAGATCCTCAATGCAATCTTGTATGTTTGATTTCACCCTTTGGGAAAGTCATTCGCACGAATTTCTTGGAGTCGTTTGGTGTTTCCCGCTGTCTTTTGGCTAGTCCTTCTTCTTCCGATCTTTGCATGTGGCATAGGAGGCTCGGTCATTTAAGCTTCGACTTGCTTGCAAAACATAGCTCACTTGGCCTAATCCGAGGATTGCCCAAGCTTTCGATGGAGAAGGATCTAGTTTGCCATTCTTGTAGACATGGAAAGATGGTTGCCGCTCCCCACCATCCAGTGACTAAGGTCATGACTTCGCACCCTGGAGAGCTTTTACACATGGACCTTGTTGGTCCGGCTCGGGTGAGCTCGGTTGGTGGCAAGTGGTATGTTTTGGTTGTTGTTGATGACTTTTCGAGGTATTCGTGGGTCTTCTTTTTGACTAAGAAGACCGAGACTTTCTCATTTGCTCGCAATCTGATTTTGCGTCTTCAGAACGAGTTCCCTTTGAGCTCGATGCGAGCTATTAGAAGTGATAATGGTTCCGAATTCAAAAATTCGGATTTTGAGAAGTTTTGTGACCGCCTTGGTTTGGAGCATCAGTTTTCTTCCCCCTACACACCGCCCCAAAATGGTGTTGTAGAGAGGAAGAATTGGACCCTTGTTAAGATGGCCAGGACGATGCTCGATGAGCATAGGAGTCCTAGACGCTATTGGGCCGAAGCTATGAACACTGCATGCTACATTTCAAATCGCATTTTTCTGAGAGCTTTCTTGAAAAAGACATCTTATGAGTTGCGTTTTGGTAGACAGCCCAATGTGAGTTAGTTTAGAGTCTTCGGTTGCCACTGTTTTATTTTGAAAAAGGGCAACCTGGACAAGTTTGAGTCTAGTTCTTCCGACGGCGTATTTTTGGGTTATGGCACTCACACTAGAGCATATCGTGTACTTAACCTTGATACTAACCGAGTCATGGAGACATCAGATGTCACCTTCGATGAGACTCTTGTTTGTCCCTCTTCTCGTTTTGAGCGTGCAGGTGATCCTAAGGTTGGAGAGCCTCTTTTCGATGACGAGGATGAGTGTGCTGAAGGTATGGATGATCCAGCACCCCCTCCACCTGCTATGCCGCCAAGAGCAGCTTCTACGACGACTCACGGCCCCGATACCTCCTCTTCCTGGGGGCCGTGGGATCCGCCACCCCGCGCGGTACCTTTTGTACCCGGGGAGGCACCAGCTGCTGTTGAGGGGGAGGTTACTTCTTCTCTCGGAGGCGCCATGACACATCCAGCGCCAGCACCCCCTCAGCAGATGATCGGCAACATTGACGAACGGGTCACTCGGTCCAGGTCACAGCACATCTCTCACTTCACTCATTCTACTTTTGTTGCTAATTTTGAGCCCCAAGATGTTGGACACGCTTTGACGGATCCGGATTGGGTCAATGCCATGCATGAGGAGTTAGAGAACTTTGAGCGAAATCGGGTTTGGGTTCTAGTTCCACCTCCACCAGACTGTAAGCCTATTGGGACAAAATGGGTTTTCAAAAACAAGCATGGAGAGGATGGCCACGTTGTTAGAAACAAGGCCAGGCTTGTAGCGAAGGGTTATAGTCAGAAGGAGGGAATAGACTATGAGAAGACTTTTGCTCCTGTAGCTCGTTTGGAGGCTATTAGGATACTCTTGGCTTTTGCTGCATCCAAAGGTTTTAAACTTTTTCAAATGGATGTCAAGAGTGCCTTCTTAAATAGCTACATAGAAGAAGAGGTTTATGTTGAGCAAACCCCCCGTTTTGAAAATCCCAAGTTTCCAAACCATGTTTTTAAACTCCACAAAGCTTTATATGGTTTGAAACAAGCCCCTAGAGCCTGGTATGATAGACTAAAAACCTTTTCTGCTAGCTAAGGGTTTTAAAATGGGATGTGTAGATAAACGCTCTTTCTCCTCAAGCAAGGCAAATACACACTCTTGGTCCAGATTTACGTGGATGATATCATTTCTGGTGGTTCTTCTCACGCTTTGGTTGCCAAGTTTGCAGATACTATGAGCAGGGAGTTCGAGATGAGCATGATGGGCGAGCTGACATTCTTTCTCGAGTTGCAAATTAAGCAATCCCGAGAGGGGACGTTTGTGCACCAGGGCAAGTACACCAAGGACTTGCTGAAGCGGTTCGATATGGGTGAGGCCAAGCCTCTTCTGACACCCATGTCGACGACGACTGCCCTGGATGCGGATGTGGATGGAGAAGCAGTGGACCAGAAGGAGTACCGCAGCATGATCGGCTCGCTGCTCTACCTGACGGCGACACGCCCGGACATCCAGTTCGCGGTGTGTCTGTGCGTGCGCTTTCAGGCGTTGCCGCGCACTTCTCACCGTCAAGCGATGAAGCAGATTTTCAGGTACCTTCATTTCACACCTGAGTTTGGGATTTGGTATTCTGCTTCCTCCACCCTCTCCCTTTGTGGTTATTCCGATGCCGATTTTGCTGGTTGCCGTATTGAGCGTAAGTCCACTTCTGGGACTTGCCAGTTTATTGGTTCTTCTCTTGTATCGTGGTCTTCTCGCAAGCAGTCTAGTGTCGCTCAGTCTACCACAGAGGCTGAATATATTGCTGCGGCTAGCTGCTGTTCCCAGTTGCTTTGGATGATGGCCACTTTGCGTGATTTTGGTCTGAGTTTTTCTCGCGTGCCTTTGCTTTGTGATAGCACGAGTGCTATTAGCGTTGCTAAGAACCCCGTGCTTCACTCGAAGACCAAACACATTGATGTGCGCTTTCACTTTATGCGAGACCACCAGGAGAAGGGTGATATCGACCTTCGTCATGTCGATACTCATCATCAACTGGCTGATATTTTCACCAAGCCTTTAGACGAATCAACCTTTAATATGTTGAGTGAGCTTGGTGTGTGTTTCCCCTTTTAGATGGGGGAAACATTTTGGATCTTGTAAAATAGACTGACTCTTTTTGTTTGTCTTCTTTTCCTTCGCATTTCAGCATACGCATTTACATTCTGAGCTTCATGTTTATAATCACTAGAATGTAACTATGCTTTATGTAGTGTGCTCTGATGCTTATGATGTTGCTTGTAGCTTATGCTCTTTCTGATCACTAGTACATGTTGTGAGCTGAGCTATTTTGGAATGGTGAATTTGCTTAATGTATATAAAATCTAAAAATGTTCACCATTGAGATATGCAACTAGCATGTGTAGGATGTGTTGAGTCCATTCGTGCTTTCCATATATGCTAGGTTGCTATGTCTCTAGTTCTGTTCATATCATGTTAAAATTTTGAACCAAGTTTTAGTGAATTGAAAAGATCGAGATGGGATTGCTTGTCAACACCTCCCGGTATCGAGACTTTTTCTCATTGCACTTTGAGTTAAACTTGAGCCGTGTAGTGTATGACCGAAACCGTAGCTTTAAGCTTCTGATTGCTTCGGCATAGGCTTCGCTCGGTTGAAAAGTTAGGCAATGACAAGCTTTCAACCTCTCGCAATCACATGCTAATATTTGATCCTGTGTAATTTCACCGCTGCAACTCCGATATAAAACTGAAATCACAAGTGTATGTCTCATTCCTATGCATGATGATTGAACTTTGCTAGGGGTAGTTCACCTTGTATACATGTTTAGCACTTGTTTGGATTCCTATCTATACATGTGTAGTGCTATTTTGATGGTGACTATCTTTTGACTCAAAACTGCTCACTTTTGCTCATATGTTCATATTTCGTATTCGGTGATCAGTTGGAGCCTTTTGCTATTTGAGTGCCTAGTTGAGACGTTGGAACTATACTGTTTTAGAGCATCTTTGCACTCTTTTGAGACTATATGCCTGAAGCTCCTAACTTGCATTTCTGACTTCATATGCATTTTCGGAAGGAAAGTTGGTTGTTCAGTTGGCACTTCTGGTTGATTTGCAACTAAGGGGGAGCAAATCATATGCTTCTGGGTGTCCAACTAAGGGGGAGTTTTTGCTAAGGGGGAGAACTTTGCCCAATTCCTGTTGCTGCTGTTTACATGATAAGTGCATTCTCAACTAAGGGGGAGAGACTTTTGCAAATCATATTTCCTAGTTGCTTGCACTTTTCGAGGGGGAGTTTGCTAGTTGTGTTGAGCCGTTGCCTCTGTCTTGAGGGACTAGCAAACATTTTCAGGGCATTTTGTTTTTGATGGGTCCTCAATTGGTTCGGAGTGTGCTTGGTCGAAAGGCATTGGTATCGAGCTTTCTGTGCTAGTTCTGTTGAGCCTCTTTGCCTCTATCTTGAGGGACTAGCATTTTGCCTCGATTTTCACTTGGTATTTGCTAGCAGTGTTGAGCCTGTCTACCTCTTCTTGAGGGCTAGCTTTGCTTTGCTTGGTTGCGTCGAGCCGTTGCCCATGTCTTTGGGGACCAAGTTGTTTCGCTTCTTCCACTTGACCTTCTTCGGCTTTGTAATGCTTTTGGGTCATTTGGTCGAGTTCTCTCTTCTTCCTCCTTCCTTCTTTCTTCTATTATGATTTGTGTGTGTAGTTTGTGGTGGAACCGTCCTGATTATAAGAGCTCAAGTATTATCTTAGCCAAATCCGTCTGACTTCGACTGATACTTGAACCCATACAACCCCGGTAGTCTAGAAATCTCGAAGGATTTCTAACACCATACATCAAACAGGATCGCATCGTTCAAGGATTACATTCGTAAAGATACATCATAACAAAACGAAACCGAATTTAAAATATCAGAGTGCGAATTTAAAATGGAGTTATTACAATACCGAGTTTAAAAGTGCGGAAGCTGAAATAGTTTGAAACACGACCACCACACATGTGGTCCAAATAAAACTTCATTGTTTTGATAATCCACTCGACACAACTCACTCCTCCCTTTTAAGATAATGTGCCACTAGCAGTCTCAGACCAGCAAAAGAAAAAGGGAAGCTTCTGGACGACCCTGCCCTGGGCCTACTCCTCATCACCTTCCCCACCGGGTAGAGGCAGTGCTTACAATAGCCAAAGTAGACCTGGCCATCTGCAACAAACGGGATAAACCCTGAGTACGGGAATGTACTCAGCTAGACTTACCCGTCCAACTGAAAATAAAGACACCAAGGGTATGCAAGGCCTTTTCGGGTGGAGCTGGGATCTTTTAGTTGCGAGAAGCTCAAGTTCAGATAGGAAGTAATTAGTGATAAAGATGAGCTGCCATTTTTAGACCTATTCCTTAATTCTAGGTTTTTCACCTGTACTAGAGCACTCACTTGAATCTACCACTCAATAATATAACCATATCCAGTTGACTTATCCACATTTTAGTTGAACCTTTATTCATTACATGGAGTTGTATCGTGGTGAAGCTTGCCATAGTTTCCCACTAACCGGGGGAGACGGCGACTCGAATCGAATTCCAAATCAGCAGATGAAAGACCTTTAATACCAGTCCACACTTTCCCCGTCGGGTCCTTGCATTGGGCAACCGCTCGACGCTTGTTCGTGGTGGTAATCGCCGCGGTTCAAGCACGGACCGCCCAATCAGAGTCTGGCGATGGCCTCACGCGTCAGATCGCAACTTCCGTACTAGAGGGCACGACACGGGTTGAAACCGGCCCGAACAGCTTCTAACCGGCTTTGGGGTCGATGATTACAGCACCGACATATCCCTAAGTAAAAGGTGCGTTCAAAAATGAACGAGGGCCAACATCGATACAAACCTACACGATCCAACGGATGGACTGCCCCAAGTTTCCGAACTTGTGCCCTGCCATCCTGTTGACCGTATTTCATTACTACTCAGGTTCTTTTCCACGATAGCAAATATAGCCAACCGTGATCCGGTAAATACCCATCCGGGTATTACGGAAACATCCTTAACTACCACTTTTATTAAGCAGCTAAGCAATTCTACATTGTAACTAAATAACAGGATAACAAGGTAGATATTAATCAATAACCAAGGAATGGTAATGCAGCAAGTAGGATTCATTTCAACTCCTAAACCTAATGCATCACAATATAAAAGGACTCAAGTAATCTTAATTGCAAAAGATAGGAGGCTTAATATGCTCCGGGGCATGCCTTGAGTGAAGACTGCTGCCTCGTGAGAGGGGCACTCAGGTAAGTTAGGGTCGTGGACGGGGTCGACTTCCTCTGGCTACTGCAGCTCCTGGATCTCCGGCTCGGCGTTTAGCTCCTGCTCTTGGTGGGGCTCCGGCGGGGTCGATCCTATTGCGTGCGATGAATATATATATTTAAATAAATGCGGTGCAAGATGAAGGTGACATGAAAAGAAATAATTCTTGCAAACCAACAAAGTCAACTTGTTGAACCACTTTTGACATTGAGGTAATTACTTAATTATTTCGTAAAACAAAATCTGGTTATTCACTCTTTTTCTTATTTAATTTAAACCAAAGAAACTCTGATTGAACTGCAAGTGCATCTTTCTTGGCTCAGAAAAATCCACAAAAATTCCAGAAAGTAAACAACACTTGCTGGACTCTACTGAACAAGTTTCAGCCAAAAATAAACTACAAGAACTGCAGATACCAAATTGACAAGCAAACTGCCCAAAAGGTGGCTTTGAACTACAACCCTACTGTAAAGGTTGCACAACTCTATTTCATATTTTTCCCAGATTCTACTTCACATTTTATGTTTATCAAGAAAGTTCCATGAACAGAAACATTGTATTATTTCTTACAGGAATTTCCAAAGATAAACACGACAAGCACAGTTGTAAAGCAACTACAACTTTTTCCATAAAACAGATCAGGTTTATATTTCTTAGACTCTTCATGGCATACAGAGACTGCACAAAATTTCCCATATTTTATTTCAACCTATAAAACACCTTAACACTTTTTCTAAGAAATCAGCAAAAAGAACTTTTAACCATAACAGGAACTCTTTTCATAAGAACAGTACTTCATATATTTTCACAGGCACCAAACATAACAAAGAACCTATACAAATTTTCCCATGAATTAACTCCATCAGAAAACACTTAATTCCATTTATCCCAACAAAAGCATGTACACTGAAATAAATGAAAACAGTAAAATAACTGCTATCAAAAATACATTCATATTTTCCATGATAGATCTACTCATAAACAAGCCAACAAAACTGAAAGTACTCCTTTGGACTTATAAATCATGCTGTACAAAAATAACAAGCATCTCTGGAAATTAAAACTAAAAGAAAAACATTTGAATTTCTCCCGGCTGGCTACGTGCACCCGGTCCATGGACCAGCGAGTGGCTGACGCGCGGGCCCGTGGGTCAACGGGAACCCCCCTGGCTCGAGCGCACGGCGGTAGGTGATCGGCCGAGGCCTGGCTCGAACGAGACCGCGGCCGAGGTTCGCTCGAGGCCGAGTTCGGTCGAGACGGACAACCTAGTCCGTCCGAGGCCTGGCTCGAGGGCTCGGGCGAGACGGAAACAACGCCCGTCCGAGGCCTGGCTCGAGGGCTCGGGCGAGGCGGAAACACACACGCCCGTCCGAGGCCTGGCTCGAGGGCTCGGGCGAGACGGAAACATACACGCCCGTCCGAGCCTGGCTCGAGGGCTCGGGCGAGACGGAAACAGGGGAGAGGTTTGACCGTCGATTCCTCGCCGTTGGTGAGGTCGCCGGCGGGGAAGCTAGGCTTGTGAACTCACCTCGACGAGGCGCATCGAGTGGTGTAGGTGGTTTGGCTAGCGGATGGCCGGAGTGTGCCGGCGGCGAGCGGCAGCGCACGGAGGCGGCGGTGACGCGCGACTACGCCGTCTCCGGCGGTCGCCGGTGAAATTGGGGAGGCAAAGCTCGAGTGAACCCTAAGGAGCAAAGCTACGGGGTTGGTTTGGCTCGGGTGGCTCCAGAGGAGCCTGGCCACGAGCGAGGTCTGCGGCGGCGCCCATGGCGCTCGGCCGGGAGAAGAGTGCGATAGGGAGCGGTAGCGTTGAAGCTCGTCGGTGTTCTTACCTTGCCTTGACTCGGTGAAGGTCGAGGATGAAGAAGAGGGGCAGTGGTGCTCGGGTCGGGAGGAACAGCGTCGCGGGCTCAGCGGGTGATGGCGTCCGCGGCGGCGCTCTCCGATCTCCGGCGTCGGGGTGGGGCTCGAGAGGTGGTGCAAGCGGGAGGCACGGGTGTCCGAGGTGTAGACGGAAGTGGTGTGCGAGACGAATCGGGTGGTTGTGCTCCGGTGAGGCTAGAACATGGCGAGGCCGGGCAGCGAGGCGAGGCGGAGTGGGAGAGTGAAATCAAGAGTAGCTTGCGTGCTCGGCGGAGGAGATCAGGCGACGATAGGCGGACGCGGATCCTCGGCAGGGAAAACGGCCACGTGGCCGCGTCTCCGGCGTACGGTGCGGCCGCGGTCGGCGAGCGGCCGTGCGCGCGCACGGGCGAGGCTGGGCCGAAAGGCCAGATGGGCCGAAGGGGTGGCACCGGAAAAAAAAGTTTTCCTTTTTCTTTTTCCAAATTCTTTCAAACTTTGACCACTCAAAAACAGTTTCAAAAACTCCAAACTAGGTTTTGACCAAAATACAAAGTTGCTCAAAACATTTTTCTCTACAACCTTCATATAAGACACTTTTTCTGAAAACCATTTTTAAATCCTCTACATAAAGAAAGCCAAATAACTAAACAAAAGGCAACAAGCACTCATATGCACATGCAATGATGCAATGCATTGCTTATGCTCCTTTAGTAGCTAATGAAGTTCCTAATGCAGTGCTTGACACTAGGGTGTCACAGCCCTTCCCCCCTTAAAGGAACTCGTCCCGAGATTTGAGTTACGTACCATTTCTTAACAAAAGCGGGATAGCTTACGCGTAGGTACTCCTCGGTTTCCCATGTCGCATCGTTGGGTCCGTGATTGCTCCAGAGAATCTTGTAAGTCTTCACTGTTCGGTTACGAGTCTCTCGGGTCTTGGTATCCAAAATCTCCTTGGGCTGCTCGTAGTACTCCAGATCCGATCTGATGGTGATGTCTGGAATCCGAACTTCCTCTTGTTCTGGAACTCGAAGACACTTCTTTAACTGTGATACGTGGAATACCGGGAAAACTGTGCTCATTTCTGGAGGGGTAAACTGTACTTCGTATGCCACTTTGTCCCTTCTTTGCTATGATCGGGTTATGGTCCCACAATATCGAGGTGCTAGCTTCTTCTTGATTCCAAAACGTTGGACCTTCCTCATAGGTGAAACCTTGAGATACACATAGTCTCCACTTGAAATTCCAAAGGTCTCCTTCGGGTGTCAGCATAACTCTTTGTCGAGACTGTGCTACCTTGATATGTTGCTGTACGGTCTGCACGATTTCCTCGGCATCTTTACATAATCTGATCCATAGAATCCTCGATCTCCAGACTCAACCCAATTTACTGGGGTTCTGCATCTTCGTCCATATAAAACTTCAAAAGGTGCCATCTTTATACTCTCTTGACAGCTGTTGTTGTATGAAAACTCAGCAAGGGGTAACCATTTCTCCCATGACTCTCCTGAAGATAAGACACAAGCTCTTAGGATATCCTCCAAAATCTGATTCACTCTTTCTGTCTGTCCTGCAGTCTGGGGTGATAGGCTGAACTTCTTACCAACTTGGTTCCTAACTCCTTGTGCAACTGTTCCCAAAAACGTGCTATGAACTGGGGTCCTCTATCAGAAACTATCCGCTTTGGAATTCCATGCAACCTCAGGATATTCTGAATATACAGGTCTGCATACTGATGGGGGCGGTGAGTAGTCTTGACTGGTATGAAGTGAGCCACTTTAGATAACCGATCCACGATAACCCAAATCGAATCATTCCCTTTCTGAGTAGTGGGAAGTCCGGTGATAAAGTCCATACTGATCTCTTCCCACTTCCACTCTGGGATTGACAACGGTTGTAACAGTCCGGCGGGTTTTCAGATGTATTGCCTTTATCCTGCAACAAGTATCACATCTGGCGACATAGGCTGCGACTTCTTTCTTCATCTTTGACCACCAAAATCTGGTTTTCAAATCCTGATACATCTTACTGCTTCCTGGGTGGATAGACAACTTTGAATTGTGAGCCTCGTTCAGAATCCTCTCTTTCAGCTCTGAATCCTTAGGAACAACTATCCTTCGTTTATACCATAGAATTCCCTGTTCATCTGTTCTAAGTTCAACGAACTACTGGTTTCCAACCTCTTCTTTATCTGACAGATTTCTTCATCGGTCTTCTGTCTCTCGATGATGTCACTTTCCAAGGTGCACTGAAGAGTGATATTGTTTAGCATGACGGGGTGCATAAGATTAAATCCATCTTCGAACAGTGGTTGTAGAGAGTTGCAATGAGTCTTGCGACTCAAGGCATCAGCTACAACATTCGCTTTTCCAGGGTGGTAATGCACTTCTAGGTTATAATCCTTAATCAATTCTAGCCATCTTCTTTGCCTCATGTTCAACTCTGGCTGGGTGAAGATATATTTCAGACTTTTATGATCTGTGTACACATGACATAGGTTTCCCATAAGATAATGTCTCCATATCTTGAGTGCATGCACGACGGCTGCTAGTTCCAGATCATGAGTGGGATAGTTCTCTTCGTGCGGTTTCAACTGGCGAGAAGCATAGGCGATAACTCTTCCATTTTGCATGAGTACACATCCAAGTCCAATCTTGGATGCGTCGCAAAAACATCAAAAGGTTCCTCCAAGTTTGGCTGAGCCAAAACAGGTGCGGATGTCAACAACGTTCGCAGAGTGCGGAAAGCTGCTTCACACTCTGGAGTCCATTCGAACTTCTTGTTTTTTCTGCGTTAACGAGTCATAGGCTTGGCTATTCTTGAAAAATCCGGAATAAACCGACGGTAGTATCCTGCCAAACCCAAAAGCTGCGTACTTCATGTACGGTGGTAGGTGCTTGCCAATCCATAACTTCCTGTACCTTAGAAGGGTCTACAGAGATCCCTTCCTCTGAAAGGACGTGACCAAGGAAAGGTACCTTCTTCAACCAAAACTCACACTTGCTGAACTTAGCATACAACTTATGCTCTCTAAGCGGGTCAAAACAACTCGTAGATGCTCAGCATGGTCCTTCTCATTCTCAGAGTATACCAAGATGTCATCGATGAACACTACAACAAACTTATCCAACTCTGGCATGAAAACTGAATTCATCAGGTACATGAAATGTGCCGGTGCATTGGTCAATCCAAAGGACATAACTAAATATTCATAGAGTCCGTATCTGGTAGAGAAAGCTGTTTTTGGCACGTCTTCTCTTCTGATCTTAATCTGATGGTATCCTGACCTCAGGTCGATCTTGGAGAACACTTTTGCTTTTGACAACTGATCAAACAAGACATCGATTCGAGGTAAGGGGTACTTATTCTTTATGGTTACTGCATTAAGCGGCCTATAATCCACGCACATCCTCAGAGTTTTATCTTTCTTTTTCACAAAGATAGCGGGACATCCCCAAGGTGACGAACTAGGACGTATCAAACCCTTATCCAAAAGTTCCTGTATTTGAACCTTAAGCTCTGCTAACTCCTTAGCGTGCATTCTATACGGTCTTCGGGATATAGGTGCTGTTCCCGGGATTAACTCTATAGCAAACTCCA
This sequence comes from Coix lacryma-jobi var. lacryma-jobi, assembly GCA_009763385.1. NCBI lineage: Eukaryota > Viridiplantae > Streptophyta > Magnoliopsida > Poales > Poaceae > Coix > Coix lacryma-jobi. The sequence goes on from CM019824.1 coordinate 20,037,937, forward strand.
CATCTCTATCAGGCGGTAAACCAGGCAACTCATCAGGAAAGACATCCGGAAACTCACATACTACCGGAATTCAGCTATCTGCTTTGCCGTGATATTGAACAACACTCCAATCTCATGGGGGTTTCGGGTAACTTGAACCCGAAAGAAGATCCATTCCTGGGACTAACCATGGACACTATTCTCTCTGCGGTGTCTAGATTAACCTTCCATAGTTTCATCCAACTCATACCCAAAATTACATCCAAACCTAGACCAGGAATGACTATGGGGTCCACTACGGCCTGTTTATCCCCAAAGGTCATTTCCACTCCTTTAGCCATTTTCGCGCGGAGAGAACAGCTCCGGCGGAACTTATCTGATATCCCCGGTCTAACTCTATCAACTCAAGATTACTTCTTATAACAAAGTTCTCACTTATAAAGAATGCGATGCTCCAGAATCAAACAGCACAACTGCGGGGCATTGATTAACAAGAAACGTACCAGCGGTGACAGGCTCTCCTTCTGGCACTTCTTCCACGGTGGTGTGATGCACATGACCGGTACGAGGTGGGGGCTGAGTGTACTGCTTCTTTGGGCGGGGGCACTGACGTGACAAGTGTCCGTTTGACCACAGTTGTAGCATGGACCAATCACATAGGGGTCTTGGATCCTGCTGCACTTCCTGCCTTATTCTTGTTCTGCATCATGGGGGCGGTGTACGGCTTCTGAAGCTGGGACGGGGACGGTTGGTGGTGATCTTCCCTCTGTGGGGGACGGTATCGTGCTCCTGTGACAGGCGGGCGATAAGGGGCGCGTGCTCCAAAAGGGGTCCTCTGCTGGGACGAACCTCCTTCATTTGCACGGCGGCGTGTTTCTGTCTGCTAGCCGGCTGTCATTGGCCTCTTGATTCAGGCAGTCACTGACGAAGTCACTGAAAGTGGTGCGGTGACTGTTACCCATCTTTGATAGCATGGTGGCACTCATGCCACGCTTGAAACTTGCAATTTTTTGGCCTCAGTGTCCACAAAATCTGGGGCATAGCGGGCCAGATTGTTGAAGCTGTGGAGGTACTCGGACATAGACCTAGTCCCCTGGGATAACCTCATGAACTCTGCAACCTTCATTTCCATCAGTCCACTAGGGATGTAGTGGTTGCGCATAGCGGTGGAGAACTGATCCCAAGTGGTACGTGCATTTACTGGCAAGGATGCACGGTACTGGGCCCACCACAAACCGGCGGGTCCTTCCAACATGTGGGCGGCGTACTCTGCCTTGAGCTCTTCCGTCAGACGAAGCAGACGAAACTTCTGGGTGATGGAGTTGAGCCATTCATCAGCTTCGAGCGGTTCGGTGGCTTCCTTGAACACAAGAGGGCGAGTGTCCAAGAAGTCACGGTAAGAGCTGTACTGGTTGGGCTCCGGACCTTGACGTTGATGATGCTGCTGTGCAGTGTTGTTAGCGATATTGCGAAGGGTGGCCTCCATGTGCCTCTGCATTTCCTCCATATTCCTTTGGCTGCCCAAGAACTGGCCAAAGAACGCTTCCGGCGTCATCGGCGGCGGTGGGGGAGGTGGCAGATTCTCCTCCTGTCCTGCCCCTTGCCCACGTTGGCTGCGAGTGTGTGCCGGCATCTGCATATCCCATTATTAAGCAATCATTAGGTGATGTTACATCGATCATGAATAAAATACTGCGCTGTACATAATTCGAAAATTTAGCACACGACCAAGTATAATTACTCATTTCCATACAACGTCACAGAATAATCGCTCAAAAATAGACACGCAAACGACGGATTTCCATAAAAGGTGCCGGATCGAAGTCCGGACTTTGTCCAAAAGCTTACATGCCATCAACCATTTAAACATAACACTAGCACATGTGTAGGGTGTTACATCACTTAGCGAGCAAGCTCAAGCTATACAAAAGAAAAACGTCTCCTAGCTAAACTAGCGCTCAGACGTCTCCAGCGGCGGATGCAGCGTCCTATGCGTCGACGTCGATCATCGGCTCGTCAGCATGATCCTCCTCTGGTGGGGCGTCGGGACCAAGGACTTCTCCGTCCTGGGGATCCGGGACCTCAGCTGCTGGGGCGGCGGCCTCCTGCGCGGCGTGGTGCATCTGATGGACGGCCTCGTGGAGCTGGTCGATATAGGCCTGCTGTCCGTGTATCTGCTGTATCAACAGGTGGGCTCCCTCTCTGAGCTGGTCGAGCGCGGTGCGGGCCTCATCCCTCTGAAGAGCGGTAGTCAGGTACATCTGCTCTGCAACTGTCCTGGCAGTGGACTGTGCTGCTGCTGTGGTGCGGGCGTCGTCACGCTCCAGAGTGAGCTGCTGAATCCTCTCCTGCAGACGAGCAACCTCAGCGTCGAAGTCCTCCTGAAGCTTCCTCTTGCTCTGGTAGGTGGCGGTGAGGGTGAAGGACACGCTCTCGAGAGTGTGCTCCAAACTCTCACATACACCCAACAAAGCTCCGGTGGCGCTCATCGCAGGCGTCTCACAGTAGAACCTCTCCTCTGGGCTCCCTGTCAAGACTGACTCTGAAGTCTGCTTCCAGCGCAATGGGAAAAGTGATCCACGGGGAAACACTCCTGCCATCGCACTTGCCAGGTCGGCGGGGAAGCGGGCGATGATATCCTTCAGCACTAGGTATGCTGCCCTGTTGGCTCCATCCTTGGCACAAGTGCCTCTGGTGATCTCTGTCCCCCTGTCCAGTGAGGCTTGGCAGGCAAGCTTGACTTTGATTTCCACCATGACCAAGGAATCCTGCCCGTAGATCTCCTTCTGCCATGAGTACTTGGGCTCCTGTCCTTCCTCATAACCCACTGCCTGCAAAATCCTCCAAAGGATAGTCGGCAGCCCGAAGTAGGTCAAGAACGTCCTCCGGGTCAGCTTGGTGGCCAAGCGATGACGCGGAACTCCTCTGCCTCCGGTGGCCTTGCGAGCAGTCAACTTGGTCCGGCCATCTGTAGAAACAAAAGGGTTTCGAACTCTCGTGAGACGGATATTAAGTTGGCAAATTTTATAACAAAAGACAACTTTTAATTAATAAGGGGAGGTAATGTAAATGCATGAATATAAACATGATGCATGATCGTACTTACGTTCTCACTCACTAATAATGACTCGTAAGTCCTAACGTTCTAGTCGGTGGCAAGAACGATCTCTCATGCGTTAACTACACGTTCTACTCGATCGCATAGTTAGCGTACCTGCAGAAGATTCATTTCAGCCCAAAGAAATTCCCAATGATAAAACAATTCAGTATTGACCAGTATGCGCAAAATACATAAAGGTCAACACAACACCATGCACCAATAGAAATCACCCTTAAAATCATTGATACCTTCATATGTGTCCGCGTAAAGCTCGCACATACTTGGTATAAGAATCCCTTGCCTAGACCGACGGTTGGACGGTCATGCTCTCATATCTCACAAAATCATTTTATGCATGTTTTCGCAATCGACACATTCTCTTTTCCCTCGAGAATGGACCAGCAAATAAAGATCCAGCATGAACAAATCCCTGAACCCTGTTAGCAGTTAAGCCACCTGAATCCTAGTATAGGGCTTAAGGACGAGACTGGGCACACTTAGTAATTGAAAATAGTTTCAAAATAGTTTTGAAATACCCATTTTAGTTCGAAAATAACTCTTTACTAGGGTAATCCCTTGAACCATGCTCCGATACCAAGCTGTGGCGGAACCGTCCTGATTATAAGAGCTCAAGTATTATCTTAGCCAAATCCGTCTGACTTCGACTGATACTTGAACCCATACAACCCCGGTAGTCCGAAATCTCGAAGGATTTCTAACACCATACATCAAACAGGATCGCATCGTTCAAGGATTACATTCGTAAAGATACATCATAACGAAAACGAAACCGAATTTAAAATATCAGAGTGCGAATTTAAAATGGAGTTATTACAATACCGAGTTTAAAAGTGCGGAAGCTGAAATAGTTTGAAACACGACCACCACACATGTGGTCCAAATAAAACTTCATTGTTTGATAAATCCACTCGACACAACTACTCACTCCTCCCTTTTAAGATAATGTGCCACTAGTAGTCTTGGTCCAGCAAAAGAAAAAGGGAAAGCTTCTGGACGACCCTGCCCTGGGCCTACTCCTCATCACCTTCCACCGGGTAGAGGCAGTGCTTACAATAGCCAAAGTAGACCTGGCCATCTGCAACAAACGGGATAAACCCTGAGTACGGGAATGTACTCAGCTAGACTTACCCGTCCAACTGAAAATAAAGACACCAAGGGTATGCAAGGCCTTTCGGGTGGAGCTGGGATCTTTTAGTTGCGAGAAGCTCAAGTTCAGATAGGAAGTAATTAGTGATAAAGATGAGCTGCCATTTTTAGACCTATTCCTTAATTCTAGGTTTTTCACCTGTACTAGAGCACTCACTTGAATCTACCACTCAATAATATAACCATATCCAGTTGACTTATCCACATTTTAGTTGAACCTTTATTCATTACATGGAGTTGTATCGTGGTGAAGCTCGCCATAGTTTCCCACTAACCGGGGAGACGGCGACTCGAATCGAATTCCAAATCAGCTGATGAAAGACCTTTAATACCAGCCCACACTTTCCCCGTCGGGTCCATGCATTGGGCAACCGCTCGACGCTTGTTCGTGGTGGTAATCGTCGCGGTTCAAGCACGGACCGCCCAATCAGAGTCTGGCGATGGCCTCACGCGGCAGATCGCAACTTCCGTACTAGAGGGCACGACACGGGTTGAAACCGGCCCGAACAGCTTCTAACCGGCTTTGGGGTCGATGATTACAGCACCGACATATCCCTAAGTAAAAGGGCGCGTTCAAAAATGAACGAGGGCCAACATCGATACAAACCTACACGATCCAACGGATGGACTGCCCCAAGTTTCCGAACTTGTGCCCTGCCATCCCGTTGACCGTATTTCATTACTACTCAGGTTCTTTTCCACGATAGCAAATATAGCCAACCGTGATCCGGTAAATACCCATCCGGGTATTACGGAAACATCCTTAACTACCACTTTTATTAAGCAGGCTAAGCAATTCTACATTGTAACTAAATAACAGGATAACAAGGTAGATATTAATCAATAACCAAGGAATGGTAATGCAGCAAGTAGGATTCATTTCAACTCCTAAACCTAATGCATCACAATATAAAAGGACTCAAGTAATCTTAATTGCAAAAGATAGGAGGCTTAATATGCTCCGGGGCTTGCCTTGAGTGAAGACTGCTGCCTCGTGAGAGGGGCACTCAGGTAAGTTAGGGTCGTGGACGGGGTCGACTTCCTCTGGCTGCTGCAGCTCCTGGATCTCCGGCTCGGCGTTTAGCTCCTGCTCTTGGTGGGGCTCCGGCGGGGTCGATCCTATTGCGTGCGATGAATATATATTTAAATAAATGCGGTGCAAGATGAAGGTGACATGAAAAGAATAATTCTTGCAAACCAACAAAGTCAACTTGTTGAACCACTTTTGACATTGAGGTAATTACTTAATTATTTCGTAAAACAAAATCTGGTTATTCACTCTTTTTCTTATTTAATTTAAACCAAAGAAACTCCGATTGAACTGCAAGTGCATCTTTCTGGACTCAGAAAAATCCACAAAAATTCCAGAAAGTAAACAACACTTGCTGGACTCTACTGAACAAGTTTCAGCCAAAAATAAACTACAGAACTGCAGATACAAAAATGACAAGCAAACTGCCCAAAAAGGTGCTTTGAACTACAACCCTACTGTAAAAGGGTGCACAACTCTATTTCATATTTTTTCCCAGATTCTACTTCACATTTTATGTTTATCAAGAAAGTTCCATGAACAGAAACATTGTATTATTTCTTACAGGAATTTCCAAAGATAAACACAGACAAGCACAGTTGTAAAGCAACTACAACTTTTTCCATAAAACAGATCAGGTTTATATTTTTCTTAGACTCTTCATGGCATACAGAGACTGCACAAAATTTCCCATATTTTATTTCAACTTATAAAACACCTTAACACTTTTTCTAAGAAATCAGCAAAAAGGAACTTTTAACCATAACAGGAACTCTTTTCATAAGAACAGTACTTCATATAATTTTCACAGGCACCAAACATAACAAAGAACCTATACAAATTTTCCCATGAATTAACTCCATCAGAAAACACTTAATTCCATTTATCCCAACAAAAGCATGTACACTGAAATAAATGAAAACAGTAAAATAACTGCTATCAAAAATACATTCATATTTTTCCATGATAGATCTACTCATAAACAAGCCAACAAAACTGAAAGTACTCCATTTGGACTTATAAATCATGCTGTACAAAAATAACAGCATCTCTGGAAATTAAAACTAAAAGAAAAACATTTGAATTTCTCCCGCTGTACGTGCACCCGGTCCATGGACCAGCGAGTGGCTGACGCGCGGCCCGTGGGTCAACGGGAACCCACCCTGGCTCTCGACGCATGGCGGTAGGTGATCGGCCGAGGCCTGGCTCGAACGAGACCGCGGCCGAGGGGTTCGCTCGAGGCCGAGTTCGGGCGAGACGGACAACTAGTCCGTCCGAGGCCTGGCTCGAGGGCTCGGGCGAGACGGAAAACAACGCCCGTCCGAGGCCTGGCTCGAGGGCTCGGGCGAGGCGGAAACACACACGCCCGTCCGAGGCCTGGCTCGAGGGCTCGGGCGAGACGGAAACATACACGCCCGTCCGAGGCCTGGCTCGAGGGCTCGGGCGAGACGGAAACAGGGGAGAGGTTTGACCGTCGATTCCTCGCCGTCGGTGAGGTCGCCGGCGGGGAAGCTAGGCTTGTGAACTCACCTCGACGAGGCGCATCGAGTGGTGTAGGTGGTTTGGCTAGCGGATGGCCGGAGTGTGCCGGCGGCGAGCGGCAGCGCACGGAGGCGGCGGTGACGCGCGACTACGCCGTCTCCGGCGGTCGCCGGTGAAATTGGGGGAGGCAAAAGCTCGAGTGAACCCTAAGGAGCAAAGCTACGGGGTTGGTTTGGCTCGGGTGGCTCCAGAGGAGCCTGGCCACGAGCGAGGTCTGCGGCGGCGCCCATGGCGCTCGGCCGGGAGAAGAGTGCGATAGGGAGCGGTAGCGTTGAAGCTCGTCGGTGTTCTTACCTTGCCTTGACTCGGTGAAGGTCGAGGATGAAGAAGAGGGGCAGTGGTGCTCGGGTCGGGGAGGAACAGCGTCGCGGGCTCAGCGGTGGTGATGGCGTCCGCGGCGGCGCTCTCCGATCTCCGGCGTTGGTGGGGCTCGAGAGGTGGTGCAAGCGGGAGCACCGGGTGTCCGAGGTGTAGACGGAGTGGTGTGCGAGACGAATCGGGTGGTGGTGCTCCGGTGAGGCCGGAACACGGCGGGGCTTTTGCGGCGATGGTCGCGGCGAGCGGGGAGGTGTTCGGCGTGTTCGTGGGAGAGTGAGGGAGAGAGCGAGAGTGAGAGCGGGCGAGTGAAATGGCAGTGGGGAGAGGGAGTGCGGTGCGCTCGGGGTTTTGATCGGCTTGACCGGCCGGTGGTCGTGGCGGGGCCGGCGACGGGACGTCGCGGCAGCAGCGGCGCGGTCGGCGAGGCGAGCGCGGAGCGGGCGAGGCGGATTGTGGCGTGATCGGGTGAGCAAGATCTCGCGGGGAGTGGGCGAGGAGGATTCGCGGCAGAGGCGTGCCGCCACGCGGCGGTTGCGGCCGGCGTACGGCGCGGCCGTCAGCGGCGTCAGCATGCGGCGCGCGCGGCGCGGCGAGGCCGGCGCAGCAGGCGAGGCGGAGGGGGAGAGGGCAAGCAAGATAGCTTGCGTGCTCGGGCGGAGGAGATCAGGCGACGATAGGCGGACGCGGATCCTCGGCAGGGAAAAACGGCCACGTGGCCGCGTCGCCGGCGTACGGCGCGGCCGCGGGTCGGCGAGTGGCGTGCAGCGCGCGGGCGAGCGCGGGGGGCGAGGCTGGGCCGAAAGGCCAGATGGGCCGAAGGGGTGGCACCGGGAAAAAAAACGTTTTCCTTTTTCTTTTTCCAATTCTTTCAAACTTTGACCACTCAAAAACAGTTTCAAAAATCTCCAAACTAGGTCTTGACCAAAATACAAAAGTTGCTCAAAACATTTTTCTCTACAACCTTCATATAAGACACTTTTTCTGAAAACCATTTTTAAATCCTCTACATAAAGAAAGCCAAATAACTAAACAAAAGGCAACAAGCACTCATATGCACATGCAATGATGCAATGCATTGCTTATGCTCCTTTAGTAGCTAATGAAGTTCCTAATGCAGTGCTTGACACTAGGGTGTCACATAGTTGACAATGCCTCATCAATGGGGAGATTGCGATACATGGGTGTAATGCCGGGTCTCGGTGGATGAGTGATTGTCAACGGGTTTTGATCGTAGGTTCTTTGGCTGTGTTTGTGCAGGTGTCGAGCACGGAGACAGTGATCGAGGGCAAGGTGAAGGTCAAGTGAGACCGTGCCATGCCGATGGACCGGGTGGCGAGGGCGGACGTGAGGCTTGGACTGAGGGACCGGAGTGCCTGAGGATCAGCTATGGTGGCTGGCAGCCTGGGACAGCGACGAGCGAAGACTTGCGGGCATGGTGTTGCTCGGGTCGAGGACCTGGGACACGTGTCGGTGGACGGGGTGCACGGGCGGTACATCCCCTCTACAGCTCCGGTTTGGTGGTTGAGCCACAGAAAAACCACCGGTGTGACGGTTTCCGAGTTGGGCCTCAAAACTCGGGTGCTCGGTTTCCAGGTTGAGCCACAAAACCTGGGCGTGCTGAGGGTTTCCGAGTTTGGCCACAAAACTCGGGCTGAGGACGGTTTCCGAGTTTGGGCCTCAAAACTCGGGCGCTGCGGGTTTCTGAATTTGGGCCATAAAACTCAGGCGATGGACTTGGAGGCGGGTTTCCCGGTTTGGGCCTCAAAACCGGGGGATGGCTGGAAAAGGCTGGTTTCCCGTGTTGGGCCACAAAACCGGGGGTGCAGAGCGAGGGCGGCACGTGGCGGCAATCTGGAGGTTGCGTCGAGGCAACGCTTTGGGCTGTGTGGGCGTGGCCGTCGGATCACCACCTACCGCCGAGTTGGTCCAGAATAACCTTAGGGTTTAGCTGGTTCTCTCTGTAATTAGAATAGAGAGGGGTAGAGTAGGAAATAGACTTAGGCTAGAATTAGGATAAGTAGTCGGGGAGACACCCTCCCCCTTATCGCAGTTAGTCATTTGCTCTTGCTTCCTAGGGTTTTCCTGCTCTCCCATCCCCTGCTGTAGCTAGCTGTGATCCGCAGAGAGACTCACCTCTGTGTACTGTTGATTTTGAGGAAGGGAGGCCGTAACCTCTCTGTCGTAGCGTGTGTTTGCGCTTCGGCTGCAAGATCGATGTGTCGATTCGCGTTTTGATTTGTGTTCTTCATGTTCTTCGCGTTCTTCATTTCACCGTGATTTTCCCGTCACTCAATCTCCCTCTCCGGTGCGTCTTTGCGAAATCCGTTTGAACCAATTTGTTCGTATCATTGAGGAGGTCATTTCGACCAAAGGAATTCATCTAACTCCTCATGATCGAGTAGATCGGGACGATTTTGTTTTCGTGGCGCTTTTCCGGTTCATACACCTTCCCTTTTGATTTCCCGTTGATTGGATCGATTTGAGCGGATGATTTCTTGGGAATAGTCTCCTAACTACCCCGTGATCATCTTCTCCAAGTTTGGGAACTTGGGATTTTGATTTGGATCAGATTTGGAGAGATTTGGGAGAGAGGCGATCAAAATCGCCCTCTCTGCAGGACCGCGGACAGTCCGCGATTTGTACCGCAGTCAGTCCGGGCATCGGGCACGGGCCAGTCCTGTGCTGCGGTGCACGTTCGGACAAGTCCGAACTTGACCGGCGGGCAGTCCGCCGTGTTGAGTCGCGGACAGTCTACGAGTGTCCAGGGACACTTCAGCAAGTTTGCTGTTTAGAGGTTTTTGCCGGCGGACAGTCCGCCACCCCTTCGCGGACAGTCCGGGACCGTACCCGCGGACTATCTGGGACCCTGCTGAAGGCTGATTTTTAGTGCTTTCTTCGCCCCGGCTTTTCGGCTAGGTTTTCGGACTTCTTGTTTGTTCCTAGAGTTAACCAAGAAACATTTCTAGGTATCTTTGCAACTTGTTTGCATAGGTATTTGGAGATTTCTCGACGTAGCCTCCAATCTACGTTCGGGAGTCGGTTTTGTCAAGGGAGACTTGAGTCGAAGCTTTTGGTGTTTGCTTCGCTTGTGTTGAGTGGTGCTCCGCTGTGATCCTAGGGATCATCCACCCTCTTCCAAGGGTCGTGAGCATCACGATTTGAGTCGGTGCTTTTCAGGGTTGAATTTGGGACACTTGGCCAAAGTTTCGAAAGAAATTTGATTGGCTCCCATTCACCCCCCTCTGGTCGCCTTGCATTTGCGTTCGCGGTCCTTCACTTGAGGAGAAAAAGCATTTTATCCACACATCCCATTTTAAAACCCTTAGCTAGCAAAAAGGTTTTCAATCTATCATACCAGGCTCTAGGGGCTTGTTCCAAACCATACAAAGCTTTGTGAAGTTAAAAACATGGTTTGGAAACTTGGGATTTTCAAAACCGGGGGTTGTTTCACATACACCTCTTCTTCTATGTAGCCGTTTAGGAGGCACTCTTACATCCGTTGAAAATGTTTAAAACCTTTGGATGCAACAAAAGCTAAGATTATCCTAATCGCATCCAAACGAGCTACAGGAGCAAAAGTCTCCTCATGATCACCTGCACGCTCAAATCTAGAAGAAGGACAAATCATGGTCTCATCGAAGGTGACATCGGATGTCTCCATGACTCGGTTAGTATCAAGGTTAAGTACACGATATGCACGAGTATGAGTGTCATAACCCAAAAATACACCATCAGAAGAATGAGACTCGAACTTGTCCAAGTTGCCCTTTTTGAGTATAAAACAGTGGCAACCAAAAACTCTACAATAACTCACTTTGGGTTGCCTTCCAAAACGCAACTCATAAGAAGTCTTTTTCAAGAAAGCTCAGAGAAAAATGCGATTAGAAATATAGCATGCAGTGTTCATAGCTTCGGCCCAATATCGCCTAGGAGTCCTATGCTCATCGAGCATCGTCCTAGCCATCTCTACAAGGGTCCGATTCTTCCTCTCTACAACAACATTCTGTGGTGGTGTGTAGGGGGAAGAAAACTGATGCTCCAAACCCAAAGAGTTACAAAACTTTACAAAGTCCGAGTTTTTGAACTCGGTACCATTATCACTATGAATAGCTCGCATCGAGTTCTTAGGGAACTCATTCTAAAGACGTAAAATCAAATTACGAGCAAAAGCGAAAGTATCAGTTTGATCAGCTAAAAAGAAAACCCACGAATATCTTGAAAAATCGTCAACAACAACCAACACATACCACTTCCCCCCACCCGAGCTCACCCGAGCCGAACCAACAAGGTCCATGTGCAAAAGCTCTCTAGGGCGCTGAGTCATGACCTGAGTCACTGGAGGGTGGGGAGCGGCAACCATCTTCCCATGTCTACAAGAATGGCAAACAAGATCCTTCTCCATGCACAACTTGGGTAATCCTCGGATTAAGCCAAGTGAGCTAAGCCTTGCAAGCAGTTCGAGCTCAGGTGACCGAGTCTCCTATGCCACTCTTCAAAGATCCGAGGAGGAAGGTCCAGCCACGACAATGGGAACTTCCATGCGACTCCGAGAACTTCGCACGAAAGACTTTCCCAAAGGGCAAAATCAAACATACAAGATTGCCCTGAGGATCTAAAATGCGACTGAGATTCGGTTTAAAATGAATCTCATAGTCATCATCAAAAAGTTGCGAAACAGAAAGAAGGTTAAAATGCAAGTTAGAAACAAGAGCAACATCACGCAACACAAAGTGCTCATTAACTCGCACCGACCCACGAGACAACACTTTACCTTTGCTATTGTCGCCGAAGGTGATAAACTCCTTTCCGGCAACAGGACTAAGATTGGAGAACCACTTGGCATTTCCGATCATGTGCCTCGAACAATCGGAATCCACCAACCAAATGTCCTCCAATCGTTTTACCTACATCAATAAAAAGACATAGGGTGAGCATACGGTCCAACACTGGGGTCAGTGAAATAGGAAGAATACCAGTGTTGGGCCGGCTGCTCAAAAGAACGGTTAGTAGAAAAACCATTCCTAGCACGCCTACAGGGAAAGCGATCACTACGCACAGGAAAACGTGGTCCGCTAAGAGAAGAGCGTCCATCGCGATACTCAAAACGCGGTGGAGGGTAACGCTCAACAAAGCCACCGCCACGGGATCCATGTCCTACAAAGCTAGGATCCCGCCGGGCAAAACCTCCCTGAGGCCTAGGACCTTGAGGCATTGGACCTCTAGGCCTAGCAGCTTTCCTCTGAACATTCGGCACATGTACATCATGGAAAGGATGGTACATGTCCGCATTGTTCATCTCCCTAGCACGGCGCTCATCTCTTGCGCCGAAAGCAAAACTCCCTCAAATGTCCATCTCTCCCACAGTGCTCACAATGGTACCTCACCGCTCTCATAGGGGGTTGTTGGTACTCACGGTAGTGGGTATGGATCAATTGGCCTTTTTGTGGCATGAGCTCCTCTTGGATAGGTGGCATTGTGTCTAGCTTGTTCTTGAGGTGGTTTGGTTTTGGAGCCCATGTCTGCTTCTTTGGTGGAGCTCTCGGAGGTTCAACAAACACCCCATCCTTGGTGTTTGGCTTAAAAGGCTCTTTGGGTGGAATCTTGGTTAGTTTGGGAGTAGTGGTGGAGTTGGGCTTCTCACTCGGATTCAGACCACTCGACTCTCCAATCTTACCAAAAGAAGAAGCACACTCAACTCCCTGAGCAAAACCAACACCTGGACCTCCAGCAGCACGCTTAAACTGGGCAATCATCATCCCAAGCTGCGGCTCACCACAAGACAACCATGACAAGATGGTCCGAAGGTATGTATTTTCTTCCTCGGTTTGCATCTTGTCATGCTTCACATTGGCTATCTCCATCTCCAGGCCCTCACACAAAGCACACCTGGACACAAGTGCTACCCAAGCTGGCTTTCTCAAGAGACACAATATTGGCATTCTTCTCTGCCAACTCGGATTGCAAGCCTGCACAAGACTTGCACGCACCCAACAACGCGGGTCTAGCCCGAAGCTCAACCACCTCTCCAACCAAAGCAGCATACTTACCTCTCAGAGTGAGAAGGTCAGTAATGTGCTTGGTGCACATTCACACTCACCCTCCTCAGAGACAACAACGGTGGACTTGGCAAATTCAAGTTCATTCACCGTATCCTCCCACTTCTGCCTAAACTCCTTCCTCTCTCTAGTTGCACGCCTAAGCAACTTATCTTGACTAAGCAAAGCAGCAGTAAGCTTATCGACCTCAGCAGAGAGTTCTTCAGGAGTCTGAGATACCTGGGAGGTGTCATTGTCGTCGTCGTTCCGAGGAGTCTCCTCCAGCTGGCTGTCGACCTCCTTGCCGAGGGCCATGGTGCAAAAGCCCTCGTTGTCGGCGTAAGAGTAGAGACCGTTCAGCTTGTCCTCGATCCTCTTCTTCTTCTCGGACTCGTCATCGCTTGAGGAAGCAGAGTCATCATCCGAGTCATCGACGTCGCTGAGCATGGCGAAGAAAGCACGCTGCTCAGCCTGGGCCTTCTCCAAGTACTTCTTCTTGATGTACTCCTTGTTGAACCCGCCCTTCCGCTTGTGCTTCGTGGGGACGTACTTCTCCTTGTGCTTGCTGGAGTCGTACTTGTGCCCATGATTTCCCTTCCCAAAAGCTTGCTTGTTCTTCTTGGGACAGTTGGCAATGATGTGGTCGGGGTCGCCGCACTAGAAACATCCAGAGCGTCCTCCGCGGCGACGGTTCATGCAATTGTTGTGAAACCACAAGAACCGGTTGGCAAGCAAAGTCAACTCATTATCTCCCATGAACTCCAGCTGCTCCTCTGTGACAAAAAGAAGAGAAGAAAGTGCAAAGCCTCCAGAGGGGTTAGCAGAAGAGCCAGAAAGCAAAGCCATAGATGGGCCAGAAGGATTCTCATAAGAAGCCCTTGTCATGGCGTCAATCTCACTAGATTTGAGCTTACTGAAGCGCTTGTCGCATGTGAGGGTCTCATAGTTAGGTGATTCGATGATTGCCTGAACCTTAGAGTCCCACACCGACCGATCGAGAGTATGCAAAAGCTTGAGAGCCCTATCATGATCGTCGAAAGGCAACAGCTCCTTGTTAGCCCTCATCCTGTTGACAATCATCTGAAAGTGAGCGAATAAACTTTCTATGCTCTCGACAGGCATGTGTCGATAGTTCTCATACTCCCACTTGTGCAACTCGTAGAGACGGGATTTGACTTGAGTGGTTCCTGAAAGCGCATGAGGGTCGCCCAAATCTCACGAGCCGTGGGGAGGTGAGAAACGCGATCAAACTTAGACATGCTCAAACAGGAGAAAAGAGCATTACGGGCTCGGCTATTGGCATCGTGCTCATCGATCTGCAGCTGAGTCACACGAGCAGCCAAGACCTCGTAATCTGCCTTGTTGCAAATCTCCCAGACAGAAGCACCCATGCTCTGAAGATAGGCCGGCATGCGTATCTTCCAATACGCCTAGTTCGTCCCATCGAAAAACGGCGGTTTGCCCACGCCGCGATAAATGTCGCCTTCTGTGGATCTGGAACCGGCTAAGGTGGAAGATCCTTAACCCGCTCCGATACCAATTGAAGGACCGAGAATGCAAAAGCAAGGCGACCAGAGGGGGGGGTGAATGGGAGCCTAAAAATTTCTCTCGAAACTTTGGCCTTTGTCCCGAAAATCGACCCCAAAAACTTTGACCGAAACATCATGCCCACGACCCTTGGAAGAGGGTGGATGATCCCTAGGATCACAGCGAGGCACCACAAGACAAGAGCAAGCCAAACGCCAAAAGCTCCAGCTCAAGTTTGACCACTAAAAACCGACTCCTGGACATAGATAGAAGGCTACATCGAGAAATCTCCAAATACCTATGCTAACAAGTAGCAAAGATACCTAGAGAGGTTCCTTGGTTAACTCAAGGGCCAAACGAGAAGTCTGAAAACCAAGCGGAAAAGTCAGGAGAGCAAATGCACTGAAAAAGACAAGTCTGCGAGTTCCCAGACTGTCCGCGGGTATGGTCCCAGACTGTCCGGCCCTACTGCGGACTGTCCGCGAACCTGTGGTAGACTGTCCGCCGGCAAAATAGACAAAACAGCACTGCTGCTGAACACCCCCTGCGTGATCCCGAACTGTTCGCGGAACACAACAGCGGACTGTCCACCGGTCAAAAGTCAGCACTGTTCACCGAGACTCGCAGCACTGACCTGACTCACCCCGATGCGCGGACTGTCCGTGGGGTGAGTGGCGGACTGTCCGCGACAACACAGTGAGGGTGATTTGTGTCACCCTTCACCTAAATCTTCCCAAAATCGATCCAAATCAAAATCCCTTGGTCCCAAACTTGGAGAAGATGATCACGAGGTAGTTGGAAGACTATCCCCAAGAAATCATCTGCTCAAATCAACTCAATCTACAGGAAATTGAAGGGGAAGGTGTATGAACCGAAAAAGCGCCACGAAAATTGAATCGGCCCGATCTACTTGTTCATGAGGAGTTAGATGAATTCATTCGGTGGAAATGATCTCCTCACATCAAAGAACAGGTTTGTTCAAGTGGATTCGAAAAAGACGTAGCGTAGAAGGGGATCGAGAGACGGGAACATCATGGAGAAACGAAGAACGCGAAGAACAAATTCAAAACACAAATCAAACCATGAGTTTGCAACCGTGTGGCTACCACACGCTACAATAGTGAGATTACGGTCTCACTTCCTCAAAATCTCATGAACACAGAGGTATGGTTCTCTGCGGATCTCAGTAGCTACAGCAGGGATGTGGGAGTGCAGGAAACCCTAGAATGAAAATAGCAAATGACTGAGATATGGTTTGGGAGGTGGGTGTCTCCCCTACTTATCCTAATTCTAATTCCCACTCTACCCCTACTAATTACAGAGCGACCAGCTAAGCCCTAAGGTTATTCTGGACCAACTTGAAGTAGATGTTGGTCCGACGGCCACGCCCGCACAACTGATAGCTTTGTCTCGACGCGACCTCATCTATTGCCGCCACGTGCCGCCACCGCTCCGCTCATCCTTTTCACGAACCTTGCCCCCGGTTTTGAGGCCGAAACTACGAAATCTGTCTTCATGACCAACCCCAAGTTTTGAGGCCAAAACTGGGAAACCCGACGTCCATCGCCTGAGTTTTGTGGCCCAAACTCAGAAACCCGCCAGCGCCCAGGTTTTGAGGCCCAAACCTGGAAACCATCCTCAGCCCGAGTTTTGTGGCCCAAATTTGGAAACCGGCCGCACCCAGGTTTTGTGGCCCAAGCCTGGAAACCGTTCGCCCGATGGTTTTTCTGTGGCTCTACCATCAATCCGACGCTATAGAGGGGATGCACCGCCCGTGCACCCTGTCCACTGACACGTGTCCCCAGGTCCTCGACCCAAGCAACACCGTGCCCCGCAAGTCTCCGCTCGTCGCTGTCCCAGGCTGTCAATCACCACAGCTGATCCTCAGGCCACCGGTCTCTCAGTCCAAGCCTCACGTCCGCCCTTCACCGCTCCCGGTCCATCGGCACGACACGTCTCTACTTGACCTTCACCTTGCCTTCAATCACTATCTCCGTGCTCGACACCTGCACAACACAAGCCAAAGAACATACGCATCAAACCAGTCGACAATCACTCATCACTCAAGATCCGGCATACACCCATGTATCCGCAGAGTAGTCGAGCTCACAGAATGCCGATGCGAAGATGATGTTCAGGGCACTCCCACCATCGACGAGGACCTTGCGATAGCGGCAGCTGGAGATCACCGGGTCAATGACGAGAGGGAAATGTCGTGAGTAATTGTCGTCCGACCACTGGTCCTCCTTGGAGAAGGTGATGGGGCGCTCCGACCAGTCGAGGAAGCGGACGTTGACGGGGTCGTCAGTGATGGCCGCCACTGAGGCGATGTCGCGGCATACTTGGCATCGCTTCTGCTCAGTCTGGATGATGACGTTGCCACCGAAGATGGAGAGTGTCCTCGCCGGTGCCCGGAAGGTGGGCTCATGTGCGTCGGCGTCCTTGTCCTTGTCGCTGTCATTTCGCGGCTGCTTGTCATCGCTTCCGCGAACGTTACGGGCGATGGTGTCGCACTCGCGCATGGAGTGCTTGGCGCCTTTGTGGAGAGGACAGGGGCCGTTGAGGAGCTGAGAACACAAGGTTGATATGTGCCCTTGTGGTTCCCTTCCTGAGTGATGAGTGATCGATCAACGGGCAACATGTCTCTTGGCTGTGTTGATGTGCAGGTGCGGAGCTCGGAGACAGTGGTCTAAGTTGAGGTGATGGTCAAGTGGGACGTGCCGTGCCGACGGACCGGGAGCGGCGAAGGGCGGACGTGGAGCTTGGACTGATGGACCGGGAGACCTGAGGACCAGCTGTGGTAGCTGGCATGTGGCATCGACAAGCAAGAGGACATGGGGATGTGCGGTGCATCGGCCGAGTCGGGAGGAAGGTGATGGCATCATGACACTTGGCGGGAGGCTGAGAAGGACGGTGAATGCACTATGCCCGGCGTGGAGGCTGGACATGCTCCGGCATCGATGCTGGAACTTGGGGTGTGCGAACCACATCCCGTCTACGGCGCGGGTTCGGTAGCTGAGCCACAAAAAGCTACCATCGACGGTTTCCGAGTTTGGGCCTCAAAACTCAGGGTGGACGGTTTCCAGGTTTGGGCCTCAAAACCTGGGCACGCGGGTTTCTGAGTTTGGGCCACAAAACTCAGCCGGAGGACAGGTTTCCCGGTTTCAGCCTCAAAACCGGGGGAAGGTTCAGGTTTCCCGGTTTCAGCCTCAAAACCGGGGGGTGGTCCGCAAAAAGGACGGTCAACACGTGGCGGCGTGGAGAGGCTGGCGCGGCGGCGCAGCTATCCGCGAGGGAGGCGCGGTGGTCGACAGGGAGGCACGTGGTGGCATCCTGAGGCTTGCGTTGAGGCGAAGCTAAGGGTGAGGAAGGCGCGTGGCCGTCGGATCGACATCAAGCAGAGTTGGATCGGGATACCCCTAGGGTTGGCCGTTTCGCTCATTTACCTAGGGTTAGAAGGGGATTATTGTTTAGGCTATAAATAAGAGAGGCACCCCTCCTCTCCCAGTATCCTGGCAGTCATTTACTCCTAAGCACTCTCTCTCTTCTTAGCCCCCGCTTAGGTTCTAATCATACCTGGCTGTGAGTGATCCACAGAACAAACTCAATCATGTCTCTGTGTTTTTGGGAAGTTTAGGAAGTGAGACTGTAATCTCATGTTTGTAGCGTGTGTTGGACACACAGTGGCAATTTCATGGTGTGATTCGCGTTTTATTCGTGCTCTTCGCGGATTGTTTTTTTTCTCCTAGTTTTCCCGTCACTTGATCTCTTCGCTCGGTACATCTTTTGCAAATCCACTTGAACCAAGTTGTTCTAGATCGTGAGGCAATTCTTTCCTCCAAAAGAATTCATCTCAAACCTCACGGTCTAGGAGATCGAGTGATTTTTGTTCCGGATCACGTTCTTGCTCCTTTACCTCGAAATCTTGTGATTCACCGATTTGAAGTTAGGTTCGAGCCATGATCTCTAAGGAGTAGCTCACTAACATCCTTGTGACTCCTCAGATCAAATCCTAGGCCTAGTGCTTTTGGTTTGGAGGAGATCGGATTGAATCAGTGGACGAACTATGGATTTTCGGGGTGACCGGACTCCTGATCGTGATGACCGGACGCTCAGACCTAGAGTCCGGTCGTTGATTACGTAGTGTGCAGTTACTGTTGCTCGACCGGACGCTGGACTTGGGATGTGACCGGACGCACACTCGCTACTGTTCACTAGTTGGTTTTGGCATTGACCGGACTCAGCACTTGTGACCGGACGCACTGATATAGTGAGTCCGGTCAACTCCAGAGAGCTCCGAAATCAACTTTCACCTGACCGGACGCGTTCGGTGCACTGTGACCAGACGCAGGCAGAGTCCGGTCAGTTCTGTTTTGAGCTGTTTTGTTCGCAGTTTGTTCGTTCGTTGTCGGTTTTGGTTTCCGGCTTTTGCGTTGGGTTCCTAGAAGTCGTGTAGTGTCTCGCTGTGCTTCTTGGAAGCATCCACCCTACATCTAGGGTCGTGGACATTATTCGAACTCTAGGCTTGCCTTTGGGGTGATTCTTGGGACAGTGGCTAAAAGTTTCTGAGAAGAAATTTTTAAGCTCCCATTCACCCCCCTCTGGTCGCTTATCCGGTCCTTCAATTGGTATCGGAGCCGGTTAAGGATCTACTCTACCTTAATCGGTTTCGGATCCTAAGGGCGACATGGATCGAGGGAATGGCAAGGCTCCCTACTTCGATGGGACGAACTATCCCTATTGGAAGATACGGATGCGTGCTTATCTCAACAGCATCTGATCTTCTGTTTGGGAAATATGCGAGGATGCCGATTACGTGGTTCTTGCGGCTCGAGTTGGTCAGCACCAGATTGACCAACACGAGGCCAACTCTAAGGCCCGTAACGCGCTTTTGGCCAACATCTCTCTTCCTGAGTTCGAGCGTGTTTCCGAGCTTTAGACTGCTCGAGAGATCTGGTTGAAGCTTCAGAGCTATCACGAGGGGACCGCTCAGGTCAAGACCAGACTCTTCGAGACATACAAGCGGGAATACGAGAACTTTGTTCAGTTGGAGGGAGAGACGATTGACGCTATGTTCGCTCATTTCCAAATGATTGTGAACAAGATGCGTGCCAATCGGGCCAACCTACCCAATGACGATCATGAGAGGGCTCTCAAGTTGCTATACGCCTTGGATCGGAGGGTATGGGAGGTGAAGGTGTCGACTATCATTGAGTCTGCTGCTTACGACACCCTCACCGTGGACGAGCTATTCAGCAAGCTCAAGTCCACTGAGATCGATCACTTGACTCAGGCCAAGCTGAAGAACCCATCTTCACATTCCATGGCTTTGGTCTCAAGCAAGGGTGGATCGACTCTTTCCGCTGACGCTTCACCACCTCTCTTTGCTTTGTCTTCTTTGCTTTCAGTGACTGAGGAGCAGGTGGAGGCATTGGACGATGACGAGCTCGCCCTCATCATCACCCGGTTCTCGCGGTTTCACAACAACCGCCTGAATCGCCGGCGTGGTGGCGCACGTGAGGGCTGCTACGGATGTGGAGATCCGGATCACTTCGTCGCAAACTGCCCCAAACGTGATAAGACCTTTCCCGGCAAGAACCGCAACTCCAGGTGCAAGGGCAAGCCTGAGAACAAGGCCGGGAAGAAGAAGAAAGGTGGCTACCACCAAGAGGACATGGAGAAGGCTTTCGACGCCGGCAAGCGTGCCTTCCTCGCCACCTTCAGCGACGGCGAGAAGTCCTCCGACGGCGACTCCAGCGACGATGGGTCCGAGCACAAGACTGAGGAACGCTTCAATGGACTCTGCTTCTTTGGCAAATCCTCCAAGAATCTTTGCACCATGGCCTTGGATGGAGAGGACTGCAAACGCTTGGACAAGGACGATGGCACCGACGACGACGACGACGATGCTTCCGAGGTATCATCCTCTTCTCTTATCGAGCGTCTTACCGGTGAGCGTGATTCCCTTGTCGATATAGTCCTAGGTCAGGATAAGAACCTCAAGCGAGCTATCCGAGAGCGCAATGAGTTTAAGGCTAAGATGAATGATGCGCTTAAGGAGCTTGAGTTCGCTAGGTCCGAGGTGAAGGTGACCGATGAGGAGGAGTGTGAGGAGTGCACGATGCATATGACAAACTTTGCCACCCTACAAACCAAGTATGCCTTTTTGATCGAGGTGTATGATGAGCTGAAGAGTAGGCTAGACTTGGTGGGTGATTGCAAGGAGTGTCCCTCCCTGAAGAAGGAGCTGGAGGATGTGAAGGCGAGGCCTTCTTTGTTGGGTGCGTGCAAGCTTTGTCCTAGCTTGCGAACTGAGTTGGCAGAAGTTAGTGCCAAGCTTGCTGAAGCCATGAAGGCCAGCTCAGTTAGCACCCCGGCCGCTCAATGTGAGCGATGCGTGGGGATAGAGCTTGAGATTGCCAACTGTCGGCATGACAGGATGCAAACCGAGGAGGAGAACACATACCTTCGGTCCATTCTGAGTTGGGTGTCATGCAATGAGCCGCAGTTGGGCATGATGATCAGTCAGTTCAAGAGGGGAACTGATTGCTCGGGAGTTGGCTTTGAGTCAGGTGGGAAGAGAGCTAGCACCTTTGGCAAGATTGGTGAGTTTAGTGTAGTGAACCCTAGTGAGAAGCCATCCACTATCCCTAAGCTCATCAAGATCACCCCACCTGAACCTCCCAAGCCTATCACCAAGGATGGGATCCTTGATGAACCTCCCAAGGCTCCACCTCGCAAGCAAGTGTGGGTTCCCAAACCTAACCATCTTAGGAACACACTTGACACCCTTCCTGACGTCTCTAGTGAACCCCTTCCGAAGGGCAAGCAGCCGGCTAGAGTGAACAACCCTCGCAACCGTAGAAACCAACAATCCAAGAGAGTGGTGAGGTTTCAGTGCGAATACTGTCACCGTGAGGGTCACCTAGCTGAGTTTTGCTTTCGGAGGAAGAGAGACGCTAGGAAGGAGATGGAGCTGAACAACCAGGCCAGGCACCACCCTCTCCATGGTGTGCAGGGTCGGGGAGTTCAGAGGTAGGGCGCTAGGCCTGGAGGAGCACCCCCTTAGGCAGCAAGGCCCCAGGCAGCTAGACCACGGGGTGGTGGTCGTGCCCGTCGCGGTTCCGGTCGTCCTCAATACGATCGGGAGCCGAGTGTAAGAGGCTTTGCTGCTCAGTCCCATAGCGGACCACCTTTTCAGTATGGTGGCGATCGCTTTGCTTAGATGGGACAGGTAGGACAGTTTGGAGGCTTTCCGTTCCATAAAGGACCACACTTTCAGGTTGGTGGTGATCGCTATCCACCCATGGGACGAGGACAGTTTGGTGTGCCTACTAACACTATTTCTGGGCCTATGACATAGCACTGGTATCCTTCTCAGTATACTAACCCCAGTGTTGTGCCATATGCTCACTTCCTGCCTTTCTATTGATGCAGGAACTTCGGTTGGAGAACATGTGGCTTATGGATTCCGGGTGTTCGCGCCACATGACCGGAAAGAAAGAGTGGTTCTCCAGCCTTAGCCCCATGATGCACAAGGAGTACGTCACTTTTGGGGATAATAGTAGAGGTAAGGTTGTTTCTCATGGAGCTATCCGGCTCAATGAGAGTTTTGTTCTCAAAGATGTTGCTTTGGTTTCGAGCTTGCATTACAATTTGCTTTATGTTTCGCAACTTCTTGAGGATGATTTTGAAGTGCGTTTTAAGAAGGGTTTGAGTCGTGTTTTAGACCCTCGGGGAGATCTTGTTTGTTGGATTGTCCCTTTTGGTCGTGTTTTCAGAGCAGATTTTTCTCGTTCCTTCGGCTCTGCTAGATGTTTGATGGCTGGTCCTTCTTCTGATTTGTGGAAGTGGCATAGGAGGCTTGGTCACTTGAGTTTTGACTTGCTTGCAAGACTTAGCTCACTTGGCCTAATCCAAGGATTGCCCAAGCTTAAGTTTCAGAAGGACCTTGTTTGCCATCCCTGTCGTCACGGGAAGATGGTTGCTGCTTCTCACCCACCTGTTAATCAGGTGATGACAAAGCGACCCGGCGAGCTCTTACACATGGACACAGTTGGTCCAGCTCGGGTTTGCTCAGCGGGTGGGAAGTGGTATGTTCTAGTGATCGTTGACGATTTTTCGAGGTACTCTTGGGTATTTTTCATGGAGGGTAAGGATGAAGCTTTTCCTTTTGCTCGTGACTTGATTTTGAGGTTGAAAACTGAGTTTCCCCCTGATACCATTAGAGCTATTCGTAGTGATAATGGTACTGAGTTTGTTAACTCTCAGTTTGCCTCCTTCTGTTCTTCTAATGGAATCGAGCATCAGTTTTCTTCTCCTTATGTTCCTCGGCAAAACGGTGTTGTTGAGCGCAAGAACCGGACCCTTGTTGAGATGGCCAGGACGATGCTCGATGAGCATAGGACTCCTAGGCGTTTTTGGGCCGAGGCGATCAACACCGCTTGCCATGTTGCAAATTGCATCTTTCTTCGAGCTTTCATGAAGAAGACTTCTTATGAGTTGCGTTTTGAACGGGTACCCAAGTTGTCTCATTTTCGGGTGTTTGGGTGTAAGTGCTTTATCCTGAAGCAAGGCAATTTGGATAAGTTTGAATCTAGCTCTGCTGATGGCGTGTTTCTTGGTTATGCTTCGCATTCGTGTGCTTATCGAGTTCTTAACCTTGAGACTAACCGGATAGTGGAGACCTGTGAGGTCACATTCGACGAGACTATGCCTTGTGTTTCTTCTGCTTTTGATGTTGCAGGAGAACAGGAGCTGGGAGAGACTATCTTTGTGGAGGAGGAGCAGGAGAATGCCGATTGGGGTGATCCTGAGCCAACTCCACTGGCTGCCCCCGTCGACCCTGCGACGACTACTTTAGCTCGAGGACCCGATCCCACTACATCTTCTTCCTGGGGTCCTCTTGAGCCACCTCTCCAGCAAGCACCGGCAGCACCCGGGAGATTGACAACATCTGGCGAGGGGGAGGCGACTTCGGCGAGGCAAGTGCCCCGAAGCGTTCAGCAGACTCACCCCCCGCAGCAGATGATCGGCGGCATCGACCAGCGAGTCACGTGGTCGCGAGCGTATGAAATCTCACACTTTGCTCATTCTGCATTCGTTGCTTCTTTTGAGCCCAAAGATGTTGGACACGCACTTTCTGATGCTAACTGGGTCAATGCCATGCATGAGGAGCTAGAAAACTTTGAACGAAACCGAGTTTGGACCCTAGTTCCACCTCCACCAGAATGCCACCCTATAGGTACCAAATGGTTTTTCAAAAACAAAGAGGGTGAGGATGGGATGGTAGTAAAGAACAAGGCTAGGCTAGTAGCCCAGGGTTTTTGCCAAAAAGAGGGGATAGATTATGAGGAAACCTTTGCCCCTGTAGCCCGTTTAGAAGCCATTAGAATCCTTCTAGCCTTTGCTGCTTCGAAGGGTTTTAAGCTTTATCAGATGGATGTTAAGAGTGCTTTTCTGAATGGGTATATAGAGGAAGAGATTTATGTTAGGCAACCCCCAGGTTTCGAGGATCCCAAGTTTCCAAACCATGTTTATAAACTTTCAAAAGCTTTGTATGGTTTGAAACAAGCCCCGAGAGCGTGGTATGATCCTTTGAAAACCTTCCTACTCTCAAAGGGTTTTAAAATGGGATGGGTTGATAGGACTTTGTTTCTCCTCAAGCAAGGCAATGATACACTGATAGTCCAGATTTACGTGGATGACATCATCTTTGGTGGCTCTTCTCATGCGCTTGTTGCCAAGTTTGCAGATACTATGAGCAAGGAGTTTGAGATGAGTATGATGGGTGAGTTGACTTTCTTCCTTGGGTTGCAAATCAAGCAAACCCGAGACGGAACGTTTGTGCATCAAGGCAAATACACAAAGGACATCCTGAAGAAGTTCGACATGGGCGAGGCCAAGCCTCTTACAACGCCCATGTCGACGACTGTGGCGATGGACGCGGACCAAGACGGTGAGCCGGTTGACCAGAAGGAGTACAGGAGCATGATTGGCTCGCTCCTGTACCTGACGGCGACGAGGCCGGATATACAGTTCGCTGTGTGTCTGAGCACTCGTTTTCAGGCGTCCCCTCGAACTTCCCACAAGCAAGCGGTCAAGTGCATCATGAGGTACCTCCGATACACTCCTGAGTTCGGACTTTGGTATTCCTTTTCTTCGAACCTCTCGCTTTGTGGTTATTCCGATGCGGATTTTGCCGGCTGTCGGCTTGAGCGCAAGTCTACTTCTGAGACTTGTCAGTTTCTTGGCTCTTCTTTGGTTTCGTGGTCTTCTCGCAAGCAGTCGAACGTAGCCCAGTCTACTACAGAAGCCGAGTATGTTGCCGCTGCTTCTTGTGCCTCGCAGCTTTTATGGATGGTTGCTACATTGCGTGATTTTGGTCTAGAGTTCAGTCGGGTTCCTTTGCTTTGCGATAGCACGTCTGCCATTAGTGTAGCAAAGAATCCTGTTCTTCACTCCAAGACCAAGCACATCGATGTTCGCTTTCACTTTCTTCGTGATCACTACGAGAAAGGCGACATTGATCTTAGGCATGTAGACACCCATAACCTGGTTGCGGATATTTTCACCAAGCCTTTGGATCTCTCAACGTTTGCTAGGTTGAGAGGTGAGCTTGGTGTGTGTTTCCCCTTTTAGATGGGGGAAGCATTTTGTTTATGTACCATAGACTAACTATCTAATCTTTTTGTTTTGGGTCTTGAGTCTTTTAGTTTGATTTTGGCCCCGATTCTGACTTCATCATGTATTCATCTTGCACTTCCAAGCTTCATGTCTATATTCTTGAGAATGAATCTATGCTTTGTTTAGTGTATGCTTCGATGATATATGATGATGCTTGTAGCTTAGGCTCTTTTTGATCACTGATACATGTGGTGAGCTAAGCTATTTTTCAGAATGATGAACATGGTCAATAAACTTAAAATTTGATATATGTTCACCATTGAGATTAGCAACTAGCATGTGTAGGATGTGTTGAGGTCACATGAGCTATTTCATATATGCTAGGTTGCTATGTCTCTAGTTCTGAGTCATTCACTTGCTTGGATTGTTCATATTCTGCTTAAAATGAACCAAGTTGTAGTGAATTGAAAAGATCGAGATGGGATTGCTTTGTCAGCACATCACGGTATCGAGACTGTTTCTCATTGCACATTGAGTTAAACTTGAGCCGTGTAGTGTAAGACCGAAACCGATGCTTTAAGCTTCTGATTGCATATGCATATGCTTAGCACGGTTGAAAAGTTAGGCAATGACAAGCTTTCAACCTCTCGCAATCACATGCTAATTTTAAACTCGTGTTAATAACTGCAGCAAATTCTCCGATTAAAACGGAAAACATGAGTCTATGTTTCATTCTATCGCATGATGATTGAACTTTACTAGGGGTAGTTCACCTTGTATACATGTTTTAGCACTTGTTGACTTCCTGTCTATACATGTCAGTTGCTATTTTACTGGTGAAACTCCTTTCAGAATGGCCTAAAACTGCTCACTTGGCTTATGCATTCATACTTTGTATTTGGTGATCAGTTTGAGCCTTTGCTAGCACTTGTGTAGGTTGCTATGTAGTCGGATCAGCACTCATTAGAGCACTTATTCACTCTTTCGTGTATATACTTGAAGCTGCTAACATGCATTTTTAACTCATATGCATGTGCTTGACCCCGATAGGCATGACCTAGCTCTGTTTGACTTACTTGAGGCTCTCTTCCTCTCTTTTGGTTGCAAATTGCCCCCAAGGGGGAGAAGTTTGTCCAAGGGGGAGATTTTGGGAAAATGTCTTTTTATGGTGACAATTTGCAATTTATGCTTCACTTGTTGAGGGGGAGTGGTCTTTGAGTAAGGGGGAGTTCTTTTGCCTTTTATGGGTTTCCAGACTCATTTCTCAATTGGTATCGATCTTTTCAGCTAGTTGTGTCGAGCCTCTGTACCTCTGTCTTGAGGGACTAGCTGTCTTCATCTTGTCTTGATGATTCTTGATTGGTATCGTGCTTACTGCTAGTTGTGTTGAGCCTCTGTGCCTCTATCTTGAGGGACTAGCAGTAGCAGTTTCATCTGCAGTCTTCAGTTGGTATTTGAGCTTTCGGCTAGTGGTGTTGAGCCCCTTCTGCCTCTTCTTGAGGACTAGCTTGTTTCTGACTTGGTGGCATCGAGCCGTTGCTCATGTCTTTGGGAACCAAGTCTTGTGCTCTGATTTTGATCGAGTTTTGCTCCTTGATGAGTTGTTGCTCCGATTTCTTGCTTGGTTGTGTCGAACCGTTGCCCATGTCTTTGGGGACCAAGCATTGCTTATCTTGAGTTGTTCTTTCTTCAGCCCTTTCTTTGGCTTTTGGACATCTCGACTGAGTTTTTCTCCTTCTACCTAATTCTGCTTTCTTTTATTTTGGTTACGGTTACTATGAGTTGACGATGCACTCATCAAGGGGGAGATTGAGAACACAAGGTTGATATGTGCCCTTGTGGTTCCCTTACTGAGTGATGAGTGATCGATCAACGGGCAACATGTCTCTTGGCTGTGTTGATGTGCAGGTGCGGAGCTCGGAGACAGTGGTCTAAGGTGAGGTGATGGTCAAGTGGGACGTGCCGTGCTGACGGACCGGGAGCAGTGAAGGGCGGACGTGGAGCTTGGACTGACGGACCGGGAGACCTGAGGACCAGTTGTGGTAGCTGGCACGTGGCGTCGACAAGCAAGAGGACATGGGGATGTGTGGTGCATCGGCCGAGTCGGGAGGAAGGTGATGGCGTCGTGACACTTGGCGGGAGGCCGAGAAGGATGGCGAATGCACTGTGCCCGGCGTGGAGGCTGGACATGCTCCGGCATCGATGCTGGAACTCAGGGTGTGCGAACCACATCCCGTCTACAGCGCGGGTTCGGTAGCTGAGCCTCAAAAAGCTACCATCGACGGTTTTCGAGTTTGGGCCTCAAAACTCGGGGTGGACGGTTTCCAGGTTTGGGCCTCAAAACCTGGGCGCGCGGGTTTCTGAGTTTGGGCCACAAAACTCAGCCGGAGGACAGGTTTCCCGGTTTCAGCCTCAAAACCGAGGGAAGGTTCAGGTTTCCCGGTTTCGGCCTCAAAACCGGGGGAGGGAGGTCCGCAAAAAGGACGGTCGACGCGTGGCGGCATGGAGAGGCTGGCGCGGCGGCGCAGCTATCCGCGAGGGAGGCGCGGTGGTCGACAGGGCGGCACGTGGCGGCATCCTGAGGCTTGCGTCGAGGCGAAGCTAAGGGTGAGGAAGGCGCGTGGCCATCGGATCGACATCAAGAAGAGTTGGATCGGGATACCCCTAGGGTTGGCCGTGTCACTCATTTACCTAGGGTTAGAAGGGGATTATTGTTTAGGCTATAAATAAGAGAGGCACCCCTCCTCTCCCAGTATCCTGGCAGTCATTTACTCCTAAGCACTCTCTCTCTCTCCTTAGCCCCTGCTTAGGTTCTAATCATACCTGGCTGTGAGTGATCCACAGAACAAACTCAATCATGTCTCTGTGTTTTTGGGAAGTTTAGGAAGTGAGACCGTAATCTCACGTTTGTAGCATGTGTTCGACACACGGTGGCAATTTCATGGTGTGATTCGCGTTTTGTTTGTGCTCTTCGCGGATTGTTTTTTTCTCCTAGTTTTCCCGTCACTTGATCTCTTCGCTCGGTTCATCTTTTGCAAATCCACTTGAACCAAGTTGTTCTAGATCATGAGGCAATTCTTTCCTCCAAAAGAATTCATCTCAAACCTCACAGTCTAGGAGATCGAGTGATTTTCGTTCCGGATCGTGTTCTTGCTCCTTTACCTCAGAATCTTGTGGTTCACCGATTTGAAGTTAGGTTCGAGCCATGATCTCTAAGGAGTAGCTCACTAACATCCTTGTGACTCCTCAGATCGAATCCTAGGCCTAGTGCTTTTGGTTTGGAGGAGATCGGATTGAATCAGTGGACGAACTGTGGATTTTCGGGGTGACCGGACTCCTGATCGTGATGACCGGACGCTCAGACCTAGAGTCCGGTCGTTGATTACGTAGTGTGCAGTTACTGTTGCTCGACCGGACGCTGGACTTGGGCTGTGACCGGACGCACACTCGCTACTGTTCACTAGTTGGTTTTGGCATTGACCGGACTCAGCACTTGTGACCGGACGCACTGATATAGTGAGTCCGGTCAACTCCAGAGAGCTCCGAAATCGACTTTCACCTGACCGGACGCGTCCGGTGCACTGTTACCGGACGTAGGCAGAGTCCGGTCAGTTCTGTTTTGAGCTGTTTTGTTCGCAGTTTGTTCGTTCTTTGTCGGTTTTGGTTTCCGGCTTTTGCGTTGGGTTCCTAGAAGTCGTGTAGTGTCTCGCTGTGCTTCTTGGAAGCATCCACCCTACATCTAGGGTCGTGGACATTATTCGAACTCTAGGCTTGCCTCTGGGGTGATTCTTGGGACAGTGGCTAAAAGTTTCTGAGAAGAAATTTTTAAGCTCCCATTCACCCCCCCCTCTGGTCGCTTATCCGGTCCTTCAGGAGCTTCTCATATTCGTTGTCATAGGTGCACTTTGGCCGAGTATTGGTGTTGGCGATGTAGCGACGGTCGCGCCGACGGTGATCCATCCTCTGACGGGAAGACTCTGGCCGATCATGTCGGCAATGTTGATTGTCGCGGTGATCGCGTTGCACGGAGCGGTGGTCGCATCCTTCATTGCGCCGTTCATTGTGGCGATCATCATCACGACGACGCTCCTGGGATCATGATCGGCGACGCGGGCGTTCGTGGTGGTGATGGGCGTCGTCGGCGTCAGCGTAGGAGTTGGCGATCGTCATCAGTTCGATGATCGTGGTACCTTCTTTCGGATGATCTTGTCGCGGAGCTCATTGTGGCGCAACCCGTTGGAGAATGTGGAGATGGCTTCTGCTGGAATCGTTAGGCGCATGTTGGAGAATCATCGAATGTAGCTCCGGAGGCTTTTGTCGTGCTCCTAGTGGATGTTTTGGAGGTCGTAGCACGTTCCTGGTTGGACGCAGGTAGCGCTGTACGTCTTGACGAAGACTTCCTTCAACTGCTCCCAGGTGTCGATGGAGTTCTCGGCGAGCTTGTGGAGGCAGCTATTGGCTAAAGAAGATAGCATGACGGGGAGGTACTTGGCCATCACGTCATATCCTGCTCCAGCTGCTTGAATGGTGATCTCGTATGTGGTGAGCCACTGTTCCGGGTTGGCCTTCCCATTGTACTTGTCCATTGTGTTGACCTTGAAGCCCTGAGGCCGTCGGACAGCTCGGAGCCGGGAGGTAAAAGGGCGTGGCCCTATCGAGGCGTCTAGAGCCGGAGCTCGATCGCGGGCGCGGTTGCCTTGGGAGACTTCCTGGTCGCGACGTGGTGGTGATTGCCTCCGGCGCGAGGGATGCGGACTTGTCTGCGTTCTACTGTATGACGATCCGGAGGGTGAAGGATAGCGCCCTCTCTCGTTGCACTGCACGGCGGCAGCCTTGACGTGGCAACAACCTTCTGTAACTCCGGGGTTACCGGAAGCTTGGAGAGCTCATTGACGACGACGGCGAGGTTGGCGCTCGGGGTCGGGTAGACGGGTTGATCATCGACCCTATCGAACTCGTAGATGAGGTCACGGCCTCCAACGTTGTCACGTTCCCGATGTCGTTCGTCGTCGCGATGCTCCCGGGCGCGGCGCTCCTGGTCGCATCGCTAGTCATTACGTCGGCGCTGTCGGTCGATGTTGCGTTGCTCCCAATTGGCGCGTTCGCCTTCCGTTTCGTTTGGAGGTGGAGGACTGTCGGCGCAGACGTTGAAGATGATGCCACCGTGGTAAGGTGGGAAGTCGACCCCGGAATCGGTGGAGACGACGGTCGTAGACCGCGTGGAGGTGGAGTCGTTTGTCAGGGTTGATCTAGACGCCGAAGTCGCCGAGACAGTATCGCCGGAGATCTCTTGGAGAGTCACCATGCCAACGTGTGGAGCTGGAGTCGCCCGGGCATCCATGCTAGTCGGTGCCATCTGGTCAGAAGCAAAAGACTAGAGCTGGTCGGAGAGTTGTCGCAGCGCCTGATGCTGATATGTAGGAACCGCGCCGCGTAGCCAGAAGGGCATGGACGTTGGAGACGAAGTGCGGCGACGAGCCGGATGCGGATCCGATCTGGGGGCGGCGGGTGGGCTGAGCGCTGGAGACTCCCGATGGTGTACCTGAAAATTGCTCAAGGCAAGGTCGGTCGGAAAGCTGTATGCGAGCTACCTCGATGGCGTCGATGCATTCCGTGATTCCTTGGTTGTCTCGGTCAATGGCTTCGATCAGGTCATCACAAGGGACGATTCTTGGCGGGCGACGTGCCGGCGCGGTGACGCGACGGATGGGCAGCAGGGTGCCCGGCATAGGGAGCTGCGCAGATTCCATAGTTTCTGGAGCTGGGACGTGGTCACCGACGGTCCAGATCATAGATCCGATCTGGAAAGTAGTGCCGGCCTCCAGGAGGACCATGGATCGAGGGAAAGTGACCGCTTGGCAGATCATGGTGTCGTAGCACACACCCCCTAACTGGTGCACCAACTGTCAACGAAATATGGTCGGCAGTCTACCGAGGGGTATGCCCAAGGTAGTAGATTAAGCGGTGGAGGCATGCGAGACGTCTGCAAAGCGTGGACACAGGGACGAGAGACGGCGATTGCTGACACTCCTTAATGGAATCACTCTAAGATAGACTTTATAAACAATAACCTAGTGAAGGCACTAAGAAGTGTACGGGACACTGCTAGCATCAATTAACGTCAAGTTGTCATCCCCAACATGAAACTAGCAATATGATTATATCATAGCACTGACTCTAAAGATAAATATTTACCCGTAAGCGCACAGATAAATACACCCGTTGTAGCAGCATTTTACCCAAAGATGTTCTAAGTATCGTTATTTATATTTAGCACTAGGAATGAAGTGAGATAAATAAGGACAAGAGCTACTCTACACATATGATAGGAGAATTGAGAACAAAGCAAGAACACACTCCTCTATCCTAAACAGGGATCAGTCACAATAATGAGGTACACTATAAATGATAAAAGATCAATCTATGATAGTCCTTAGAGCATTTCAACTTAGACAAGGCATGCGGATTAGAATAGACATTATAAAGAAGTATTCCTAAGTTATTCTAATTATAAGTCATAATATACATTGATTAGTGCAATTATATTTGGCAATCATTGGCTAGGTTATCCCATATTCATATTCAAGAGGCAACTCTATAGTAAAGGTGCCAAACAGAGTAACCCCTAAACCATGAGTTAACTAAGCCATACGATTCATATATTGGGGGGGGGGGTGGAATACAAAGGACTCAACAGGCCTGTCACACCTGTGATCTACCACTCTACCCGGAACATAGGGAGCATTCGCAGATAAATAGTGTATAGGCACCACACCTACACAACATTTATCACCCACCCATTGTACTTTAAGATGAGCGCTATACGAACATGAGTATAAACATGATGATAATCTATCTATGCCAAATATATAATCAAAGCATACTACAAGCAGTATAATTAAGAATATAGTAATTAATCTCTTAGTCATATCAATTATATCTAAACTATTATGAACTAGACTATGAACTAGCACACAACGATGAACAGTATGATGAACTAGAACACATAGATGATCTAGAGTATGAACTAGAACACGAACTA
Source organism: Coix lacryma-jobi var. lacryma-jobi (assembly GCA_009763385.1). Taxonomy (NCBI): domain Eukaryota; kingdom Viridiplantae; phylum Streptophyta; class Magnoliopsida; order Poales; family Poaceae; genus Coix; species Coix lacryma-jobi. The sequence continues at coordinate 20,070,303 of CM019824.1, forward strand.
GAACTAGATTAAGAACTAGAAGATGAACTAAAACTAGAAGATGAACTAGAACATGAACAATGAAGAACAATGAAGAACTAGAAGAACAATTATGAACTAGAAACATAATTAGATCCATAATGTTGATACAAGAGAGAAGATCTTGGGTTTACCGAGCCTTCTCGTGACTAGATCCGAAATCCAAGCGAAGCTTGCCTCTTCTAATTCTAATTCTATCTAGCTATGCCTAAGTTGATGTGGCTCTAATGAAATTAGGGTTTCTGATTGATCCACCTCTTCTTCTAATGACTTGACATCTGATGATCCTGGAGAGGGGGGTCTGGGGTTTATTATATAGGGGCTCCTGGCCTCCCCTCCACATTGAGCAAGCGATGTGATACTAAATCCTTCGCCATGTGCACATGGGCCTTAATGGGCCAAGATGCGTCGAAGAGGTCGGTTGAGATGCATCCTCGTAGGCGGCAGAGGAAGGTTCCAGAAGGCGGAGACTAGCGGGGCCAGGGTCCCACCGACCGGTCCTAGGGTGGGACCGGTCGGTCCCACCTGGCGGCCTCTCGGGGTGCTCGGCCTCCTGGTGTCCTCTGGTGTCCTCTAGGTCGTTCTGGAGTATTCCTGATGCGTCAGTTCGGCTATCTTCCGTCGGGTTCCTTCCAGGAGAAGTAATCTGTGCTGGTTTTCCTCTTTAGTCCCTGCAGAATCACAATTCACCAAAACTCATGGAATATTGTCAATTAAAACCCTAAACCTTTATTGGTGATTGAATTCGTGCCCTTTTTATATTTATTTATCCTTTTGCTAGTACCTTAGCAAATAGTCATGATGAATCAGGAATTGCTACTATGTTTTCACACCTCAAAGGTACACATATGTTCAAACAAAAATCTTCCTTTAGATTAGAGTTAACTATACTGATTTGCTCATATTCTGATTAGAGTTAACTATTCTAATTAGCTTTAACCTGGGTCTTGAGCAATTGAAAGACATATCAATCAAGTTAAGCATTGTACCACTAACTCTTTGATCAACCTTCATTTTAGAGTTTTTATATATTTTCAAAATAAAACTCAGAGATTTCACTGTATGACACTCTCAAATCACTCTTTTATATTTTATGATTCCTCACTGATGCATTTTCCTTCTTTCAATAGATATATATCTGGAGCTTTTAAGAAGTTAATAGCATACCTTACCAAGTCAATGTTCAAAGCTAAGGAGAAAGATGTCATACTCATAGATGAAGAACTTAGAACTTTTGAAATTTGTCATCTCTTGCTGGCATATTGTATTTAGAGGGACCATGGGCTATCTTTCTTTTTTCTCTTTCATATTTTTATCACAATGCTTTTTCTTCTTTTTTTCTTTTGAGGTAGTCGGACACTTGTCCCTTTTTATTTCCTCCTTTTATACTTTTGCATAGTCTCATGCCTCTAACACAATACTACTTCGGAAGAGTGAATCTTTTAATAAAATGTTCTTGATCTCTAGAGCATGATAAATTTCTCAATCATAGCTAAAAACTTAGAGTAAAGCAAGTAGCCTTATCTTAAGATCATATTAATGGCTCTAGGTAGAAATTCATGTTTATGTCATACATGATCTCATCATGTGCTTTTTTTAATCTTTTCAAAGAGTAAATCTCCAGAACTCTAGTATCTCTAGGAATTAGATAAATAGCAGCTCAAACCTTCTTATATCATATCCCACAATTACCTAAACTTTTAGATCAAGCATTTGCCATCCACAGGTTTTAGGTTTAAAGTTTATTCAAAACAGCTTTGTCCAAAACTCAGGAAAATTTGGCTGAACACTAGGCACTTAAGAGGGATCACGGCAGAGCAACTATTCATCATTTTCATCATGAGCAAAATTAAGTTTATATCCACTTAGGCATTTATTCATTATATACTATATTTATTTGGTTTTATAATAGTTATTCAACTTTTTATGGGTTTTTATATATATTGACCTGGATCTAGCTAAAACGAACTAATAATAGTAAATAAAAATAGTCGTGGTATGATACTTATCGTGATAACTGAGGGTGCTCTCCCCCAAGCTAGATCTTGACGTGATCTTTTCCCCAGAAGATGAGTAGACCATCAGCAGTGGCTTAAGTCCCTCTCTTCTTTACTTCTTGCCGAACTTAAAAATAGACAACACAACTAGTGGAACTTGATTAAGCGTTAGTGATAAATATTCTTTCCCTTTGTCTAGTTGTCTAAAGTCTTAAGATCATTTATGTTCTTCCTTTCCACTAAGCAGAAATTCAGCAGTTCTCTATAGTGTCTCTTTTTAGGTTTTTTTCTTTTTACAGATGATATGATGCAGAAATAAATATATAGATGTATTATTTTTTTATGCCTCCACAGAGAATACATTTATGGGTTTTAACACACCACTAAACTGTTCTCATGGGGCTTAGAGTTTTTCATATTTTTATTTTCTTTTCTAATGCAAATATAATTTGCTAAAAAGTAAAATATGCAACTAGAAGTAAAATGATATGGTTATGTAGTACTTAATTTATTGCTAAAGAAATATGGATAACTATCGAACAAGACTTCTTGCACGCTCTTAATTCTTCCTTGGGTAAGTTAACAGGTCCTCGTGGTGAAGATCATAGTTGCACTTCAGCAGAACTCTCTTTCTTCTTTCAAATGGCTAGTGGACATGTCTCCTTTGGTTTACCGCTCTTCATGTCTTTTAATGGGTGTTGGCATGGTCATTTACTTCGAATCCTTGATAGCGTAGATGTTCAACACTTCTCTTGGGCTACGAATGTTGAAGTAGAGTTCTTGAGTGGATGTAGACATCGTCGGCATCATAGGGAATTTCTTGTCTTCTATTGAAACTCAAATAGACAACAAAGCTCGTGGAATAGATTAAGGGTTAGTGAAAAACTACACCTTAATTATTTTAGAGTCTTGATTTATTTCTTTCAAGCACAAAGCAACGGAGTTTTGGATTTCCATTTATGTATGTGACTCAATGATTGTGCAATAATTGTTTTATCACATATGTATCAAGAAATGGAAAGTAAATGTCAAACCTGCATTTTAAATTGAAGCATTAATAGTGTAAGCTAGCAACATCCTCTAGAATTCATGAAACTTTGGGAGACCACTCTTTGTACAGTGTGTCCTACTCGTAAAACTAAGGCAGAGATCAAGTGCATAAGTTCTGCTGGTGAGAAAACACCAATAGAACCAAAACTTTTACTCTAGTCTAACCTTAGGCACATTTAATATGATAAGATTGGTATTTTGTGCATTGTTTCTGTTGGAACGCACTTGCCCCCCCTCCGCACTTGTGCAGGGGAAAGAGCGAAGGCAGCCAAGCGTCGGATGCAGTAGCGAAGGTAAGACGGAAGTGGAAAGAGCTCAAAGTCCCAAAAAGGTCCTCCTTTACACTGTTCATCCCCTTGGTATTTATAGGGAATGCCAAGGGGCACGGGCCAAATTACAAAAGGGTACAGGAAAGATTCCTCGCCTCCGCGCAGGGAGGAAGGGCAAAAGCGTAAATACACAGCTGAGGCGGAAACCCTAATCGGCCACACTCCAGCGCGCCGCCACCTGGCCCTTGTTCACCTTCGGGGAGAGGCGCGGCGGTCTTGACCTTCGGCCGCGCTCGCCGGATCTTCGGCTTTGCTTGCTTCTGGGGCAGCGCATACTTGCCGCTTGCCTGGACCTTCGCTCCCAGCGAAGGTGACGTCGTGAGCCAGCGAAGGTCTCCTGCAGTGCGACCGTCGCCTTAGACCTGCACGGAAGTATAACAAAGCGACGAGGGTTGACCCCGCGTCCGGGGGTCAGGGTAACGGTCTCCAATGGGAGAGGGACCTCGCAAGGACGCTAGGCGTTGCGCGAGGGCTAAATTTGAGCACCAGTTCGAGCGGCGCTTCTACCGAGGGTCCTTTCCCCCAACAGTAGCCTACGCGCTCGCCCGAGGCCTGGCTTGCTTGTGCGATAATGATCGACTTTTTGGACTTCGCGCCCTCCCTTATTTCTGGCGGAGGTGAAGTTTGCTTCTTTTGCGAGCCCCTGTCGTTTGTGCCAGGGTGCTTGACTCTTTTGGGACTTCGCGCCTCCCCTTGTTTTAGGCGGAGGTGAAGTTTGCTTTTTGCGAGCCCCTGTCGTTTGTGGCAGGGTGCTCGACTTTTCTCCCCTTATCTTAGGCGGAGGTGAGTTTGCTTTTTGCGAGCCCCTGTCGTTTGTGCCAGGGTGCTCGACTTCCCCCCCTTGTTTTAGGCGGAGGTGAAGTTTGCTTTTTGCGAGCCCCTGTCGTTTGTGCCAGGGTGCTCGACTTTTCTCCCCTTATCTTAGGCGGAGGTGAGTTTGCTTTTTGCGAGCCCCTGTCGTTTGTGCCAGGGTGCTCGACTTTCCTCCCCTTATCTTAGGCGGAGGTGAGTTTGCTTTTTGCGAGCCCCTGTCGTTTGTGCCAGGGTGCTCGACTTTCCTCCCCTTATCTTAGGCGGAGGTGAGTTTGCTTTTTGCGAGCCCCTGTCGTTTGTGCCAGGGTGCTCGACTTTCCTCCCCTTATCTTAGGCGGAGGTGAGTTTGCTTTTTGCGAGCCCCTGTCGTTTGTGCCAGGGTGCTCGACTTTCCTCCCCTTATCTTAGGCGGAGGTGAGTTTGCTTTTTGCGAGCCCCTGTCGTTTGTGCCAGGGTGCTCGACTTTCCTCCCCTTATCTTAGGCGGAGGTGAGTTTGCTTTTTGCGAGCCCCTGTCGTTTGTGCCAGGGTGCTCGACTTTCCTCCCCTTATCTTAGGCGGAGGTGAGTTTGCTTTTTGCGAGCCCCTGTCGTTTGTGCCAGGGTGCTCGACTTTCCTCCCCTTATCTTAGGCGGAGGTGAGTTTGCTTTTTGCGAGCCCCTGTTGTTTGTGCCAGGGTGCTCGACTTTCCTCCCCTTATCTTAGGCGGAGGTGAGTTTGCTTTTTGCGAGCCCCTGTCGTTTGTGCCAGGGTGCTCGACTTTCCTCCCCTTGTTTTAGGCGGAGGTGAAGTTTGCTTTGAAAAGAAAAGGAATGTTTTTCGAAGCAATCTTAGCAGGTTTTCATCGAATGTAGCGCTCTTGAAAGAGGTCCGCTTTTTCGATGCTTGGGAGTAGAGGGTTGGAGATTTTGCTTTTTTGGGGGTTCTAGCTTGTATTAATGCTTTGGATACTGCCTCATTAAAAAACCTTACGCCCCTTCGTAAGGAAAAAGAGTGCAGCTCCTGTTTTTGTCAAGTACATGAGTGTAGATAACATAGTATGTGACAAAGATTACATAATCGCGAGGGCTCGCTAAGGCTCCGCTACGGGTAGAATTTGCGAAGGTCGTCTATGTTCCAGGTGTGTGGTAGGATATTGCCTTCGCTGTCGGAGAGGTGGAAAGAGCCTGGGCGGTTGCATTCTGCGATCAGGAACGGGCCTGTCCACTTAGGCTGGAACTTTCCGGCCTTGCTGGCATTTTGTTTACGGATGAGGACGAGGTCACCCTTCTGCAGGTTTTTGATTCTGACCTTTTTATCTCTCCATTTTTTGGTCTCTTCCTGATACTTGCGAAGGTTGTGAACTGCGCTGCATCTTGTTTCTTCTAGCAAGTCTTTGTCAGTTAGCTTGGCTGGCTCATCACCTGCGAGGGTTGTTCTTGGTGAAACGTGTTTTAGCTCCTCTGGTAACATGGCTTCTTCGCCGAACAAGAGTTTGAAGGGTGTGAATTTGGTTGCTCTGCATTCGGAGGTATTGTGAGACCAGGTGACTGTAGTTAGCTCGTCTGCCCATTTGCCTTTGGGTCTGCCTTGCAATTTTTTCGATATGGATTGGAAGATTGTTGCGTTGGCTCTTTCGACTAGACCGTTGGACTGCGGGTGTCGGACTGAGGCGAAGCATAGAATTGTTCCGATTTGTGCACAGAATTCTTTGAAAACCTCGCTGTCAAACAGGGTGCCGTTGTCGACGGTTAGATGTTGGGGGACTCCGAAGCGACAAACTATCTGCTGCCAGAAAAACCTTTTTACTGCGAGGGAGGTTATGGAGGACAGCGGTCTTGTTTCGGTCCATTTGGTGAAATATTCCACGGCTACCACTGCATAGCGAAGGTTCTCCGGAGCCGTCGGTAGTGGGCCCACGAGATCCATTGCCCACCTATGTAGAGGCCAGGTTGGGCATATGAGGGTTGTGGGAGCCCCTGGGGTGTTTTGGTTTTTTGCTGTCAGTTGACAACCTTCGCACTTCTTGACGATGGTTTCAGCATCTCTCAGCGTAGTTGGCCAGTAGAAACCTTGCCGGAAAGCCTTTCCTACTAGTGCCCTCGGGCCATTGTGTGAACCACATATACCTTCGTGGATGAGTTTGAGAATGTCGTTACCTTCGGACTGTGACACGCACTTGAGCCAAGGTGAGGTTACCGAAGCTTTGAACAAGGTGTTATCCACAATCTTGTACCCTCGCACTCTTTGCTTTAGTCTGTTCTCTTCTTCTTTGGAGCTGGGTTCATGGAGTCCTTTGATGTAGGCCATGATAGGTGCTCTCCAATCCTCGCACTGAATTGTGTTGATCAGCTTGATGCTGATTTCGGAAGCTTCGAAGGCTGACCGAGTGGAAACCTCGTAGAACACGTCAGGAGGGAGCTGTAGCTGCTGCGCGGCTGCTTTGGCTAAGCAATCTGCTTCGCTGTTTTCAGTCCTCGATATTGCTTTTACGGTTATGCCGAGGAAGAAAGATTCTAACCTTCGTACATATTGAAAATACTTTTGAAGCTCTGGATCTTTTGCTTTGTAGTTCTTTTCAATGTGCCCCGCAATGACTTGAGAGTCTGTGTTGATGAGTGCCCTTCGGACTGATAACGATCGCAACCTTGAAAGTGCCAGAATCACAGCCTCATATTCAGCGGAGTTGTTTGTGCATTTGAAGTCCAGCCTTCGTGCGTATCTTAGCTTCGACCCGGAAGGCGAGATTAGAATGGCCGAGGCACCGGCTCCAGTTGCACCCCAGGCCCCGTCGACGTAAACGATCCAAAACTGGTCCTGCTGCAGCTCACCGGGGCGAGGGTCGGGTGTCCATTCTGCTATGAAATCAGCCAGCACTTGTGATTTGATCGCTGTTCTGCCAACGAAGGTTACAGCATAACTGTTAAGCTCGACTGCCCATTTTGCTATTCTTCCAACGGCTTCGTTGTTTTTGAAAATGTTCTCGAGAGGGTACGTCGAAGGTACATGTATCTCGTGCGCCTGGAAATAGTTCTTGAGCTTTCTTGATGCCATGACGACGGCGTATGCTATTTTCTCAAGCTCTGAATAATTTCTCTTTGGGCCTTCGAGGGTTTCTGAAACATAGTAGATTGGAGCTTGTCTGGTTTTGTTGTTTTCGCGGAGCTCCTTGATGAGGACTGCGCTTGCAGCGTGTGGCGAAGCTGCGACGTAGAGTAACAATAAGTCTCCCTTGCTTGGGCTGGTTAGGGCAGTCAAGCTGGTCAGATACTTTTTCAACTCCTCGAAGGCCTTTTGCTGCTGGGGACCCCAATTGAATGGAGCGTTGCTTCTGAGTGTTTCGAAAAAGGGTAACCCTCGCTCTGCGGATCTTGAGATGAATCTGCTAAGTGCTGCCATACGACCGGTCAGACGCTGAGCTGCTTTCTTGGTCGTCGGAGGTTCCATGTTCATGATGGCATCAATCTTCTCAGGGTTGGCTTCAATTCCTCTGGCTGAGACGATGCAACCTAGCAATTTACCTTCGCTTACCCCGAAAACACATTTTTCTGGGTTTAGTTTCAGTCCGGCGGACCGGAGGTTGCTGAATACCCTCGATAAGTCTGGTATGTGGTTCTCTTTTAGTTCACTCTGAACGACTAGGTCATCGACATAGGCGGAGACAGCATGCTCGTCCTTGAAAACTTCGGAGGTCATGCGAGCGAAGGTTGAGCCTGCATTTTTCAAACCTTCTGCCATTCTTCGGAAGCAAAAGGTGCCCGAGGGTGTGATAAAGCTTGTTTTTTCTTCGTCTTCTTCATTCATCCAGATCTGGTGATAGCCTGAGAAGCAATCAAGGAGGGATAGCATTTGGCAACCTGCCGCTCTGTCGACCAGGGTGCTTATGTTTGGTAGGGGGAAATCATCTTTCGGACAGGCTTTGTTCAAGCAGGTGAAATCGACGCACATTCGCCATTTTTTGTTCTTCTTTTGGACTAGGACCACATTTGAGAGCCAAGTTGGGTATTTGACTGGGCGAATGACGCCTGCGTCCAGAAGCCTTTTTACCTCGGCCTTCGCTGCCTCCTTTCTTTCTTCTGACATCTTGCGAAGCTTTTGTTTGATTGGGCGATAGCCTGTTTTGATGTTCAGGCTATGCTCGATCATTGATCTGTTGACTCCTTTTAGGTCTTCTGCGGACCAAGCGAAGGTGTCGGAATTTTCTCTGAGGAAGGTCACGAGGCTGCCTTCTGATTGAGGGCCTAGATTGGCTGAAATAAGCACCTTTCTTTCGGCATTACCCTCGAAGAGTTGGACTTGTTTGGTTTCGTCCTTTGGCGCCGCCTTCACTCTGTCATTGCGGACCTCGCCCTCGGCGCTGATACTGGGGGTTTGAGGTTTTGACAAATTGTGTACATTACGTTGCCCCGGGGCTACGTTCCCTTCAGCTGTCCTTGCAATGTCCTGGTCCCCAAATACCGCGACCACACCCTTCGGAGCGGGAAGTTTCATGCATAGGTAGGCGGGATGGATGACCGCATTGAACGCGTTTGTGACCCCTCGGCCAAAAATGGCATTGTATGGGTAGAACATGTCGACGACATCAAATGTTATATGTTCCGTCCTGCAGTTGATTTGGTCGCCGAAGGTCACGGGCAGAGAAATTTTCCCGACGGCTCTCACTTGTTGACCACCGAAACCGTATAGGGGGTTGTCGGCCGGTTGCAGAAGATTTCTGTCAAGCTTCATGCTGTCGAAGGTTGCAGCGAACAAGATGTCAGCGGAGCTTCCTGTATCGACCAGTATTTTGGTGACAGTCCACCCAGCGAGGTTGGTTTCGATCACCATGGCATCTGTGTGAGGGTAATCTCTTAGCTTCATGTCACTGGAATCGAAGGTTATGGGGATGTGAGACCAACGACCGAATTTATGTGGTCCTTCGACGGCCACGTGGTGAACGCGTCTGGCATGTTCCTTCCTCTGCCGTTTGTTACCATGGTCTTCATTTGAACCTCCGGTGATAGCTAGAATCACACAGAAGGTCGATGTTGGATTGTTGATGGTCGTTTGGCTCGAGGCTTCGGCTTTCACAGGTTGTGGTGCTGGTAACGCGGGGATTGGCGTTGGTGGTGGCAGAGCGCTGGTGGCTTGGTGGGTTGTTGGAATTTGGTTTTGGGGGGTAGCTGGGTATGTGACTGTGTAAGGTGGGTTTTGGCGTTGTGGGGTGGTTGTTGGCTGATAATGGGTTTGGTTGTAGAGTGGGTGGTGAGTGTAGGAGGGTTGTTGCGAAGGTAGGCCGTAGTTTATGGGGGTATAGTGGTATGTTGGATTTGGTGGGTGGAAGCTTGGTTTTCTTGTGTGGTTTATGGTTCGGGAGTCTGACGGAGCAGGTTTCCTGGATTCCTGGTATTCCTTTCCCTTGGCGAAGCATTCGCATTGCTTTGTTGTGTGCCCCTTTCCCATTCCACAGAAGTGACAATACATTTTGGCAGGATCTCGCTGCTGGTACCGCTGGTTCGGCGGAGGTGGCAAAACCTGCGGGGCTTGGCTGCTCGGGTGTTGAGCGTCCCGTGTTTGATGTTCATAATTTGTTGCTTTGTTGATTGCACCGACATTGCTTTGCTCTTGGCGAAGGTTGCTTTCTCTCGGCTGAGGCCTCGGCTGTGGCCTCTGTTGAGACCTCCGAGCATCGGACTTTGCTCTGAAATCCATGTCAGCTCTACAGTATCTTTCCATTGTTTCATGCAACTCTTCGATTGAGTTTGCCGGTTTTCTGGCAAATTTTGAGGAGCATGGTCCTGGGCGCAGGCCACTGACTGCGGCGAGGATGACAGCCTCGTCAGATATCCCAGGGGTCCTTGCTCTGATTTGAATGAACCTTCGCCAGTAATCTTGCAGCGGCTCGCGTTCTTCTTGCTTGCAATTGAATAGCTCGATGGGGTTTGACGGGGCTGGAGTGATGCCCTTGAAATTTGTACACAGCTTGTCTCTGAGGGAGGCCCAGGAATCCACAGTTCCGGGGCGAAGGTTGCTGTACCAAGTTTGAGCAATGTCTTGCAGAATGATGACAAAGGATTTTGCCATTGTTGATTCGTCACCGCCTGCTGCGGCAACCGCTGCTTCGTAGCTCATGATGAACTGGCGAGGGTCGGAAAATCCATCATAGCGGGGTAGGTTTTGTGGATTATAGCATGGTGGCCAGGGCTGGGTTTGGAGTATTTGGGAGAGCGGTGACTTTGGATCGTACCGCATTTGGTGTTGATGATGCCTTCGCTGAATGCGAAGGTTTTGTTCTCTCTCATCTGGGTAGAGTTGGCGGAAGTTTGGGTGTCTCACAGGATATGGCTCTGGGTGTACTGGTGGTGGTGGGGGTGGTGGATGGTGACGAAGGTTATCTTGATTCGGCTCCTCATTCCCCTCTCGCAACGGGGGTATCTCCTCATTATCCCAGCCTTCGGCTTCGGCTTCTGCCGCGGCGAGGGATTCCTCCATGCGGCGAAGCTGCTCCCGGGCCTCGTCTGCCCTCTGTCTGATCGAGCGCAGTCGGTTATGCCTCTCAAGCTGTTCCAGGCGCCCCTTCTTCTCTTGCAGCTCAGCCTCAAGCCTTTCGAGGGCCTCGAGGCCCACCTCTTCTTCTTCTCCTTCTCCTTCTCCCGAAGTGTGTGGGTGTGGCTGCGTCGCCACTCGGGCCTGGGGGCCCAGGGATTGGGGTTCCGGGGTGACATTCTCTCCTCCCGAGGGCTGTGCAATTTCCTCAGCAGGCGGGACCACCGCTGCCGCCTCTCTAGCAACGCGCTGGTCCCTCGTCGAAAGTGCTCTCCTGTTTCCCGCCATTTCAGACTTCGATCCCCACGGTCGGCGCCAAACTGTTGGAACGCACTTGCCCCCCCTCCGCACTTGTGCAGGGGAAAGAGCGAAGGCGGCCAAGCGTCGGATGCAGTAGCGAAGGTAAGACGGAAGTGGAAAGAGCTCAAAGTCCCAAAAAGGTCCTCCTTTACACTGTTCATCCCCTTGGTATTTATAGGGAATGCCAAGGGGCACGGGCCAAATTACAAAAGGGTACAGGAAAGATTCCTCGCCTCCGCGCAGGGAGGAAGGGCAAAAGCGTAAATACACAGCTGAGGCGGAAACCCTAATCGGCCACACTCCAGCGCGCCGCCACCTGGCCCTTGTTCACCTTCGGGGAGAGGCGCGGCGGTCTTGACCTTCGGCCGCGCTCGCCGGATCTTCGGCTTCGCTTGCTTCTGGGGCAGCGCATACTTGTCGCTTGCCTGGACCTTCGCTCCCAGCGAAGGTGACGTCGTGAGCCAGCGAAGGTCTCCTGCAGTGCGACCGTCGCCTTAGACCTGCACGGAAGTATAACAAAGCGACGAGGGTTGACCCCGCGTCCGGGGGTCAGGGTAACGGTCTCCAATGGGAGAGGGACCTCGCAAGGACGCTAGGCGTTGCGCGAGGGCTAAATTTGAGCACCAGTTCGAGCGGCGCTTCTGCCGAGGGTCCTTTCCCCCAACAGTTTCATTCTTAAAACATGGGTGATGAAATCAGAAGAGTGAGCATGAATTTGACAACGAGGGTTCAGTTGTTCAAGACTAAGTGATTAAAAGAGTGATACTCAAAGAACAAAGCATGTTGAGTTTGAAGGACCAGATTAGCGACAAGAGGGGGGGGGTGAATGGGAGCCTCAAATTCAACTCGTGAATAGAGTGGCCCTTGTCCCAGAAAGTCACCCAAAAAGCAAGACTCAAAACGACCGAAGAGTTCACGACCTACAAGTAGGTGGATACCCTAGGAGATGTCCTAGTGGTACAGCGGAACCCCCGGAGAAACCCCAAAACCAAAAGCTAAAGCCACGGAAGAAAGCTGCACAATCAGCAGGTTCGTGGACTGTCCGGGGTCAGAGTCCCGGACTGTCCGCCGTTAGGTCCCGGACTGTCCACGACTGGGAGCCGGACTGTCCGCCGGCAAAAGACCAGAAAAAGAACAATTCTGCAAGTCTGCTGGACAGGTCCCGGACTGTCCGCGGGTTTGTACCGCGGACTGTCCGCCGTTCACTCGACAGTGAACAGTCAGGGGTCTGCGCCTGACTGAACCTGAAGAAACCCGATCCGCGGACTGTCCACCGTCAGAGGTGCGGACTGTCCGCCACCTCCCAGAAAACACAAACTTGCTCGGGTTCAAAACCAAATCCAAATCGATCTCAACCAAATCGAGAGGGACTTCGATCAAACTCCTCCCAGATGATCCTCTATGTATTGGGGTGCTAATCCTAAGAAATCATCGCACCAAATCAAGTCAATCAAGAGAAATTTGTGGATCACCGAAAAGGGGGAAAGAACGAAGAACGAATACGAAATCGACCCGATCTATGTATTCATGAGGTTAGAGGAGAAATCCTTCAGTGGAAAGAAGGAACTCATGACCTAGAACGAATTGATTCAAGTGGAATCAAAAATCATCTCGCGGAGAAGAAGAACGAAGCAATTCTCCGGAAGGTGAAAAACCAAAACGCGAAGAACACAAACTCAAAACGCGAATGAATCGATTTCAGCTGTGTGGCGACCACACGAGACAATCGTGAGATTACGGTCTCACTTCCTAAACATCCCAAAAAACACAGAGACATGATTAAGTCTTCCCTGCGGATCGCTAGCAGCTAGGTATGATTAGAACCTAAGTGGGGGCTAAGGAGAGAGAGAGCTTAAGAACAAATGACTGCTAGGATAAGGAGAGAGGAGGGGTGCCTCTCTTATTTATAGCCTAAACAATAATCCCCTTCTACTCCTAGATACAAGAGCGAAATGGCCAACCCTAGGGGTATCCAGGTCCAACTCTGCTTCTCGATGATCCGACGGCCACACGCCCACCTCATCCTTAGCTTCGCCTCGACGCAAGCCTCAGGATGCCGCCACGTGCCACCCCGTCCTTTTTGCGGACCTCACCCCCGGTTTTGCGGCCGAAACCGGGAAACCTGGGCCTTCCCCCAGTTTTGAGGCTGAAACCGGGAAACCTGTCCTCCAGCTGAGTTTTGTGGCCCAAACTCAGAAACCTGCGTGCCCAGGTTTTGAGGCCTAAACCTGGAAACCGTCCACGCCGAGTTTTGAGGCCCACACTCGGAAACCGGCCACCCCGAGTTTTGAGGCCCAAACTCGGAAACCGTCGAGGGTAGCTTTTCGAGGCTCAGCTACCGAACCCGTGCCGTAGACAGGATGTGGTTCGCACACTCTGAGTTCCAGCACCGATGCCAGAGCATGTCCAGCCTCCACGCCGGGCACAGTGCATTCTCCATCCTTCTCGGCCTCCCGCCAAGTGTCACGACGCCATCACCTTCCTCCCGACTCGGCCGATGCACCGCACATCCCCATGTGCTCTTGCTTGTCAACGCCATGTGCCAGCTACCACAGCTGGTCCTCAGGTCTCCTGGTCCGTCGGTCCAAGCTCCACGTTCGCCCTTCACCGTTCCGGTCCGTCGGCACGACACGTCCCCACTTGACCTTCACCTCACCTTCAACCACTGCCCGAGCTCCGCACCTGCACATCAACACAGCCAAGAGACATGTTGCCGGTTGATTGATCACTCATCACTCAGGAAAGGAACCACAAGGGCACATATCAACCTTGTTCTCAGAGTTTTATAGATTGAATTATTCAAAGTTGTAACTCAAACATTTTGATTATTTTGATTTAAGTGTAGAGCAAGACCAAGGGAAAGCTTTTGTAGAGAATGATCACTTACCTTAAAATATTACCTTCATCATTGAAGTGCAGTGGCGCCATGTGATGAGGGATAGATGATCTATCATGACCCCTTCCTTTTGTTTGAAGCTTCTCCTTGCATCTTGAGCTTGTTCCTCAGCATCTTGTCTCCTGTGTTGCACTTTATCTTCCTCAGCCTCTAAGCTATCCTTTTTCTGTCTCCTCATGAATTATGTTTGGACTTATTGCTCCACTTATTATTTTATTCTTGAAAGCATTAGTGGACAATACATACCCGAAGGGATATACAAGTAATAACAAGGGTAGTGTTGTCATAGAGCTAAACTCACTTTCTATGCTATAGAGAAGTTAATCTTGGCATTTTAATTAGCATAGAACTTGTATCCCATATTTTATTTACCTTCATTGTTCACCATTACTTCTTCTCTAAAGGATTAATTTTAATTTTGTATCTTAAGTTTGATTTTTAAGCTTAGAATTTGTAATATAATTCAAACTTAAAGAGACAAAGTAACAGTGAGTAGATGTTGATGGTCCTTAAACACCTGTTTTACCATCAACATTTTACCCTAACATTCACCAAAAAGGCATGAAATGTAGTCAAATAGGTTTCAAACTAACCAAATTCCACATATCCATAGATTTTTATTTGAATGCAGGATTTGAACCAAATTTGGATATTTGAACCACCAGAGGCCAAGCACACTGAGCAGGGCCCAATTGGGCCTCAGGGGGGTGGCGCCCGCCACCCCTAGGTGGTGCCCGCCACTTGTGTTGGCCCAAGTCCACTCCCTGCCACGTCACCGATCCGTGTCACCTCCCCAAGGACAAATCTTGGCCCTTGGTCACTAGGTCAGTGGCATCGGACGGCTCAGGAGGGGAATGGCGTTGATCATGACCAATGACGGTTATCTGGACATGCAACCGACCTTGCAACCGCCTCTCTAGAGCTCCTGGATGTCGTTAAAGCAATGACGGTGCATCCAACGGTGATGGGGGTGGTGGCCGCCACCTAGGGCTGGCGCCCGCCACTAGGGTTTGCCCTAGGTCGGTTGGCGGCCCCGTATAAGTACCCCCTCACTCCTCAAGGCTATAAATACCCCCCTTGTGGCACCATTCCATTCACACACACACACCAAGACACAAACACAAGAAGCAAGAGAAGAAAAGCAAGTAGAAGCAAGCAAGTTAGAGCTCAGAGAGCTTAGGCAAGTAGGTTAGCTAGTAGAGAGAGTATAGCTCTAGTGCCCTCGCTACAACGCGGCTCTTAGTTTAGCACAGCTCAGCCCTGACCAGTGGCATAGTAGCGTAGAGCTTGCTAGGAGAGAAGCGGGTGCGAGTGACTGGCATCGGAGGTTGGTTGATTTCCCGGCGTCTCTGGTCTGGTTTGCTCTCTTATATCTCAGGTACATTTATCTTTATCCCAGTATTACTTTAGTATTACTTTCAGTATTACTTTCAGTATTTTCAAGTACCTTGAGTGTGACCTAGCTATCCTACAGTTCAATTCACTTAGCCATAGTAGTTAATCTCTAGTGTGCTTAGTGATTGATCTTTGCCAATAGGTTGCTTAGTTAGTTTAGTGTTTATCTTATTAAGTCAAGTATTTGCTCTGACGTCCGCAAGGGTGTCTCAATTCAAAGCTAGGGTAGAGATAGTTAGAATATAATTAAGCGTGGTGCTTAGTTATAGACTTACCTTCAGATACGGCTGGACCCCCGGATAGCTGTGGTAGCAAGCAGGTGGTGACAGCCCTGTGCGCCTTGAATTCCACCACGTAGTTGGCCTAGTTTAACAGTAAGGCTCGTTGTGCTAGCGTTCAACCTAAGTCAGTGATAAAGGCTAGTACGCCTCAGTACTTGATAAGATAGGAATAAAACTATACTTAACTTAGTTGCTTTATTGACATTTGCCTACCTTGTTTCGTAGCTACCCTGCTTCGTAGTTATCATGCTTCGTAGTTATCTAGGAGTTGTTAGTAGTTATTAGTTAGTTATCCTTAGTTATCCCCTATCTATCTATCCATCCACCTTACCTTAGCCATCCATTTCATCCTTACCTATCCACCCATATATTCTTTCTAGCCTTTCATCCCCTCTCTTCCCTTCTCTCCTTTTCCCTTTTCTCTTTTCTTCAACTCTCATCCCGTCCTTGACTTGACTCATATACCACCCTAGCCTTCCCTTGGGATCAAATAAATCGACACCTGGTACTCCCAGGCGAAGTGCTACTATGATAGTTCTGTGCGCTTGCAGAATCTCCTCTTGGTAGATTGCAACCTCTCTAGCTAGCTCCTACTAGTGTCGGGATTGACAACCCCATTTGACATTAGTAGATAGCTGCTTTAGCTTCACTCCTTTAGGTGTAGTGACCGGGCTTGCTACAAGCACTTCTGACGCCGTTGCCAGGAATAGATTCCATAGTCTACTCCTAGTAACGACATTAGCAAGTGTCAACAAGCATTTCTGGACCGTTACCGGGGATAGTTGCCTAGCTCTATCTTTAGTGAAGCTAAGAACTACCAATAGTAGAGAGATTGCAAACCAGTGTGTCGGGATGTTGACAACTTCTTGATTGGGAGGATGAGCATGGTTGTAGAATTTTTGGAAGAGCTATCCTTCCTCCCCACACTTAGACAAAGGCAAGTGTCAATGTTGAAGCATCCCTCGCGTTGTATTTGCAACTCCCATGTTCTCGGACATTGTTCACCCTGCAGTGGTTAGTGACAAGAATACCCGAACGGAACTAGTCCTAAGAACATAATTAATTTTTTTTTAATTTTTTGTAAATTAAGACAAGATTCTAAATTTAAAAAGTCATAAGATAACTACAGATTGACCTCTCGGCAAGGGCTCGCAGTTTTAGGATCGTTGAGCAAGACCTTTCTTTAATGGACACATACCCGAAGGAATATATAAAGTTGAAAAAAAGGTTGTGCACTATTAAATTTATAATCCTTACCTATGCTAATGGGTAGATGGATTTGGAATTGTTTTAGCATAGACATGATTCATCATAGTTCATAGACAACTTGGTGGTTGTATTGTTTCATGGTTCAAGGCAAAGTAGCTTATAGCAAAAGACAAAGTGAATATTCTTTGATACTTACGTTTCAGTGATGAATGAGCCATGTCTTTTGTGTGAAGTTGTTGGAGCACGTACTATGCCTTGCTTCATCCCAGTGTGAGTTCATCTCTTGACTTCCCCATTTTGATATTGAGAGATTTCTACAGGGGTTAGTCCAACAAAATAACCAATATCTACTAGAGCATACTCTTGGTTCAAAAATCAAACTAGATGCCATGTCTAATTTAATCTAGGAAAGCATTTTAACCTAAGCACCAAGCTTATTTTAAAAAGCCTTTGAAAGTAAGATCAACACTCCTAGACTAAGCACCATGCTTAATTTAAAAGATGTATGAACATACTCCAAACCTTAAGCATACTATAGTAAATAACAGTGGCATGAAAGCACTACAGAGATTCACTTTAATGGAGATGAAAGGGTGTGATCAAGGTGAGTAGTATATATATATATATATTATTTTTTAGATGCACATAACATGAGTGGATGCAAGTGATAAAAATTAAACATGTATGAGAGAACATAAACTAAATGGAGTGAATGTATGATGATATGTATAGGATTTAATAAGATAACTACTCATCAATTTAAAGTCCATGAGCAAGACTGACTCACCTCGATTAAACTTACCATGACTCACAATGGAATTGTGAGTGGTACAACGTTTGGTGTCGTCACTCGTCACGTGCTTGAAAACTTGTAACATTGACCTTCTTCGATCCTTGTGGGAGTTTGTCGGAAAGTTAAAGTGACAACAATTGTCTATACCTTATCTGGTTGATTCCTAACAAAGTAGTTGAATGGATCTTGAGGCTTGAGCAAAGCCTCTGGACCCGCAACGTAGTTTGTCGGAAGTTCAAAACCAGTCATACACCTCACCCTTCATAAGATCAAAACTATACGAAAGCCAGGGTGGGCCTGTTTGGATAAAGGGTGAATAATATATATCAATTATCACATGTGTAAGAGTTCTCCTAGATGTTGAAAATGTATTCTCGCTACAGTCCTTAATTACTCATTCACTCCCCAGCAATGGCGCAAAAAATGCTTGTTGATACGCCTTAATGGAATCACTCTAAGATAGACTTCATAAACAATAACCTAGTGAAGTCACTAAGAAGTGTACGGGACACTGCTAGCATCACTTAACGTCAAGTTGTCATCCCCAACATGAAACTAGCAATGTGATTATATCATAGCACTAACTCTAAAGATAAATATTTACCCGCAGGCGCACAGATAAATACACCCGTTGTAGCAGCATTTTACCCAAAGATGTTCTAAGTATCGTTATTTATATTTAGCACTAGGAATGAAGTGAGATAAATAAGGACAAGAGCTACTCTACACATGTGATAGGAGAATTGAAAACAAAGCAAGAACACACTCCTCTATCCTAAACAGGGATCAGTCATAATAATGAGGTACACTATAAATGATAAAAGATCAATCTATGATAGTCCTTAGAGCATTTCAACTTAGACAAGGCATGCAGATTAGAATAGACATTATAAAGAAGTTCCTAAGTTATTCTAATTATAAGTCATAATATACATTGATTAGTGCAATTATATTTGGCAATCATTGGCTAGGTTATCCCATATTCATATTCAAGAGGCAACTCTATAGTAAAGGTGCCAAACAGAGTAACCCCTAAACCATGAGTTAACTGAGCCATACAATTCCTATATTTGGGGGGTGGAATACAAAGGACTCAATAGGCCTGTCACACCCGTGATCTACCACTCTACCCAGAACATAGGGAGCATTCGCAGATAAATAGTGTATAGGCTGCGGATACATGGGTGTATGCCGAGTCTCTGAGTGATGAGTGATTGTCAACGGGTTTGATCGCAGGTTCTTTGGCTTGTGTTGTGCAGGTGTCGAGCACGGAGACAGTGATCGAGGGCAAGGTGAAGGTCAAGTTGAGACGTGTTGTGCCGACGGACCGGGTGCGGTGATGGATGGGTGTGCCGTGCGGCGGACGTGCCATGCCGATGGACCGAGCGGTGAAGGGCGGACGTGAGGCTTGGACTGAGGGACCGGAGTGCCTGAGGATCAGCTGTGGTGGCTGGCAGCCTGGGACAGCGACAAGTGAAGACTTGCGGGGCATGGTGTTGCTCGGGTCGAGGACCTAGGGACACGTGTCGGTGGACGGGGTGCACGGGCGGTGCATCCCCTCTACAGCTCCGGTTTGGTGGTTGAGCCACAGAAAGACCACCGGTGGACGGTTTCCAGGTTTGGGCCTCAAAACCTGGGTGCTGAGGGTTTCCGAGTTTGGCCACAAAACTCGGGCTGAGGACGGTTTCCGAGTTTGGGCCTCAAAACTCGGGCGCTGCGGGTTTCTGAGTTTGGGCCACAAAACTCAGGCGACGGACTTGGAGGCTGGTTTCTCGGTTTGAGCCTCAAAACCGGGGGTTGGCTGGAAAAGGCTGGTTTCCCGGTTTGGGCCACAAAACTGGGGGTGCAGAGCGAGGGTGGCACGTGGCGGCAATCTGGAGGTTGCATCGAGGCAACGCTTCGGGCTGTGCGGGCGTGGCCGTCGGATACACCTACTACCTGAGTTGGTCCAAAATAACCCTAGGGTTTAGCTGGTTTGCTCTGTAATTATTAGAGAGGGGTAGAGTAGGAATTGTACTTAGACTAGAATTAGGATAAGTAGTCGGGGAGACAACCTCCTCCCTCTATCTCAGTCATTTTCTCTATTGCCTTAGGTTTTCCTGCTCTCCCATTCCCTGCTGTAGCTAGCTGAGATCCGTAGAGAGACTCACCTCTGTGTACTGTTGATTTTGAGGAAGGGAGGCAGTAACCTCTCTGTCGTAGCGTGTGTTTGCGCTTCGGCTGCAAGATCGTTGTGTCGATTCGCGTTTTGATTCGAGTCCGTCGTGTTCTTCGCGTTCTTCGTTTCTCCGTGTTTTTCCCATCACTCGATCTCCCTCTCCGATGCGTCTTTGCGAAATCCGTTTGAACCAATTTGTTCGTATCTTTGAGGAGGTCATTTCGACCAAAGGAATTCATCTAACTCCTCATGATCGAATAGATTGGGACGATTTCGTTTTCATGGCGTTTTTCCGGTTCATCCACCTTCGCTTTTGATTTCCCGTTGATTGGTTCGTTTTGAGCGGATGATTTCTTGGGGATAGTCTCCTAACTACCCCGTGATCATCTTCTCCAAGTTTGGGAACTTGGGATTTTGATTTGGATCGGATTTGGTGAGATTTGGGTGAAGGGCGATGAAAATCGCACTCCCTGAGTGACCGCGGACAGCCCGCCACTCAGGGCGCGGACAGTCCGCGCATCGGGCTCGGGTCAGGCCAGTTCAGCTATGCACGTTCGGACAAGTCCGAACTTGACCCGCGGACAGTCGCCGTTCAAGTTGGCGGACAGTCCGGGACTGTCCCGGGACCATCCAGGGACATTTCAGCAGACTTGCTATTTCTCGGTTTTTGCCGGCGGACAGTCCGCCACCCCCTCGCGGACAGTCCGCCACCCCCTCGCGGACAGTTCGCAGTGGGGGCGGACAGTCCGGGACTTGGGGTCCGGATAGTCTGGGACATTGCTGAAGGGTGCTCTTCAGTGCAATCTTCGCCCCAGCTTTTCCGCTTGGTTTTCGGACTTCTCGTTTCTTCCTAGAGTTAACCAAGAAACATTTCTAGGTATCTTTGCAACTTGTTTGCATAGGTATTTGGAGATTTCTCGACGTAGCCTCCGATCTACGTTCGGGAGTCGGTTTTCTCAAGGGAAACTTGAGCCGAAGCTTTTGGTGTTTGCCTCGCTTGTGTTTGGTGGTGCTCCGCTGTGATCCTAGGGATCATCCACCCTCTTCCAAGGGTTGTGAGCATCACGTCTTGGGTCTGTGCTTTTCGGGGTTGAATTTGGGACACTTGGCCAAAGTTTCGAGAGAAATTTGATTGGCTCCCATTCACCCCCCCCTCTGGTCGCCTTGTTTGTGCATTCTCAGTCGTTCAATTGGTATCAGAGCGGGTTAAGGATCTTCCACCTTAGCCGGTTCCAGATCCACCGAAGGTGACATGGATCGCGGCATGGGCAAACCGCCATTTTTCGATGGGACGAACTATGCATATTGGAAGATACGCATGTCGGCCTATCTGCAGAGTATTGGTTCTTCCATTTGGGATATTTGTAACTCTGCTGATTATGTGGTCTTGGTTGCTCGTGTCACTTAGCAACAGATCGATGAGCACAATGCCAATAGCCGAGCCCATCATGCTCTTTTCTCATGTTTGAGCATGAGTGAGTTTGATCGCGTTTCTCACCTCGCTACGGCTCGGGAGATTTGGGCCACCCTCATGCGCTTCCATGAGGGAATCTCTCAAGTCAAAACCCGACTCTACGAGTCGTTCAAGCGAGAGTATGAGAACTTTCGACATCAGCCTGGCGAGAGCATAGAGAGTTTATTTGCTCGCTTTCAGGTGATTGTCAACAGGATGAGGGCTAACAAGGAGCAGTTGCCTTTCGACGATCATGAGAGAGCTTTGAAGCTTTTGCATACTCTCGATCGGTCGGTGTGGGATTCCAAGGTTCAGGCGATCATCGAATCGCCTAACTATGAGACCCTCACGTGCGACGAGCTCTTCAGTAAGCTCAAGTCCAGTGAGATTGACGCCATGGCGAGGGCATCTTATGAGAATCCTTCTGGCCCGTCTATGGCTTTGGTTTCTGGCTCTTCCGCTAACCCCTCTGCTGGCTTTGCACTTTGATCTCTCTTTTCTGTCACAGAGGACCAGCTGGAGTCTTTGGGAGACGAGGAGTTGGCTTTGCTTGCCAACCGGTTCACGCGGTTTCACAACAACCGCATGAACCGTCGCCGCGGAGGAGGACGCTCGGGATGTTTCGAGTGCGGCGATCCCGACCACTTCATCGCCAACTGCCCCAAGAAGAACAAGCATTCGGGGAAGGGCGATCATGGGCACAAGTACGACTCCAAGCGCAAGGAGAAGCACGTCCCCCCAAGGCGCAAGAAGCGGGGCGGCTTCGACAAAGAGTACATCAAGAAGAAGTACTTGGAGAAGGCCCAGGCTGAGCAGCGTGCATTCTTCGCCACGCTCAGCGACGTCGACGGCTCGGATGACGACTCCGCTTGCTCAAGAGATGATGAGTCCGAGAAAATGAAGAAGATCGAGGACAAGCTCAACGGTCTTTGCTTCTTCGCCGACGACGGGGGCCTCTGCACCATGGCGCTTGGTGACGAGGTCGGAGGCCAGCTGGAGCAAACCCCTCGGAATGACGACGACGATGACGACTCCTCCCAGGTATCTCTCACCCACGACGAGCTTTCCGCTGAGGTTGAGAAACTTACTGCTGTCCTCCTTAGCCAAGATAAACTGCTTAGGCGTGCTGCTAGAGAGCGCAAGGAGTTTAGGCAGAAGTGGGACGACACGGTGAAGGAGCTTGAGTTCGCTCGGTCCACCGTGGTCGTGTCGGAGGAGAGTGAGTGCGAGTCGTGCACCAAGCACATGACTGATCTCCTCACCCTGAGGAGTAAGTATGCTGCTTTGGTTGGAGAGGTGGATGAGCTCCGTGCTAGGCCGCAGCTGTTGGGTGCGTGCAAGACTTGTCCTGTCTTGCAATCCGAGTTGGCAGAGAAGAATGCCAAGATTGAGTCTTTAGAGAAGGCCAACTCGGGTAGCACTTGTGTCACAAGGTGTGCTTTGTGTGAGGGTTTGGAGATGGAGATTGCGAATGTGCAACATGGCAAGATGCAAACCAAGGAGGAAAACACATACCTTCGGACCATCTTGTCATGGGTCTCTTGTAGGGAGCCGCAGCTCGGGATGATGATCTCCCAATTCAAGCGAGCTACTGGAGGTCCAGGTGTAGGTTTTGCTCAGGGTGTTGATCTTTCCGCTTTTGGGAAGATTGGAGAGTCAAGTGGTTTGAACCCGAGTGAGAAGCCCAACTCCACCACTACTCCCAAATTTACCAAGCTTCCACCCAAAGAGCCTACCACCAAGGACGGGGTATTTGAGGAACCCCCGAGAGCTCCACCCAAGAACCAAGTGTGGGCACCCAAACCAAACCACCTCAAGAACAAGCTGGACACAATGCCACCCATCCACGAGGAGTGCTTGCCACAGAAGGGCAAAGTGAACCATACCCACAGTCCAGCGTACCAACAACCCCCTTTGCGCGCGGTGAGGTACCAGTGTGACTTCTGTGGGAGGGATGGTCACTTGAGTGAGTTCTGCTTTCGGCGCAAGAGAGAGGCGCGCCGTGCCCGGGAGATGGACAACCCGGACATGTACCACCCTTTCCATGGTGTGCATGTGCCGAATGTCCAGAGGAGAGCTGCTAGGCCCGGAGGTCAAGTTCCCAGGCCTAGGGAGAAGAGAGCTCCGAGGAGAGAGACTAGGGCTAGAGGTCCTGAACCTCAAGTTCCTAGGCGTAGGCCTTGTAGAGAGCGTGCCCGGCGGGAGCCTGCAGTTGTAGGCTATGGACCCCGTGGCGGAGGCTTTGTTGAGCGTTTTCCCCCAACGTGTTTTGAGTATCGCGGTGAGCGCTCCTTCCCTAGCGGACCACGTTTTCCTGTGCGTGGTGATCGCTACCCCCGTAGAATGGCTAGGAATGGTTTTTACACTGACCGTTCTTTTGAGTAGCCGACCCAACACTGGTATTCTTCTTACTTCACTAACCCCAGTATTGGACCGTATGCTCACCCTATGTCTTTTTATTGATGTAGGTAAGACGGTTGGAGGACATTTGGTTGGTGGATTCCGATTGTTCGAGGCACATGACCGGAAACGCCAAGTGCTTCTCCAGCCTTAGCCCTGTTGCCGGAAAGGAGTTTATTACCTTCAGCGACAACAGTAAAGGTAAGGTATTGTCTCGCGGGTCGGTGCGGGTTAATGAGCACTTTGTGTTGCGCGATGTTGCTCTTGTTTCTAACCTACATTTTAACTTGCTTTTTGTTTCGCAACTTTTTGATGATGACTATGAGATTCGTTTTAAACCGAATCTCAGTCGCATTTTAGATCCTTAGGGCAATTTGGTTTGTTTGATTTCGCCCTTTGGGAAAGTCTTTCGCGCGAATTTCTCGGAGTCGTTTGGTATTTCCCGCTGTCTTTTGGCTAGTCCTTCTTCCTCCGATCTTTGGAAGTGGCATAGGAGGCTCGGTCATTTAAGCTTCGACTTGCTTGCAAGACTTAGCTCACTTGGCCTAATCCGAGGATTGCCCAAGCTTTCGATGGAGAAGGATCTAGTTTGCCATTCTTGCAGACATGGGAAGATGGTTGCCGCTCCCCACCATCCAGTGACTAAGGTCATGACCTCGCACCGTGGAGAGCTTTTACACATGGACCTTATTGGTCCGGCTTGGGTGAGCTCAGTTGGTGGCAAGTGGTATGTTTTGGTTGTTGTTGACGACTTTTCGAGGTATTCGTGGGTCTTCTTTTTGACTGAGAAGACTGAGACTTTCTCTTTTGCTCACAATCTGATTTTGCGTCTTCAGAACGAGTTCTCTTTGAACTCGATGCGAGCTATTAGAAGTGATAATGGTTCCGAATTCAAAAATTCGGATTTTGAGAAGCTTTGTAACCGCCTTGGTTTGGAGGATCAGTTTTCTCCCCCCTATACACCGCCCCAAAATGGTGTTGTAGAGAGGAAGAATCAGACCCTTGTTGAGATGGCCAGGACGATGCTCGATGAGCATAGGACTCCTAGGCGCTATTGGGCCGAGGCTATGAACACTGCATGCTACATTTCAAATCGCATTTTTCTGAGAGCTTTCTTGAAGAAGACCTCTTATGAGTTGCGTTTTGGTAGACAGCCCAAGGTGAGTTATTTTAGAGTCTTCGGTTGCCACTGTTTTATTTTGAAAAAGGGCAACCTGGACAAATTTGAGTCTCTTCTGACGGGGTATTTTTGGGTTATGGCACTCACACTAGAGCATATCGTGTACTTAACCTTGATACTAACCGAGTCGTGGAGACATCAGATGTCACCTTCGACGAGACTCTTGTTTGTCCTTCTTCTCGTTTTGAGCGTGCAGGTGATCATGAGGTTGGTGAGCCTCGTTTCGATGATGAGGACGAGGATGCTGAAGGCGTAGATGAGCCAGCATCACCTCCACCTGCTGTGCCGCCAAGAGCGGCTTCTACGACGACTCACAGCCCTGACACCTCTTCTTCCTGGGGGCCGTGGGATCCACCACCCCGCGCGGTACCTTTTGTACCCGGGGAGGCACCAGCTGCTGTTGAGGGGGAGGCTACTTCAGCTCGGGAGGCGCCACGACACATCCAGCGCCAGCACCCCCCTCAGTAGATGATCGGCGACATTGACGAACGGGTCACTCGGTCCAGGTCACAGCACATCTCTCACTTCCTCATTTTGCTTTTGTTGCTAATTTTGAGCCCCGAGATGTTGGACATGCTTTGACGGATCCGGATTGGGTCAATGCCATGCATGAGGAGTTAGAAAACTTTGAGAGAAATCAGGTTTGGGTTTTAGTTCCACCTCCACCAGACTGTAAGCCTATTGGGACAAAATGGGTTTTCAAAAACAAGCAAGGAGAGGATGGCCACGTTGTGAGAAACAAGGCCAGGCTTGTAGCGAAAGGCTATAGTCAGAAGGAGGGGATAGACTATGAGGAGACGTTTGCTCCTGTAGCTCGTTTGGAGGCTATTAGGATACTCTTGGCTTTTGCTACATCCAAATGTTTTAAACTTTTTCAAATGGATGTCAAGAGTGCCTTCCTAAACGGCTACATAGAAGAGGAAGTATATGTTGAGCAACCCCCCGGTTTTGAAAATCCCAAGTTTCCAAACCATGTTTTTAAACTCCACAAAGCTTTATATGGTTTGAAACAAGCCCCTAGAGCCTGGTATGATAGATTGAAAACTTTTCTGCTAGCTAAGGGTTTTAAAATGGGATGTGTAGATAAAACGCTCTTTCTCCTCAGGCAAGGCAAAGACACACTCTTGGTCCAGATTTACGTGGATGATATCATTTTCGGTGGTTCTTCTCACGCTTTGGTTGCCAAGTTTGCAGATACTATGAGCAGGGAGTTCGAGATGAGCATGATGGGCGAGCTGACATTCTTTCTCGGGTTGCAAATTAAGCAATCCCGAGAGGGGACGTTTGTGCACCAGGGCAAGTACACCAAGGACTTGCTGAAGCGGTTCGATATGGGTGAGGCCAAGCCTCTTCCAACACCCATGTCGACGACGACTGCCCTGGATGCGGACAAGGATGGAGAAGTAGTGGACCAGAAGGAGTACCGCAGCATGATCGGGTCGCTACTCTACCTGACGGCGACACGCCCGGACATCCAGTTCGCGGTGTGTCTGTGCGCGCGCTTTCAGGCGTCGTCGCGCACTTCTCACCGTCAGGCGGTGAAGCGCATATTCAGGTACCTTCGTTTCACGCCTGAGTTTGGGATTTGGTATTCTGCTTCCTCCACCCTCTCCCTTTGTGGTTATTCTGATGCCGATTTTGCTGGTTATCGCATTGAGCGCAAGTCCACTTCTGGGACTTGCCAGTTTATTGGTTCTTCTCTTGTATTGTGGTCTTCTCGCAAGCAGTCTAGTGTCACTCAGTCTACCACGGAGGCTGAATATGTTGCTGCGGCTAGCTGCTGTTCCTAGTTGCTTTGGATGATGGCCACTTTGCGTGATTTCGGTCTGAGCTTTTCTCGCGTACCTTTGCTTTGTGACAACATGAGTGCTATTAGCGTTGCTAAGAACCCCGTGCTTCACTCCAAGACCAAACACATTGATGTGCGCTTTCACTTTTTGCGAGACCACCAGGAGAAGGGTGATATCGACCTTCGCCATGTCGATACTCATCATCAACTAGCTGATGTTTTTACCAAGCCTTTAGACGAATCAACTTTTAATAGGTTGAGGGGTGAGCTTGGTGTGTGTTTCCCCTTTTAGATGGGGGAACCATTTTGGATCTTGTTTTATAGACTGACTCTTTTTGTTTGATCTTCTTTTCTATTGCATTTTAGCATACGCATTTACATTCTGAGCTTCATGTTTATACTCACTAGAATGTAACTATACTCTATTTAGTATGCTCCGATGCTTATGATGATGCTTGTAGCTTATGTTCTTTCTGATCACTAGTACATGTTGTGAGCTGAGCTATTTTTGAATGGTGAATTTGCTTAATGTATATAAAATCTGAAAATGTTCACCATTGAGATATGCAACTAGCATGTGTAGGATGTGTTGAGTCCTTTCGTGCTTTTCATATATGTTAGGTTGCTATGTCTCTAGTTCTGAGTCATTCACTTGCTTGGTCTGTTCATATCATGTTTAAAATTTGAACCAAGTTTTAGTGAATTGAAAAGATCGAGATGGGATTGCTTGTCAACACCTCACGGTATCGAGACTATTTCTCATTGCACTTTGAGTTAAACTTGAGCCGTGTAGTGTATGACCGAAACCGCAGCTTTAAGCTTCTGATTGCTTCGGCATAGGCTTCGCTCGGTTGAAAAGTTAGGCAATGAAAAGCTTTCAACCTCTCGCAATCACATGCTAATAATTGAACTTGTGAATTCTTTACCGCTGCAACTCCGATATTAAAACTAAAATCACAAGTGTATGTTTCATTCCTTTGCATGATGATTGAACTTTGCTAGGGGTAGTTCACCTTGTATACATGTTTAGCACATGCTTGGATTCCTACCGATACATGTGTAGTGCTATTTTGATGGTGACTATCTTTTTGGCTAAAAACTGCTCATTTGCTCATATGCTTCATATTTCGTATTTGTGATCAGTTTGAGCCTTTACTATTTGAGTGCTTAGTTTTGTCATTAGAGCTATACTGTTTAGAGCATCTTTGCACTCTTTTGACTATATGCCTAAAGCTCCTAACTTGCATTTTTGACTTCATATGCATTTTCTGAGGGGGAGAACTTTGCCCGGTTCCTGTTGCTTGATAAGTGCATTTTCAACTAAGGGGGAGAAATTGCAAATCATATGCTCCTAGGTGTTCGTATGCAACTAGGTGTTCGACTAAGGGGGAGTTTTCGTCAAGGGGGAGAATTTCAAAATTCTTGTGCTCTTCTCTTGTTGGACCTAAGGGGGAGTTTTCCTAGTCACTTGCACTTTTCGAGGGGGAGTTTGCTAGTTGTGTTGAGCCTTTGCCTCTGTCTTGAGGAACTAGCAAACACTTTCAGGGCATTTCGACTTCGATTGACCCTAAATTGGTTTGGAGATTTTTCGATCGGTTCAGAGCGTGCTTGGCCGAAAGGCATTGGTTTCGAGCTTTCTTTGCTAGTTGTGTTGAGCCTCTGTGCCTCTATCTTGAGGGACTAGCATTTTGCTTCGATTTTCATTCGACTTCAGTTGGTGTCGAGCTCTTTTTCTGGAGTTTCCAATTGATGTTTGCTAGCGGTGTTGAGCCTGTTCTACCTCTTCTTGAGGGCTAGCTTTGCTTTGCTTGGTTGCGTCGAGCCGTTGCCCATGTCTTTGGGGACCAAGTTGTTTCGCTTCTTCCACTTGACCTTCTTTGGCTTTGCTATGCTTTTGTGTCATTTGGTCGAGTTCTCTCTTCTCCTTCTTCCTTCTACTTCTTTCTATTATGATTTGTGTGTGTAGTTGACAATGCACTCATGAAGGGGGAGATTGCGGATACATGGGTGTATGTCGAGTCTTTGAGTGATGAGTGATTGTCAACGGGTTTGATCGCAGGTTCTTTGGCTTGTGTTGTGCAGGTGTCGAGCACGGAGACAGTGATCGAGGG
This sequence comes from Coix lacryma-jobi var. lacryma-jobi, assembly GCA_009763385.1. Taxonomy (NCBI): domain Eukaryota; kingdom Viridiplantae; phylum Streptophyta; class Magnoliopsida; order Poales; family Poaceae; genus Coix; species Coix lacryma-jobi. The sequence goes on from CM019824.1 coordinate 20,098,978, forward strand.
AAAGGTGAAGGTCAAGTTGAGACATGCTGTGCTGACGGACCGGGTGCGGTGAAGGATGGGCGTGTCGTTCGGCGGACGTGCCATGCCGATGGACCGAACGGTGAAGGGCAGACGTGAGGCTTGGACTGAGGGACCGGAGTGCCTGAGGATCAGCTGTGGTGGCTGGCAGCCTGGGACAGCGACAAGTGAAGACTTGCGGGGCATGGTGTTGCTCGGGTCGAGGACCTGGGGACACGTGTCGGTGGACGGGGTGCACGGGCGGTGCATCCCTTCTACAGCTCCGGTTTGGTGGTTGAGCCACAGAAAAATCACCAGTGGACGGTTTCCAGGTTTGGGCCTCAAAACCTGGGTGCTGAGGGTTTCCGAGTTTGGCCACAGAACTCGGGCTGAGGACGGTTTCCGAGTTTGGGCCTCAAAACTCGGGCGCTGCGGGTTTCTGAGTTTGGGCCACAAAACTCAGGCGACTGACTTGGAGGCTGGTTTCCCGGTTTGGGCCTCAAAACCGGGGGTTGGCTGGAAAAGGCTGGTTTCCCGGTTTGGGCCACAAAACCGAGGGTGCAGAGCGAGGGCGGCACGTGGCGGCAATCTGGAGGTTGCGTCGAGGCAACGCTTCGGGCTGTGCGGGCGTGGCCGTCGGATACACCTACTACCTGAGTTGGTCTAGAATAACCGTAGGGTTTAGCTGGTTCGCTCTGTAATTAGATTAGAGAGGGGTAGAGTTGGAATTGTACTTAGACTAGAATTAGGATAAGTAGTCGGGGAGACACCCTCCTCCCTCTATCTCAGTCATTTGCTCTCTTGCCTTAGGTTTTCCTGCTCTCCCATTCCCTGCTGTAGCTAGCTGAGATCCGCAGAGAGACTCACCTCTGTGTACTATTGATTTTGAGGAAGGGAGGCCGTAACCTCTCTGTCGCAGCATGTGTTTGCGCTTCGGCTGCAAGATCGTTGTGTCGATTCGCGTTTTGATTCGAGTTCGTCGTGTTCTTCGCGTTCTATGTTTCTTCGCGTTTTTCCCGTCACTCGATCTCCCTCTCCGGTGCGTCTTTGCGAAATCCGTTTGAACCAATTTGTTCGTATCTTTGAGGAGGTCATTTCGATCAAAGGAATTCATCTAACTCTTCATGATCGAATAGATCGGGACGATTTCATTTTCATGGTGTTTTTCCGGTTCATCCACCTTCCCTTTTGATTTCCCGTTGATTGGATCGTTTTGAGCGGATGATTTCTTGGGGATAGTCTCCTAACTACCCCGTGATCATCTTCTCCAAGTTTGGGAACTTGGGATTTTGATTTGGATCGGATTTGGTGAGATTTGGGTGAAGGGCGATCAAAATCGCACTCCCTGAGTGACCGCGGACAGTCCGCCACTCAGGGCGCGGACAGTCCGCGCATCGGGCTCGGGTCAGGCCAGTTTAGCTATGCACGTTCGGACAAGTCCGAACTTGACCCGCGGACAGTCCGCCGTTCAATTTGGCGGACAGTCCGGGACCGTCCAGGGACATTTTAGCAGACTTGTTGTTTCTCGGTTTTTGCCGGCGGACAGTCCGCAGTAGGGGCGGACAGTCCGGGACTTGGGGTCCAGACAGTCCGGGACATTACTGAAGGGTGCTCTTCAGTGCAATCTTCGCCCCGGCTTTTCCGCTTGGTTTTTGGACTTCTTGTTTCTTCCTAGAGTTAACCAAGAAACATTTCTAGGTATCTTTGCAACTTGTTTGCATAGGTATTTAGAGATTTCTCGACGTAGCCTCCGATCTATGTTCGGGAGTCAGTTTTCTCAAGGGAAACTTGAGCCGAAGCTTTTGGTGCTTTCCTCGCTTGTGTTTCGTGGTGCTCCGCTGTGATCCTAGGGATCATCCACCCTCTTCCAAGGGTCGTGAGCATCACGTCTTGGGTCTGTACTTTTCAGGGTTGAATTTGGGACACTTGGCCAAAGTTTCGAGAGAAATTTGATTGGCTCCCATTCACCCCACCTTTGGTCGCCTTGTTTGTGCATTCTCGGTCCTTCATAGGCACCACACCTACACAACATTTATCACCGACACGTTGTACTTTAAGATGAGCGCTATACGAACATGATTATAAACATGATGATAATCTATCTATGCCAAATATATAATCAAAGCATACTACAAGCAGTATAATTAAGAATATAGTAATTAATCTCTTAGTCATATCAATTATATCTAAACTATTATGAACTAGACTATGAACTAGCACACAATGATGAACAGTATGATGAACTAGAACACGTAGATGATCTAGAGTATGAAGTAGAACACAAACTAGAACTAGATTAAGAACTAGAAGATGAACTAGACGATGAACTAGAACTAGAAGATGTACTAGAACATGAACAATGAAGAACAATGAAGAACTAGAAGAACAACTATGAACTAGAAACATAATTAGATCCATAATGTTGATACAAGAGAGAAGATCTTGGGTTTACCGAGCCTTCCGCGACTAGATCCGGAATCCAAGCGAAGCTTGCCTCTTCTAATTCTAATTCTATCTAGCTATGCCTAAGTTGATGTGGCTCTAAGGAAATTAGGGTTTCTGATTGATCCTCCTCCTCTTCTAATGACTTGAGATCTGATGATCCTGGAGAGGGGGGTCTGGGGTTTATTATATAGGGGCTCCTGGCCTCCCCTCCACATTGAGCAAGCGATGTGATACTAAATCCTTCGCCATGTACACATGGGCCTTAATGGGCCAAGATGCGTCGAAGAGGTCGGTTGAGATGCATCCTCGTAGGCGGTAGAGGAAGGTTCCAGAAGGCGGAGACCAGCGGGGCCAGGGGCCCACCGACCGGTCCTAGGGTGGGACCGGTCGGTCCCACCTGGCGGCCTCTTGGGGTGCTCAGTCTCCTGGTGTCCTCTGATGTCCTCTAGGTCTTTCTGGAGTATTCTTGATGCGTCGGTTCAGCTATCTTCCATCGGGTTCCTTCTAGGAGAAGTAATCTGTGTTGGTTTTCCTATTTAGTGCCTGCAGAATCACAATTCACCAAAACTCGTGCAATATTGTCAATTAAAACCCTAAACCTTTATTGGTGATTGAATTCATGCCCTTTTTATATTTATTTATCCTTTAATTTTGATAGATAACCAGTGTCAACAGCGATTTAGACAGGTTCAGGCCGGCAAGTTGCCGTAATACCCTACGTCCTGTGTTCTGGTGGCTGGTTTGTATTGTTGGATTGGAATATGGCGTGTGTTTGGAGGGGATCCCTACTCACCTTATATAGCCGGGGAGCAGGGTTACAACTTGCTGAACCCTAACAGATTACAATCGGTTCCTTTTAGCAAGGAATCTGGGTCTATCTATCTGGATCTTCCTTGTTGAGCAAGTCATCAGGAGAGTCCTTGACAGCTATGGCAGCTTGGTCGCGAGTCGCAAGGGCTTCTGGTTGGGTCGTATCTGCAGGGCAGCCCAAGTCGTGCCATGGGGGTATACGGGTGTAATATCCCCATAGGATGAAGGTCTCAATAATTAATGAATGATTTATTAATACTTATCCAATATTATTATTTTATTTTATATAAATTTGATCAAACTTAAAATTCTTTGATTGGCTCTTAATGAAGTTGACTTTTTTGGAGACCGATTTAGTAGATGGGGAGCAATAAAGAAATGAGCCCTCTACGTACGCCGCGTGAGATCATCATAGGCATAGCTCAAATAGGTGTTTCCTTTCAAAAATTGGTACCAAGGAAATTTAGTTTCGGTTTAGTTCCGATATGTACCGAAAAATGCCAAATTAATCACAAAGACATGCAATTGTATGTTCAAGAGCCAATTTTAACATGGTTTAATAAAGAATTATAGTGTAAATTGCATATGTATATAAAAGCCCACAAGACTAGAGTATAATACCATAAGTACATAATATAATAGTTATAATATTACAATCAATAATATAAAACATTCATAATCATCACATTTCGGTAAATTCGGTACAGTAAACCGAGGTCAGGAATTAGGAACCAAACATGGTACCGAAAATTTTGGTTTTCGATACTTTCGGTTCGATATTCGGTTGTCGGTATTTCGTGCCGAGGTTAGGCAGAGCCATCGACAAATTTCAAAACTTCGCTCTGTGTGTCAGTGTCACCAGGTCATCATCGGACCATATGATATAACCTCAACAAGGTTATTAAATAGAAAATTAACGCGCCAGCAGCCTCATCATGACCTCCTTGTTCGTGCACCTAGCTTGTTATTATGTCGCACAAAAGAGTGATGCTAATTGTTGACACTCAAAAGTGTCACGGATAAAAGATAAAATTAGAAGAGGTATTCGGCTTGTAACATTAGGGTCGAATTTGTCTTTAATACTTCATAATTGAAAGATCGGATGTTCTAAGTCAGATAAACTTGATCATTTTGGGACTTCCGACCAGTCATACTATGTCCGACCAGGTGACGCTGGTCGGAGGCCTTATGATGGTGACAAATGTTGAGTCAGACGCTAATGTATAGATCTTTCTCTTATAAGGATGATTTGTTTTGGGTTGATATCCATAAAGCCCATTAAACCGATTTAGTCGATTCAAGGATCGGCGAGATCAGGTTTTGTCTTGTCTAGTCCGGATTGGACTCTTGAATTCCATATTCTAATGGAGTCCGGATAGAAAACTTGGAGATCGTATCTGGAGATGTTTCTTATTGGGATAAGACCAGCCCCCTCTATATATATGAGAGGATCATGGCCGATTGAGGCATCCAACCCTAATCGATCAAAATCAATCTACTATCCCTTTACCCTTTTTCCTCTCTCTACCTTGTTGTTCGGCGTGTCTCCCGGCGAGGCTCGATGGCGTTCTAGGCGGCCTTGCTGGTCTTAGAGCAACCTCTACGTGCTTCTCCCCGATGGGTCTTCCCGGGAGTTCTAGAGTTACCAACACAGGGATCCAAAAGCCTAAGTCGGCATAAACCGTTCGCTAGATCGGTTTTTGTCGGTTTAGTTGAGTCTCCTGCTGTATCAGGTTGATCTGCAACCTCTTCGGGCGTTCTAGCCCTGCTGGTGTGTGATTCAGATCACTTCCGACGTCAACACACTTTTTGGCGACTCTGCTGGGGAAGATCGAGATTTCATCTACTACCAAGATGGGTGGCAAAGACGGTGCTATAGATAAAGATAACATCGTCCGTCCTACAGGCATTGACGAACTCCCCGACGAGTTAAAACAACAAGCACAGGCCAAACTCGACGCCATCTTGAAGGCTTTCCTAGAAAGTTGTTCGAAGGATCGGCATGGCAAGGTCTCCCAAGATAAAGAGCTGGACTGTCGATGAAATATGGTCGATAGCCCACCTAGGGGAATGCCCAAGGTGGTAGATTAGCGGGGAAGGCGTGTGGTACGACAATCCGGACGTGACACAGGAACGAAACTAGATGAACACCAGGGTTTATCCAGGTTCGGGCCGCCGAGTTCAGGATAATACCCTACGTCCTGCGTCGAGCTGTCTACTCTGTATTTTGATGAACGTGTTTTCGAGAGGGGGGTCCCTGCTCGCCTTATATAGCTGCAGGGAGCAGGGTTACAGATCCTAGAAGATCGGATCTCATGGTACAATAAGGAAACCTAGTCGATTACAATTCCATATCATGGAGGACACGATATCTTTCCTAACCGACTACGCTTCCTTGCTTTCCAATCCTGAGAAGGTTTCCGTGCCATCATCCGACCAGCTGGGCCGCCTATCCGACCAGCTGGGCCTTGTCGCCTCAAACCTTCACAGCGAGTTGGGCCGGCTTTCATGAAGCAGCCAAGTCTAGCCATGAGGGTACCTGGGTTTATACCCCCACAGCTAGTCCCCGAGCACATTGAATCTTGGAGCGTTGAAGAAAGATCTTGGCAACATCCCTAAACAACTTCATCCGAACTTCAAGCCTAGTCTCCGACCAGGTTATAATCTGCCACTTTCCATTTTATGAACCCGACAAGATATGATGTGCTCTTAAAAAAGAAAAAACGACTTCTGAGAGTCTGGTGAAGTGTGCCCACTTAGTCCCCGAGCTTGGCAACAGATGACTTGGTCATGTGATACTAAGGTCAGTGAATAAAAGCAAAAATAATCATATACATGCGCGACCAAGCGTCATGTATACACGGTAGTCCCTGAGCTTGGCAATAGATGGCTCTGTCATGTAATGCCAAGGTCAGAAAATAAAAGCAGAAATAAATATATACATACGCGGTCAAGCGCCATGTATACACGGCAGTCCTCGAGCTTGGCAATAGATGACTCTGTCATGTAATGCCAAGGTCAAGAAATTGAACTGTAGACCCGTGAAAGAGTAACGACACCACGCGCCGTTAGCTTTAAGTTATCACGTTCCCTTTAAAGTGTACCGCCGCTGTCCTTTCGACAACTTTCACTGTATGTCATCGTAGAAAGTGACATTTACTTCTATTGGACCCATGACATAATATGAGCCTCTTTTATGGTGGACATAATCTATGAGCCAAAACAACTCAACTATAAATACAACATCTTGGGATCCTTGTGTTACCCATCGGCCATGGAACCAAAATGTTAGACATCCCATGAACCAAAAATGAGGGTCAGCGAAATAGTTAATCCTCCTGGGTCAAATTTTGATGCATAGTGTGAAGTTCCTAGTAGGATTCTTGTGAGGGGATAGTTTGTTAGGGCTCTTCCCAGTTGGTTGTGGATAGATAGGGATGGCGGAGTTCCTGGGAGGATTCTTGTGACGCCGGCAATAACTAGAAGCCGTGTTGTTAGGTACTGAATCCTTCAAGGTTCTCCGAACCCAAGGTGTTACCGATGCGGCCCCCAGAGTTTCCAGTGAAACCTAGGACCGCCAGGGTGATAGTCTTGCCAGTGAAGGAATGCGGGAGTGGCGCTGGGAATGCGTCCAAACATCTTTAGTATATAATTATCATTAGAAAGAACATCAGATTATCCCCAGTACGCCCGGTGGAACGGGCCCTAAAGCCAACACAACTTTGCCATGTGTGTGTCTGTAACTGGTCATCTGACCAGTCCCCAGCTTTGCTGAGAAGGCTAGCGAAGAAGCTCAACAGTCCCCAGTATGACTGGTGGAGCTGGTCCTGAAGCCAACGCAGTTCTTCCATGTGTGTGCCTGTAACTGGTCGTCTGACCAGTCCCCAGCTTTGCTGAGAAGGCTGGCGAAGAAGCCGACCAGTCCCCAGTATGACTGGTGGAGCTGGTCTTGAAGCCAACGCAGCTTTGCCACGTGTGTGCCTGTAACTGGTCGTTTGACCAGTCCCCAGCTTTACTGAGAAGGCTGACGAAGAAGCCGACCAGTCCCCAGTATGACTGGTGGAGCTGGTCCTGAAGCCAACGTAGCTCTGCCACGTGTGTGCCTGTAACTGGTGAAGGACCGAAAAAGCTATCGCAAGGCGACCAGAGGGGGGGGGGGGGTGAATGGGAGCCTAAAAATTTCCTCTCGGAAACTACAGCCTCTGTCCCAACAAAATCAACCCCGAGAACAAAGCCGACACGAGTGATGTCCACGACCCAAGAGTATGGGTGGATGTTCCCTAGGAACACAGCGGGACACCACAAAAGCTCCTTCTTCCAAATCCACGCAAGTCAACTAGTGACAGGATGGAGTTTGGGTAACCTCACAAAGCGGGAAGCCCGGTTTCTGTAGAGCACAGAGTCGGGAATCCAACGCAAAAAGCGGATCTCAAATCGGAGCTCGAACGCAAAAGATACGGACGAAAACGTGCAAACACTGCACTGACCGGACTCTGAGGTGCGTCCGGTCAGTGTCGATCGGACGCGTCCGGTCAGAGAAAAACCTCTCTGGATGCTCTCTGTTCACGACCGGACTCACGGTGATCAAGCGTCCGGTCGTTACAACTGAGCGTCCGGTCAAGCACCGAGGAGGCAATGAACAGTGCCTTCAGTGCGTCCGGTCACGCGAAACCCTAGCGTCCGGTCAGAATCGCGCACAGTATTTCGCTCGGCCTTCAACGATCGGACGCACGGGATAGCGTCCGGTCGATATGAGGCGTGCGTCCGGTCAAGTCACGAAGGAGACGCAGAGAACGTGTTCAACGACCGGACTCACGACCAAGCGTCCGGTCGGTGCGACTCGTGCGTCCGGTCACCGCGATGCACCTCTGTTCATCCACCGAATCAACCCGATCTCCCTCAAATCAAAAGCACTAGGGCTCCAACTTCGTGTGAGGGGTCACAAGGATGTTAGTGAGCTACTCCTAAGAGATCATGGCTCGAACCTAACTCCAAATCGGTGAATCGGAGAAAAAGGATGAAGAACGGCAAGAACTTGATCCCAACACTAAATCCGCCCGATCTGTGAGTTCGTGAGGTATTAGAGAAATTCCTTCGGTAGAAAGAAGACTCTCACAAAGCTACACAAGATGGTTCAAACGGATTTGCGAATCTTCCCTCGAAACAAGAATTCTCATGAAGAACGAAAGAGGGGAAAACGTGCAAACGCGAAGAACAAAATCGCAAGACAAATTAAAGCACGAATTTGATCCTTGGACTCAGAGGAATGGATGATTCATTAAGCACTTGGTGTACGGGCTACAAGCCACTCCAGCAGATCAAAGCTTGGATGGCGAAAAGCTCAAGAACAAGAGCCAACTCTCCTAACCCTAGCCTACTCTCACAGGAACAAAATGAGAGAGACACCACCACTAGTCTGCCAAGGATGCGGCTGCCCTAGCAGCCCCCTCCATATATATAGGCGCACGTCCTAATGACCAAAGCGCCCTTACATTAAGCACTCGACCCAAAAACCCCCCAGGGGTAAAACCGTCCAGTCCGGTCAATCTTCATCCGACGGCCACGCCCGCACATCCGGTAGCTTCGCCTCGACGCGACCTCCCTGATGCCGCCACGTGCCGCCACCGTCGACCGCCGCGCCTTCTCACCGATAGCTTCGTCGCAACGCAAGCCTCTCGGTGCCGCCACGCGTCGACCGTCCTTTCGGACCAACCCCCTGGTTTTGAGGCCCAAACCAGGCAAACCGGCCACCCCGAGTTTTGAGGCCCAATCTCGGAAACCCGCAAGCCCAGGTTTTGAGGCCCAAACCTGGAAACCGTCCACCCCAGGTTTTGAGGCCCAAACCTGGAAACCGTCGATGGTAGCTTTTTGAGGCTCAGCTACCGAACCCGCACCGTAGACGGGATGTGGTTCTCACACCCCGACCACCGGCGCCGATGCCGATGCATGTCCAGCCTCCACGCCGGGCACAACGCCTTCGCCTTCCTTCTTGACTCGGCCGACGGCACTTGCGCCGCACGCAAGCCCGTGTCCGACCTCCCGCCAAGCGACCCGACTCCAGCGCCTTCCTCCCGACTCGGCCGATGCACTGCACATCCCCATGTGCTCTCGCTCGTCGATGCCACGTGCCAGCTACCACAGCTGGTCCTCTGGCCCTCCGGTCCCTCAGTCCAAGCCTCCCGTCCGCCTTTCATCGCTCGGTTCGTCGGCATGGCACGTCCGCCGCACGGCACGCCCATCCTTCACCGCACCCGGTCCGTCAGCACGGCACGGCTCAACTTGACCTTCACCTCGCCATAGACCACTGTCTCCGAGCTCCACACCTGCACATCAACACAGCCAAGAGACACATGTCGCACACACACACCAACCCAGAAACACCACACAACTCACGCCACCGGTTAGTCATAACATTAAGCGCATAGCAAGATAATGACTCAACCGGGTAAAAGCCTCAAACCTTCCTCAACACAGTCAATCATTCATCATATGTATTCTCAATCTCCCCCTTGATGAATGCATTGACTGACAATAAAATCAAAAAGGAAGAGTTTGAAGGCCAGTCTCACTCAAGTGCCCAAAAGCCAGGTAAAAGCAAACACAAGGCCACTTGAGAGAGGGAGGATCATGAAAACTCCAAATAAAAGCTCTCGGTCCCAAAAGAAATGGGAAAAGCGGGCAAAGCCTCCACATAACCGAAGAGTCAAGAGAAGACAAGAGTTTCATGAATCCCAAAAAGGCACTCGAAAAACCAATCTCAAAAATTGTCAAACAATCATCACAAAAAGAAACCAAGGTACTTATCCACTTGGATTCACTTGGGTTACTCCCCCTTACTTGGGTTTCTATCAAACAATCATCACAAAAAGAAACCAAGGTACTTATCCACTTGGATTCACTTGGGTTACTCCCCCTTACTTGGGTTTCTAAATTTCCCCCCTTACTTGGGTTTCTAAATTTCTCCCCCTTGATGATTGAATTGACAAAAACTAAGCACAAGAGATGGTTTGAGATACCAACACCGAAAGCTTGGTCCCCAAAGACATGGGCAACGGCTCGACGCAACCAAGCGAAGGATCGGAGCAACAACTCAACAAAGAGCAAAAGACTTGGTTCCCAAAGACATGGGCAATGGCTCGACGCAACCAAGTCAAAAATGAGCTAGTCCTCAAGAAGAGGCAGAAAAGGGGTTCAACACCGCTAGCTCAAGGCTCGACACCAAATGAGGCTGAAATGGCGCATAAGAAGCAAAACTGCTAGTCCCTCAAGATAGAGGCACAGAGGCTCAACACAACTAGCAGAAGATTTGATACCATTAAAAAAACAGCCACAAATTGGTGAAATCAGCTAGTTCCTCATGACAGAGGCAGAATGGCTCAACACAACTAGCTGAAGGCTCCAATCCAATCAAAAATACCAAGCAAAAACTGCTAGTCCCTCAAGAGAGAGGCAAAACGGCTCAACACGACTAGCACGCTCGATACCAATGCCTTACGGCCAAACATGCTCCGCACCAATGAAAAACCAATCGAAGCGTACCAATGAAGGAACACAAGGAAGGTTCAATTCCAATTGAAAAAGCCCAAAGAAAAGGCTCAAGTCGAAATGGAGCACAAACACTCGGAGCATGCGGAGAAGCAGCAAGACAAAAGCGACTCCCCCTGAAGGAAAGCCTATATACAAAAGCTAGGCAATACAGCTCAAGACATCAATTGCATTCCATACCGGAAGATGGATACCAATTGGAACATATAAAAGAGCTATACCGAGTGAAGATACCAATTGAAGAAGAAACCAAAAGAGCTAAAACTCCCCCTCGCTCAAAGCTCTCCCCAAAATGCATGACTCTCCCCTTTGTGCCAACACTCAAGCTCCCCCTTGAAAACAGCTTCTCCCCCTTGACAAAAGGGAACATGCTGAGGGGTTTTGACATTTTCCACAAAATTGACACAAACACAAGACAAGTCATCCAAAAGCATATGGGGGCAGTGAGAAGCATTAAAAGAGCCCGAAACCAATTGAAGGTGACCACAAAGAATATCGGAGCTGGGGGTATGCACACTAAGCAAAAATGCATGAAATGTACAATGCAACAGCTTCAAGTGTATAGCAATCAGAATAAAAGGATGCTCAATGGGCTGCTGCCCTGAGAATGTAGCAATCAATACAAATGCTAGCTAAGGCTCAAACTGATCAAATGAATACGAAATATGAACAATTAAGCATATGAGCAGTTTTAAGCCATTCGAAAAGGTGTTCACCACTAAAACAACACTTAGCATGGATAGACAGGAAATCACCCAAGTGCTAACTCAGGTATAAAAGGTGAACTACCCCTAGCAAAGTTCAATCATCATGCAATAGAATGAAGCATAGACTTGTGTTATTTTTTTTTAAATTTTATTGGAGTTTGCAGCGGTATTAACACAAGTTCATATTAAAGCATGTGATTGCGAGAGGTTGAAAGCATGGTCATTGCCTAACTTTTCAACCGGGCTAAGCCTATGCAATAAAAGCAATCGGAAGCTTAAAGCACCGGTTTCGGTCTTACACTACACGGCTCAAGTTTAACTCAAATGTGCAATGAGAAACAGTCTCGATACCGTGATGTGCTGACACATGCAATCCCATCTCGATCTTTTCATTTTACAAATACTTGGATCAAACTTTTAAGCACAATGTACATATGAACAATCCAAGCAAGTGAATGACTCAGTGCAAGAGACATAGCAACCTAGCATACAAAAGATAGCATAAGTGATCTCAACACATCCTACCCATGCTAGTTGCCAATCTCAATGGTGAACAAATTAAAGGTTTCATAGTTGATTAGTCAAGTTCACCATTTGCAAAAATAGCTTAGCTCATAACATGTATCAAGTGATCAAAAAGAGCCTAAGCTACAAGCATCATCATGAATAAACAGGGCATACCAAAAAGAGCATAGTCTCATTTTCATTACTATATACATGAAGCTCTAAAATGCAAGATGTACATGATGAAATGCATGCAAAAGCTAGTCTATCAAAAACTAAGCAAAAACTAGCCTAAGAGTAAAGACCCAAAACAAAAGGGGGTATCGGAGAAGACCAACTAAGATACAACAAGCAAAATGCTTCCCCAACTAAAAGGGAAACACACATCCAGCTCACAACCGAAGAGCCAGGAAATGCTCAAGCGACAGGCAGCAAAATCCACATCGGAAAGACCACACAGCAGAAAAGGGGTCGAAGAAGGAGTGTACCAAAAACCGAACTCAGAAGTGTGTCGGAGGTACCTCATGAAGCACATGACCGCCTGCTGGTGTGATGCCCGAGGGGACGCCTGATGCTGCTGAACTCCGGGGCGCCTGCCTCGCCGAAGTCGTCTCCCCCTCGACTGATGCTGTCGCTCCCCCAGGTGCTGCTAGTGCTCGCTGGAGAGCTGTTCGAACGGAACCCTAAGTCGTGGAAGAAGTGGGATCGGGTCCGTGAGCCGAAATGCTCTCTCCAGGCTCCTGTTCTCCTGCACACTCAAAAGCAGAAGAAAACACAAGGCATTGTCTCGTCCAGTGTGACCTCAAGGTCTCCACGAAAACGGTTAGTCACATAAAAGCATAAGGTAAGCTCTCAACAAAAAGAGGTCTACCCATGAATGATACCGCAAGGAGATATGAATCCAAACTTGACAAGACTACCATGCAACAGGATAAAGCACTATGGAGCAAAATACATCCTAAAGACATGATCAACTCAAACGCAGCCTAAACCTCAACACATGCTACAATGCAAGATAATGATAGCAATAGATCCAAAAACATGTAACATGATAAAATTGAGGAAAGACTAGTGCTCAAACTAATCATATCAACAGGATACATCTAGCTAACAAAACTAGCACCTGAAAAATGACACCTAATGAACATCATACCACTATAAATCATGGATAAATATGGTAAAACATGGCACAATGTTCATGAGGATCACAAACTAGCATAAAAAGTGGAATAATCCACAAAAGCTATACATAAAGCTAGCATGACAAGATATACAGAAGATAGCACATGCTAGACTAAAGCAAAACATGATACAAAAGAAAATGTACATGTAGAAACTATACAAGTGAGCATATGAAGAACCATCTCATACCACAAGAAATAGAGCGGGGATGTACAAGGTATGAGTGTATAAGAAAGCTCACCAAGATATACAAACCTCTTTGGAGGCAAATCTAGGCGGGATGCAGAGAACCATCAAAACTTGATCACATCTAAAAGATCAAGCTCCATTCGGCGCATGTCCTCCACCCCGCGTCCTCATATCTACACACAAGAGGACAAAGTAACCCGAGCCTTGGATCCCGAAGGGTTAGCAAGCATGTACTTGGGAATCCAGGACTTGGTCACAAATCTCAACTTCTCATGTGGGTTAGCATGATGCAAATGCTGGTTCAAAAGCGATTTTGAAACACCCTTGGAAGCATTCCTCAAAAGGACAACTCGAGGAGAAGAACGAGTCATACCACGGGAAAAGAGGCAAACATCTCCCAAGGTCTTTGAAGAAGAACCAATAGATGCACCATGAGAAGCATGACGTGGACCACGAGAAGAAGCAGTAGAAACATGTCCACGACCATGACCTATCCCACTAGAAAAGGAGTCATAAAACCCATCAACAAAAATGGGCTTCTTACTAGGAACACAAGCGTTCATGCCATGAGAAGGGCTATGAATCACCAACTTCCTAGAAGAGCGAGCTTGGCGCAAACGTTTGGCACGCCGATAGCAAAAGCTTTCTTGATGCCCATCTTTCTCACAAAAAGAGCAATGGTACAAAGGCCTACTGGAAGGCACACCATCGTCCGACAAGTGAGAAGTCCCTTGGAACTTAGAACAAGAAGAATCAATCACCAACTTGGTGCCAACGTTAGGAGCACACGTGCCATGGGAAAGGCTACGCGGCTTCCTAAAAGCCTTAGCTCGAATCCGCCGCTCGTGCTTGACACGGCGAAAACAAAAATCGAGCGAATGTCCCTCCTTCTTGCAAAAGGTGCAATGAAAAACAGGATTGGGAGGACGAGTCCCAAAAATATGAGAAGGGACATCACTCGAAGAACTAGCAAGGTTAAGAGTAGCTATGAAAGAGCTATCCGAAACCTTGGCACTAGTGCTAACGTCAAAAGACTCACGCGCAACACAAGAACTCAACTCCGGTTGCAAAGATGCAGAAATGGAAATATCAACATCGGAGTTGGAAGAAAAGCGTGACTCAAATGACTTAGCACAAAGGCTCTTGCATCTTGTGGCCAAAACCTCATTTTCAAACTTGAGGCGGTCACAAGTACCACAAGGAGTGTTTCTCAAGTTCTCCATCTCCTCTTTTATGCACTCGGCATATGTGGTACGCAAGAGCTCAATCTCCTTTTCAAGGTTGGCACTCGTATCATTGTGCTCAACCAACTTGGCGCTCATATCATCGCGCAAAACTTTCAAAGCCAAAACTTCTTTTTCCAAATCAATGCATGATGTGCAAATGAAATCGGTGGAAGAAACATCACCAGAAACATCAAGCAAAGAATCATGATCAACACAAGAAGTAAGGCAAGCATCTTTATTCAAAGAGCACAAGCTACAAGGCCTAGCATTTATCTCATCAATTTCAGCCCTAGCATGCTCAAGTTTATCTACACATGTGGTGTGAGTCAATTTTAATTCATTAATTTCAGCATGCAAAGACTCACATGAAACACATGGTAAAGAAGCTTTTGACCTAAGCAAGGCTATTTCCGATTTAGCATAAACAAGGTCCTTGCGCAAGTCAAAGCAAACAAGACATGGTATGGAAGCATTTGATTTCAACATTTCATTTTCAGATTTTAAGCTAGCAAGAGAAAAGCATAGCTCATCATTCTTCCTAACCATGTCACTACAAGAGGTGCAAGGTAAAGAAGCACTAGACTTCCAATGAAAAAGGCCACATTTCAACCTAGCAATGGAGCATTTCAACTTCTTGATCTTTCTATGCAAGGTATCACAAAGCTCATCATATCTCAGGTTATCATCACAACAAGCTTCAAATCGTTGGGACAAGATCCCAAGACTAGCGAGAAGTGTACCTTTCTTGGCCTTACCAAGTTCACGTATACGATCCTCCGTTGAATGCTCATCATCTCCTAGGAAGTCCAGCAAAGCTTCCACCTCACGTTCCACCTCAAGAGTCGTACTCCTCCTTCTTGCCAAAATGTCGTCCTCGATCATATGTCCAAGACTCAAACCTAAGGACAAAGACACACTGGAAGAAGAACTTTGTGCCATCTCGAAAAGCACCGTTAGTGTTAGCCAAAACACAAGCTCAACACCTCGACAAGCAAAGTCGGAAACAGAACCGCTCTCAAAAGGGTCGCCTTCGCGGATCCGGAACCGGTTAAGGTAGAGAGATCCCTAACTGGCTCCGATACCAATTGAAGGACCGAAAAAGCTATCGCAAGGCGACCAGAGGGGGGGGGTGAATGGGAGCCTAAAAATTTCCTCTCGGAAACTACAGCCTCTGTCCCAACAAAATCAACCCCGAGAACAAAGCCGACACGAGTGATGTCCACGACCCAAGAGTATGGGTGGATGTTCCCTAGGAAAACAGCGGGACACCACAAAAGCTCCTTCTTCCAAATCCACGCAAGTCAACTAGTGACAGGATGGAGTTTGGGTAACCTCACAAAGCGGGAAGCCCGGTTTCTGTAGAGCACAGAGTCGGGAATCCAACGCAAAAAGCGGATCTCAAATCGGAGCTCGAACGCAAAAGATGCGGACGAAAACGTGCAAACACTGCACTGACCGGACTCTGAGGTGCGTCCGGTCAGTGTCGATCGGACGCGTCCGGTCAGAGAAAAACCTCTCTGGATGCTCTCTGTTCACGACCGGACTCACGGTGATCAAGCGTCCGGTCGTTACAACTGAGCGTCCGGTCAAGCACCGAGGAGGCAATGAACAGTGCCTTCAGTGCGTCCGGTCACGCGAAACCCTAGCGTCCGGTCAGAATCGCGCACAGTATTTCGCTCGGCCTTCAACGATCGGACGCACGGGATAGCGTCCGGTCGATATGAGGCGTGCGTCCGGTCAAGTCACGAAGGAGACGCAGAGAACGTGTTCAACGACCGGACTCACAACCAAGCGTCCGGTCGGTGCGACTCGTGCGTCCGGTCACCGCGATGCACCTCTGTTCATCCACCGAATCAACCCGATCTCCCTCAAATCAAAAGCACTAGGGCTCCAACTTCGTGTGAGGGGTCACAAGGATGTTAGTGAGCTACTCCTAAGAGATCATGGCTCGAACCTAACTCCAAATCGGTGAATCGGAGAAAAAGGATGAAGAACGGCAAGAACTTGATCCCAACACTAAATCCGCCCGATCTGTGAGTTCGTGAGGTATTAGAGAAATTCCTTCGGTAGAAAGAAGACTCTCACAAAGCTACACAAGATGGTTCAAACGGATTTGCGAATCTTCCCTCGAAACAAGAATTCTCGTGAAGAACGAAAGAGGGGAAAACGTGCAAACGCGAAGAACAAAATCGCAAGACAAATTAAAGCACGAATTTGATCCTTGGACTCAGAGGAATGGATGATTCATTAAGCACTTGGTGTACGGGCTACAAGCCACTCCAGCAGATCAAAGCTTGGATGGCGAAAAGCTCAAGAACAAGAGCCAACTCTCCTAACCCTAGCCTACTCTCACAGGAACAAAATGAGAGAGACACCACCACTAGTCTGCCAAGGATGCGGCTGCCCTAGCAGCCCCCTCCATATATATAGGCGCACGTCCTAATGACCAAAGCGCCCTTACATTAAGCACTCGACCCAAAAACCCCCCAGGGGTAAAACCGTCCAGTCCGGTCAATCTTCATCCGACGTCCACGCCCGCACATCCGGTAGCTTCGCCTCGACGCGACCTCCCTGATGCCGCCACGTGCCGCCACCGTCGACCGCCGCGCCTTCTCACCGATAGCTTCGTCGCAACGCAAGCCTCTCGGTGCCGCCACGCGTCGACCGTCCTTTCGGACCAACCCCCTGGTTTTGAGGCCCAAACCAGGCAAACCGGCCACCCCGAGTTTTCAGGCCCAAACTCGGAAACCCGCAAGCCCAGGTTTT
This sequence comes from Coix lacryma-jobi var. lacryma-jobi, assembly GCA_009763385.1. Taxonomy (NCBI): domain Eukaryota; kingdom Viridiplantae; phylum Streptophyta; class Magnoliopsida; order Poales; family Poaceae; genus Coix; species Coix lacryma-jobi. The sequence continues at coordinate 20,116,349 of CM019824.1, forward strand.
GAGGCCCAAACCTGGAAACCGTCCACCCCAGGTTTTGAGGCCCAAACCTGGAAACCGTCGATGGTAGCTTTTTGAGGCTCAGCTACCGAACCCGCACCGTAGACGGGATGTGGTTCTCACACCCCGACCACCGGCGCCGATGCCGATGCATGTCCAGCCTCCACGCCGGGCACAACGCCTTCGCCTTCCTTCTTGACTCGGCCGACGGCACTTGCACCGCACGCAAGCCCGTGTCCGACCTCCCGCCAAGCGACCCGACTCCAGCGCCTTCCTCCCGACTCGGCCGATGCACTGCACATCCCCATGTGCTCTCGCTCGTCGATGCCACGTGCCAGCTACCACAGCTGGTCCTCTGGCCCTCCGGTCCCTCAGTCCAAGCCTCCCGTCCGCCTTTCACCGCTCGGTTCGTCGGCATGGCACGTCCGCCGCACGGCACGCCCATCCTTCACCGCACCCGGTCCGTCAGCACGGCACGGCTCAACTTGACCTTCACCTCGCCATAGACCACTGTCTCCGAGCTCCACACCTGCACATCAACACAGCCAAGAGACACATGTCGCACACACACACCAACCCAGAAACACCACACAACTCACGCCACCGGTTAGTCATAACATTAAGCGCATAGCAAGATAATGACTCCACCGGGTAAAAGCCTCAAACCTTCCTCAACACAGTCAATCATTCATCATATGTATTCTCAACTGGTCGTCTGACCAGTCCCCAGCTTTGCTAAAAAGGATGGCGAAGAAGCGGACCAGTCCCCAGTATGACTGGTGGAGCTGGTCCTAAAGCCAACGCAGCTCTGCCACGTGTGTTCCTATAACTGGTCGTCTGACCAGTCCCCAGCTTTGCTGAGAAGTCTAGCGAAGAAGCCGACTAGTCTCCAGTATGATTGGTGGAGCTGGCCCTGAAGCCAATGCAGCTCTGCCACGTGTGTGCCTATAACTGGTTGTCTGACCAGTCCCCAGTTTTGCGGAGAGGGCTAGCGAAGAAGCCGACCAGTCCCAGTATGACTGGTGGAGCTGGTCCTGAAGCCAACGCAGCTCGGCCATGTGTGTGCCTGTAACTGGTCCTCTGACTAGTTTCCAGCTTTGTTGAGAAGGCTGGCGAAGAAGCCGACCAGTCCCCAGTATGACTGGTGGAGCTGGTTCTGAAGCCAACGAAGCTCTACCACGTGTGTGCTTGTAACTGGTCGTCTAACCAGTCCCCAGCTTTGCTGAGAAGGCTAGCGAAGAAGCCGACCAGTCCCCAGTATGACTGGTGGAGCTGGTCCTAAAGCCAATGCAGTTCTGCCACGTGTGTGCCTGTAACTGGTCGTCTGACCAGTCCCCAGCTTTGCTGAGAAGGATGGCGAAGAAGCCGACCTGTCCCCAGTATGACTGGTGGAGCTGGTCCTGAAGCCAACGCAGCTCTGCCACGTGTGTGCCTGTAACTGGTCGTCTGACCGCTCCCCAGCTTTGCTGAGAAGGCTGGCGAAGAAGCCAACCAGTCCCCAGTATGACTGGTGGAGCTGGTCCTGAAGCCAACGCTGCTCTGCCACGTGTGTGCCTGTAACTGGTCGTCTGACCAGTCCCCAGCTTTGCTGAGAAGGCTGGCGAAGAAGCCGACCAGTCCCCAATATGACTGGTGAAGCTGGTCCTGAAGCCAACGCAGCTCTGCCACAGGTGTGCCTGTAACTGGTCGTCTGACCAGTCCCCAGCTTTGCCGAGAAGGCTAGCGAAGAAGCCAACCAGTCCCCAGTATGACTGGTGGAGCTGGTCCTAAAGCCAACGCAGTTCTGCCACGTGTGTGCCTGTAACTGGTCGTCTGACCAGTCCCCAGCTTTGCTGAGAAGGCTGGCAAAGAAGCCGACCAGTACCCAGTCTGACTGGTGGAGCTGGTCCAGAAGCCAATGCAGCTCTGGCACGTGTGTGCCTGTAATTGGTCGTCTGACCAGTCCCCAGCTTTGCTGAGAAGGCTGGCGAAGAAGCCGACCAGTCCCCAGTATGACTGGTGGAGCTGGCCATGAAGCCAACGCAGCTCTGCCACGTTTGTGCCTGTAACTGGTCGTCTGACCAGTCCCATGCTTTGCTGAGAAGGCTAGCGAAGAAGCCGACCAGTCCCCAGTATGACTGGTGGAGCTAGTCCTGAAGCCAACGCAGTTCTGCCACGTGTATTCCTATAACTGGTCGTCTGACCAGTCCCCAGCTTTGTTGAGAAGGCTGGCGAAGAAGCCGACCAGTCCCTAGTTTGACTGGTGGAGCTGGTCCTAAAGCCAACGCAGCTCTGCCACGTGTGTGCCTGAGAAGGCTGGCGAAGAAGCCGACCAGTCCCCGGTATGACTGGTGGAGCTGGTCTTGAAGCCAACGCAGCTCGGCCACGTGTGTGCCTGTAACTGTTCGTCTGACCAGTCCTCAGCTTTGCTGAGAAGGCTAGCGAAGAAGCCAACCAGTCCCCAGTATAACTGGTGGAGCTGGCCCTAAAGCCAATGTAGCTCTGCCATGTGTGTGCCTGTAACTGGCCGTCTGACCAGTCCCCAGCTTTGCTGAGAAGGCTGGCGAAGAAGCCGACCAGTGCCCAGTATGACTGGTGGAGCTGGTCTTGAAGTCAACGCAGCTCTGCCACGTGTGTGCCTGTAACTGGTCGTCTGACCAGTCCCCAGCTTTGCTGAGAAGGCTGGCGAAGAAGCCGACCAGTGCCTAGTATGACTGGTGGAGCTGGTCATGAAGCCAACGCAACTCTGCCATGTGTGTTCCTGTAACTGGTCGGCTGACCAGTCCCCAATTTTGCTGAGAAGGCTGGTGAAGAAGCCGACCAGTCCCTAGTATGACTGGTGGAGCTGGAACTGAAGCCAATGCAGCTCTGCCACGTGTGTGCCTGTAACTGGTCGTCTGACCAGTCCCCAGCTTTGCTGAGAAGGCTGGCGAAGAAGCCGACCAGTCCCCAGTATGACTGGTGGAGCTGGCCATGAAGCCAACGCAGCTCTGCCACGTTTGTGCCTGTAACTGGTCGTCTGACCAGTCCCGTGCTTTGCTGAGAAGGCTAGCGAAGAAGCCGACCAGTCCCCAGTATGACTGGTGGAGCTAGTCCTAAAGCCAACGCAGTTCTGCCACGTGTGTTCCTATAACTGGTCGTCTGACCAGTCCCCAGCTTTGCTGAGAAGGCTGGCGAAGAAGCCGACCAGTCCCCAGTATGACTGGTGGAGCTGGTCCTGAAGCCAACGCAGCTCTGCCAGGTGTGTGCCTGAGAAGGCTGGCGAAGAAGCCGACCAGTCCCCGGTATGACTGGTGGAGCTGGTCTTGAAGCCAACGCAGCTCGGTCACGTGTGTGCCTGTAACTGGTCGTCTGACCAGTCCTTAGCTTTGCTAAGAAGGCTAGCGAAGAAGCCAACCAGTCCCCAGTATAACTGGTGGAGCTGGCCCTAAAGCCAATGTAGCTCTGCCATGTGTGTGCCTGTAACTGGCCGTCTGACCAGTCCCCAGCTTTGCTGAGAAGGCTGGCGAAGAAGCCGACCAGTGCCCAGTATGAATGGTGGAGCTCGTCTTGAAGTCAACGCAGCTCTGCCACGTGTGTGCCTGTAACTGTTCGTCTGACCAGTCCCCAGCTTTGCTGAGAAGGCTGGCGAAGAAGCCGACCAGTCCCTAGTATGACTGGTGGAGCTGGTCCTGAAGCCAACGCAACTCTGCCATGTGTGTGCCTGTAACTGGTCGGCTGACCAGTCCCCAATTTTGCTGAGAAGGCTGGTGAAGAAGCCGACTAGTCCCTAGTACGACTGGTGGAGCTGGAACTGAAGCCAATGCAGCTCTGCCACGTGTGTGCCTGTAACTGGTCGTCTGACCAGTCCCCAGCTTTGCTGAGAAGGCTGGCAAAGAAGCCCACCAGTCCCCAGTATGACTGGTGGAGCTGGTCCTGAAGCCAACGCAGTTCTACCAAGTGTGTGCCTGTAACTGATCGTCTGACCAGACCCCAGCTTTGCTGAGAAGGCTGGCGAAGATGCCGACCAGTCCCCAGTATGACTGGTGGAGCTGGTCCTGAAGCCAACGCAGCTCTGCCACGTGTGTGCCTGTAACTGGTCGTCTGATCAGTCCCCAGCTTTATTGAGAAGGCTGGCGAAGAAGCTAACCAGTCCCCAGTATGACTGGTGGAGCTGGTCCTGAAGCCAACGTAGCTCTGCCACGTGTGTGCCTGTAACTGGTCATTTGACCAGTCCCCAGCTTTGCTAAGAAGGCTGGCGAAGAAGCGGTCCAGTCCCCAGTATGACTGGTGGAGTTGGTCCTGAAGCCAACGCTGCTCTGCCACGTGTGTTCCTACAACTGTTCGTCTGACCAGTTCTCAGCTTTGCTGAGAAGTCTAGCGAAGAAGCCGACTAGTCTCCAATATGATTGGTGGAGCTGGCCCTGAAGCCAATGCAGCTCTGCCACGTGTGTGCCTATAACTGGTCGTCTGACCAGTCCCCAGCTTTGCTGAGAAGGCTAGCGAAGAAGCCGACCAGTCCCCAGTATGACTGGTGGAGCTGGTCCTGAAGCCAACGCAGCTCTGCCATGTGTGTGCCTGTAACTGGTCGTCTGACCAGTCCCCAGCTATGTTGAGAAGGCTGGCGAAGAAGCCGACCAGTACCCAGTATGACTGGTGGAGCTGGTTCTGAAGCCAATGCAGCTCTGCCACGTGTGTGCCTGTAACTGGTCGTCTAACCAGTCCCTAGCTTTGCTGAGAAGGCTAGCGAAGAAGCTAACCAGTCCCCAGTATGATTGGTGGAGCTGGTCCTAAAGCCAACGCAGTTCTGCCACGTGTGTGCCTGTAACTGGTCGTCTGACCAGTCCCCAGCTTTGCTGAGAAGGCTGGCGAAGAAGCCAACCAGTCCCCAGTTGACTGGTGGAGCTGGTCCTGAAGCCAACGCAGCTCTGCCACATGTGTGCCTATAACTGGTCGTCTGACCAGTCGCCAGCTTTGCTGAGAAGGCTGGCGAAGAAGCTGACCAGTCCCCAGTATGACTGGTGGAGCTGGTCCTGAAGCCAACGCAGCTCTGCCGCTTGTGTGCCTGTAACTGGTCGTCTGACCAGTCCCCAGCTTTGCTGAGAAGGCTGGCAAAGAAGCCGACCAGTACCCAGTATGACTGGTGCAGCTGGTCCTGAAGCCAATGCATCTCTGCCACGTGTGTGCCAGTAACTGGTCGTCTGACCAGTCCCCTGCTTTGCTGAGAAGGCTGGCGAAGAAGCCGACCAGTCCCCAGTATGACTGGTGGAGCTGGTCCTGAAGCCAACGCAGCTCTGCCACGTGTGTGCCTATAACTGGTTATCTGACCAGTCCCGAGCTTTGCTAAGAAGGCTAGCGAAGAAGCCGGCCAGTCCCCAGTATGACTGGTGAAGCTGGTCCTAAAGCCAACGAAGTTCTGCCACGTGTGTGCCTGTAACTGGTCGTCTGACCAGTCCCCAGCTTTGCTGAGAAGGCTGGCGAAGAAGCCGACCAGTCCCCAGTATGACTGGTGGAGCTGGTTCAGAAGCCAACGCAGCTCTGCCACGTGTGTGCCTGTAACTGGTCATCTGACTAGTCCCCAGCTTTGCTAAAGAAGGCTGGCGAAGAAGCCGACCAGTCCCCGGTATGACTGGTGGAGCTGGTCTTGAAGCCAACGCAGCTCTGCTACGTGTGTGCCTATAATTGGTCGTCTGACCAGTCCTCAGCTTTGCTGAGAAGGCTAGCGAACAAGCCAACCAGTCCCCAGTATGACTGGTGGAGCTGGCCCTAAAGCCAACGCAGCTCTGCCATGTGTGTGCATGTAACTGGCCGTCTGACCAGTCCCCAGCTTTGCTGAGAAGGCTGGCGAAGAAGCCGACCAGTCCCCAGTATAACTGGTGGAGCTGGTCCTGAAGTCAACGCAGCTCTGCCACGTGTGTGCCTATAACTGGTTGTCTGACCAGTCCCCAGCTTTGCTAAGAAGGCTGGCGAAGAAGCCGACCAGTCCCTAGTATTACTGGTGGAGCTAGTCCTGAAGCCAACGCAACTCTGCCACGTGTGTGCCTGTAACTGGTCATCTAACCAGTCCCCAACTTTGCTGAGAAGGCTGGTGAAGAAGCCGACCAGTCCCTAGTATGACTGGTTGTGACACCCCGGGTGTTAATTAATTGAAATAAATTAGAATTTAATTAGGAAAATGACCAAAACCCTAGATGGAGGAAAATTCTAACCAGTTGTTTGTTGCATTCATGCCGTTGCACAGTTTTATTGGGTGAAAATGATTTTTTATTAAACCCGAATAGGGCGAACCGAATTGATTCTATTTCAAAATTAAATAAAAGATTTATAAAATTTTATGACATAAACTCCAAAGTTTTATTTGCAAAATATAGGGAAAATATTTTGAAAACTTTTCAAACCGTTTTGATTTAAAAAGGTTTTGAAAGATTTGAATTTGCAAAAGATTTGAGAAAAAAAAGAAAAAGAAAAGAAGAAGAAAAGGGCAAGGACTGGACCCAAACCCCTCACCCTTTTTTCCCCTTGCTTTCGGCCCATTCCTCCCTCGCGGCCCAGCTCCCTCCTCTCGCCAGTCCGCTCCCGGCCCGCCTCCCCCCTGCGCTTGGCCTCCACCGATCCTGCCCCCAGCTGGGCCGAGCCCATGTCGGCGCCCCGCTGCGCCCCACTCTCGCTCCTCTCCACGCGCAGCCAGCGAGCCCAGCTCACCGCGTCGGGCCGCACCGCCGCACTCCTCACGCGCGCGCCAAACCGGCCCAACACCAGCGCCCCCGCCCTTTCTCCTCTCTCTCACACTGAACCATGACCCCACCTCTTTTCTCACTGACAGGCGGACCCGTCCTGTCAGCCCCGTCTCTAACCTCCCCCTCTGCCCTTCCCGCAGCAACAGCGCCTGCACCCCGTGCTCTCCTTCTCTCCCAATCGGTTCCAGCCGCCACCCTCCCCTCTGCCTACTTAAGTATTCCCCGAGCCGTCCCCGCGCGCGATCTTCCCCCACCCAGCAGAACACCACCCCTCCCCTAGACGCCACAACAGAGGAACGCCGCCGCCACCATTACCGGCCACTCCGTGCTCGGTCAGTCGCTCCGGCCACCCTCGCCCTTCAAGGGGTAGGCTCGAGACATTGCACGAGTCTTCCACCATATCACCGTTCTGCACCACGACCCCTCTAACTTCATAGCACCGTCGTTCGAAGCTCGCCGAAGGGGCACCTCTGCCGAGCCTCCGCCGCCGTCTACATCCCCGACCGAGCCGTCCTCGGCGCCGAGAACACCCCTCCTGGAACTGTGGTGAGTTCCCCGATGGATCCCGCCTAACCCCGTGACCTCTACCGTACCCTAGACACCACCCTGCGGGTCTCACCGGAGCACAGACACGAGCCGCCGAGCCACGCCGTCGAACCGTCCCCTCCAGACCCATCCCGACACTGAGATCGGCTTCAATGACCCCGCGGTGAGTTCCTCATCCTTTTTCTGCCCTCCCTGTGGTCTCCAGTGCACCCTAGCACGAAGCCGAGCCGCGCCGCCGAGCTCCGTGCCCCGTCCATGGCGCCGCCGTGCCCTGCAACGCCGGCCGCCGCGCATCCGCCCCTTTTCCTTCTTGGTCGTCCGATCCGAGTTGAATGGCCCTGATTTGATGCAAACCCCGAAGGGGTATACACCGGATCCACGGACCCGTGGACGCGGTCTCCTTTCGCCACCCAAGCCGGTCCACAGCCCGCGTGGTGGACCGAGCTACTCACACAGCGCCACGCGGCGAGCTTAGCGCCACGCAGTGACCACGCGGCCGCCTCCTAGCTGTGTTTCAAAGTAACCCCTGACCTTTTCAATAATCAACCCGCGCTCCCGCCATCCTATTCCCTGAGTCTTGAGAATCTTGCGTTCTAGCCCTTGAACTCTTGAGGAAACGAGGCACAGTCCATGTGCCACCGCACCCTTTTTCGGCCCGCGTGGCACCGTCGCGCCAATAGCGCACTGCCACATGGCGGCAGACCGCTGCCACCGCACATGCAACCACACGTCACGCCTCTTTTGCAGAAAGGCCCTCCTTTTTCATCTTAATCAACCCGCCATCCATATGCGCTGTGCGCTGAGTCTGTGGATTCTTGTGATCCGGCCCCTGTGTGTTGCGGAAAATGACGCCCAGTCCATCGCCATTTTCCTTTTCAGTTTTATTTATTTAAAACCCGAAAATGAATTCAGTTTATTTACAGATTTGCCACCAAACTTCAAAAGCCCATAACTTGCTCATTTTAACTCCGATTCGACCCATTCAACTTGCGTTAGATTCGTAGCGACGAGCTCTACGCATTAGATATATTTACGTTCTGTTTTATACTATTGATCTGCTGTTTCTTATATTGCTTTGTTTGGGCCATGTGATGATGATTGATCCAGCGAGTGCGAGCTACGCGGAACCCCAGGATCCAGCCTTCGCCTCCGTTGATCCGACCCAGCCCAAAGGCAAGTGTCCTTGCCCTTATTGCTCCTGTATTTATTTTATTTTGAGTTAGAGTAGTTAGATCCAGTAGTTGCATGCAATGTCTTAATACTGAATCCCATGTTAAGGTTTACTAGAACTTGTTTATATTTTCCTTGACACCTGGTTTGGGATGTGTTGGGTAGATGTCATGCTTAGCTCTGCTGTCTTGAGATGGGATGGTTAATAATAATTAATTCTAATTAATGATCTATGGAACATGTGGGTTGGTAATGTGGTAGTATGGTGAGTAGGTATATCCGGCAGGATGGACCGTGTGGTGGTTTTTGTGTCGTGGGACTCGGCAGCTGGATTTGGTTTTTGGTTCTGGGCTCGTGCTAGATTTATCCTGCCTGGATCCCAAGGACCCGGTTCTTGGACAAGTAACCCGACAAAACAGCGCAAACCATGAGGCCTATATGGCTCTGGGACTGGCTAATTAATTAGTTTCCTCCAAGTTGAGGGTCCACACGGGGTTTGTTTTAGTGGCTCACGAGGGGGCCCTGGGGGTCGTAGACCTTTGTACGGGGTGAAACCTTAGAGGTACGTGTGGAATGGATTTGGAGGCGGCTTTGTAAAGGCCTTGTAGTGCGACCCCGCTGTGCACCTTGGCAGTGTTTAGCGTGATGGGGAACGCATGACTCATGGGTAAAGATGTGCGAACTCTACAGAGTATTAAAACTGATATATCAGCCGTGCTCACGATCACGAGCGGGCTTGGACTTCTTCGAGATTAGTTGGTGGGTTGAGTCTGGTTTGTTAGGGAAGCCTTATGTGGTCATTAGTCTCATATGACATGGGTACAGAGGCTTCTTCTACGCAGGTTACTGCTTGGTACGGGAGTGATTCCTAGACTCGGGCGCAGACCTGGTGTTATTACGGAAGGTAGCTTTCTATGTCGTGACATATGGAACTAATACACATAGGGGGACTCTTCGAGTCGGCCTTGTGGGTGGCCTGATGGACTTCAGGTGTGGTTTGCCTGATGGACTTTAGGTGTGGTTGCTTGGTGTGACTCCAAGTGTGGTTGCTTGGTGGACTCCAAGTGTTGGTTGCTCGGTGTGACTCCGAGAGTGGTTTGCTCGGTGTGACTCTGAGTGTGGTTTGCTCGGTGCGACTCCGAGTGTGGTTACTGTTACTGTTGGAGACTGTGGTTATAACCTAGTAAATAGGTGCATAGGTTTAATAGGATTAATAGGATGTGTTGCTTTAGGCGCTGGAGTCAAACAGAGTCAGCCTACCTTTGTTAATAGCCTCATAAGCATTTATTTCCTACACTTGCGGAGTACATTTCGATGTACTCACCCTTCCTCTTTGAACCCCCTGCTACCCCACCCAGATGTTGGAGTCTACGACGCAGAGCAGGAGTACCCAGAAGCCGGTGGATACGACCCCGACAACTTGTACCCAGAAGACGGTGGATACGACCCTGACGACTTGTACTAGGATGGCGCAGCCCCCGGTCGACCTTCCTGTGGAGTTGGCGTCCAGTTTCCACGGTCTACATCAGAGTCTACATTAGAGTTAGACTGAGAGTCTGTACTTTTCTTTAGGACTCGAGGGTCATTTTTGTAATAAAGTTCGATATATTAATAAAGCATTGTTTTGATATTTACTATGATGTCTGATATATGTATGAATATTGATCCTGGCATACATATATTGTGCTCCAATTTTGTTCTTAAAATTGGGGTGTGACATTGGTGGAGCTGGTCCTGAAGACAACACAGCTCTTCCACATGTGTGCCTGTAACTGGTCGTCTGACCAGTCCCCAGCTTTGCTGAGAAGGCTGGTGAAGAAGCCGACTAGTCCCCAATATGACTGGTGGAGCTGGTCCTGAAGCCAACGCAGCTCTGCCACGTGTGTGCCTGTAACTGGTCGTCTGACCAGTTCCATCTTTGTTGAGAAGGCTGGTGCTTATTGTTATTATTATTTGAAGAAAAGAATATTTGCTTATTCTCCGAAGGCAGATTACTTGGGCTGTTAAGATGGGCCGTAATGCTTGCTATCGTATGAATTGTCATTTCGCGGCGGCTGTAAAAACACGAGGATTCATGCGGTAGGGCTATAAAGACAGACACCGCGTAGTCGCCACTTACCCCAACCGTTGTCATTCCTCATTTCCTTGCCTACTGCGAATCTTGCACTGTAGCCCTAGATCTTGAAGAGCGCACTCGACGGCGCTGTACTCGTTTTTCCGGCGGATCTGATGGCGCGGAAGGCAAAGAAGCCTGCTACGGCGGCCGCCGTGAGGTTGGATCAGGAGTGGACTCCGTCGAAGAGCACGGAGGAGAGTATCGGCCGCCTCACCTCCTGCAGCCTTCTGTCGGACAAGGTGACCGGCGGGTGGAGAGCGCCCACTGGTGAGACCTATCCTCAACCCAATACTGATGAAATAGTTGTCTTTGAGGATTATTTCATTAGAGGATTTGGATCTTGGCCCAAATTCCATCCCTTCCATGTCCATTTTTATCCATTTGTGTGAGGCGTATCTCGGAATATAGCCACACTTCAACCTGTTCCGCTATTTTTTCCAAATGAAGAAGAACAGTCGCGGGTCTCGTATTGCGGGGAGCGCATATATCCTGCTGCGCGAGGGGATGGCGTCTGAACACTACTAAATTTTACCCCTTTTGCCACGCTTTTATGGTGCAACAACACTGATTTGGTTGCAATAAGGGATTCTCTCGCAATGATTTGAACTTTTGGTTGCGATAGATGGTATTCCTTCCACGCAAATTATATCGTCGACATAAATATGGAGATCGTTGCAAAAACTTGGAGTTGTTGCCACGCAATTCAGATCGGTGGCAATAAGTGTTCACTCTTGCCACGATTACAGTTTCGTTGCTGAGAGTTTTTTTTGCATTGCGATACTCAAATGATTCGCAACGCTTTAATTTGTTGGTTGCAATAAAAAGTCAATCTTGCCACGATTGTTTTTCCGTTGCTGAGATTTTTGTTGTCGTTGCAATTCTAAGATGATTTCACAACGCTTTTATTTGTTGGTTGCAATAAAAAATCACTCTTGCCACGATTGATTTTCCATTGCTCAAAGTTTTGTTATCGTTGCAATACTAAGATGATTTCGTAACGCTTTTATTTGTTGGTTGCAATAAAAAGTCACTCTTGCCATGATTGATTTTCTGTTGCTGAGAGTTTTGCTGCCGTTGCAATACTCTAGGGTTAAAATATTTTAATATAACATCAAAAAAGAAAAAAAAACACTTCAAATGAGATTTGAGCCTCAAACCTCTATGATTTAGAAGCCACGCACTAAGCATCTAAACCTTTTGATGTTTGTGTCCTAAGTAGCCACAACAGAACATATATAATAATATAGACGTGCTTAATTACATATTGGAAGCTAGATTGATCTAATATTCGATCCTTGATGCAACCGATCGGTTTCTCTCCTCTAAAGTTGCGGTCGTCCTTTTGGTTGCCGGCCCTTACTCTTCCCTGCACTCGGGGCCGGCGATCTCAGGTCGGACAGCTGGTGGCCGACGTTCCCCTCGCTGCTGCCGTCCTCCATCACGCCAGTTTATTATCATGCCAGTTTGTAGAATTTATTGACCGTATTTGGTATTATTATGATTAATTTACCATACAATAATCGTAATAATATCTAAATATGGTTAGAAAATTTTATGAACTTTTATTTTAAAAAATAGGCAAAAAGATGTGTAGGTTATCTAATGGTTAGAAAATTTTACAAACTTGTATGATGTAGGATCACATGTTAGAAAGATGTAAAATAAGTAGGCCAAAAACATATGTAGGTTGAACTTGAACCTAAGACCTTCTTATTTATTTCGAGGAAGCAAACTTACCACTATGTTATGCTCAAGTTTATGCTAATTCATGCATAGTAAACTCTTTGTTATATAAGTTAATTGTTAATGCAACTGCCAAATGATGAAAATTCCGGGTTGGCCTACTTTCTGCTTCTTTATCATGTGTTGGGCTCATAACTTACTGCACCCTCCTTTCTCTAGTTTAAGCAGTCATACTTCCTGGCTAGCTCATTGACTAACCTAGAGATAGCAATGGGTCGGGTACCTAAAACCCGAAATCTGACAAGATTTTTACTCTATTAGGGTAAGAGCATGAGTCAATTTTTCTTTACCTGGTCCGTGGGTTTATTAATTAATGGGTAAAACATCAGATCCAGTGGATTTGTGGGCATGAGTCTGAGATTACGGTACCCAAATTCGTAAATTTAGTTTTTTTAAAACCCAGTCTATTATAGCAGAAATAGAAAATTGATTTTTTACATGCCATGAATGTATAGAACTGCAAAAAAGAAGAGAAGAAAAAAAGGTCTAGACCAGGCCGTCTCACATGCATGTGCACAAGACAATACACATTTTTCTTTTCAGAACAAAAGGGACGAATGTTTTTTTTTATAACTGAAGGGACGAATGTTGACCTGCGTGGAAAACAACTGAAGGGACGCTTCCTTGCTTTCCAATCCTGAGAAGGTTTCCGTGCCATCATCCGACCAGCTGGGCCGCCTGTCCGACCAGCTGGGCCTTGACGCCTGAAACCTTCACAGCGAGTTGGGCCGGCTTTCATGAAGCAGCCCAAGTCTAGCCATGAGGGTACCTGGGTTTATACCCCCACATGGACTTCAGCGAGATAATTCCTACTACGTCAACTATAACCGCTGAAGACGCTACTAACAAGGTAAGTACTGAGGTACCTGAAGATTCTTACCCTACCCATGCTAATTATTCTGTAATGCTGGTTGATACGTCAAAAACTCTTACCAATACTATTCAGCATTCGTTTAAATTACTTAGTGACTGCATGGATAAATTAGAAGGTAAAACCGTCGAACCCAAACTTCCAGTTGGGCAACCACAGTTCGGCATGCCTTTTAATTCCTTTAGAGGACAAACTTCACATATCAATTTTGGGCAATCAGGGTCTGCTGAGACCAGACGTGGTGAAGTTGGTACCTCAATGAATACCAATAGCGACTAGCATAACTCTGGTCGGACTACACAGACCGACCAGGGAACAATAACAAACAGAACTTCAGGGGACAGAGAACCGTATTGTCTAATTCTCCAAAGTCTCTGAGTAATAATCCCATGCATAATGGCGCTCCTAATCTTGCTAACACCGATTTTGGACGAGCTATAAATCGGTTTAAGGAAGATATAACCAGGTCTCTCGGGAACAGCTTGGGGGTCCAATTTAAACCTAGTTGGACCACCTATTCTAAACCGTACCCTTCATGTTTCGATTTTATGAAAACACCTGATGGTTGGAGGGTACCAGATTTTTATAAGTTTGGTGGCGACATCAGCAAAACGACCATGGAGCATGTTAGTATGTTCCTTGCACAGATGGGCGAAGCTAGTACCTTAGATTACATGAATGTACGACATTTTCCATTATTTGTTACTGGTACGGCTTTTGCTTGGTTTACATCACTATCGGAGTGCACCATAGGTTCGTTGGCCGAATTATAAGAGAAATTTCATAATCACTTTTATGACGAGGTCCAAGAAACTAGACTATCACATCTGACGTCGGTTCGATAAGGACGCAGTGAGTAGTTGACTTCTTTAAGCGCTTTAAAGAAATTAAGAACCGATGTTTCCATTTATGGATTTCCGACAGGGACCTGACAGACCTATGTCTTTCTGGTTTACGTCGGGAGATTAAGGATAAACTCGAACATTATGATTTCTTGGGTAAATCAGCTGTTGCAGAGGGCCATTTCAATTGAATTGCGCGTTAAAGAACCTTACGATCCTCATAAGACTCATCGACCTGGTGTACATATTGTTGAAATGAATTCTGACAGTTCGGACGACGAGTCTAAGGATTGTTATGCTGTTGAGTTTTTATGGCCAGCACAGAATAAACTAGTTACTTGACCTTCCCTCAAACCGATTCAAAAGAATCAGGGTGAGGAAGTAAAATTTACTTTTGAGTTTTCCAAATGTGACCGAATATTTGATGGACAACTTAAATTTGGTTATCTTAAAATTAATTATACTTTGCCATCACCCGACAAATTGAAGAGAAGGGCTTATTGCAAGTATCATAATTCTTTTTCTCATGCTACTAACGATTGCAACGTTTTTCGTCGACCGGTCCAATCGGCCCTTAATGAAGGACGATTGAGTCTTACTGAGATGCAAATCAGTACCACTCCTTTCCCAATTCATATGGTGGAAGCAGGGAACCCTGCTGTTCTAATTCATTCAGAGCAAGCCGATACGACCAGAGGGAAGAATGTTGTCATCGGCGAGCCACAGGTGGCACCGAATGCTGAGAGTAATTCGGGGCGCAAGGTGGTGCTCGAGAAGGGTATCGACACTTGCATAAACAAAGATATTTTGAGGCCAGGGTAGCACAACAAAGACCGACCAGGTCGGGCTCCCAAGCCGACCAGTCTGGTTCATCTTCAAAGCAGCCAGTAGAGTCGGGTCAGAAGGCCGACTAGCTCAAGCTGGTTTCTCCTACGGATACATGGGTGTATGTCGAGTCTCGAGTGATGAGTGATTGTCAACGGGTTTGATCGCATGTGCTTTGGCTTGTGTTGTGCAGGTGTCGAGCACGGAGACAGTGATCGAGGGCAAGGTGAAGGTCAAGTAGAGACGTGTCGTGCCGATGGACCGGGAGCGATGAAGGGCGGACGTGAGGCTTGGACTGAGGGACCGGTGGCCTGAGGATCAGCTATGGTGGCTGACAGCCTGGGACACGACCAGCGGAGACTTGCGGGGCATGGTGTTGCTCGGGTCGAGGACCTAGGGACATGTGTCGGTGGACGGGGTGCACGGGCGGTGCATCCCCTCTTCAGCTCCGGTTTGGTGGTTGAGCCACAGAAAAACCACCGGGTGGACGGTTTCTAGGTTTGTGCCACAAAACCTGGGTGCTGCGAGTTTGCCGAGTTTGGGCCACAAAACTCGGGCTGAGGACGGTTTCCAGGTTTGGGCCTCAAAACCTGGGCGCTGGCGGGTTTCTGAGTTTGGGCCACAAAACTCAGGCGACGGACGTCTGGTTTCCCAGTTTCGGCCACAAAACCGGGGGGCGAAGTCCGTGAAAAGGACAAGCAGAGCGGTGGCAGCACATGGCGGCGATCGGTGAGGTTGCGTCGAGGCAACGCTACCAGTTGTGCGGGCGTGGCCGTCGGATCAGCATCTTCTTCGGGTTGGTCCAGGATAGCCTTAGGGTTTGGCTGGGTCGCTCTGTAAATAACTAGGGGTAGAGTGGGAACTATAATTAGGATAAGTAGGGGGAGACACCCACCTCCCAAACTATCTCAGTCATTTGCTCTTTCACTCCTAGGGTTTCCTGCTCTCCCATTCCCTGCTGTAGCGAACTAAGATCCACAGAGAAGAGAACAATACCTCTGTGCCCATGAGATTTTGAGGAAGTGAGACCATAATCTCACTATTGTAGCGTGTGGTAGCCACACGGTTGCAAATTCGTGGTTGTGATTCTCGTTTTGTTCTTGTTCTTCGCGGGTTGCTTTTCTCCACGTTTTTCCCGTTTATCGATCTCCTCACTTGGTGCGTGTTTTGCAAATCCGTTTGAACCAAGTTGTTCTAGATCATGAGGCACTACTTTTCACTGAAGGAATTCATCCCTAACCTCACAAGCTAGTAGATCGGTTGATTTTCGTTTTGGATCGGTTTTTCTCTTTTAGTCCCGAATTCTTCCAATCCATCGATTTGGAGTTAGGTTCGAGCCATGATTCCCGTGGGATAGCTCACTAACCTCCTTGGAACTCCTCATACCAAGTCTAAGCCTTAGTGCTTTTGATTCGGAGGAGATTGAGTGGATTTCGCGGAAGAACAGTGCAGTATCGGGACCATCGGACGCTGTGTTCTTGAGCATCGGACGTTGAGTCTTTTCCATCGGAGCGTCCGATGCCACGTGTCGTCTGACAGTGCTTTTGATGAAGCATCAGACGCTGACCATCAGAGCGTCCGTTGCCATCGAACGCGCCAGGGGTCTAGCTTCGGACGCTAGGGTTTCACTGTAGCAGCGTCCGATGCCTGTCCAGTAAGGTTCCAGTAAGGGTCATTTTGCATCGGACGCGTCCGGTGCCTGGCCATCAGACGCTGCCAGCGTCCGATGCACTGATTTCTTCACTGTTTCGTCCGCAGTTTGACCGTTCGACTTCGGATTTGGTTTTGGGTTTTTGCATTGGATTTCCGACTTCTTGCTCTACTGAAATCGCGTTGCTCGGGGGAGGTTGAGGTTACCCAACGTCCATCCTGTCACTAGTTGACTTGCGTGAACTTGGGTGAGGAAGTTTTTGTGGTGTCCCGCTGTGTTCCTAGGGAACATCCACCCATTCTCTTGGGTCGTGGACATCACGCACATCGGTTTTGCTCTTGGGGTTGACTTTTTGGGACAGAGGCTATTAGTTTCTGAAAGAAAATTTAATGCTCCCATTGACCCCCCCCCCTCAGGTCGCTTTCTGGTAGCACTTTCGGTCCTTCAATTGGTATCAGAGCAGGTTAAGGATCTTCCATGTTAGCTAGTTCCAGATCCACAGAAGGCAACATGGATCGCGGCGTGGGCAAACTGCCGTTTTTTGATGGGACAAACTATGCGTATTGGAAGATTCGCATGTCGGCCTATCTCCGGAGCATGTGCTCTTCTGTTTGGGAGATTTGCAATAAGGAAGATTACGTGGTCTTGGCTACTCGTGTCTCTCAGCTTCAGATCGATGAGCACGATGCCAATAGCCGAGCGCATAATGCTCTTTTCTCCTGTTTGAGCATGTCCGAGTTTGATCGCGTTTCTCATCTCCCCACGGCTCGTGAGATTTGGGCGACCCTCATGCGCTTCCATGAGGGAACCACTCAAGTCAAATCCTGTCTCTACGAGTCGCACAAGAGGGAGTATGAGAACTTTCGACACATGCCTGGCGAGAGCATAGAGAGTTTATTCGCTCGCTTTTAGGTCATTGTCAACAAGATGAGAGCGAACATGGAGTTGTTGCCTTTCGACGATCATGAGAGAGCTTTGAAGCTTTTGCATACTCTCGATCGGTCGGTGTGGGACTCAAAGGTCCAGGCGATCATCGAATCGTCTAACTATGAGACCCTCACATGTGACGAGCTCTTTAGTAAGCTCAAGTCTAGTAAGATTGACGCCATGTCGAGGGCTTCTTATGAAAATCCTTCTGGCCCGACTATGGCTTTGGTTTCTGGCTCTTCTGCTAACCCATCTGGAGGATTTGCACTTTCTTCACTTTTTTCTGTTACAGAGGAGTAGTTGGAGTCTTTGGGAGATGATGAGTTGGCTTTGCTTGCCAACCGGTTCTCGCGGTTTCACAACAACCGCATGAACCGTCGCCATGGAGGAGGACACTCAGGATGCTTTGAGTGCGGCGACCCCGACCCATCGCCAACTGTCCCAAGAAGAAAAAGCAATTTGGGAAGGGCAATCATGGGCACAAGGAGAAGTACGTCCCCGCAAAGCCAAAGCAGAAAGGCGGCTTCAACAAGGAGTACATCAAGAAGAAGTACTTGGAGAAGGCCCAAGCTGAGCAGCGTGCATTCTTCGCCACGCTCACCGATGTCGACAACTCGGATGATGACTCCGCACGCTCAAGCGATGATGAGTCCGAGAAGAGGAAGAGGATCGAGGACAAGCTGAACGGTCTCTGCTTCTTCGCCGACGACGAGGCTTTCTGCACCATGGCCCTTGGTGATGAGGTCGATGGCAAGTTGGAGGAGATCCCTCAGGACGACGACGACGACTCCTCGCAGGTATCGCAAACTCCCAAGGAACTCTCTGCCGAAGTTGATAAGCTTACTGCCGCTTTGCTTAGTCAGGATAAGTTGCTTAGGCGTGCAGCTAGAGAGCGCAAGGAGTTTAGGCAGAAGTGGGAGGATACGGTGAAGGAGCTTGAGTTTGCTAGATCCACCGTAGTCGTTTCTGAGGAGGCTGAGTGTGAGATGTGTACCAAGCACATGACTGACCTTCTCACTTTGAGGAGCAAGTATGCTGCATTGGTTGGAGAGGTGGATGAGCTCCGGGCTAGACCCGTGCTGTTGGGTGTGTGCAAGTCTTGTCCAGGCTTGCAAACCGAGTTGGCAGAGAAGAATGCCATGATTGAGTCTCTTGATAAGGCTAGCTCTGGTAGCACTTGTGTGACTAGGTGTGCTTTGTGCGAGGGTTTGGAGATGGAGATCGCAAACGTGAAGCATGGCAAGATGCAAACCGAGGAAGAAAACACATACCATCGGACCATCTTGTCATGGGTGTCATGCAATGAGCCGCAGCTTGGGATGATTGTCGCTCAGTTTAAGCGAGCTGCTAGAGGTCCAGGTGTAGGTTTTGCTCCGGGTGTTGATGTTTCTTCTTTTGGGAAGATTGGGGAGTCGAGTGGCCTGAACCCAAGTGAGAAACCGAACTCCACCACTATCCCTAAACTTACCAAGCTTCCACCCAAAGAGCCTCCTAAGCCTAACACCAAGGATGGAGTGTTTGAAGAACCTCCAAAAGCTCCACCCAAGAAACAAGTGTGGCATCCCAAACCAAACCACCTCAAGAACAAGCTAGACACAATGCCACCTATCCAAGAGGAGCTTATGCCACAGAAGGGCAAAGTGATCCACACCCACTACCGTGAGTACCAACAATCCCCTATGAGAGCGGTGAGGTACCATTGTGAGCACTGTGGGAGAGATGGACACTTGAGTGAGTTCTGCTTTTGGCGCAAGAGAGAGGAGCGCCGTTCCAAGGAGATGGACAATGCGGACATGTACCATCCTTTCCATGATGTGCATGTGTCGAATGTCCAGAGGAGAGCTGCTAGGCCTAGAGGTGCAGTGCCTCAAGGTCCTAGGCGTCAGGGAGGTGTTGCCCGATGGGGTCCTGACTTTGCAGGATACGGACCCCGTGGCGGAGGCTTTGTTGAGCGTTTGCCCCCACCGCATTTTGAGTATCGCGATGGACACTCTTTCCTTAGCGGACCACGTTTTCCTGTGCGTGGTGATCGCTTTCCCCGTAGGCGTGCTAGGAATGGTTTTTATACTGACCATTCTTTTGAGCAGCCGGCCCAACACTGGTACTCTTCCTACTTCACTAACCCCAGTGTTGGACCGTATGCTCACCCTATGTCCTTTTATTGATGTAGGTAAAACGATGGGGGGACATTTGGTTGGTGGATTCCGGTTGCTCCAGACATATGACCAGAAATGCCAAGTGGTTCTCCAGTCTTAGCCCTGTTGCCGAAAACGAGTTTATCACCTTCGGCGACAATAGTAAAGGTAAAGTGTTGTCTCGTGGGTCGGTGCGAGTTAATGAGCACTTTGTGTTGCGTGATGTTGCTCTTGTTTCTAACTTGCATTTTAACCTTCTTTCTGTTTCACAACTTTTTGATGATGACTATGAGATTCGTTTTAAACCGAATCTCAGTCGTATTTTAGATCCTCAGGGCAATCTTGTATGTTTGATTTCGCCCTTTGGGAAAGTCTTTCGTGCGAATTTCTCGGAGTCGTTTGGATTTTCTCGCTGTCTTGTGGCTGGTCCTTCCTCCTCTGATCTTTGGAAGTGGCATAGGAGACTAGGTCACCTGAGCTTCGACTTGCTTGCAAGGCTTAGCTCTCTTGGCCTAATCCGAGGATTGCCCAAGTTGTCGATGGAGAAGGACCATGTTTGCCATTCTTGTAGACATGGGAAGATGGTTGCCGCTCCCCACCATCCAGTGACTCAGGTCATGACTTCGCACCCTGGAGAACTTTTACACATGGATCTTGTTGGTCAGGCTTGGGTGAGCTCGGGTGGGGGTAAGTGGTATGTTTTGGTTGTTGTTGATGATTTTTCGAGATATTCGTGGGTCTTCTTTTTGACTGAGAAGACTGAGACTTACTCTTTTGCTCGCAATCTGATTTTGCGTCTTCAGAACGAGTTCCCTATGAACTCAATGCGAGCTATTCGTAGTGATAATGGCTCCGAATTCAAGAATTCGGTTTTTGAGAAGTTTTGTGACTCTTTGGGTTTAGAGCATCAGTTTTCTTCCCCCTACACACCGCCACAAAATGGTGTTGTAGAGAGGAAGAATCGGACCCTTGTGGAGATGGCCAGGACGATGCTCGATGAGCATAGGACTCCTAGGCGATATTGGGCCGAAGCTATGAACACTGCATGCTATATTTCCAATCGCATTTTCCTCCGAGCTTTCTTGAAAAAGACATCTTATGAGTTGCGGTTTGGAAGACAGCCCAAAGTGAGTTACTTTAGAGTTTTTGGTTGCCACTGTTTTATATTGAAGAAAGGCAACCTGGACAAATTTGAGTCTCATTCTGAAGGACCGAAAATGCTAAAGCAAGGCGACCAGAGGGGGGGGGTGAATGGGAGCCTAAAATTTCTTCTCGAAATTACGGCCTCTGTCCCAACAAAATCAACCCCAAAAGCTTCGGACTCAAATGCGATGCCCACGACCCTCAGAAAGAAGGTGGATGATCCCTAGGATCACAGCGAGGCACCACACAAGAGAGCAAACCAAAACTCTCAAAACTCCGACACAAGTTCGGCCCCAAAAACTGACTCCCGAACGTAGATAGAGGGCTATGTCAGAATTCCTCCAAATACCTATGCTAACACATAGCAAAGATAGTTAGAGAGGTTCCTAGGTGAACTCTAGGAGCAAACGAGAAGTCTGGAAACAAAGCGGAAAAGCCGGGGGAGCAAACGCACTAAAACTCACCCTACAGCCAGCTCCTGGACTGTCCGGACTGCTGATCCCGGACTGTCCCGTCAAGGGCGGACTGTCCGCGCCTGGGAGCCGCACTATCCGCCGGCAAAAGACCCAAAAACGAACTGTTCTGAAACAGCTCTGGATAGGTCCCGGACAGTCCGCGGTTTGCACGCTGGACTGTCCGCGGTTCATGTGAACAGTGAACTCTGAGCGTCCGGTGCCTGGCATGTGCAGCGTCCGATGCCAGCCCCGGACTGTTCACGGGTCACTGGCGGACTGTCCGCCGGTCACCCAAGGGAAAAAGGCCCGAGGCCAGCAGCCACTGCTTGGCTGAAACCCCGATGCCCGGACTGTCCGTGCCCACTGTGGCGGACTGTCCGCGGCTATGGCGGACTGTCCGAGACCCCTACGGCGGACTATCCGCGAGTGCCCAGAAAGCACAAAAACCGCATGGGACAAAACCAAAATTGATTGGATCTTCACCAAATCGAACGAGGCTGCAACCAAACTTCTCCCAAGTGTTCTTCTACATGTTGGGAAGCTAATCCTAGGATATCATCGCTTCAATCCAACTAGACCATGAGAAATCCGAAGAACACTAGAAAAGGGGAAGAACGAAGAACGAAAACGATTTCGACCCGATCTACTTGTTCGTGAGGGTAGAGATGAATTCCTTTGGTGGAAATGTTCTCCTCACATCAATGAACAAGTTGATTCAAACAGAATCGCAAAAGACGCAGCGTAGAGGGAGATCGAGTGAGGGGAAAATTGAGGAGAAAAGAAGAACGCAAAGAACAAATTCAAAACGCGAATTCAACCATG
This sequence comes from Coix lacryma-jobi var. lacryma-jobi, assembly GCA_009763385.1. Classification (NCBI taxonomy): domain Eukaryota; kingdom Viridiplantae; phylum Streptophyta; class Magnoliopsida; order Poales; family Poaceae; genus Coix; species Coix lacryma-jobi. The sequence continues at coordinate 20,138,287 of CM019824.1, forward strand.
AATTTGATCCTTTGAGAACATATATGATGAATGATTGACATTGGTAAGGAAGGTTTGAGGCTTTTACCCGGTTGAGTCTATATCTAGCTATGCGCTTATTGTTTATGACTAACCGGTGGGGTGAGTTGTGTTGTGTTTATGTGTTGGTGTGCGTGTGCGACATGTGTCTCTTGGCTGTGTTGATGTGCAGGTGTGGAGCACGGATACAGTGGTCTATGGCGAGGTGAAGGTCAAGTAGAGACGTGCCGTGCCGACAGATCGTGAGGGGTGAAGGATGGGCATGCCGTGCGGCGGACGCGCCATGCCGATGTACTCAGAGCGGTGAAGGGCGGACGTGAGGCTTGGACTGACGGACCAGAGGGTCAGAGGACCAGCTGTGGTAGCTGGCACGTGGCATCGGCGAGCGAGAGCACATGGGGATGTGCGGTGCATCGGCCGAGTCGGGAGGAAGACGCTAGAGTCGTGTCACTTGGCGGGAGGTCGGACACGGGCTTGCGTGCGGCACAAGTGCCGTCGGCCAAGTCAAGAAGGAAGGTGAAGGCGTTGTGCCCGGTGTGGAGGCTGGACATGCATCGGCATCGGTGCCGGTGGTCGGGGTGTGCGAACCACATCCCGTCTTCGGTGCGGGTTCGGTAGCCGAGCCTCAAAAAGCTACCATCGATGGTTTCTGAGTTTGGGCCTCAAAACTCGGGTGGCCGGTTTCCGAGTTGGGGCCTCAAAACTCGGGATGGATGGTTTCCAGGTTTGGGCCTCAAAACCTGGGCGTGCGGGTTTCCGAGTTTGGGCCTCAAAACTCGGGGTGGACGGTTTCCCGGTTTGGGCCTCAAAACCCGGGGTAGGTCCGAAAGGACGGTCGACGCGTGGCGGCACCGAGAGGCTTGCGTTGCGGCGAAGCTATAGGTGAGAAGGCGCGGCGGTCGATGGTGGCGGCACGTGGCGGCATCAGGAAGGTCGCGTCGAGGCGAAGCTACCGGATGTGCGGGCGTGGCCGTCGGATGAAGATTGACCGGACTGGACGGTTTTACCCCTGCGGGGTATTTGGGGTGAGTGCTTAATGTAAGGGCATTTTGGTCTTCGAACGTGCGCCTATATATATGAAGGGGGCTGCTAGGGCAGCCGTATCCTTGGGGAAGTGTCACTCTCATTTTGTTCATTTGAGAGGAGGCTAGGGTTAGAGATAGGAGTGGCTCTTGTTCTTGAGCTTTTCGCCATCCACGCTTTGTGTTGCGAGGAGTCGCTTGTAACCCGACACAGAGTGCTACACAATTCTTCATCTAGTAGCAATCCAAGGATCAATTTCGCTCCTCCTCTTTGTTGGCTGCAATTTGGATCGAATCGCGTTTTTGTTCTTCGCGTTTTCGTTTTTCCCTTCTCGGAGATTTGCCTCGTTCTCCCTCTCCGAGCGATGATTTGCGATTCCGTTTGAATCAAATTGTTCTATGTCGTGAGCTCCTTCTTTACACCGAAGTATTTCCCCTCTAACCTCACGAGCACATAGATCGGGTCGAAATCGCGTTCATTCTTCGTTCTTCCCCCTTTTCTAGTGTTCTTCGGATTTCTCATGGATTAGTTGGATTGAAGCAATGATATCCTAGGATTAGCTTCCCAACACATAGAAGAACACTTGGGAGAAGTTTGGTTGCAGCCCCGTTCGATTTGGTTGAGTTCCAATCGAATTTGAGTTTGATACGGGCTGTTTTTAGCCTTTCTCGGCATTCCCAGACTGTCCGGGACTTATCCCCGGACTGTCCGGGACTTATCCCCGGACTGTCCGGGGGTCGGGGCTGTTTCAGGGCAGCAAGTTCGCAGTTTTCATTTTTGAACGGCGGACTGTCCGGGACTCATTCCCGGACTGTCCGGGGTTCAATAGCGGACAGTCCGCGGTTCACTAGCGGACAGTCCGCGACTGCACAGTTTTGCTGATTTCGTCCGTATCTTTTGCATACGAGCTCCGATTTGTGATCCGTTTGTTGCGTTGGTTTCCTAACTTCTTAAGGATCATTCCAAAGTACTTTTTGCCACCATTGGTCAAAGTAGTTTTGGTCGGACACTTCCTTCTTCTCCATAGGAGTTAAGTGTTCCGCTTTCAGAGTTTCGTTTGTTTTAGCGACCGTATCTTTTGCGTTCGAGCTCCGATTTGAGATCCGTCTATTGTGTTAGTTTCCTAACTTCATAAGGATCTTTCCAAGGTGCTTTTGCCACTAGTTGGCCTAAGTAGATTTGGTCGAACACTTTCCTCTTCTCCATAGGAGTGGGGTGTTCCGTTATCGGAGGTTCGATTGTTCTAGGAGCTTGCTTGTGCATTTTGCCCCGTTGCTTTGGTGCTTTGTTTTGGGGGTTCTTCGGTAGTTCCACTGTACCTCTAGGACATCTCCTAGGGTATCCACCTATTTGTAGGTCGTGAACTCACCGGTTGTTTGAGTCTTCGCTTTTGGGGTGATTTTCTGGGACAAGGGTCATCATTTCTCGAGAAGAAATTTGAGGCTCCCATTCACCCCTCCTCTGGTCGCCAATTCGGTCCTTCAATTGGTATCAGAGCAGGTTAAGGATCTCTCTACCTTAACCGGTTCTGGATCCGCGAAGGCGACCTTTTGAGAGCGTTCTTGATTCCGACTTTGCTTGTCGAGGTGTTGAGCTTTTGTTTGGCTAACACTAACGGTGCTTTTAGAAATGGCACCAGCTTCTTCTTCCAGTGTGTCATTGTCCTCAGCTTCGAATCATGGAAATGTGATCGAGGATGACATTGCTAGGAGAAGGAGGAGTGTCGATCTAAAGGCGGAACGTGAGGTGGATGCTTTGCTGGACTTCCTGGATGGTAATGAGGTTTCAATGGAGGACCTTCTACGTGAACTTGGCAAGGCCAAGAAAGGTACACTTGTCGGTAGTCTTTTGACTTTGCATGATCGGTATGATGCTTGCTATGTTGATAATATTAAATATGATGAGCTTTGTGATACCTTGCGTAGAAAGATCAAGAAATTGAAATGCTCCATCACTAGGTTGAAATGTGGTCTTTCTCATTGGAAGTCTAGTGCATCTTTACCTTGCACCTCTAGTAGTGACATGGTTACGAAGTTTGATGAGCTACGCTTTTCTCTTGCTAGCTTAAAATCTGAAAATAAAATGTTCAAATCCAATGCTTCCAAACCATGTTTAGTTTGCATTGATTTGCGCAAGGACCTCGATTGTGCTAAAACTGAAATAGCCTTGCTAAAGTCAAATGCTTCTTTACCCTATGATAACTGTGAATATTTTGTTGCTAGACTTAGAGAATTTTGTGTGATTCACAGGACATGTGTAGATGAACTTGAGCATGCTAGGGCTAAAATTGATGAGATAAATTCTAGGCCTTGTAGCTTGTGCTCTTTAAATAAAAATGCTTGCCATGCTTCTAATGCTATTCATGATTCTTTGCTTGATGTGAATGGTGATGTTTCTTCCACTGATTTCATTTGCACATCTTGCATTGATTTGGAAAAGGAAGTTTTGGCTTTGAAAGTTTTGCGCGATGATATGAGCGCCAAGTTGGTTGAGCACAATGATATGAGTGGCAACCTTGAAAAGGAGATTGAGCTCTTGCGTACCACATATGTCGAGTGCATTCAGAGGGAGATGGAAAATTTGAGAAACACTCCTTGTGGTACTTGTGACCGCCTCATGTTTGAAAATGAGGTTTTGGCCACAAGATGCAAGAGCCTTTGTGCTAAGTCATTTGAGTCACGTTTTTCTTCCAACTCCGATGTTGATATTTCTGAGTTTGCATCTTTGCAACCGGAGTTGAGTTCTTGTGTTGCGCATGAGTCTTTTGACGTTAGCACTAGTGTCAAGGTTTCGGATAGCTCTTTCATAGCTACTCCTAACCTTGTTGTTTCTTCGAATGATGTCCAAAGGACTACTCTTGACAAGGGTGCTTCTCATATTTTTGGGACTCGTCCTCCCAATCCGGTTTTCCATTGCACCTTTTGCAAGAAGGATGGACATTCGCTTGATTTTTGTTTTCGCCGTGTCAAGCACGAGCGGCGTATTTGAGCTAAGGCTTTTAGGAAGCCGCGTAGCCTTTCCCATGGCACGAGTGCTCCTAGCGTTGGCACCAAGTTGGTGGTTGATGCTTCTTGTTCTAAGCCCCAAGGGACTTCTCACATGTCGGAGAATGGTGTGCCTTCCGATAGGCCTTTGTACCATTGCTCTTTTTGTGAGAAAGATGGGCATCAAGAAAGCTTTTGCTATCGGCGTGCCAAACGTTTGCGCCAAGCTCGCTCTTCTAGGAAGTTGGTGGTTCATAGCCCTTCTCATGGCATGAACGCTTGTGCTCCTAGTAAGAAGCCTATTTTTGTTGATGGGATTTATGACTCCTTTTCTAGTGGGATAGGTCATGGTCGTGGACATGCTTGTAGTGCTTCTTCTCTTGGTCCACGTCATGCTTTTCATGATGCTTCTATTGGTTCTTCTACAAAAACCTTGGAAGATCACTACTAGAGAAATGGCCTTTGGGCGATAGACAGATTCGGACATTAGCCTCGAATATTTTTGTGTCCGGGGCTAAAAGTTCTTTAGTCCCGGTTGGTAACACCAACCGGGACTAAAGGTTCCTTTTCCTCGAGGCAACCGAGAGGCAACCGGGGCTAAAGGGTCAGTGTTCTTTAGTCCCGGTTGGTAATACCAACCGGGACTAAAGGTCCTACCTTTAGTCCCGGTTGGTATTACCAACCGGGACTAAAGGACCTTTTAGTCCCGGTTGGTAACACCAACCGAGACTAAAGGTCCTTCCAGACACAATTTAAAAAGAAGGAGTATCCTATTCTGTTAGATGTGTAGTGTAGCTCAGTTGGTAACGCGCGCACGTGAAGGCTAACTGTGCGGTCTTGAGTTCGAATCTCCACAGCCACAACATTTTTTCGTTTTTATTCCAAACCTTTAGTCCCGGGTTGAATACTGTAGCAAACCTTTAGTCCCGGAACCGTAGTCCCGGGTCCAGAACCGGGACTAAAGGTCCCTAGGACCCGGGACTAAAGGCCCATCCTCTACTAGTGGATGTTTGCCTCTTTTCCCATGGTATGACTCGTTCTTCTCCTCGAGTTGTCCTTTTGAGGAATGCTTCTAAGGGTGTTTCACAATTGCATTAGAACCGACATTTGCATCATGCTAACCCTCAAGATAAGTTGAGATCTGTGACCAAGTCTTGGGTTCCCATTTATATGCTTGCTAACCCTTCGGGATCCAAGACTCGGGTTGCTTTGTCCTCTTGTGTGTAGATATGAGGACGCGGGGTGGAGAACGTACGCCTGATGGAGCTTGATCTTTTAGATGTGATCAAGAGTTGATGGTTCTCTACACCCCGCTTAGATTTGCCTCCAAAGAGGCTTTTGCTACTCGGTGAGCTTTCTTGTACACTCATACCTTGTACATCCAAGTGCTAATTCTTGTGGTATGAGATGGTTCTTCATGTTCTCACTTGTATAGTTGTTACATGTACATTTTCTTTTGTATCATGTTTTGTTTAGTCTAGCATGTGCTATCGTGTATATTATGTCATGCTAGCCTTATGTATAGTTTTTGTGTAGTAGCCATTCATGCTAGTTTGTGATCCTCATGAACATTATGCCATGCTTTACCATACTTCACCATGAGCTTTACTTGTAGAGGTATGATGTTCATTAGGTATCACTTTTCAGGTGCTAGTGGATCTATTGCTATCATTATCTTGCATTGTAGCATGTGTTGAGGTTTAGGCTGTGTTTCGGTTGATCATGTCTTTAGGCTGCATTTTGCTATATAGTGCTTTATCCTGTTGCATGGTAGTTTTGACTAGATTGAGTTCAGATCTCCTTGCGGTATCATTCATAGGTAGACCTCTTTTGTTGAGCGTTCACCTTATGCTTATTATGTGACTAACCGTTTTGTGGAGACCTTGAGGTCACACTGGATGAGACGATACCTTGTGTTTTCTTCTGCTTTTGAGTGTGTAGGAGAACAGGAACCTGGAGAGAGCATTTCAGCTCACGGACCTGATCTCACTTCTTCCACGACTTGGGGTTCCGTTCGAGCAGCTCTCCAGCGAGCACTAGCTGCACCTGTAGGGAGCGACAGCATCAAGCGAGGGGGAGACGACTGTAACACCCTAGGTGTTAAGCAACCCTAAGTGCATAATTTGACATCTCATGAGCATAAAGCATCATCATTTCATGTTGCATTCTTTCTTTTGTTAAGTGTCATTTCATGTGACCTTTTGTGATGCTATGCTTGATTGAATGCTTGTGTGTCTTGTTTGTGGAGCGCTTAAGTCTCCTTAGTAGTTGAACCTTGTTGAGGAGTCAAAATGAAGCTAGGTTTATGTTGGTCATGTTGGCTAACCAAGTCTCTAACCCTAGTTGCCTTAATAGAGCCCTAGGAGTCCTTTTGTTTGACTAACTAAGACCTTCTTGATAGAAGCTTTGCATGGCTGTGGGCCCTTAACCAAAAGTGTGTAGAATTTAGAGTAGAACAAAAGTTGTTTAAGGCCCAACTCATGAAAATGAGTTTAACAAGGTGTTTTGGGACCCACAAGGCAGATTTGAGGGAGTTTAGACTTAGAAAATTCTCTAAGTCCTAACTGCCCAAAACAGTTTCATCTAGCCATCTTTGGAGCTTTCTCGGGAGCAATCTAGGCCAAACCAAAGAACAATCTTGTAACCAAAGTGGTAGTCGGTATGTAGCTCTAAGCAATGGAGCAAGTGGTTTAGCTTTTCATCAAATGGATTAGGAGTTAATCGCGCTCAAAGTCTGGCCGTCAGTCGGCCTGATGGCACTGAATCGGGCCGAGCCGTGCCGTGCCGGCGCGCGCGCGGCGTCGTGGCCGACAGCGCCAGGACGTTGCCGCCGCGTGGCGCTCGACGACCGGCCAAGCCAGCGTCCGCGCGCGGCGTGGCAAGCATGCCTTCGCCCTCGCCCTGTCCGAACCTGCTCCTCCCTCCATTCTCTTCCCCGTGCTCGCGCCTCTCTCTCGCTCTCTGCTCTCGCCGGCGTTCGAGCGGGAAAAAGGGGAGAAAGCAAAGCGCCGCCGCCGTTCACCGCCGCCGCCCGCCGAATCTCGGCGAGCGATTACTCGCTCCACCGTGCGCCGCCGTCCAATTCCTCTCGCCAGTTCCTCCGCCCTGGTCTCCTCTTTCTCCGGTAAGGGTTGGTTTCCCCTCTCTCCCTCTCTAGCTGCCGGAACAGCGGACGCCATCCGCAAGCTTCCGCCATGGCCGCCACCGTGACCTTCACGTGGACCGGTCATCTCCGGCCATGCTACCCTGAGCTGAGCCATGTTCTAGTCTTCTCTACCGTCGTAGTAGCTTAGAGTCAGATGGAGACCTCTCTCGTGTCCTGAGTTCGCCGGACCGCGGGCCAGTCGCGCTGTGTCCGCCATGGACCGCCGCCGTGCATCGCGCCGGACAATGCCGGGGATGCCGAAGCCCGGGAGTTGCTCCAATAGGTCACTTGTGACTTGCTTAGGCTAGTGTTAGTCTTGCCGAGTCGCAAGCCGCCGGGAAGAGTTCCGCCGCCGAGTCGCCAGAGCCGCCGCTCCGCCATGGCCGCCGTCTAGCTTGCTCCGGTATCCCTCTGTCTCAGCGAGTCGGTTAGTTGTGTTCGCCTCGCAAACCCGCACCCAGTAATGGTCTCCGTGTCGCCAGAAGTGTCGCCGTCGACGAGCTAGGGCCGGTCAACGACCACGGCGCAAAACTCCGCCGTTGACCGCCGAGCCTGGCCTCGCACGGTAACGTGCCGAGCCTGGCCTCGGTAGCTTGGTCGCCCTGACCAGCGGGCCCCGACTGGCAGCAAGAAAGAAAGAAAGGGAAGTGTTTGGGTGCCGTAGGCCTCGGTAAGCCGGGCGTGCCGAGCGTTTGCCTCGAGCCTCGGCTAAGTCACCGAGCCTCGGTTGAGTCAGTAGCCTCGGCCGAATCGGTTGAGTGTGTTTGAGCCTCGGCCGAGTCGCGCCGAATGTGCCGAAGCCTTGCCTCGGGCCTCAGCCGAATCGCGCCGGGTGTGCTGAGCGTTGTCTTATGCCTCGGCCGAACCAAGTTGGAGTCCCTACGTTTAGGTTTGAGTTTCCTTTTTAGTTTGTTTTTGCAGAGTTATGTAATGGCTTCAAAAATTCCTACAAGGCTCATTTTAAGTCCAAATCCTGTGAAACAAATTTTGTTAGGTCAAGCATGTTTAGATCTATCAGTGAAAACTGTTAAATGCATTTTTGGTGATGCTTTTATGTGTAGATTTATTTAATTTAGAAAAGTGCTGATAACTTGGTAAATGCCTAACTAATTATGTATAAGTCAGAAAAATGTGATTCCAGTTTTGTTAGGTTTGTATGAATGTGTAGTTTCAGAGAAAAATATAATATGAGGTTGTTCTGTGAATTAATTTGACAGTAGCTTTTAAAATGCTTAAATGTCGTTTCCTTGTTTATTTTGTAGTAATTAAAATATGAGGAATATGAACCTGGGAATTTAAGCACATTGCTCTTATGCTAGGAAGTTCAGTAGAAAAATAAGAAATCTGTTGTTTGACACTTTTTGCTAGGGTGTGTAGTTCAAAGCACCTCTCCATAATAGATTTTGTCTTTTTCATAGAGGATGAAGTCTAGGTCCAAATGGGATGAAATTTGGACAGAGGGTTAGATTAAGTGTTATTGATCTCCAGTAATTTTTATAGGTTTTTGTGAACCTGTCTAGGATAGGTTACTGTTATGGGCCTATTTAACTAGATTTAATTCTACAAATAATTAGAGGGTAATAAACCCGTTAAGCAACTTTGATGCGGTGACAACAAGACTTGGTAAGTAGTATGTCGAATTAAATAAGTGAGTAGTAGTAGATGACATGTGCTTATCTCCTGAATGGTTACTCCATGTTGCATCACCATGCATCCCATGTGCATTCATGTTGTTCATTCATGTACCGCATCATGCAGGATCGGTAGTGGAAGCCCAGGAGACGCCGGAGGAGCAGCGTCAGGAGGAGACACCCGAGGAGGGGATCCCGGAAGGAGACGCTGAAGCCTGCCGGAGTGCCGTGATCACTGCCCCGCCGACTTCGAGCGAGGCAAGCCCCGGAGCATTCTAACTCCTACGGTTTGCAAATGTTTCTAATTAACCTGATGATGGATGTTGCATTAGGTTATAGGAATTGATTGCTACCGTTGATGCATTATTACTTATCCTTGTCCACCTGCAAATATTACCTTGTTATCCCTGATAAGTAAAGGCTCGTTTATGCTTAGCCTGCTTAGACCGGTAAAAGTCGGGTGATTTCCTGTCTCCCGCATATAGGTGGATACTGATCATGTTTAGCCTTGTGCTATCATGGAGATAACCATGTGATAATTAATTTGAGACCGGGCGGGATGTAGGAGCAGCAGGACATGGGTTCTGTGTGCTAGTAGTCTCCCGTCTGTGTCGATCAGGAACCGACGAAGGCACACCTCAGTCATTTTGAACGCGTCAATCACTTAACGGAGCAGGTGCGGGTACCTCCCGTGAAGCCGAGTAAGGTTTTTCGAGCCGGTGACGGAGATGTTGACGCCTAACACCCAGGGCCTCAGATGTACCGTGGGCAACTATTCTGATCGACCTGGCATGGTCCGAGGGCAGGCAGGGCCTGATCGACCTGGCATGACCGTGGGCAGTTAATAGCTTGAGCGACCTGGCACTGAGATAACCCCCGGTGTAGAAGGGCCCATGACCGTCCCGCGTGTTGTGTTCTCGAACCTCCTGAAGTGGTCGCCAACGGCCACCTGGCAGGGTGTGTCGGGCGAGTGTGCGGCATTTTTTTTATCCCCAGCTGGTAGGAATCGATTATAATCGCCATCGCTCCTGGTTAGTGAGTAACTTGACTGAGCATGTGTTACCGTAGTAATATATGGAATTAATGATGGTTATGGTTGATGAATCTGAAAGGTTATTGATGAAATAGTCACTCTTGCTTGAATAAGTAGTCAAGTGTTTGCTCTAGATCAGGTGCAAATCTAGATAATCAGGCTGATTACATAAAAGTGACTGCTAATGCTCTAATGATGATTAGTTAATAATAAAGTGCTTTTATGCAAAAAGGTAAGTGTGGCCAACCCCAGATACAGCCTTGCATAATCCTTGGTGTCGGTTATTTCTGGTTTATGACGGGTAAGTCTAGCTGAGTACCTTCTCGTACTCAGGGTTCTATCCCTTGTTGTTGCAGATGGGCAATGCTTCTTCGGCTATTGCGAGAACTGTCTGTACCCCGTCGAGGGCAGTGACTAGACCATGGGCATGGTCAACTCTTATCTTCCCTGATGCTTTTGTGGACCGATCAAGCATATGGCACTGTATTGTGAACTAAGGACTTGTGTTTCAAAACTATGTTGCTTCCGCTTTTGAATTCAAATTATGGTTTGTAATAACTGTTGAACTCCGATGTATTTGAACTATGTGCGAACTGAATGTACCTTGTGGGCATGTACGCTAATCTATTACGATCTTGGTTAAAGTTGAATGACTTGAAATCCTTCGAGATTTCCGGACTACCGGGTTTGTACGAGCTTAAGTACTTGTAATCTCTGTGAAAGCAGCGATTCAGTGCTTAATCTGGTGGAAATTGGTCGGTTCTGTTACAACGACTTCGGCAAGGCAGCCGCCCCAGAGTTCAGCAGATTCAGGCGTCCCCTCGGATATCACACCAGCAGGCGGTCACGCGCTTCATGAGGTACCTCTGACTCTATCCTGAGTTCTGGTTTTGGTACTCTTCTTCTTCGACCCCTTTTCTGTTGTGTCGTCTATCCGATGTGGATTTTGCTGGCTGTTCGCTTGAGCGTTTCTTGGCCTCTCTTGTGAGTCGGGTGTGTGTTTCCCTTTTTGTTGGGGAAGCATTTTGCTTGCTATATCTTAGTTGGTTTTCTCTGATACCCTTTTGTTTCGGGTTTTCCTTTTTAGACTAGTTTTTCTTCGTCTTTGATAGACTAGCTTTTGCATGCATTTCATCATGTATTCTAGTGCATTTTAGAGCTTCATGTTTAGAGCAATGAGAATGAGATTGTGCTCTTTTTGGTATGCCCTGTTTATTCATGATGATGCTTGTAGCTTAGGCTCTTTTTGATCACTTGATTCATGTTATGAGCTAAGCTATTTTTGCAAATGGTGAACTTGACTAATTGATTATGAAACTTTAATTTGTTCACCATTGAGAGTGGCAACTAGCATGGGTAGGATGTGTTGAGATCACTTGTGCTAACTTTTGTATGCTAGGTTGCTATGTCTCTTGCACTGAGTCATTCACTTGCTAGGATTGTTCATATTTACCTTTTGCTTAAAATTTGATCCAAGTCTAAGTGAAATGAAAAGATCGAGATGAGATTGCATGTGTCAGCACATCACGGTATCGAGACTGTTTCTCATTGCACATTTGAGTTAAACTTGAGCCGTGTAGTGTAAGACCGAAACCGGTGCTTTAAGCTTCCGATTGCTTTTCTTTCATAGGCTTAGCCCAGTTGAAAAGTTAGGCAATGACCATGCTTTTAACCTCTTGCAATCACATGCTTTTAAATATGAACTTGTGTTAATACCGCTGCAATCTCCGATAAAAATTTGAAAATAACACAAGTTTATGCTTCATTCTATTGCATGATGATTGAACTTTGCTAGGGGTAGTTCACCTTTTGTACTTGAGTTAGCACTTGGTTGATTTCCTGTCTATTCATGCTAAGTGCTATTTTAGTGGTGAACTCCTTTTCAAATGGATTAAAACTGCTCATATGTTTAATTGTTCATATTTCGTATTCATTTGATCAGTTTGAGCCTTTGCTAGCATTTGTATTGATTGCTACACTTTCCGGGCAGCACCCTTTTGAGCATCTTTTCATTCTGATTGCTATACACTTGAAGCTGTTGCATTGTGCATATCATGCATTTTTAGCTTAGTGTACATACCCCCAGCTCCGATACACTTCTTGGTCACTTTTGTTGCTTTTCTCAGCCCCCATATGCTTTTGGTTGATGACCTATCTTGTGCTTGTGTCAACTGTGTAAAAAATGTCAAAACCCCTCAGCATGTTCCCTTTTGTCAAGGGGGAGAAGTTGTTTGCAACGGGGAGTTTTAGTGATGGCACAAATGGGAGAGTCATGCATTTTGGGGAGAACTTTGAGCAAGGGGGAGTTTAGCTCTGTTATGTTCTTCTTCACTCGGTATAGCTCTTTTATGTGTTTCAATTGGTATAAATCTTTTGGTATGGAATGCAATTGATGTCATGAGCTTTGTTACATAGCTTTTGTGTATAGGCTTGATTTCAGGGGGAGTTGCTTTTGTCTTGCTGCTTCTCCGCGTGCTCCGAGTGTTTGAGCTCCTTTTAGTGTTGAGCTTCTCTTATGATTTTCCTCAGTCGGTATCAAACCTGCTAGTCATGTTGAGCCGTTTTTGCCTTTGTCTAGAGGGACTAGCAGATTTTTCTTGATATTTTCGATTGGTATGGACCCTTCAGCTAGTTGCGTCGAGCCTATGTGCCTCTGTCTTGACAAGCTAGCTGTTTTTCACCGATTCTTGGCTGTTTGTGATCAGTTCTGCATTCTTATGCGTTGATTCAGCCTCAATTGGTATTGAACCATGAGCTAGTGGTGTTGAGCCATATTCTGCCTTTTCTTATTAAGGGCTAGCTCATTCTTGACTTGGTTGCATCGAGCCGTTGCCCATGTCTTTGGGAACCAAGTCTTTTGCTCTATGTGATCCAGTTTTGCTCATTGTTGAGTTGTTGCTCCGATCCCTTAGCTTGGTCGCGTTGAGCCGTTGCCCATGTCTTTGGGGACCAAGTCCTGTCTCATGACATGTGATCTTGTTCTTTGCCCTTCTATGGTTTTTAATCACTTGAATGAGATTTTTGGTTATGGTATCTCAAACCATCTCGTGTGCCTCATTTTTGTCAATTCAATCATCAAGGGGGAGAAAGAGAAAGAGAGACAAAAGGGGGAGAAATCGACCCAAAACCAAAACCAAGTGGATAAGTACCTTGGTCTCTCTTTTGTGATGATTGTTTGACAATTTTATCTGAGATTGGTTTTCGAGTGCCTTTTGGGATTCATGAAACTCTTGTTTATCTTGACTCTTCGGTTGTCTGGAGGCTTTGCCCGCTTTTCCCGTTTCGGGAACGAGAGCCTTTATTTGGAGTTTTCATGACCCTTCCTCATCTCAAGTAGCCTTGTGTTTGCCTTTGCTTGGTTTTTGGGCACTTGGATGAGGCTTGCCTTCAAACCCTTCCTTTGTGGTTCATTTTTAGTCAATGCATTCATCAAGGGGGAGATTGAGAACATATATGATGAATGATTGACATTGGTAAGGAAGGTTTGAGGCTTTTACCCGGTTGAGTCTATTTCTAGCTATGCGCTTATTGTTTATGACTAACCGGTGGGGTGAGTTGTGTTGTGTTTATGTGTTGGTGTGCATGTGTGACATGTGTCTCTTGGCTGTGTTGATGTGCAGGTGTGGAGCTCGGATACAGTGGTCTATGGCGAGGTGAAGGTCAAGTAGAGACGTGTCGTGCCGACAGATCGTGAGGGGTGAAGGATGGGCGTGCCGTGCGGCGGACGCGCCATGCCGATGTACTCAGAGCGGTGAAGGGCGGACATGAGGCTTGGACTGACGGACCAGAGGGCCAGAGGACCAGCTGTGGTAGCTGGCACGTGGCATCAGCGAGTGAGAGCACATGGGGATGTGTGGTGCATCGGCCGAGTCGGGAGGAAGACGCTGGAGTCGTGTCACTTGGCGGGAGGTCGGACATGGGCTTGCGTGCGGCGCAAGTGCCATCGGCCAAGTCAAGAAGGAAGGCGAAGGCGTTGTGCCCGGCGTGGAGGCTGTACATGCATCGGCATCGGTGCCGGTGGTCGGGGTGTGCGAACCACATCCCGTCTTCGGTGCGGGTTCGGTAGCGGAGCCTAAAAAATCTACCATCGATGGTTTCCGAGTTTGGGCCTCAAAACTCGGGTGGCCGGTTTCTGAGTTTGGGCCTCAAAACTCGGGATGGACGGTTTCCAGGTTTGGGCCTCAAAACCTGGGCATGCGGGTTTCCGAGTTTGGGTCTCAAAACTCGGGGTGGACGGTTTCCCGGTTTGGGCCTCAAAACCGGGGGTTGGTCCGAAAGGACGGTCGACGCGTGGCGGCACCGAGAGGCTTGCGTTGCGACGAAGCTATCGGTGAGAAGGCGCGGCGGTCGACGGTGGCGGCACGTGGCGGCATCAGGAAGGTCGCGTCGAGGCGAAGCTACCGGATGTGCGGGCGTGGCCGTCGGATGAAGATTGACCGGACTGGACGGTTTTACCCCTGCGGGGTATTTGGGACGAGTGCTTAATGTAAGGGCATTTTGGTCTTCAGACGTGCGCCTATATATATGAAGGGGGCTGCTAGGGCAGCCGTATCCTTGGGGAAGTGTCACTCTCATTTTGTTCATTTGAGAGGAGGCTAGGGTTAGAGATAGGAGTGGCTCTTGTTCTTGAGCTTTTCGCCATCCACGCTTTGTGTTGCGAGGAGTGGCTTGTAACCCGACACAGAGTGCTACACAATTCTTCATCTAGTAGCAATCCAAGGATCAATTTCGCTCCTCCTCTTTGTTGGCTGCAATTTGGATCGAATCGCGTTTTTGTTCTTCGCGTTTTCGTTTTTCCCTTCTCAGAGATTTGCCTCGTTCTCCCTCTCCGAGTGATGATTTGCGATTCCGTTTGAATCAAATTGTTCTATGCCGTGAGCTCCTTCTTTACGCCGAAGGATTTCCCCTCTAACCTCACGAGCACATAGATCGGGTCGAAATCGTGTTCGTTCTTCGTTCTTCCCCCTTTTCTAGTGTTCTTCGGATTTCTCATGGATTATTTGGATTGAAGCGATGATATCCTAGGATTAGCTTCCCAACATGTAGAAGAACACTTGGGAGAAGTTTGGTTGCAGCCCCGTTCGATTTGGTTGAGTTCCAATCGAATTTGAGTTTGATACGGGCTGTTTTTAGCCTTTCTGGGCATTTCCGGACTGTTCGGGGGTCGGGGCTGTTTCAGGGCAGCAAGTTTGCGGTTTTCATTTTTGAACGGCGGACTGTCCGGGACTCATTCCCGGACTGTCCGGGGTTCAATAGCGGACAGTCCGCGGTTCACTAGCGGACAGTCCGCGACTGCACAGTTTTGCTGATTTCGTCCGTATCTTTTGCATACGAGCTCCGATTTGTGATCCGTTTGTTGCGTTGGTTTCCTAACTTCTTAAGGATCATTCCAAAGTACTTTTGCCACCATTGGTCAAAGTATTTTTGGTCGGACACTTCCTTCTTCTCCATAGGAGTTAAGTGTTCCGCTTTCGGAGTTTCGTTTGTTTTAGCGGCCGTATCTTTTGCGTTCGAGCTCCGATTTGAGATCCGTCTATTGCGTTAGTTTCCTAACTTCATAAGGATCTTTCCAAGGTGCTTTTGCCACTAGTTGGCCTAAGTAGTTTTGGTCGAACACTTTCCTCTTCTCCATAGGAGTGGGGTGTTCCGTTATCGGAGGTTCGATTGTTCTAGGAGCTTGCTTGTGCAGTTTTGCCCCGTTGCTTTGGTGCTTCGTTTTGGGGGTTCTTCGGTAGTTCTGCTGTACCTCTAGGACATGTCCTAGGGTATCCACCTATTCGTAGGTCGTGAACTCACCGGTTGTTTGAGTCTTCGCTTTTGGGGTGATTTTCTGGGACAAGGGTCATCATTTCTCGAGAAGAAATTTGAGGCTCCCATTCACCCCTCTCTGGTCGCCAATTCGGTCCTTCATCCTTGGATTCAGAGGAATGGATGATTGATTAAGCACTCGGTGTCGGGCTACAAGCCACTCCTAGCAAATCAAAGCTTGGATGGCAAAAAGCTCAAGAACAAGAGCCTGTCTCTCCCTAACCCTAGCCTCCTCTCACAAACACCAAATGAGAGTGACACCACTCCAGGGATCTCAATGCCCTAGCAGCCCCCTTCCTCTATATATAGTGGCACGTCCAAATGACACAAACGCCCTTACATTAAGCACTCGACCCAAATACCCCCCAGGGGTAAAACCGTCCCGTCCTGATGATCTTCATCCGACAGCCACGCCCGCACATTCGGTAGCTTCGCCTCGACGCGACCTCCCTAATGCCGCCACGTGTTGTCATGTCGACCACCACGCCTTCCTCGTGGATAGCTTCGCCGCCGCGCCAGCCTCTCCACGCCGCCACGCGTCGACCGTCCTTTCGGACGACCCCTGATTTTGAGGCCCAAACCGGTAAACCCGCCAGCCCAGGTTTTGAGGCCCAAACCTGGCAAACCGTCCACCCCGAGTTTTGTGGCCCAAACTCGGAAACCCGTGAGCCCAGGTTTTGAGGCCCAAACCTAGAAACCGTCCTCGCCGAGTTTTGAGGCCCAAACTCGGAAATCGGCCACCCCAGGTTTTGAGGCCCAAACCTAGAAACTGTCGATGCTAGCTTTTTGAGGCTCAGCTACCGAACCCACACCATAGACGGGATGTGGTTCGCACACCCCGACCACCAGCACCGATGCCGATGCATGTCCAGCCTCCACGCCGGGCACAACACCTTTGCCATCCTCCTTGACTCGGCCGACAGCACTTGCGCCGCACGCAAGCCCGTGTCCGACCTCCCGCCAAGTGCCACGACGCCATCGTCTTCTTCCCGACTCGGCCGATGCATCGCATATCCCCATGTACTCCTGCTCGCCGATGCCACGTGCCAGCAACCACAGCTGGTCCTCTGGCCCTCTGGTCCATCAGTCCAAGCCTCATGTCCGCCCTTCACCGCTCTCGGTACATCGGCATGGCACGTCCGCCGCACACCACGCCAATCCTTCACCGCTCCCGGTCCATCGGCACGACACGTCTCTACTTGACCTTCACCTCGCCATCGACCACTGTCTCCGAGCTCAACACCTGCACATCAACACAGCCAAGAGACACATGTTGCACACACACTCCAACACAGTAAACACACACAACTCACACGACTAGTTAATCATAAACATTAAGCACATAGCATATAATGACTCAACCGGGAAAAGCCTCAAACCGTCCTCATCAAAGTCAATTATTCATCATATATGTTCTCAATCTCCCCCTTGATGAATGCATTGACTAAAAATAAAACCACAAAGGAAGGGTTTGAAGGCAAGTCTCATTCAAGTGCCCAAAAGCCAAGAAAAAGCAAACACAAGGCCACTTGAGAGAGGAAGGATCATGAAAACTCCAAATAAAAGCTCTCAGTCCCGAAAGAAATGGGAAAAGCGGGCAAAGCCTCCACACAACCGAAGAGTCAAGAGAAACAAGAGTTTCATGAAATCCCAAAAGGCACTCGAAAACCAATCTCAAATAAAATTGTCAAACAATCATCACAAAAGAAACCAAGGTTGGTTCTTATCTTCAAAATTTCTCCTCCTTGATGATTGAATTGACAAAAACTAGGCACAAAGAGATGGTTTGAGATACCAAAACCGAAAACTTGGTCCCCAAAGACATGGGCAACGGTTCAACGCAACCAAGCAAGGATCGGAGCAACAACTCAACAAAGAGCAAAACTCGATCACATAGAGCAAAAGACTTGGTTCCCAAAGACATGGGCAACGGCTCGACGCAGCCAAGTCAAAAATGAGCTAGTCCTCAAGAAGAGGCAGAAAAGGGCTCAACACCGCTAGCTCAAGGCTCGATACCAATTGCGGCTGAAACAACGCATTAAAAAGCAAAACTGCTAGTCCCTCAAGATAGAGGCACAGAGGCTCAACACAATTAGCAGAAGACTTGATACCAATCACAAGCAGCCAAAAATTGGTGAAAACAGCTAGTTCCTCAAGACGGAGGCAAAGCGGCTCAACACAACTAGCTGAAGGCTCCATAACAGTCAAAAATACCAAGCAAAAACTGCTAGACCCTCAAGATAGAGGCAAAATGGCTCAACACGACTAGCAAGCTCGATACCGACTGAGAAAACACAAAGAGAAGTTCAAAATCAAATGGAGCACAAACACTCGGAGCATGCGGAGAAGTTGCAAAACAAAATGACTCCCCTGAAAGCAAGCCTATACACAAAAGCTATGCAACAAAGCTCATGACACTAATTACACTCCATACCAAAAGATGGATACCAATTGGAACACATAAAAGAGCTATACCAATAGAAGAAGGACATAAAAGAACTAAACTCCCCCTAGCTCAAAGCTCTCCCCAAAATGCATGACTCTCCCCTTTGTGCCAACACTCAAGCTCCCCCTTGCAAACAGCTTCTCCCCCTTTACAAAAGGGAACATGCTGAGGAGTTTTAACATTTTTGCACAAAGTTGACACAAACACAAGACAAGTCATCAACCAAAAGCATATGGGGGTTATGAAAAGCATAGAAAGTGACCACAAAGTGTAACGGAGCTTGGGGCATGAACACTAAGCTAAAATGCATGATATGCACAATGCAACAGCTTCAAGTGTATAGCAATCAGAATGAAAAGATGCTCAAAAGGGTGCTGCTCTGAAAGTGTAGCAGCCAATACAAATGCTAGCAAAGGCTCAAACTGATCAAGTGAATACGAAATATGAACAATTAAGCATATGAGCAGATTTAAGCCATTTGAAAAAGGAGTTCACCAATAAAATAGCACTTAGCATGAATAGACAGGAAATCAAACAAGTGCTAACTCAAGTATAAGAGGTGAACTACCCCTAGCAAACTTCAATCATCATGCAATAGAATGAAGCATAAGCTTGTGTTATTTTCAAATTTTTATTGGAGATTGCAGCGGTATTAACACAAGTTCATATTATAGTATGTGATTGCGAGAGGTTGAAAGCATGGTCATTGCCTAACTTTTTGAAGGACCGAGAATGCTACCAGAAAGCGACCAGAGGGGGGTGAATGGGAGCTCAAAAATTTCCTTCAGAAACTCTGGCCAAATGTCCCAAAATCAACCCCGAGAAACGATAACCGGAATCGTGATGCTCACGACCCTTGGAAGAGGGTGGATGATCCCTAGGATCACAGCGGAGCACCACAAAGAGATAGCAAACCAAACTCCAAAAGCTTCGGCTCAAACACAACCTCAAAAACCAAGTCCCTAACGTAGATAGACGGCTACGTAGAGAAATCCCCAAATACTGGTGCTAACGAGTAGCAAAGATACCTAGAGAAATTTCTTGGTCAACTATGAGACCGAACGAGAAGCCCGAAAACCAAGCGAGCAAGCCAGGAGAGCAAACGCACTAAACCGAGGCACTCAGCAGGATCCTGGACTGTCCGGACGTGGAGTCCCGGACTGTCCGCCCAAGGCCGGACTGTCCGCGCTTTGGTGGCGGACTGTCCGCCGGCAAAATGCGCAGAAACGCACTGCTGCTGATAAGTCCCTGCTCCGGCCCGGACTGTCCGCGCCTGACAACGGCGGACTGTCCGCCAGTCACCCGAGGCAAAACCAGTCAAGGCCACGCGACCACTGCTCGGTCGGAGCTCGACCCCCGGACAGTCCGCGGGTCCAGTGGCGGACTGTCCGCGGATGAACAGGGAGGGCGATTTCATCCAAATCAAAATCTCACGTTCCCAAACTTGGAGAAGATGATCACGAGGTAGTTAGGAGACTATCCCCAAGAAATCCTCCGCTCAAATCGACCAAATCAACAGGAAATCAAAAGGGAAGGAGGATGAACCGAAAAGCGCCACGAAAACGAAATCGTCCTGATCTATTCGACCATGAGGAGTTAGATGAATTCCTTTGGTTAAAATGACCTCCTCAATGATACGAACAAAATGATTCAAACCGATTTCGCAAAGACGCACCGGAGAGGGAGATCGAGTGACGGGAAAATCGCAGAGAAACGAAGAACACGAATCAAAACTCGAATCAACACAACGATCTTGCAGCCGAAGCGCAAACACACGCTACGACAGTGAGGTTACGGCCTTACTGTAACAGACTCGCCCAATAATGTGGCCCACCTACACCTGTCATTTGTCCAACGACCTCTGACCGCTATGTAAGTGTGCCACAACACTGGATTAATCTGTTGGATACGATCGATGTATCCATGGGTCACAGGAATCATCCGAGTGTAATCATTACAACACAATATATTTCATACAGCATACCAGATCGGAGAATTCAGCGGAAGTCTTACATAAACATAATATTACAAACGAGTGTTCCTTATTACAACATAGGTGAAAAGGAGTTCAAGTTGCGATAGTACTAAGTGCAGGATAAAAGTCTAATAACATAACCATATTGATAAACCCTGCCCAAGGGCACGTCACTTATCATCCTCCACCAGGAAGATGGTCATACAACAGTCCAAAGCACATCTGCTCAGCGGGCTCACCTGCAAGAAGGGGTCATAGAACCCTGAGTACAGGAGTACTCAACAAGACTTACCCGACTAATAAATTGGGGAGAAGACTCCGGAATGCAGGCTGAGGAAAGTCAAGGTAAGGCTTTAGCAAGAATCCAAAAGTTTTCCTTTACATAAAAGCTCCTACTACTAAGTAGTTATGTCCTTCCATAATTCCAATATTAGCTAAGTAATTAAATGAACATCTCATAAACAACCCATTAATTCTCGATTGTTTCATCATTAAACTACGCTGAGGGTGCGAGGACGAGTCTCCTTTTCTCGTGGAGCAAATGACGATTCGAACCGCTTGATCTACCCAGCTGGGGCTTCCTTATCACATGACATATGCGAGACCGAACTCGCATATATCAACCGTCCCGTGGATCCGCTCAAACCAGACCGGAGCCACGCCACCCGGGAGTACAGTACACCACCGCCCTACCTCGGCCTTGCTGAGTCCGTCCAACAGGGGACGAGCAGGGTGGGTACACGCTACTCCCGCCATCTCTCCACTCCCAGTGCGCGGGTGCGCCGTTCCAGTAAGAGCATAGCCACAGTAGGGCTTACCGTAGCATGTGATTAGTACTAACAAATAGTTCTCGATCCAACGGGCCAACAGCGGACGGGTCCTAAGCGACACAGGCGGAAACACTACACCAGGACTCCCTTCCTGTGCAAGTTACCCGCCCGGTCTCAGTTTAATTATACCATCCCAACTGGGAAGGGTTCCCAACAATAGCATCTCTCTTTTCAAAAACCTACTCTAATGAGCAAGGCTAAGCAATCTAAGCATTTGTAAATAACCCAGTGACAAGGATAGTATAAGGAATAATCAAGGTAGTCAATGCATCAAGTAGGTAACATTCAACTCCTAAACTTAATGCACAAATTTTATCAACAAGTATATTATTTGAAAAATTTGCAAGGTAGGGGCAAATGCACCGGGGCTTGCCTTGGGGTTCTTCCTCTGGTTCATCCCCACAGATATCAAATCCAACTTCGTAGAATATCGGGCTTCACGAGCTGCAAATCTCCGGCTGCTCCTTGCTCACCTCGGTTTCTAAACGCAATATACGAACGAGCATACATAAGATGCATGTGATGCGAATATGAATGAATGCTTATGATGCTGGATAATTTATAAGTAGAAGGGTACAGCAGACAACTTGAATGCATTATGATGTGGATAATATGAGTAGAAGGGTAAGCAGCAAACAACAATCAAATATGAATACTAAAATTGACATCACAATTGGAACAAGATTTGCATAAGCGATAACCCGAACAGATTTCATGTACCAACTTATTTTAACCATAACTGGAGCTACAAAATAGCTATTCTGGTGATCAGGACAATCTGAAAAAGCTTAACAAATTCTCTACAACCTTTTCATAATACACAACAGCTGATTCCAGGATCTTATGGACCAAACAATTCATTTGGTTAAACCTGTCCAGATTCTGGACAGATTCAAACACTACTGTTCCAGAGACCATATCTGAGCTCAGAAATACCAACATACGTGATCTAGACTATTCTGGAAAGCACATGAAGTCCTCTACAACTTTCTTATAATACACCAGATCAGATTCACAAGTTAGATACCCCAAACAGTTCAGTTTGCACGAACTGTCCAGATTCTGGACAGCATCACATACCCAGATTGAACAGAGCATAACTCCCAGCATATACATCCAATAATTACGAAATTTTAGGAGCAACTAGATATACAAAAGTGCTACAAACTTTGCTATACAACATTTTGACAGAAAACCAAAGTATTATGTGTTATCATGCTCCTATCCAAACTGGTCCAAAGATAAAAATTAACTTAGCAATTTCCACTTAAGCTATCTAATTGACCACTAAGGGTCAAACGTTTATCCCACATATGAACAACCAGCAGGAACCCAACATGTTCCCTTATGCACTAATGATCTTTCTCCAAATAGGAATGTAACATGGTTATAGGCTTTTATTAAATAACTAACCTTTTATTAATTATAAGATTAAGGTTAAACCAAATGTGGCAAACTGACCCCAAACTTTTTGTGTGGGTTAACATATAGCATAACAATGGTAGGCCAATCTTGTAGATTTTTAGAACAAGTATATACAGCTGTAGAATTAAATCAAGGAATAACTTTTAAATGGGTTTAATGGCATATTCATTAGAGTTAAATATTTATTTTTACCAAAAGGCTCATAATTTTTGTAGAGGTATGTTTTGTTGCTGTAATTGACCACAAAATTGATTTCACAATTTTTGGACCACAGGAAAAGCCTACAGAATTATTAAAGTGCCTAAACCATTTATTTAACTATTTTAATACCACATAAAATTTGCCAAACTTGAAGTTTCATATTTTTATAATTTTCTAATATAACAGAGAGGCTACCAAAAATTTTCGTGTTTTTGGAGCTATAATAAAAATACACAAAAATTAACAAATTTGGCTATGTTTCATAGCGCAAAACGAAAAACCCAAACATCTTATAAATTTTCACTGGCAGGCGGGGCCAGGGCGTCAGGCCAGCTGCGGATACATGGGTGTATGCCGAGTCTCTGTGTGATGAGTGATTGTCAATGGAGATGATGCGCATGTTCTTTGGCTTGTGTTGTGCAGGTGTCGAGCACGGAGACAGTGATCGATGGCGGGTGAAGGTCAAGTTGCGACGTGCCGTGCCGACGGACCGGGCGCGATGAAGGATGGGCGTGCCGTGCGGCGGACGTGCCATGCCGATGTATCGGACGGTGAAGGGCGGACGTGGACTTGGACTGATGGACTGGAGGCCGGAGGATCAGCTGTGGTGGCTGGCAGCCTGCGACAGCGACAGGCGGAGAAGTGCGATCATGTCGGTGGAAGGGTGCACAGGCGGTGCATCCCCTCTACGACGCCGGTTTGTTGGTAGAGCCCGGGAAAACCAACGGTGGACGGTTTCCAGGTTTGGGCCTCAAAACCTGGGTGCTGGGTTCCAGGTTGAGCCACAAAACCTGGGCGCGACGGTTTCCAGGTTGAGCCTCAAAACCTGGGCGTGGGCCGGTTTCCGAGTTTGGGCCTCAAAACTCGGGCGCGGACGGTTTCCGAGTTTGGCCACAAAACTCGGGCTGGAGGCTGGTTTCCCGGTTTGGCCTCAAACCGGGGGCTGATGGAAAAGGCTGGTTTCCCGGTTTGGGCCGCAAACCGGGGGTGCAGAGTGGTGGCGGCACGTGGCGGCGATCTAAAGGTTGCGTGGAGGCGACGCGGAAGACCGTGCGGCGTGGCCGTCGGATCTACCTACCACCAGCGGTGGACTAGAATAGCCTTAGGGTTAGGCTGGTCCGCTCTGTAAATTAGAGTAGAGAGGGGTAGAGTAGGAAATAGACTTAGGCTAGGTTAGTATAAGTAGTCTAGGGGAGACACCCTCCTCCCTATCTCAATCTCAGTTAGAGCTTTTATTTCCTAGGGTTTCCACTCTCCCACACCCCTGCTTTAGCTAGTTGAGATCCGCAGAGAGACTCCACTCTGTGTACTGTTGATTCGGGAAGTGAGGCCGTATCCTCACCTTGGATCCCATCTCTTGGTGTCAATTCGCGTTTTGATTTCATGTTCATCATGTTCTTCGCGGATTGCTTTGTGCCTTGAGTTTTCCCGTCGCTTGATCTTTGTGCTCGGTCCATCTTTCACGATTCCGTTTGAACTGAGTTGCTCTAGATCGTGAGGCACTTCTTTCCACCGAAAGAAATCATCTCTAACCTCACGGTCTAGGAGATCGATCAAGTTTTAGTTTCGGGTCTCTTTTTCTTCTTTCCCCCGAATTCCTTCGATTCACCGATTTGGAGTTAGGTTCGAGCCATGATCTCTTAGAGATAGCTCACTAACCTCCTTGTGACTCCTCAGATCGAATCCCAAGCCTAGAGCACTTGATTCGGAGGAGATCGGGTTGAATCGCCGGAGTTTCAGTGCAGTCGCGGGGTGACCGGACGCTCTGTCGGGCTGACCGGACGCACGCTTTCAGAGTCCGGTCGTTGAGCACGGCGCCAAGCTTTTCTGCGTACTGACCGGACGCTCTCGACCGGACGCTCTGTTTGCATTTCGACCGGACGCTACGCTTGCACTGTTCCCGTGTCATTGTCTCATCTGACCGGACGCTCAGTGAACGACCGGACGCTGAGCTCCGTGCGTCCGGTCGCGAACAGAGAGCTCCCAGAGCTGTTTTCTGACGACCGGACGCGTCCGGTCCCTGCTGACCGGACGCAGGCCAGAGTCCGGTCGCTGCAGTTTCGCGCGTCTTCGTTCGCGGTTCGTTCGTTCTTGATCGGATTTGAGTTCCGTCTTTTGGGTTGGCTTTCTAGGGTTGTCTAGTGTCCCGCTGTGCTTCTAGGAAGCATCCACCCTACATCTAGGGTCGTGGACATTAGCAAGCTCTAGGTTTCGATTTGGGGTTGATCTTGGGACAGTGGCATCTAGTTTCCGAAAGGAAATTTTTGAAGCTCCCATTCACCCCCCCTCTGGTCGCTTTCGGGTAGCTTCTCGGTCCTTCAATTGGTATCGGAGCGGGTTAAGGATCTTCCACCTTAGCCGGTTCCAGATCCACCGAAGGCGACATGGATCGCGGCGTGGGCAAACCGCCGTTTTTCGATGGGACGAACTATGCGTATTGGAAGATACGTATGTCGGCCTATTTGCAGAGCTTGGGCGCTTCGATCTGGGATATTTGCAACTCCCCTGATTACGTGGTCTTGGCTGCTCGTGTGACTCAACAGCAGGTCGATGAGCACGATGCCAATAGCCGAGCCCGTAATGCTCTTTTCTCTTGTTTGAGCATGGGTGAGTTTGATCGCGTTTCTCACCTCTCTACGGCTCGGGAGATCTGGGACACCCTCATGCGCTTTCATGAGGGCACCTCTCAAGTCAAAACCCGACTCTACGAGTCGTTCAAGAGAGAGTATGAGAACTTTCGACATCAGCCTGGCGAGAGCATAGAAAGTTTATTCGCTCGCTTTCAGGTGATTGTCAACAGGATGAGGGCTAACAGAGAGCAGTTGCCATTTGACGATCATGAGCGTGCTTTGAAGCTTTTGCACACTCTTGACCGTTCGGTGTGGGACTCCAAGGTTCAGGCAATCATCGAATCGCCGAACTATGAGACCCTCACCTGCGACGAGCTCTTCAGTAAGCTCAAGTCCAGTGAGATTGATGCTATGGCGAGGGCTTCTTTTGAAAATCCTCTCGCCCGTCCATGGCTTTGGTTTCCGGCTCTTCCTCTAACCCCTCAGCTGGCTTTGCGCTTTCTTCTCTCTTTCTGTGACAGAGGACCAGCTGGAGTCTTTGGGAGACGACGAGTTGGCTTTGCTTGCCAACCGGTTCTCGCGGTTCCACAACAACCGCATGAACCGTCGTCGCGGAGGAGGACGCACGGATGCTACGAGTGCGGCGACCCCGACCACTTCATCGCCGACTGCCCCAAGAGAAGAACAAGCATCTTGGGAAGGGCGATCACGGCACAGGCGCGACTCCAAGTACAAGGAGAAGCACGTTCCCCCAAGGCACAAGAAGCGGGGCGGCTTCAACAAAGAGTACATCAAGAAGAAGTACTTGGAGAAGCAGCAGGCTGAGCAGCGAGCGTTCTTCGCCACGCTCAGCGATGTCGACGGCTCGGATGACGACTCCGCTCGATCGAGTGATGACGAGTCCGAGAAGAAGAAGCTGGAGGACACGTTCAACGGCTTGTGCTTCTTCGCCGGCGACGAAGGCCTGTGTACCATGGCGCTCGGAGATGAGGTCGACGGCGAGCCGGAGCGTACCCCTCGGAACGACGACGACGACGACACCTCCCAGGTATCTCTCACCTACGACGAGCTTTCCTCCGAGGTTGAGAAGTTGACTGCTGCCCTCCTTAGTCAAGACAAGTTGCTTAGGCGTGCCGCTAGAGAGCGCAAGGAGTTTAGGCAGAAGTGGGAGGACACGGTGAAGGAGCTTGAGTTCGCTCGGTCCACCGTGGTTGTGTCGGAGGAGTTGGAGTGCGAGAGTTGCGCCGCGCACATGACGGATCTTCTCACTCTGAGGAGTAAGTATGCTGCGCTGGTAGATGAGGTGGATGAGCTCCGAGCTAGACCGCAGCTGTTGGGTGCGTGCAAGACTTGTCCTGTCTTGCAATCCGAGTTGGCAGAGAAGAATGCCAAGCTTGAGTCTTTTGAGAAGGCCGGCTCGGATAGCACTTGTGTCAAGAGGTGTGCTTTGTGTGAGGGCCTGGAGCAGGAGATGGCCAATGTGAGGCATGACAAGGTGCGTACCGAGGAGAAAACACATACCTTCGGACCGTCTTGTCATGGGTGTCTTGTGGTGAGCCTCAGCTCGGGATGATGATCTCCCAATTCAAGCGAGCTGCTGGGGCTCCTGGTGTAGGTCTTGGCCAGAGTGTTGATCTTTCAGCTTTTGGTAAGATTGGAGAGTCTAGTGGTCTGAACCCCTGTGAGAAGCCCAACTCCACCACTACTCCCAAACTAACCAAGCTTCCACCCAAAGAGCCTGCCAAGCCTGTCACCAAGGATGGAGTTGTAGTTGAACCCCAAGGCTCCACCCAAGAATCCACAATGGCAACCAAGCCCAATCACCTAAAGAACAAGCTTGACACAATGCCACCCATCCGAGAGGAGTTGCCACAGAAGGGCAAGGGCAAGGTGAACCATACCCACATCCCTGCAAACCAACAACCCCCTTTGCGCGCGGTGAGGTTTCAGTGTGACTTTTGTGGGCGGGATGGTCACCTGAGTGAGTTCTGCTTTAGGCGCAGGAGAGAGGCGCGCCGAGCTAGGGAGATGCAGAACCCGGACATGTTTCACCCAGCTCGTGGTGGACATGCTCCGAAGCCTCAGGGGAGAGCTGCTAGGTCTGGAGGGAAGCATACCCAGCCTAGGCAGCAGGAGAGAGCCCCTAGGAGGGAGACTAGGCCTAGAGGTAGAGCACCTCAGTTTGTGAGGCCTAGGCAGGAGAGAGCTCCGAGGAGAGACGCTAGAGTTGAGCAGCAGGCTCCTAGGCGTAGACCTCGTAGAGAGCGTGCCCGACGAGGTCCTGTTTTGCAGGTAACGGACCCCGTGGCGGAGGCTTTGTTGAGCGCTTTGTCCCACCGCAGGTAGAGTTTCGCGGTAAGCGCTTCTTCCCCAGCGGACCACGTTTTCCTGTGCGTGGTGATCGCTATCCCCTAGACAGGATGGTTTTTACACTGACCGTTCTTTTGAGCAGCCGGCCCAACACTGGTTTCCTTCTTATCTTACTAACCCCAGTGTTGGACCGTATGTTCACCCTATGTTTTATTGATGTAGGAGGAGCGGTTGGAGGACATTTGGCTTGTGGATTCCGGTTGCTCGAGGCACATGACCGGAAATGCCAAATGGTTCTCCAGCCATAGTCCGGTCGCCGGAAAAGAGTACATAACCTTCGGCGACAAAGGTAAGGGCAAGGTATTGTCCGTTGGTGCAGTGCGGGTTAATGAGCACTTTGTGTTGCGCGAGGTTGCTCTTGTTTCTAACCTGCATTTCAACTTGCTTTCTGTTTCGCAACTTTTTCGTGAAGGCTATGAGATTCGTTTCAAACCGAACCTTAGCCGGATCTTAGATCCTCAGGGTGATCTTGTATGTCTGATTTCACCCTTTGGGAATGTCTTTCGCGCGAATTTCTCAAAGTCGTTTGGATCTTCTCGCTGTCTTTTGGCTAGTCCTTCTTCTTCTGATCTTTGGAAGTGGCATAGGAGGCTCGGTCACCTGAGTTTTGACTTGCTTGCAAGACTTAGCTCACTTGGCTTAATCCGAGGATTGCCCAAGCTTTCGTTGGAGAAGGATCTAGTTTGCCATGCTTGCCGGCATGGAAAGATGGTTGCTGCTCCCCACCATCCTTTGACCAAGGTTATGACCTCGCACCCCGGAGAGCTTTTGCATATGGACCTTGTTGGTCCGGCTCGGGTGAGCTCGGTTGGTGGGAAGTGGTATGTGCTTGTTATTGTTGACGACTTTTCGAGGTATTCGTGGGTCTTCTTTTTAGTTGAGAAGTCCGAGACATTCTCCTTCGCTCGCGATCTGATTTTGCGTCTTCAGAACGAGTTCCCTTTGAACTCGATGCGAGCGATTAGAAGTGATAATGGTTCCGAGTTTAAAAATTCGGATTTTGAGAAGTTTTGTAAATGCCTTGGTTTGGAGCATCAGTTTTCTTCTCCCTATACACCACCCCAAAATGGTGTTGTAGAGAGGAAGAATCGGACCCTTGTTGAGATGGCCAGGACGATGCTTGATGAGCATAGGACTCCTAGGCGCTATTGGGCCGAAGCTATGAACACTGCATGCTATATTTCGAATCGCATTTTTCTGAGAGTGTTTTTGAAGAAGACCTCTTATGAGTTGCGTTTTGGTCGCCAGCCCAAGGTGAGTTATTTTAGAGTCTTTGGTTGCCACTGTTTTATATTGAAAAAGGCAACCTAGACAAGTTTGAGTCTCGTTCTTCTGACGGTGTGTTTTTGGGTTATGGCACTCACACTCGAGCTTATCGTGTACTTAACCTTGACACTAACCGAGTCATGGAGACATCAGATGTCACCTTCGACGAGACTCTTGTTTCTCCTTCTTCTCGTTTTGAGCGTGCAGGTGATCACGAGGTTGGAGAGCCTCTTTTCGATGACGAGGAAGAGGGTGCTGAAGGTATAGATGATCCAGCACCCCCTCCGCCTGCCGCGCCGCCGGGAGCGGCTTCGACGACGACCCGTGGCCCCGAGACGTCTTCTTCCTGGGGGCCGTGGAATCCACCTCGCGCGGTACCTTTTGTACCCGGGGTGGAACCAGCTACTGTTGAGGGGGAGGTTACTTCTTCCCGGGAGGCGCCACGACACATCCAGCGCCAGCACCCCCTGAACAGATGATCGGAGACATCGACGAGCGAGTTACTCGCTCCAGGTCACAGCACATCTCGCACTTTGCTCATTCTGCTTTTGTTGCGTCTTTTGAGCCCCGAGATGTTGGACACGCATTGACGGATCCGGATTGGGTCAATGCCATGCATGAGGAGCTAGAGAACTTTGAGCGAAATCGGGTTTGGGTTCTAGTGCCACCACCTCCTGACTGTAAACCTATTGGGACAAAATGGGTTTTTAAAAACAAGCAAGGAGAGGAGGGCCACATTGTGAGAAACAAGGCCCGGCTTGTAGCGAAGGGTTATAGTCAGAAGGAGGGAATAGATTATGAGGAGACCTTCGCTCCTGTAGCTCGTTTGGAGGCTATTAGGATACTCTTGGCTTATGCTGCATCCATGGGTTTCAAACTTTTTCAAATGGATGTCAAGAGTGCCTTCTTAAACGGCTATATTGAGGAGGAGGTCTATGTCCAGCAACCCCCCGGTTTTGAAAATCCCAAGTTTCCAAACCATGTCTTTAAACTCCACAAAGCTTTGTATGGTTTGAAACAAGCCCCTAGAGCCTGGTATGAGAGATTAAAAACCTTTTTGCTAGCTAAGGGTTTTAAAATGGGATGTGTAGATAAAACGCTCTTTCTCCTCAAGCAAGGCAAAGATACTCTCTTGGTCCAAATTTACGTGGATGATATCATTTTCGGTGGTTCTTCTCACGCTTTGGTTGCCAAGTTTGCAGATACTATGAGCAGGGAGTTCGAGATGAGCATGATGGGCGAGCTGACTTTCTTTCTCGGGTTGCAAATTAAGCAATCCCGAGAGGGGACGTTTGTGCACCAGGGCAAGTACACAAGGGACTTGCTGAAGCGGTTCGACATGGGTGAGGCTAAGCCTCTTCCGACGCCCATGTCGACGACGACTGCCCTGGATGCCGACACGGATGGAGAAGCAGTGGACCAGAAGGAGTACCGCAGCATGATTGGATCGCTGCTCTACCTGACGGCGACACGGCCGGACATTCAGTTCGCCGTGTGCTTGTGCGCGCGCTTTCAGGCTTCGCCACGCATTTCTCACCGTCAGGCGGTGAAGCGCATCTTCAGGTACCTTCGTTTCACGCCCGAGCTCGGGATTTGGTATTCTGCTTCCTCCACCCTCTCGCTTTGTGGTTTTTCTGATGCTGATTTTGCTGGTTGTCGCATTGAGCGCAAGTCCACTTCTGGGACTTGCCAGTTTATTGGATCTTCTCTGGTGTCGTGGTCTTCTCGCAAGCAGTCTAGTGTCGCTCAGTCTACCACGGAGGCTGAATATGTTGCTGCGGCTAGCTGCTGTTCCCAGTTACTCTGGATGATGGCCACTTTGCGTGATTTTGGTTTGAGCTTTACTCGAGTTCCTTTGCTTTGTGACAGCACGAGTGCCATTAGCG
This sequence comes from Coix lacryma-jobi var. lacryma-jobi, assembly GCA_009763385.1. NCBI lineage: Eukaryota > Viridiplantae > Streptophyta > Magnoliopsida > Poales > Poaceae > Coix > Coix lacryma-jobi. The sequence goes on from CM019824.1 coordinate 20,168,898, forward strand.
TTGCTAAGAACCCTGTGCTTCACTCGAAAACCAAACACATTGATGTGCGCTTTCATTTCTTGCGAGACCACCAGGAGAAGGGTGATATCGACCTTCGCCATGTCGATACTCATCACCAATTGGCTGATATTTTCACCAAGCCTTTAGACGAATCAACCTTTAATAGGTTGAGGGGTGAGCTTGGTGTGTGTTTCCCTTTTAGATGGGGGAAGCATTTTGAGATGTACAGACTGACTCTTTTATTTTGAGGCTCTTTTCTTTTGAGTTTCTTGAGTCTCTCCTTTTGGTATCTTCTTTCCTTCAGTTTTGTGTCGGGCATACGCATTTACATTCTGAGCTTCATGTCTATATTCACTAGAATGTAATTATGCTCTTGTTAGTATTGCTCCGATACTTATGATGATGCTTGTAGCTGATGCTCTTTCTGATCACTGTTACATGTTATGAGCGAGCTATTTTTTGGAATGGTGAATTATGCCTAATGTATATAAATCTGAAAATGTTCACCATTGAGATATGCAACTAGCATGTGTAGGGTGTGTTGAGTCCATTCCTGCTTTTCATATATGCTAGGTTGCTATGTCTCTAGTTCTGAGTCATTCACTTGCTTGGTTGTTCATAACTTGCTTAAAATCTGAACCAAGTATTGTTGAATTGAAAAGATCGAGATGGGATTGCTTGTCAACACCTCATGGTATTGAGACTGTTTCTCATTGCACTTTGAGTTAAACTTGAGCCATGTAGTGTATGACCGAAACCGTTGCTTTAAGCTTCTGATTGCTTCGGCATAGGCTTCGCACGGTTGAAAAGTTAGGCGATGACAAGCTTTCAACCTCTCGCAATCACATGCTAAAAATGAACTTGTGAATTCTTTTACCGCTGCAACTCCGATATGAATTTGAAATCACAAGTATATGCTTCATTCCTATGCATGATGATTGAACTTTGCTAGGGGTAGTTCACCTTGTATATATGCTTAGCACTTGTTTGGATTCCTTCTATACATGTCTAGTGCTATGTTGATGGTGACTATCCTTTTGGCTTAAAACTGCTCACATGCTCATATGCTTCATATTTCGTATAAGTGATCAGTTTGAGCCTTTGCTATTTGAGTGCTTAATTGAGATGTTGGAGCTATACTGATTAGAGCATCTTTGCACTCTTTTGACTATATACTTGAAGCTCCTAACTTGCATTTTGACTTCATATGCATTGTGGAAGGAGATCTTGTGTTCAGAGGGAGTTTATGCGAAGAGAGTTGCTTCTCCGATACCCTTTTGTCCTTGATAAGTGCATTTCAACTAGGGGAGAAATTTACGCAAATCATATGCCCTTAAAATCTTTTGTCCTAGTTTTGCTTTTGTCATTGGCGGAGGGTGAGTTTGCTAGTTGTGTTGAGCCGTTGCCTCTGTCTTGAGGGACTACAAACGTTCCTAGCTTCTCATGAGCTTTCATAAGTTTTTTCATTTGGCTTTCAATTGGTATCGTCTGGTGTGCTTTCCCATTTGGTTTGGGTTGATTTTCATTGGTTCGGAGTGATTTTCTTGCTAGTTGTGTTGAGCCTCTGTGCCTCTATCTTGAGGGACTAGCATTTGCTTCTGTTGTCCTCCGATCTTCAATTGCTATCTGCTAGCGGTGTTGAGCCTGTTCTACCTCTTCTTGAGGGCTAGCTTTGCTTTGCTTGGTTGCGTCAAGCCGTTGCCCATGTCTTTGGGACCAAGTTTTTGCTTCATCCACTTGACCTTCTTCGGCTTTTGTTAAGGCTTCTGGGTCATTTGGTTGGGTTTTCTCTTCCCACTCCTTCCTACCTCCTTCTTCTTATTCATGATTTGTTGTGGAGTTGACAATGCACTCATCAAGGGGAGATTGCGGATACATGGGTGTATGCCGAGTCTCTGTGTGATGAGTGATTGTCAATGGAGATGATGCGCATGTTCTTTGGCTTGTGTTGTGCAGGTGTCGAGCACGGAGACAGTGATCGATGGCGGGTGAAGGTCAAGTTGCGACGTGCCGTGCCGACGGACCGGGCGCGATGAAGGATGGGCGTGCCGTGCGGCGGACGTGCCATGCCGATGTATCGGACGGTGAAGGGCGGACGTGGACTTGGACTGATGGACTGGAGGCCGGAGGATCAGCTGTGGTGGCTGGCAGCCTGCGACAGCGACAGGCGAAAGTGCGATCATGTCGGTGGAAGGGGTGCACAGGCGGTGCATCCCCTCTACGACGCCGGTTTGTTTGTAGAGCCCGGGAAAAACCAACGGGGACGGTTTCCAGGTTTGGGCCTCAAACCTGGTGTGCTGGGTTTCCAGGTTGAGCCACAAAACCTGGCGCGACGGTTTTCCAGGTTGAGCCTCAAACCTGGGCGTGGGCCGGTTTCCGAGTTTGGGCCTCAAAACTCGGGCGCGGACGGTTTCCGAGTTTGGCCACAAAACTCGGGCTGGAGGCTGGTTTCCCGGTTTGGGCCTCAAAACCGGGGGCTGATGGAAAGGCTGGTTTCCCGGTTTGGGCCGCAAAACCGGGGGTGCAGAGTGGTGGCGGCACGTGGCGGCGATCTAAAGGTTGCGTGAGGCGACGCGGAAGACCGTGCGGGCGTGGCCGTCGGATCTACCTACCACCAGCGGGTGGACTAGAATAGCCTTAGGGTTAGGCTGGTCCGCTCTGTAAATTAGAGTAGAGAGGGGTAGAGTAGGAAATAGACTTAGGCTAGGTTAGTATAAGTAGTCTAGGGGAGACACCCTCCTCCCTATCTCAATCTCAGTTAGAGCTTTTATTTCCTAGGGTTTCCACTCTCCACACTGCACCCCTGCTTTAGCTAGTTGAGATCCGCAGAGAGACTCCACTCTGTGTACTGTTGATTCGAGGAAGTGAGGCCGTATCCTCACCTTGGATCCCATCTCTTGGTGTCAATTCGCGTTTTGATTTCATGTTCATCATGTTCTTCGCGGATTGCTTTGTGCCTTGAGTTTTCCCGTCGCTTGATCTTTGTGCTCGGTCCATCTTTCACGATTCCGTTTGAACTGAGTTGCTCTAGATCGTGAGGCACTTCTTTCCACCGAAAGAAATCATCTCTAACCTCACGGTCTAGGAGATCGATCAAGTTTTAGTTTCGGGTCTCTTTTTCTTCTTTCCCCCGAATTCCTTCGATTCACCGATTTGGAGTTAGGTTCGAGCCATGATCTCTTAGAGATAGCTCACTAACCTCCTTGTGACTCCTCAGATCGAATCCCAAGCCTAGAGCACTTGATTCGGAGGAGATCGGGTTGAATCGCCGGAGTTTCAGTGCAGTCGCGGGGTGACCGGACGCTCTGTCGGGCTGACCGGACGCACGCTTTCAGAGTCCGGTCGTTGAGCACGGCGCCAAGCTTTTCTGCGTACTGACCGGACGCTCTCGACCGGACGCTCTGTTTGCATTTCGACCGGACGCTACGCTTGCACTGTTCCCGTGTCATTGTCTCATCTGACCGGACGCTCTCGTGAACGACCGACGCTTGAGCTCCGTGCGTCCGGTCGCGAACAGAGAGCTCCCAGAGCTGTTTTCTGACGACCGGACGCGTCCGGTCCCTGCTGACCGGACGCAGGCCAGAGTCCGGTCGCTGCAGTTTCGCGCGTCTTCGTTCGCGGTTCGTTCGTTCTTGATCGGATTTGAGTTCCGTCTTTTGGGTTGGCTTTCTAGGGTTGTCTAGTGTCCCGCTGTGCTTCTAGGAAGCATCCACCCTACATCTAGGGTCGTGGACATTAGCAAGCTCTAGGTTTCGATTTTGGGGTTGATCTTGGGACAGTGGCATCTAGTTTCCGAAAGGAAATTTTTGAAGCTCCCATTCACCCCCCCTCTGGTCGCTTTCGGGTAGCTTCTCGGTCCTTCACCAGCCTCGGCCTTGACCAGCGGTGCGGGACGCGAACTCAAGGGTCGGGCTCGACCTCGAGGGTCAGGCTCGACCTCGAGGGTCAGGCTCGACCTCGGGGTCAGGCTCGACCTCGGCCTTGACCGCGGCGCGGGGCGCTGACCGCCGGCCAAACTCAACGGCGGCGAGGCCAGGGGCTCATCCGAGGCTACCTACTTGTTCGGCTCGGCCTCGCGATCACACCCAAGGTCTCGGTCGGGCTAGGGGGTGAATGCAGACGGAGCTAGCTTCGGCTACGAGAATGGCGGCTCGATTCCGCCGTTCCCCGCGCGCGCCGGCGTTCCAGCCAAATCGAGGCGGTAGCGTTGAAAAGGGAGTGAGCATAAGCACCAGGGGCCTCACCTAGGTTCGGTGCTCGCGCTAGCTTGGTCAGAGAAGGTCGGGGAGATGAAGGTCGACGGTGGCGGCGAAGATGGCGGCGGACCGGGGCATCGCGGTGGCGTTCTGGCCCCTCCGGCGCGGTAGCGACCTGGACGGTGAGCCGATGCGAATCAGTGAGTTGAGGCAGAGCTAATGGCGCAACCAATTTGACCCGAGAGTCTCCTTACCCGCCAGACGACGACGAGCGTGGCCGCGGCGGCCGCTCGCCGGAGCTGGGGAAGAAGAAACTCGACCGGGCAATGTGGGCGACGAGGACTCGATTCAGTGGGTCAGGAAGGTGGTCAGGGTTGTGGCAAGGCTGTGGATGAGCGAAGGCTGGTGGTGGAAGCTCGTCGGCGACGAATTTCGCCGCCGAAAACTCACTGCTCTCACCGGCGGAGAACAGTGAGAAGAGAAAGGAGAGGAGTGCGGCAACAGTGAGGTTTTTATAGGCGAGGGGTGTGCGGACGGTGTGCCAACGCATTGCGCATGCGCGTGCATGAGCTGGCGCGTGGAGGCGGCGTGTCGACGCCGGAAGACGCCACGGCGCGCGGTGGCCGTCGTGGACGCCATGCAAGGCTCCATGAACTGTAGCCATAGTGCAGTTTGTCCCTTTTTAATTGCGCCAAAATTTTGAACTAAAGTGCAAAATCCATAAGAATGAAAGTTGTTCAAATTTTGTGATCTACAAACTTGCTTAAAGAATCATGTTCCAATTCGGCCTAGATTTTGAATTAGGGTTTGAATTCAAATTTGCCCCAAACTGATTTCTCAAATTACTTTGAAACTTCCTGAAGAACATTAAAATCTGTGAATATGAAAGTTGTCACATTTAGCATTTCCTACAACTTTGATTAAAGGACCAAGGTCAAATTCTCAAAGGTTTGAAAGTTGTAGTTCAAGGGTAGATTCTAGGGTTTAAGCAAATTTGTTTCAATTCAAATCCTGTGCAGAATCTGTGTAAACTTTATATACAAAAGTTGTTCCATTCATTAATATCTACAACTTTGTTTTAAGGTCCATATCCAGATTCAGCTTGGATCCTAGTCTTTATCATAGGGCCACTATAATGACTTGTGATTTCATGAACCATATGACTCTATAAGCCTATCTTCCCTAGAAATCAGCCACTATGATACCCTAAGCATCACACATCAAATGAGCAGAACAGAATTTAAACACACACATGATGCACTTGAGATCAAGTTCTATGCAAACTGTAAATGCATCATTAGTGTTGCTACATGAATGCTTTCCATGCTCATGATGACATGTCAGATTTTATTTGGCTTAAACACCAGAGGTGTTACAGCTCCTCCCCCCTTAAAGAAATCTCGTCACGAGATTGGTTTAAGTGACTAAGTAATGGAAAAGGAAATGTGTCAGGATCTAAATCTATGACCCTCCTCTAAAGTACCAATGTAAGTTTCCCTAGCCAGTGAAACACATACCTAAATGGAAGCGAGAAAATCTGGAAAGTGCTCCAACAGAAAATCCTATGATTCCCAGGTGGCTTCTTCTTCTGAGTGTTGATCCCATTGCACTTTATAGAATCTAACAGTTCTACTTCGGGTGACTCGGTCCTTTTGATCAAGCACTTTGACTGGATATTCTGAATAAGTCATATCTGGTTGAATGTCTACGCCTTCATAATTCATCACTTTGTCGGGCACTCGCAAGCATTGCTTTAGCTGAGACACATGGAACACATTATGTACAGCAGCAAGTTGTTCAGGCAACTCCAACCGGTAAGCTTGCTTTCCACACCGCTTTATAATTTTGAACGGTTCAATGTATCAAGGTGCCAGCTTTCCCTTTACTCCAAACCGAATCACTCCCTTCATTGGTGATACTTTTAAGTACACATAACTTCCTTCAGAAAATACTAATGGTCTACGTCTTCTATCTGCGTAACTCTTTTGTTGGGTCTGAGCTACTTTCAGGTTGTTTTTTTATTTGCTTTACTTTTTCTTCAGCTTCATTTACTAAATCAACTCCGAAAAATCTTCTCTCGCCCGGTTCTGACCAGTTCAGCGGGGTTCGACATCTTTGTCCATAAAGTGCTTCAAATGGTGCCATCTTGATACTTTCTTGATAGCTATTATTATAGGAAAATTCTGCTAATGGAAGACATTCATCCCATTGATCAGGATAGGTGAGCACACAGGATCTCAACATATCCTCTAAGATTTGATTTACCCTCTCAGTTTGACCTCCAGTCTGAGGATGGTATGCTGTGCTAAAAAGGAGTTTGGTTCCTAATGATTCATGTAAATGCTTCCAAAACTGAGAGACAAACTGTGTTCCCCAATCAGAGACTATGGTCTTGGGTACACCATGAAGACTTAGAATTCTGGCAATATAGATTCGAGCATAGACAGGAGTTCTATATGTAGTTTTAGCTGGGATAAAATGAGCTGATTTGGTTAGACGATCTACAATTACCCATATCGAGTCAAATCCCTTGGAAGTTTTAGGAAGTCCCACGATGAAATCCATGCTAATATCCTCCCATTTCCAAGCTGGAATAGGCAAAGGCTGTAACTCACCAGCTGGCTTCAAATGTACTGCCTTTACTTTTGGACAAGTGTCACACTGAGCCACGTAGCGAGCTATTTCAATCTTCATCTTTGTCCACCAGAATCTTTGCTTCAGATCTTGATACATTTTATTACTTCCAGGGTGGATGGCTAACCTGGTAAGATGAGCTTCATCAAGAATCTTCTGTCTGAGCTCAGATACCTTGGGAACAACCAATCGGTCCTTAAACCATAGTACACCTGCTTCATCAACTCTGAAACAAGTTGTTTCTCCTGCTTTGATTTTTGCTATAATGTGACTTATTCCCTTATTCACTTTCTGAGCTGCTATAATTTCTTCTCGTATGGTAGGTTTGACCCTAATATTATTCAAACTTCCTTGCAAAACTATCTCTACGCCCAACTTTTCCAGCTCTTGACACAAACTAAGATGCATGGGTGCTACTGACAAGCAACTGCAGTGAGGGTTCCGGCTGAGAGCATCAGCAACTACATTTGCCTTACCTGGATGGTAATGTATTTCTAGATCGTAATCCTTGATTAATTCAAGCCATCTCCTTTGTCGCATATTCAAGTCTTCCTGAGTAAAAATGTACTTCAAACTCTTGTGATCAGTGTACATATGGCACTTGTTTCTCAACAAGTAATGCCGCCATATCTTCAGTGCATGTACAACTGCAGCTAACTCTAGGTCATGAGTAGGATAATGTTCTTCGTGCCGCTTGAGCTGTCTTGATGCATAGGCAATGACCCTTCCTTTTTGCATCAACACACAGCCAAGACCAATTCCGGAGGCGTCACAGTATACATCAAAAGGCTTCTCAATATCAGGTTGAGCTAAAATTGGTGCTGTGGTAAGCAGCTTCTTTAGGGTTTGAAAGGCCTGCTCACACTCAGGAGTCCATTTAAACTTGACTTGGTTTTTGAGCAACTCTGTAATAGGTTTGGCTATTTTTGAAAAACCAAGAATGAAACGGCGATAATAACCAGCCATTCCGAGGAAACTGCGGACTTGATGAACTGTGGTTGGCGACTTCCACTTCAGAATATCCTGCACCTTTCCGGGATCAACCGCAATACCCTTAGCAGATAACACATGACTATAGATGTCCAACGGGCCGTGCCGGCCCGGCCCGGCACGTTATCGGGCCGTGCCCGCCCGATGGCCATCGTGCCGCTGCGGGCTGCCGTGCCGGCCGGGCCGTGATGCAACGTGCGGCGGGCCTGGCCTTCGGCCTAGGCACGGGTCTGCGGGCCATTTTTCGGGCCGTGCCGCCCTTTGGCACGGCAGTCCGTGCCGGCCCACAGCCCGACTAGTGCCAGGCAGCTAGGGACAAGACTGATTAAAGATTCAAATTTCAATTAGATTCACTAACAGTCTAACACCGATTGATAGAAATAACACATGAATACATGATAACCAAAATGAGCTGTTTTGTGCAATGCTGCCTCATTAAAAACCTTTCTAGGTAAAACTCACCCTTGTGAGAAACCCTAGAAAGGGAAAAGAGTGCAGCCAGCTCAGAAGTTTTAATCATACTGTTTACTGTCTTACAATCCATAGTGGCATAGCCACCCAAAATTACAGTGAGTCTACACTAAAAGTTCTCAGATCACTCTTCTTCTCACACTCAGACTCACAGTCATAGCAAAAGCCAAAAGATCCCTCATCCATAGACCACAGAATGACTAAGTACCAGAACCATCAGCAGTCCCAGTCCCGCCACCGCCACTCCCCGCCTCCCTCCCCTTCATCAAGGTACAAGTTCTTGAATGCTTCCACAAGCTCATGGTCCTCGGCTTCATGTTGTTCCCTTCTTGCTCCAAGCTCCCAATCTTTGATGCAGGTCAGAATCTCCACATTTTCTGGCAACAAGTGTCGTCGCCGCTCTTCTAGTATCCTCCCTGTCAAACTGAAACAAGACTCCAAAGACACAGTAAACAGGAACAGACATGATGTCTTTAGCCATTATAGATAGAACAGGATAGGTTAGCTTATGGTCACGCCACCAGAGAAGTATGTCAAACTCATCCTCATAAGAAGTCACACAATCACTGTCTAAGTAAGTGTGAGCTCACTAACAGCAGAAGAATGATGGACTGAAGATGATTGGGAACAGGCAGGGGCAGGACCAACAACACCAGCTCCACCACGTCCTCCAAAGATCCTTCCCCATGCCTGTTTCTTCTTACCAGAATGAGCTGTTGGTTGTGCAACCCTTTGAGATCTAGCTGCACCAAACTTGATTTCATACTTGTTAAACAACTTATACAATTCATTTTTAACTTCAGCATAATAAGAACTATAATATGTTCCAGTAGATTCAGCAAGCAATTCCAGCACATTAAAGAACCCCTTCATCTTAGCTCTAGGATCAAGAATGAGTGCATATGAATACAACAAGGGTATGTTCTCAAAATATTTAAGGAATTTTAACTTCATAGGACCAACAATACTTCTAAAATTCTGATCTCTTTCAGCAGCAGACAAGTGACTAGCAATCTCAAGGATATGATGCAAAACAAGTGGACTAGTTGGATAATAAACACTAGATAGAACAAGAGTAGAATCATAGAACAGTTCCAGAAACTCCATTATTCTTTCAGCAACATGCCAATGATTTCTAGTAAGCAATTCTGAACCATAATGCAAACTGATGAATGTAGAAAACACATGCTTGTATGGAATCAAATGTTTAAGCATTAAGTAAGTAGAATTCCATCTAACATCCATATCCAAGCCAAACTTTCTAGGTCTAACTCCTTTAGCTTTACAGAAATCTTTGAACAATGCAATTCTTTGATTAGATGAATTTAAGAAATTAATTGCAGTTCTGAAATCTTCTGTAAAAGGTTTCAACCTCTTCAAGCCAGATTTTACTATCAGATTAATGATATGACAGAAGCACCTTTGATGCACAAGCAAATACTTAACTCTATCAGGATCCTGATCAGTAGGATCTGGATAAGAACCCAAGTAACCAGACAACATAGGAGTCAAAGTTTCCATAGCCTTAGCATTAGAAGAAGCATTATCAAGACTGATAGCAAAAAACCTTATCAATCAAACCAAATTCCTGAACCACAGAAGCAATTCTTTCAGCTATGTTTTCACCAGTATGCCTAACCTCAATAAGCCTAAACCCAACAACCCTCTTATGAATCTCCCATCAGCATTTATATATATGAGCAACAACACTGATATAGTCTTCTTTAGCTTACCAGACCATATATCAGAAGTTAAACAGACACAAGTAGAAGCAGGCAACACAGATTTCATAAGCACAACACGTTGATCATCAAATAGTTTAGCCATATCTCTAGTGGTTGTTTGTCTAGAGACCCTTTTGAACTGAGGGTTATGAGCACGTTTAATATAATCCTCCCATGCTTGTGTGTCACCTATACCTAATGGGAGGTCCAGTCTAGCAATCAGACGACATAATTCAATACGAGCAACAACAGGATCATATTTCCAGTTATGCAAACCATCAGGATTCATAGCAAGCCTAGACTGAACCCTACGATCATGTTCATGCTTAGTCGAACAAGCTTTCTGGTGCCTAATCAAATGACCAGTGCCAGCAGCAGATCTAGCAGAGTACCTCTTACCACACATTTTACAGATAGCAGCAATTCTAATATCACCATCTTTGATCTCATCAAAATCATTCCAGACAGCTGATCTCTTACCACCAGTACCAGGACCAGAGGAAGTACCATGAGTGTCGTTGGAGGCAGCCACTCCTCCCCCATCGCCGGCATCAGTGGCAACGCCACCGTCACCGACATCGATGCCGAACAACGCGGCAGCGTCCTCACCGAGGTCGTCGTCGTTCTCCATCTCCAACTCATCATCCGAACAACGGTCGAGATCGACGGGACTATCATCGGCAACCCCGACCGCGGCCGGGGACGAGCTGGACGGCCTACCGCGACCTCGACCTCGAGCTCCAGCACCGTCCCTCGACGGTAAACGCGGGCGCCGAGCCATGTCCACTCCAGAGGAGGAAGACGCGGCGTCAGGCACCAACCTGCAAAGATGAGAAGCATAGATGAGATCATGAGATGTAGAGAGAAGAGAGAACAGAGAGCAGATGAGTAGATCTAGGGTTAGGGTTTACCTGCGCTACCGGAGCCCGGCGCCGGAGAGGAAGAGGAAGGGGGCCAAAGGAGACAGACAAGACCAAATCACACCGATTAGAATCGACGGCGAGCGGCGGAGGAGTTACTACAGTTCCACGAACTCACATGGTTCACCGAGAGCGGGAGGAGGGGAAGGGAAAGGAGGAACAGGAAGGGAGAGGGAGGACAGAGGAACCCGGAGGAGAGAGGCGACCCGGAGGAACGACGACGGTCGACAGCGATGACACCGGAGTCGGGGACGACGACGGAGCGAGAGCAGAGAGGCGAGAGCGAGAGAGAGAGACGAGAGTGCTGCGCGGCGGGGGAGGGAGGGGAATGAATTAGGGTTCGGGGCGGGGGGGCGCGGCTAGCGGCTTTTATATGAGCCGGGGGCGGGGGATGAGGCACCGGGCCGCGGCCGTGCCTGCCGTTGGAGCGGGCCGTGCCCGGGCCATGCCACGGGCTTGGGTGGCGGCCCAGGCACGGCCTGGTCCATCGGGCCATGCCAGCCCGGTCCGTTGGCCATCGGGCCGGGCCGGGCCAATTGACCGGGCTACGGACCGGGCTAACGGGCTCGGGCCAAATGGACATCTATACACATGACCTAGGAATTGAACTTCTTCTAACCAAAAGGCACAGTTGCTGAATTTAGCATATAGCTGATGCTCACGCAGACGAGTCAGCATAACACGAAGATGTTCAGCATGTTCTTCTATGGTTTTAGAATATATCAAGATGTCATCAATAAATACTACCACGAATTTGTCGAGCTCAGGCATGAACACAGAGTTCATGAGATACATGAAATGGGCTGGAGCATTGGTTAGGCCAAGGACATGACCAGATATTCATATAGGCCATATCAAGTGGTAAAAGCAGTTTTAGGAATATCTTCGGGTCTAATTTTGATCTGGTGGTACCCTGATCTAAGATCTATTTTGGAGAAGACTTTAGCTCCGGCAAGCTGGTCCAAAGAGAAGATCAATGCGTGGAAGGGGATATTTGTTTTTGATGGTTACTTCATTGAGAGGACGATAATCTACGCACATTCTCAGAGTCTTGTCCTACTTCTTCACAAGATAGTGGGACATCCCCAGGGAGAAGAACTAGGTCGGATAAAACCTTTCTCAAAAGTTCTTGTAACTGAGTCTTCAACTCGGCTAACTCCTTTGGAGCCATTCTATAAGCTCTCCGCGATACAGGTGCTGTTCCTGGTTGCAGCTCAATCACAAACTCCACGTTTCTGTCTGGTGGCAGACCAGGTAATTCTTCCGGAACACATCAGGGAATTCTCGGACTACTGGGACATTCTCAACTCCTTCACTAACCATGGCATATATTTTTGGGCTGATTAGTTTGGTTTTGGAAGCTGGATAAGAAGTTGGGATTTTCGGTCTGGTGATTTAGACGAACAGTCCTATTCAAAGTATCTAAAACAGCCCCATAATGCTGCATCCAGTTCATCCCCAGAATCACATCTAAGGTTTGATGGTTCAACACAATCATAGAAGTGGGATAAACATGTCGTCCCATCTCTATAGGAACTTGATGTACTATCTCATTGGCAAACAGTCGACCCCCAGGCGACAGTATAGATATTTTCCCTTTGGACTCACATATTGGAATTGCATGCTTCCTGACAAACTCTCTATTGATGAATGAATGCGATGGACCAGAGTCAAAGAGTGTAACTGCTAATTGGTTGGCAACAGGGAACGTACCCAGCATAACCGGTTCGCCTTCTGGAATAGTCTCAACTTGAGTATGATGAACCTGTCCAGTCTTGGGTACCACATAGATCTTCCGTGTGCCTGGTCGAGAGCCAGATTGGTTGCCTTGCTGCTGCTTATTCTGTGGATTAGCTTGATTACCTTGCTGGCGAGGGACATTTGAGTTATATTTCTTCGGTGAAGGACAACTCTTAGCAAAGTGTCCTGACCCGCCACAGTTGTAACATGGGTTACTGGTTTTTGGGGCATTTGTAGATTGGGAACCAGGTGCATTAGTCTGTCGTGGGTACTGGAACTGAGAAGAGGCTTTGGCATTAGCTTGAGATTGGTAATATTGTTGTGGTGGGCGAGCAGGTACATGTGCATGAGGAACAGGGTGGTATAGGAACTTGGGACGTTTCGGCACACTCCCAGATGCGCCAGCTTGAGCAGTCTTCCTCCTTTTTGCCTCCTTGTGCACACGATTCTTCTCTTCAAGAGTGATGGCAATACTCACAATGTCATTGAAGGTGGAGTTGGCACAGGTGGTCATCATGGTTTGCAGCTTGGTGCTCAGCCCTCGCATGAAGCACTGCTACTTCTTAGCATCAGTGGTGACATGATCAGGAGCATATTGGGAGAGATGGTTGAACTTGCTCACATACTGCATCACGGATTGAGTACCCTGCTGCAGCTTGAGAAACTCCTCTAGCTTCATTTGCATGACACCCGCTGGGATGTGATGTGCTCTAAAGACTTCACAAAATTCAGCCCAAGTGACCTGATGTCTAGGAGCTTGTGTGGCCAAATAATTTGCCCACCAGGTACCTGCTGGCCCTCTAAACTGTTGTGCTGCAAACAGAGGCTTTTGAATGTCTGTGCATCTGATTAACTCAAACTTTTGCTCAATGGTATGCAGCCACTCATTTGCTTCCAAAGGCTCTTCAGCTTTGGTAAAGAGCGGAGGGCGAGTATCCATGAAATCTGAGTACGTGCTGTTGGCATTCGGATTTCCTTGCTCGCGGTGTCCTTGCCCGCGACCTTGAGCCATAGCTTGTAACAGCCTAGTGTTATCAGCTGTCACAGTGGCTAATGCAGCAATTGCGTCGGCCAAGGTCGGGGGTAGCCGTGGTGGTGGTGGAGGGTTTTCCCCACCCTGGGATGTACCGGCCCCGGAAGCACGCGTATTCACCGGCATCTGTAATATACAACAAATATTGCACAACATCCATAAGTACTCATAATTAACCTAGTCACAAACTTCCATTACATCAGCAAAAGCAGTTGCATGAACATGACATGGTCTGAATTATTTATTACACAAGTCCGCTCCTGTCAGGACTACCTAGTGCAACTATCCTCCCATACTACTAGTTAGGACTACCCAAACTACGATCACTCCTCGTGGTCAGTGTCGAGGCCGGAGACGTGGCCACCCTCGTCGTCACTATCGTCGATCTCGATCACCAACTCGGGCTCGTCCTCCTCCTCGTCGGGCTCTCCTCCGTCAGCTAGGACCACACCGTCCTCCATCTCGGCTGCCCCTGGAGCATGGTGAGGGTGGAGCTGGTTATGCAGGGCATGAATCTCCTCATGGAGATTGTTGGCATACACCTCCATATCCTCTATCTAAAACTCAAGCTCAAAGACTCGTGCGCGGGCTTGGTTTTCGCGGATCCAGGCTTCATTCCTCTGAGCACGGAACTGCTCATTCTCACTCTCCAAATCGGCTTCTACCTTGGATGCCTCACTAAGCTGTGCGCGCAGAACAGCCTCTATTTCAGCTGCCTCCTTCAGCTGCTCGCGCTGATGGCCAATGATCATGGCGTCCAGAGCCCTATCCCTGGTGGACTCTGCTAAGGTAGTAGTGAGCCTCCTGATCTCTGCAAGGAGCTCTGCCTCGGAACGACGGGTGCTACGGCTGCTGCTAGCCTCCCCTGAATGCGGCGCGAGCTGGTGTCACGGGACTCCCCTTGGCCCCGTGCTCTTGCGCGCAGTCTGCTTAGCGCGAGCCATCCTGGAATAATTTTAAACTAAAGTCAGTTTCGTGTACCTATAAGTCAGCATAGTTATACCCATGACCCGATATCTATTAAGGGAGGAGAATTTTATAATTTTAATTGATGCAAGATGAAATGATGCGTACATACGATTCTACGCATACGACATTATCTACTTACTTGTATACCCACCAAAATAATTTTTGTAACCTTTTTAACATAGGGCATGTACTTTCCAGCACACACTTCCTATTAAGCAAGAAGTAAGTTGAGGGAAGCAATAGATAAGATTAGAAAGAGTCTTTTTAGATTTTTCTTTAGAAAATAAATTTTGAAGGTTTTCAAATTACTATAATGATTGCCACGGGGATCCTGCTCCGATACTGTAACACCCCTGGTGTTTAAGCATGTAATTAACTTGACATATCATCATTAGCATCATTAATCATCTTGATCATGATTTCATGTGTATGCATTTGTTTAGTGTATCATTTTATGTGATGTACCTCTATTGCAAAAACCCTTATTAGCCCACTTCTTCCTATAGGGGCAAAATGGTAATTTCACCCTCTGTGCCTAGTTCTATGTAATTCTTGTTCAAATTTAGTGCCCTGATGTTTGTTGCTTTGATCAAAGTTCAAAAATCAGATTTGAATTGACTTTCCTTTTGCAAAACCCTAAAATCCCAAACCCTGGATTTATTCCCTTTTTGATAACTTTTTCAAAATTCAAAATTTTGAGTTGGTTCAAAAAGCAAAGTTGTGAATCTGACCTAGAGGAACAACTTTGGTATTTACAGATTTCCATGTTTCTATATAAAATTTGAAGTAATTTCAAATTCGTTCAAATTCCAGTTTTTGTCCCCTTTTCAGTTTTAAAAATTAATTCAAACTATTGAGTTTCAGAAAAAGTGTATGTTAGCAAAGTTATAGGTTTTGTCAAATGGAACAACTTTCATATATAAAGATTTTCAAGTTTCAGTTTGAAATCCAAAGTATTTTGATTTGAATCAAATTTGAAAAGTGTTCCCTTTTCTGTTTTTGAATGTAGTACAAAAACTATTTGGAATTTGAAAATGTTCATATTGACAAAGTTGTAGATCTCATTTTTCTGAGCAACTTTGGTATTTTGAGTTTTTGTTGCCCAGTTCAAGTTTTGAAAGTAATTTGCAAAATACAGAGTTCAGCCAAAAGTCAAACCCTAAGGCCTAGCACTGTTCGTCCCTACCTCTAGCCGGCGCAGTGCAGAGGGGCCCCGGCCGTGGCCGAGCCTCCGGCGTTGCGCGCGCCACGCGTTGGCAGCCGCTCGTCTGCCCCGGCTTGTCGCCCGCGCCCGCGACACTTCTTTCGCACCCGCACGCGCACAGTTGACCTCCGCCCCGTCCCCCACTGTTTCCCGCGCGTCGCCGCCGCGTGGCCATCGCCGGCGAATGCACGCCCGAGCCCCCCGGCTGCACGCCGTCCTTCCCGCCAGAGCGCAATCGAGTGCGCACGCTCTCGCCGAGCTTATCCACCCACCCCCGTGTTCTCTACCGGCCCCTGGCCGCGGCTATATAAGCCGCCGGAGCCCCGAGCTCCTCACTCACTTCCGCCACCTCCGCCATGGCCACTTCTCCAGACACTCACTCCGCCTCTCCACCAGCTAGCCCTAAAGCTCCGCCTTGAGCTCGTGAAGCTTTTCCACCCCCCAATTTCACCTTCCCCGCCTCCGTTTGCCCGGCGTAACCCATCTTCCCGATCTCCCGATCCCGACCGAACACCGGTGAACTCGGGTTCGTAAAATTTGCCGTCCTTGGTCCTGCGCTGTCTTTCCCAAGGATCGTCTTGTGTCCCTCATGATCTTGCGGCATCTAACCGTGCCTCGGTGGTCGCTGTGTTGCTCAGGACCGCCGGACCGCCGGAGCGCCGCCGCGGTCATCTTCTCCCTCGAGCGTGTCGAGCCTCACCCTCGAGAACGTGACGAGCCTCACCCTCGAGCACAAGTCGAGCCTCACCCTCGAGAACGAGTCGAGCCTCACCCTCGAGCCCTGCCTCCGACACGTGGTAAGCATCCGAGCCTTCGGCCTCTGATTCCTCTCCGCTTCGCCCGAGCCCAAGCCTCGGCGAGCGCATGCCCTCCGCTTCGCCCGAGCCCGAGCCTCGGCGACGCATGCTCTCCGCTTCGCCCAAGTCAGGCCTCGGACGGAGGCTCACTCACTCTCTCGTCTCGCCCGAGCCTCCGGGCCAGGCCTCGGACGAAGCCGTCGCTTCCGTCTCGACCGAGCCCGCCTCGACCGAGCCCGTCTCGACCGAGCCCCGCGCGATTCGCCCGAGCCCCGCGATTCGCCGAGCCCGGCCTAGAAAGAGCACAGTGCTCTTCTCTTTTTCTGAGAGATGTGAATAGTGTTCTGTTTTTCTCTTTTTTGTATGATTTTCTGTGTGCATCCAAAAATTCTGAAATTTTGTGGTAGACTCTTTATGCTCTGGAGTATTTTATAAAAATATGAACTTGAGTTTTGTGCAAAGATTTAAAAATATAAAATTCCCCTTTTAATTAATAAATGGATGGTTTTGGATTTCTAGAAAATTATTTATAACTCCAAAATCATGAGACAAATTTTTGTGACCTTTTTATGACATGCTGAATCTCTGGTAAATTTGAAGTCTTTTGGAGCAAGTTTGATTTTTGAGCTTTATTTTTAATTGTTAAATAGTGCCTTTTGCTAATTAATGTCTGATTTTATTTGAGCACCTTATGACCTCCAAAAATTATGAAATTTGTTTTGCCATCTATCTACACCATAATGAACTTATGTGATTAATTTGGTAATTTTTGGAGCAACTTCATAAAATGACCTTTTAAAATAAATTAAGAAAATAGAAAAGATGGTTTAGGGTTGGTAATAAGTGTTTGATGATGTGATCTTTGGATTGATTGATGTTCATAGACCCCTACCCTTTGGTCTATGATGTTTGTGATGCTATGTTTGGTTGATGCTTAGGATAATTATAATAAGGGCTAGTTTAATCAATATTGCTTAAGGAAGAAATGGTTACCTTTTATGCTCAACCTAGATTTCAATCATGCTTTGTTTAAAAGTAATCTAAAATCAGTGGAATTGTCTTGCACCATAAGTCCATATCATCATTCTCATGAGCATTCATCATTGCATCCGTATAGTTGACGAAGAAGGACCTGAAGTCGAGGTAGCCACCGAAGGATCTGTCCCCGAGGCAACCCCGAGCTCCGGCACCTACACCACCAACCCCGAGTCTGCTCTTTTTGCCATCCAAGGCAAGCCCCGGTGCATTTAACCCTTCCCTTGAATTTTATAAAATGATTTCCTTAAATGCTTTTGAGTTAAATTACTGCATTAGGTTTATAGGAGTTGTGTGCTATCCTAATTGATGCACTATCCACCTTGACCACTGATACACCCGATACTCCTTTTCAAATATTTGAAAAATGCTTAGCAATGCTATTAAATAGATTTGCAATAAAAATGCCAATTTCAAAAGTGTGATCACTTAAGAATCTTTATCGGATTTTGGCTTTACTCCCACTA
Source organism: Coix lacryma-jobi var. lacryma-jobi (assembly GCA_009763385.1). Classification (NCBI taxonomy): domain Eukaryota; kingdom Viridiplantae; phylum Streptophyta; class Magnoliopsida; order Poales; family Poaceae; genus Coix; species Coix lacryma-jobi. The sequence goes on from CM019824.1 coordinate 20,187,078, forward strand.
TTGGCTAAGTATCTGATCCGTACTTAGTCAATGGGAAGGAGAGGTTGTCCTTGCGTACGGTGCCGTCATGTTGTAGTCCGGGACTCAACAGTTGACACCGACCGGGACAGGGTTGAAAAACCGACAGGACCTGTACTCTTGGGTTAGAGTCCCGAGGTGCTTGTCGCTGGCGGAAAAATGTAGGGACCATCCGTATGGGGGCCTGCTGGTCAAGACTTGTAACTATTCACATACTACGGAAAGCTCTGGCTCCGAGAATCCATTATTGGACCGACAACCGCGCACTGGGAGTGGAGAGATGGCGGAAGTAGCATGTACCCACGTGGGTTAGAGTCCCGGATTGGAGTGGTGTACTGTACTTCCGGGTGTCGTAGGACCGGGCCCAATCTTGGAGGAATCGTGGAAGACGAGTTGCATATGCAAGCTTGGGTGCTACATATGCAGTGTGGATAGGGATCCTCAGCTGAGTATTATTTATCCGGATTAACGTTGCTCCTCGGTTATGGAGACTTGGTCCACTGACTGTCAACGGAGAGTGGTTCTCAACTAGGAATGTTTTTGAAATGTAAAATGAATCATGAATGATGAAGAATTGAGGAATACTGAATCTTTCAAATAAAAATAGATTTACAAAAATGCTTTTCTGCAAAATACTTGATCTTGCTTAAGCCTTACCTTGACTACCCTAAGCCTTCATTCCTGAGTCTTCTCCTTTTTCTTTAGTCGGGTAAGTCTGTTGAGTACCTTTGTACTCAGGGTTTTATTACCCATGTTGCAGGTACGGCAGATTCCTCAGTATGCCTTGGACCCTGCTGTGTGACTGTTGTTCAGGAAGAGGCCGATGAGGCCGATGAGTGATTATTCACCCTCGGGCTGGGTGAAGTATCTTTACCTTCAGTTGTTGTCATATGCTACTCTGCCAACTCTATCTATTTGAACTATGGTCTGTAATAACTTCACTTTGATTTTATGTTGAACCCTGGTTTGTAAAACTATTGTTATCTAAGTCTTCCGCTATTTACTCCGATGTTATTTGTCAAAATGTTCAAAAGATTGTAACTGAATTGTGAGATGATCCTGCGGACATCGGGCACTGATGTAGCCCAGTAGCGGAACCGGTCTTAATCTCTTGGCTGTACGGATCAACTGTCAGTGGTTGACGGTGATCAGTGGGCCATGGGATTAGAGCCGTTACGTTACAGAGTGGTATCGGAGCATCTCACTATGACGTTGCAATCTTTTTGCGAAAACTTCAAAATGTTTTTTTAACAAAAACTAAACTTGACTATTTTGAGTCCAAATTGCTTCTCTCATCTCATCTTGTCTTTGGCAACTAGTAGCAAGACAACTTGTATAAGCCCTATGTACCTTACCTTAGTAATTGCATTGCCTTGTTCCGTAGGAACGATTCATGCATCATGTCATATTCACTTAAGTAAATAAATGAGTTCGTTGGGATAGTGTACCTATACCTTTTCTTGCTAGCCTTTCTTATCTATAACCTCTTGTCCAGATATGGCCATCATCAAGCGGACTGCCCGCAAGTCGACTGGACCGAACGGTGTGCCGCGTCACCAGCTGGCGCCACGCACCGGAGAAGAGACTGGAGAATCCTCCAATGGTCGTCGCTTTCCCCACCGCACCCGCAAGCAGCTGAAGGAGGAAATCAAGAATCTGAAGGCTGAAATGGAGAACATGGAGCATGACTTCTACTTTCTCGCAAGGAGTTTTATGAGGCACGAGCTTCCCTGGAGCAGGCCAACCGGAACACGATTCGCGCTATCGAGCAGCGCAATGATGCTTGGACCCGCGAGGATGTCACCAGAGCCCAGCTCCATGGACTGCAGCAATACACCGCCCAGATTGAGCAGTTCAATGATATGCTTCATGAGGAAGTGCATCAGCTGCATGATCAACTCCATCCCTTGGTACCCCCGGTTATGGAAGACCCCGAAGACGGAGTCGTGGAGGAACCTGAAGTGGAACACGAGCCTGATCAGAACGTGGAAGTGGAACCTGCTGAAGATGTCCACGTTGAAGATGAAGATGAGGAGGAAGAGCCTGAGCTTATCATCGAGGATGATGATGATGACGAAGAGTTGATCTTCATCGATGATGACTAGACTCCTTGTGTCTGTACCATCTGCTTACCTAAAACCTTAGACTAGGTTTGGGGGCGTTAGTCTGTCTGTTGCCAAGTCTGGCATGTATCTTTTTTTTCGTACCTTTTCCCTTAGCAGTCTGTTGTTATCTTTATCAAGTTAGCTATCTTTGTATCAATGAAGCTATCAATCAGTCGTTTCAGAACCTTTGTCCATATATGCTGAGTTCCGAGTTGCTTATACAGATGCCTGTGAACACCCGTACCGGAGCTGGAGGTTCTGATGATGCCAACATCCCAAACCCTCCACCTGTACCAGCTACCCTAGCAGATGCCATTGCAGCCTTGGCCGCCGCTGCCAATCTGATGGCTCAGAATCAAGGGCAGCAGAACAACGGCAACCGTGGTCGCCGCAACAACCAAGAGACAACCTATGTGGACTTCATTGAAACACGCCCACCGGTCTTCACAAAGGCCGATGAACCTCTCGAGGCTGACGACTGGTTACGCACCATGGAACAGAAGTTCAGTTTACTGCACTGCACGGAGATCCAGAAGCCTCGGTTCGCTTCTCAGCAGCTCCGTGGTCCTGCAAGTGCCTGGTACGCCAACCTGTTGGCGGCCCAGCCGGAAGGTCACCAGCTGACCTGGGAAGAGTTCCGCACCGCTTTCAGAGCACATCACATCCCTTCGGGATTGATGAAAATGAAGTTGGATCAGTTCTTGGCCCTGCAACAGAAAGATTCCACCGTCATGCAGTACGTGGGACAATTCAACCACCTCAGCCAGTATGCCTCCGACTATGTCAACACAGAGGAAAAGAAGAGAGATTGTTTTCTCAGGGGTCTGCACCCTAAGATTCGCAGAGGTCTGTCCAACAACCTAAACGGATCCTACCATGATGTCGTTGACCGTGCTATTGCTTTCGAGGAAAGCAACCGCCAGTATCAGGAAGAGAAGAAGAAGAAGAAGGCTGGGTCTAGCAGTTTCTCCAGCAACCATAAGCGCCCAAGAATCATCTACCACCCCAGCCACCACCAAAACCGTGCCCCATACCCCCATCAGCAAGTGGTCGTTCGTACCGCGGCCACCACCCACAATGCCAACCAGCAAAGCGCCACTCAGCCGAACGCCCCCGGTGTTCGTGTCACCACCCCACAAACAGCTTACAACCATCCATGCTACAACTGTGGCCAAGTTGGTCACTGGTCTCGCGAATGCCCTAAACCCAAGAAGAATGCCCAGCATGCACAGAAAGGCCCTGGAGGATCACAGCAGCAGCACCGTGCACCGCAGCAGCACGTCCAGAAGGGCAAGCTTGTCAGGAAGCACGGGCAAGTCTACTTCACCACCGTCAGTAACATCCCAGACGGAGAGCCCGTCATGCTCGGTAGGTTCCCTGTTGCCAATCATCCTGCAGTCGTCTTGTTTGATTCTGGTGCATCGCATTCCTTCATCAGTCGCACTTTTGTCATCAAGCATGAGTTGCCCATGGGGGAGTTAAAAGAAAGTTTCTGCATACTTTCGCCTGGAGGGCGGATAAATACTAAGGAAGTGGTCCGCAGTATACCAGTAATGTTGGGGAAACATGTCTTTCCTACCACCATGATAGTACTGCGCGATCAAGAGATAGATGTCATCTTAGGCATGAATTGGATGTGTCAATATAAAGCCATGATAGACATCTTGAATAGAGTTGTGAGAGTGGATATTCCTAACAGTACCTCCAAACTCCTTCTCCAACTTCCTATGCCTTCAAAACCAGCTACCACACAGCTAAATGCTACCTATGATCAAGGGATCCGAGATATCCCCGTGGTCTGCGAGTTCCCTGATGTCTTTCCAGAAGATTTACCTGGTCTACCTCCCGACCGTGATGTTGAGTTTGCCATAGAGCTAAAGCCCGGGACTGCTCCTATATCCCGTAGAGCTTATCGAATGCCTCCCAGAGAGTTGGCAGAGCTGAAGATCCAGTTGCAAGAGCTATTGGATAAAGGTCTCATTCGCCCAAGTTCATCTCCTTGGGGCTGTCCTGCTATCTTTGTGAAGAAGAAGGACAAAAGCCTTCGTCTGTGCGTTGACTATCGCCCGCTCAACGAGGTCACCATCAAAAATAAATATCCCTTGCCTCGCATTGATCTTCTGTTTGACCAGTTATCTGGAGCCAGAGTGTTTTCCAAGATCGACCTCAGATCTGGCTATCACCAAATAAAAATTCGTCCCGAAGATATTCCCAAAACAGCTTTCACCACCAGATACGGCCTATATGAGTACTTGGTCATGTCTTTTGGCTTGACCAATGCCCCCGCTCATTTCATGTATCTCATGAACTCTGTGTTCATGCCAGAGCTCGATAAATTTGTAGTCGTGTTCATTGACGACATCCTTGTTTATTCAAGAACTCCTGAAGATCATGCCAAGCATCTTCGTGTCGTTCTCTCTCGTCTCAGAGATCACCAGCTGTATGCCAAGTTCAGTAAATGTGAATTCTGGCTAGATCGAATTCAATTCCTTGGTCATGTCCTGTCCGCTGAAGGTGTGTCAGTTGACCCTGAAAAAGTGGCAGATATCTTGGATTGGAAGCCACCTACCACTGTCCGCGAAGTTCGCAGCTTCATGGGAATGGCTGGATACTATCGTCGTTTCATCCCAGACTTCTCCAGAGTTGCCAAGCCTATCACAGAGTTGTTGAAGAATTCCGTGGATTTTGTTTGGTCAACAGCCTGTGAGCAAGCTTTTCAAGCCTTGAAGAAACTACTAACTACATCACCAGTCCTAGCTCAACCAGACATCGAGAAACCCTTTGATGTATACTGTGATGCATCTGGTACTGGGTTAGGCTGTGTTTTGATGCAAGAAGGTCGAGTGATCGCTTATGCCTCACGGCAGCTTAGGCGACATGAGGAGAATTATCCAACCCATGACCTTGAGTTAGCAGCAGTGGTGCATGCTTTGAAGATATGGCGTCATTATCTGTTGGGCAGTACCTGCAATGTGTACACCGATCATAAGAGCCTGAAGTATATCTTCACTCAAGAAGAGTTGAACATGAGGCAGCGAAGATGGCTTGAGTTAATCAAGGACTATGATATCGAAGTGCATTACCATCCTGGTAAGGCAAATGTAGTTGCCGATGCCCTCAGTCGCAAGTCATACTGCAACTGTCTAACGACGAAGCCCTATGATCTTTCCTTGTGCCATGTTCTTGAAAGGATGGGTATTGAGATAGTTCCGCAAGGAAGCCTGAACAATGTCAGGATAGAAACATCGGTCAAGGAACAAGTCATCGCTGCACAGAAAGATAACCCTGGAATCAAGCACATCATCGAAAAGGTCCAGACCGGTAAGGCTGATTGTTTCAGGATCGATGATGTAGGAGTTGTTTGGTTCAAGAACCGTCTAGTAGTTCCCAAGGTGCCTGAGTTGAGACAGTTGATCCTTGATGAAGCACACCTGTCTAGGTTTTCCATCCACCCCGGCAGCAACAAGATGTACCAGGATCTAAGGCAGATATTCTGGTGGACAAAGATGAAGATTGAAATCGCTCGCTATGTCGCTCGCTGTGACACTTGTCAGAAAGTCAAAGCCGTGCACATGAAGCCTGGAGGAGAATTGCAGCCTTTATCTGTACCTGCCTGGAAGTGGGAAGATATCAGCATGGATTTTGTCAATGGACTACCCAAGACTCAGAAAGGTTTTGATTCCATTTGGGTAATCGTGGACCGACTCACCAAACAAGCTCACTTCCTTCCAGTCAAGACCAGCTACGCCGTCCCCACGTATGCCGCCTTGTACAAGAACAACATAGTGAAGCTTCATGGAATACCCAAGACCATTATCTCTGATCGTGGTACTCAGTTTGTCGCAAAGTTCTGGAAAGCGTTCCATACCTCACTTGGAACCAAGCTCTTGCATAGTACAGCTTATCATCCGCAGACTGATGGACAGACTGAGAGAGTCAACCAAGTGTTAGAAGATATGTTGAGAGCCTGTGTGCTTACCTTCGCAGATACTTGGGATGACTGTTTGCCCTTGGCAGAGTTCTCATATAATAACAGTTATCAAGAAAGCATCAAAATGGCACCCTTTGAAGCACTGTACGGTCGTCGTTGTCGTACACCCCTCAGTTGGTCTGAGCCCGGAGAAAGAGAATTCTTTGGAGTTGACCTGGTTAAAGATATGGAAGAGAAAGTCAAGCAGATACAAGAGAACATGAAGATTGCCCAATCCCGACAAAAGAGTTATGCTGACAAGAGACGTCGACCTCTGAAGTTTCAAGTTGGAGATTACGTATATCTCAAGGTCTCACCTACCAAAGGAGTCACTCGTTTTGGAGTCAAGGGAAAGTTAGCACCCCGCTACATTGGTCCGTTTGAGATTTTGGAATGTTGTGGCAAGGTAGCTTACAAGCTGAAGTTGCCCGATCATCTCTCTGCTGTCCACAATGTTTTCCATGTCTCCCAACTCAAGAAGTGCCTCCGAGTACCAGAACATGTCGTGGAAGTTGAAGGTGTCGAGCTAGAGCCTGATCTATCCTACTCGGAATATCCAGTTCGCGTGTTGGATCACAAAGATCGAGTTACTCGAAGAACTACCACAAGGTGGTACAAAATCCAGTGGAACCAGCACTCTGAAGAAGAAGCTACTTGGGAATCTGAAGACTTCTTGGCAAAGAACTATCCCGACTTTCTCGAATCCCTGTCTATGTAAAGTTTTGCCTTTATCCCTTCTTTGTCCTTTCTTAAGACGCAGAATCTCGGGGCGAGATTTCTTTAAGGGGGGAAGGCTGTAACACCCCTGGTGTTTAAGCATGTAATTAACTTGACATATCATCATTAGCATCATTAATCATCTTGATCATGATTTCATGTGTATGCATTTGTTTAGTGTATCATTTTATGTGATGTACCTCTATTGCAAAAACCCTTATTAGCCCACTTCTTCCTATAGGGGCAAAATGGTAATTTCACCTCTGTGCCTAGTTCTATGTAATTCTTGTTCAAATTTAGTGCCCTGATGTTTGTTGCTTTGATCAAAGTTCAAAAATCAGATTTGAATTGACTTTCCTTTTGCAAAACCCTAAAATCCCAAACCCTGGATTTATTCCCTTTTTGATAACTTTTTCAAAATTCAAAATTTTGAGTTGGTTCAAAAAGCAAAGTTGTGAATCTGACCTAGAGGAACAACTTTGGTATTTACAGATTTCCATGTTTCTATATAAAATTTGAAGTAATTTCAAATTCGTTCAAATTCCAGTTTTTGTCCCCTTTTCAGTTTTAAAAATTAATTCAAAAACTATTGAGTTTCAGAAAAAGTGTATGTTAGCAAAGTTATAGGTTTTGTCAAATGGAACAACTTTCATATATAAAGATTTTCAAGTTTCAGTTTGAAATCCAAAGTAATTTTGATTTGAATCAAATTTGAAAAGTGTTCCCTTTTCTATTTTTGAATGTAGTACAAAAACTATTTGGAATTTGAAAATGTTCATATTGACAAAGTTGTAGATCTCATTTTTCTGAGCAACTTTGGTATTTTGAGTTTTTGTTGCCCAGTTCAAGTTTTGGAAGTAATTTGCAAAATACAGAGTTCAGCCAAAAGTCAAACCCTAAGGCCTAGCACTGTTCGTCCCCTACCTCTAGCCGGCGCAGTGCAGAGGGGGCCCCGGCCGTGGCCGAGCCTTCGGCGTTGCGCGCGCCACGCGTTGGCAGCCGCTGGTCTGCCCCGGCTTGTCGCCCGCGCCCGCGACATCTCTTTCGCACCCGCACGCGCACAGTTGACCTCCGCCCCGTCCCCCACTGTTTCCCGCGCGTCGCCGCCGCGTGGCCATCGCCGGCGAACGCACGCCCGAGCCCCGGCTGCACGCCGTCCTTCCCGCCAGAGCGCAATCGAGTGCGCACGCTCTCGCCGAGCTTATCCACCCACCCCCGTGTTCTCTACCGGCCCCTGGCCGCGGCTATATAAGCCGCCGGAGCCCCGAGCTCCTCACTCCACCTCCGCCACCGTGGCCAGACTTCTCCAGACACTCCGCCTCTCCACCAGCTAGCCCTAAAGCTCCGCCTTGAGCTCGTGAAGCTTTTCCACCCCCCAATTTCACCTTCCCCGCCTCCGTTTGCCCGGCGTAACCCCATCTTCCCGATCTCCGACCGAACACCGGTGAACTCGGGTTCGTAAAATTTGCCGTCCTTGGTCCTGCGCTGTCTTTCCCAAGGATCGTCTTGTGTCCCTCATGATCTTGCGCATCTAACCGTGACTCGGTGGTCGCTGTTGTTGCTCAGGACCGCCGGACCGCCGGAGCGCCGCCGCGGTCATCTTCTCCCTCGAACGTGTCGAGCCTCACCCTCGAGAACGTGCCGAGCCTCACCCTCGAGCACAAGTCGAGCCTCACCCTCGAGAACGAGTCGAGCCTCACCCTCGAGCCCTGCCTCCGACACGTGGTAAGCATCCGAGCCTTCGGCCTCTGATTCCTCTCCGCTTCGCCCGAGCCCAAGCCTCGGCGAGCGCATGCCCTCCGCTTCGCCCGAGCCCGAGCCTCGGCGACGCATGCTCTCCGCTTCGCCCGAGTCAGGCCTCGGACGGAGGCTCACTTCTCCGTCTCGCCCGAGCCTCCGGGCCAGGCCTCGGACGAAGCCGTCGCTTCCGTCTCGACCGAGCCCGCCTCGACCGAGCCCGTCTCGACCGAGCCCCGCGCGATTCGCCCGAGCCCCGCGATTCGCCGAGCCCGGCCTAGAAAGAGCACAGTGCTCTTCTCTTTTTCTGAGAGATGTGAATAGTGTTCTGTTTTCTCTTTTTTGTATGATTTTCTGTGTGCATCCAAAAATTCTGAAATTTTTGTGGTAGACTCTTTATGCTCTGGAGTATTTTATAAAAATATGAAACTTGAGTTTTGTGCAAAGATTTAAAAATATAAAATTCCCCTTTTAATTAATAAATGGATGGTTTTGGATTTCTAGAAAATTATTTATAACTCCAAAAATCATGAGACAAATTTTTGTGACCTTTTTATGACATGCTGAATCTCTGGTAAAATTTTGAAGTCTTTTGGAGCAAGTTGATTTTTGAGCTTTTATTTTAATTGTTAAATAGTGCCTTTTGCTAATTAATGTCTGATTTTATTTGAGCACCTTAATGACCTCCAAAAATTATGAAATTTGTTTTTCCATCTATCTACACCATAATGAACTTATGTGATTAATTTGGTAATTTTTGGAGCAACTTCATAAAATGACCTTTTAAATAAATTAAGAAAATAGAAAAGATGGTTTAGGGTTGGTAATAAGTGTTTGATGATGTGATCTTTGGATTGATTGATGTTCATAGACCCCTACCCTTTGGTCTATGATGTTTGTGATGCTATGTTTGGTTGATGCTTAGGATAATTATAATAAGGGCTAGTTTAATCAATATTGCTTAAGGAAGAAATGGTTACCTTTTATGCTCAACCTAGATTTCAATCATGCTTTGTTTAAAAGTAATCTAAAATCAGTGGAATTGTCTTGCACCATAAGTCCATATCATCATTCTCATGAGCATTCATCATTGCATCCGTATAGTTGACGAAGAAGGACCTGAAGTCGAGGTAGCCACCGAAGGATCTGTCCCCGAGGCAACCCCGAGCTCCGGCACCTACACCACCAACCCCGAGTCTGCTCTTTTTGCCATCCAAGGCAAGCCCCGGTGCATTTAACCCTTCCCTTGAATTTTATAAAATGATTTGCTTAAATGCTTTTGAGTTAAATTAATGCATTAGGTTTACAGGAGTTGTGTGCTATCCTAATTGATGCACTATCCACCTTGACCACTGATACACCCGATACCTGCTTTTCAAAAGTATTTAAAAAATGCTTAGCAATGCTATTAAATAGATTTGCAATAAAAATGCCAATTTCAAAAGTGTGATCACTTAAGAATCTTTATGGGATTTTGGCTTTACTCCCACTATTGGCTAAGTATCTGATCCGTACTTAGTCAATGGGAAGGAGAGGTTGTCCTTGCGTACGGTGCCGTCATGTTGTAGTCCGGGACTCAACAGTTGACACCGACCGGGACAGGGTTGAAAAACCGACAGGACCTGTACTCTTGGGTTAGAGTCCCGAGGTGCTTGTCGCTGGCGGAAAAATGTAGGGACCATCCGTATGGGGGCCTGCTGGTCAAGACTTGTAACTATTCACATACTACGGAAAGCTCTGGCTCCGAGAAATCCATTATTGGACCGACAACCGCGCACTGGGAGTGGAGAGATGGCGGAAGTAGCATGTACCCACGTGGGTTAGAGTCCCGGATTGGAGTGGTGTACTGTACTTCCGGGTGGCGTAGGACCGGGCCCAATCTTGGAGGAATCGTGGAAGACGAGTTGGCATATGCAAGCTTGGGTGCTACATATGCAGTGTGGATAGGGATCCTCAGCTGAGTATTATTTATCCGGATTAACGTTGCTCCTCGGTTATGGAGACTTGGTCCACTGACTGTCAACGAAGAGTGGTTCTCAACTAGGAATGTTTTTGAAATGTAAAATGAATCATGAATGATGAAGAATTGAGGAATACTGAATCTTTCAAAATAAAATAAGATTTACAAAAATGCTTTTCTGCAAAATACTTGATCTTGCTTAAGCCTTACCTTGACTACCCTAAGCCTTCATTCCTGAGTCTTCTCCCTTTTTCTTTAGTCGGGTAAGTCTTGTTGAGTACCTTTGTACTCAGGGTTTTATTACCCATGTTGCAGGTACGGCAGATTCCTCAGTATGCCTTGGACCCTGCTGTGTGACTGTTGTTCAGGAAGAGGCCGATGAGGCCGATGAGTGATTATTCACCCTCGGGCTGGGTGAAGTATCTTTACCTTCAGTTGTTGTCATATGCTACTCTGCCAACTCTATCTATTTGAACTATGGTCTGTAATAACTTCACTTTGATTTTATGTTGAACCCTGGTTTGTAAAACTATTGTTATCTAAGTCTTCCGCTATTTACTCCGATGTTATTTGTCAAAATGTTCAAAAGATTGTAACTGAATTGTGAGATGATCCTACGAACATCGGGCACTGATGTAGCCCAGTAGCGGAACCGGTCTTAATCTCTTGGCTGTACGGATCAACTGTCAGTGGTTGACGGTGATCAGTGGGCCATGGGATTAGAGCCGTTACGTTACAGATACCAAGCCTGTAACAGACTCGCCCAATAATGTGGCCCACCTACACCTGTCATTTGTCCAACGACCTCTGACCGTTATGTAAGTGTGCCACAAGACTGGATTAATCTGTTGGATACGATCGATGTATCCATGGGTCACAAGAATCATCCGAGTGTAATCATTACAGCACAATATATTTCATACAGCATACCAGATCGGAGAATTCAGCGGAAGTCTTACATAAACATAATATTACAAACCAGTGTTCCTTATTACAACATAGGTGAAAAGGAGTTCAAGTTGCGATAGTACTAAGTGCAGGATAAAAGTCTAATAACATAACCATATTGATAAACCCTGCCCAAGGGCACGTCACTTATCATCCTCCACCGGGAAGATGGTCATACAACATGGTCCAAAGCACATCTGCTCAGCGGGCTCACCTGCAAGAAGGGGTCATAGAACCCTGAGTACAGGAGTACTCAACAAGACTTACCCGACTAATAAATTGGGGAGAAGACTCCGGAATGCAGGCTGAGGGAAAGTCAAGGTAAGGCTTTAGCAAGAATCCAAAAGTTTTCCTTTACATAAAAGCTCCTACTACTAAGTAGTTATGTCCTTCCATAATTCCAATATTAGCTAAGTAATTAAATGAACATCTCATAAACAACCCATTAATTCTCGATTGTTTCATCATTAAACTACGCTGAGGGTGCGAGGACGAGTCTCCTTTTCTCGTGGAGCAAACGACGATTCGAACCGCTTGATCTACCCAGCTGGGGCTTCCTTATCACACGACATATGCGAGACCGAACTCGCATATATCAACCGTCCCGTGGATCCGCTCAAACCAGACCGGAGCCGCGCCACCCGGGAGTACAGTACACCACCGCCCTACCTCGGCCTTGCTGAGTCCGTCCGACAGGGGACCGAGCAGGGTGGGTACACGCTACTCCCGCCATCTCTCCACTCCCAGTGCGCGGGTGCGCCGTTCCAGTAAGAGCATAGCCACAGTAGGGCTTACCGTAGCATGTGATCAGTACTAACAAATAGTTCTCGATCCAACGGGCCAACAGCGGACGGGTCCTAAGCGACACAGGCGGAAACACTACACCAGGACTCCCTTCCTGTGCAAGTTACGCGCCCGGTCTCAGTTTAATTATACCATCCCAACCGGGGAAGGGTTCCCAACAATAGCATCTCTCTTTTCAAAAACCTACTCTAATGAGCAAGGCTAAGCAATCTAAGCATTTGTAAATAACCCAGTGACAAGGATAGTATAAGGAATAATCAAGGTAGTCAATGCATCAAGTAGGTAACATTCAACTCCTAAACTTAATGCACAAATTTTATCAACAAGTATATTATTTGAAAATTTGCAAGGTAGGGGCAAATGCACCGAGGCTTGCCTTGGGGTTCTTCCTCTGGTTCGTCCCCACAGATATCAAATCCAACTTCGTAGAATATCGGTGCTTCACGAGCTGCAATCTCCGGTTGCTCCTTGCTCACCTCGGTTTCTAAACGCAATATACGAACGAGCATACATAAGATGCATGTGATGCGAATATAAATGAATGCTTATGATGCTGGATAATTTATAAGTAGAAGGGTACAGCAGCAAACAACAACCATATATGAATACTAAAATTGACATCACAATTGGAACAAGATTTGCATAAGCGATAACCCGAACAGATTTCATGTACCAACTTATTTTAACCATAACTGGAGCTACAAAATAGCTATTCTGGTGATTCAGGACAATCTGGAAAGCTTAACAAATTCTCTACAACCTTTCTATAATACACAACATCTGATTCCAGGATCTTATGGACCAAACAATTCATTTGGTTAAACCTGTCCAGATTCTGGATAGATTCAAACACTACTGTTCCACAGACCATATCTGGAGCTCAGAAATACCAACATACGTGATCTAGACCATTCTGGAAAGAACATGAAGTCCTCTACAACTTTCTTATAATACACCAGATCAGATTCACAAGTTAGATACCCCAAACAGTTCAGTTTGCACGAACTGTCCAGATTCTGGACAGCATCACATACCCAGATTGAACAGAGCATAACTCCCAGCATATACATCCAATAATTACGAAATTTTAGGAGCAACTGGATATACAAAAGTGCTACAACTTTGCTATACAACATTTTGACAGAAAACCAAAGTATTATGGTGTTATCATGCTCCTATCCAAACTGGTCCAAAGATAAAAATTAACTTAGCAATTTCCAACTTAAGCTATCTAATTGACCACTAAGGGTCAAACGTTTATCCCAACATATGAACAACCAGCAGGAACCCAACATGTTCCCTTATGCACTAATGATCTTTCTCCAAATAGGAATGTAACCATGGTTATAGGCTTTTATTAAATAACTAACCTTTTTTTAATTATAAGATTAAGGTTAAACCAAAATGTGGCAAACTGACCCCAAACTTTTTGTGTGGGTTAACATATAGCATAACAATGGTAGGCCAATCCTGTAGATTTTTAGAACAAGTATATACAGCTGTAGAATTAAATCAAGGAATAACTATTTTAAATAGGGTTTAATGGCATATTCATTAGAGTTAAATATTTATTTTTACCAAAAAGGCTCATAATTTTTGTAGAGGTATGTTTTGTGCTGTAATTGACCACAAAATTGATTTCACAATTTTTGGACCACAGGAAAAGCCTACAGAAATTATTAAAGTGCCTAAACCATTTATTTAACTATTTTAATACCCCAATAAAATTTGTCCAAACTTGAAGTGTCATATTTTTATAATTTTCTTCACATAACAGAGAGGCTACACAAAAATTTTCGTGATTTTTGGAGCTATAATAAAAATACAGCAAAAATAACAACTTTGGCTACTGTTCATAAGCGCAAAAACGAAAAACCCTAAACCTATTTCACTAGCAGGCGGGGCCAGGGCGTCAGGCCAGCCTCGGCCTTGACCAGCGGTGCGGGACGCGAACTCGAGGGTCGGGCTCGACCTCGAGGGTCAGGCTGGACCTCGAGGGTTAGGCTCGACCTCGGCCTTGACCGCGGCGCGGGGCGCTGACCGCCGGCCAAACTCGCCGGCGGCGAGGCCAGGGGCTCATCCGAGGCTACCTACGTGTTCGGCTCGGCCTCGCGATCACACCCAAGGTCTCGGTCGGGCTAGGGGGTGAATGCAGACGGAGCTAGCTTCGGCTACGAGAATGACGGCTCGGTTCCGCCGTTCCCGACGCGCGCCGGCGTTCCGGCCAAATCGAGGCGGTAGCGTTGAAAAGGAAGTGAGCATAAGCACCAGGGGCCTCACCTAGGTTCGGTGCTCGCGCTAGCTTGGTCGGAGAAGGTCGGGGAGATGAAGGTCGACGGTGGCGGCGAAGATGGCGGCGGACCGAGGCTTCGCGGTGGCGTTCTGGCCCCTCCGGCGCGGTAGCGACCTGGACGGTGAGCCGATGCGAATCAGTGAGTTGAGGCGGAGCTAATGGCGCAACCAATTTGACCCGAGAGTCTCCTTACCCGCCGGACGACGACGAGCGTGGCCGCGGCGGCCGCTCGCCGGAGATGGGGAAGAAGAAACTCGATCGGGCAATGTGGGCGACGAGAACTCGATTCAGTGGGTCAGGAAGGTGGTCAGGGTTGTGGCGAGGCTGTGGATGAGCGAAGGCTGGTGGTGGAAGCTCGTCGGCGATGAATTTCGCCGCCGAAAACTCACTGCTCTCGCCAGCGGAGAATAGAGAGAAGAGAAAGGAGAGGAGTGCGGCAACGGTGAGGTTTTTATAGGCGAGGGGGTGTGCGGACGGTGTGCCAACGCATTGCGCATGCGCGTGCATGAGCTGGCGCATAGAGGCGTTGTGTCGACGCCGGAAGACGCCACGGCGCGCGGTGGCCGTCGTGGACGCCATGCAAGGCTCCATGAACTGTAGCCACAGTGCAGTTTGTCCCCTTTTGAATTGCGCCAAAATTTTGAACTAAAGTGCAAAATCCGTAAGAATGAAAGTTGTTCAGAATTTTGTGATCTACAAACTTGCTTAAAGAATCATGTTCCAATTCGGCCTAGATTTTGAATTAGGGTTTGAATTCAAATTTGCCCCAAACTGATTTCTCAAATTACTTTGAAACTTTCTGAAGAACATTAAAATCTGTAAATATGAAAGTTGTCACATTTAGCATTTCCTACAACTTTGATTAAAGGACCAAGGTCAAATTCTCAAAGGTTTGAAAGTTGTAGTTCAAGGGTAGATTCTAGGGTTTAAGCAAATTTGTTTCAATTCAAATCCTGTGCAGAATCTGTGTAAACTTTATATACCAAAGTTGTTCCATTCATTAATATCTACAACTTTGTTTTAAGGTCCATATCCAGATTCAGCTTGGATCCTAGTCTTTATCATAGGGCCACTATAATGACTTGTGATTTCATGAACCATATGACTCTATAATCCTATCTTCCCTAGAAATCAGCCACTATGATACCCTAAGCATCACACATCAAATGAGCAGAACAGAATTTAAACACACACATGATGCACTTGAGATCAAGTTCTATGCAAACTGTAAATGCATCATTAGTGTTGTTACATGAATGCTTTCCATGCTCATGATGACATGTCAGGTTTTATTTGGCTTAAACACCAGAGGTGTTACACTTACTTCCTCAAAATCAACAGTACACAGAGGCAAGTCTCTCTGCGGATCTCAGCTAGCTACAGCAGGGGATTGGGAGAGCAGGAAACCCTAGAAAGCAAGAGCAAAATGACTGAGATAGGAAGGGAGGAGGGTGTCTCCCTCTACTTATCCTAATTCTATTTCCTACTCTACCCCTCTCTAATTACAGAGCGAACCAGTTAAACCATAGGGTTATTCTGGACCAAGTCGGTGGTAGGAGTATCCAACGGCCACGCCCGCACAAGTCGTAGCGTTGCCTCGATGCAACCTCCCGATTGCCGCCACGTGCCGTCCCTCGCTCTGCACCCCCGGTTTTGTGGCCCAAACCGGGAAACCTGCCTTTTCCAGCAACCCCCGGTTTTGAGGCCCAAACCGGGAAACCAGCCCACCAGCCTGAGCTTTGAGGCCCAAACTCAGAAAACCCGCAGCACCCAGGTTTTGAGGCCCAAACCTGGAAACCGTCCTCAGCCCGAGTTTTGAGGTCAAACTCGAAAACCCTCAGCCCGAGTTTTGTGGCCAAACTCAGAAACCGTCCTCGCCCAGGTTTTGAGGCCCAAACCTGGAAACCGTCCATCGATGGTTTTTCCCTGGCTCAACCACCAAACCGACGTCGTAGAGGGGATGCACCTTCGTGCACCCCGTCCACCGACACGTGTCCCCAAGTCCACGACTCAGGCAACACATGACCGCATTTCTTCACTTGTAGTCGTCACAGGCTGCCAGCCACCACAACTGATCCTCGGGCCCTCTGGTCCGTTAGTCCAAGCCTCACGTCCGCCCTTCACCGTTCTGGTACATCGGCATGGCACGTCCGCCACACGACACGCCCATCCTTCACCACTTCCAGTCCGTCGGCACGGCACGTCTCTACTTGACCTTCACCTAGCCGTTGATCACTGTATCCGGGCTCGACACCTGCACAACACAAGCCAAAGAACATGCGCATCATCCCAGTTGACAATCACTCATCACTCAGAGACCCGACATACACCCATGTATCCGCAATCTCCCCCTTGATGAGTGCATTGTCAACTACTCACACAAATCATAACAGTAGCAGAAAAGAGGAAGGAAGAAGGGGAGGAGAGAACTCGACCAAATGACCCAAAAAGCATAGCAAAGCCGAAGAAGGTCAAGTGGAAAGAGCAAGAGAACATGGGCAACGGCTCGACGCAACCAAGCAAAGCAAAGCTAGCCCTCAAGAAGAGGTAGAACAGGCTCAACACCGCTAGCAAAAACCAATTGAAAAATCGAAGCAAAATGCTAGTCCCTCAAGAAAGAGGCACAGAGGCTCAACACAACTAGCACGAAAGCTCGACACCAATTTCCTTACGGCCAACAGGAAGCAGCAAAACTCCCCCTCGAATAGTGCAAACAACCAAGAGAACTCATGATTTGTCAAATTTCTCCAAATTCTCCGCCTTAGTTGAAAATGCACTTATCAAGTGAAAGTGCTCCCTCTCAACAAATTCTCCCCCTGGGAAGATACACCATCAAAAAGTGTCAACATCCCGAAATTGCCCTTTCCAAAATGCATATGAGTCAAAAATGCAAGTCAGGAGCTTCAGGAGTATACTCAAAAGAGTGCAAGGATGCTCTATGGAGTTTGGATCCGATGATGCAGAAAATGCACAGAATGCTAGCAAAAGCTCAAACTAATCACCAAATATGAAATATGAACATATGAGCAGTTTGTAGCCGAAAAGGTATTCACCATCAAAATAGCACAAGACATGTATAGACAGGAAGTCAAAACAGTGCTAATCATGTATACAAAGTGAACTACCCCTAGCACAGTTCAATCATCATGCTAATATCAATATAAGCATATACTTATGATTTCAAATTTTAATTGGAGTTTGCAGCGGTGAAATTACACAAGTGCAGAAAGCAGCATGTGACTGCGAGAGGTTCAATGCTTGTTATTGCCTAACTTTCTAACTGTGCGAAGCCTATGCAGAAGCAATCAGAAGCTTAAAGCAACAGTTTTGGTCATACACTACACGGCTCAAGTTTAACCCAAATGTGCAATGGGAAACAGTCTCGAAACTATGAGGTGCTAACAAGCAAACCCATCTCGATCTTTCTAATTCACTTAACTTGGTTCAGATTTTAAAACAGAGTATGACATACCAAGCAAGTGAATGACCCAACACTAGAGACATAGCAACCTAGCATATATGAAAAGCAGGAATGACCTCAACATATCCTACACATGCTAGTTGCATATCTCAATGGTGAACATTTGCAAATTTTAAGTTCATTATCAAATTCACCATTCAAAAATAGCTCATTTCATAGTGTGTATCAGTGATCAGAAGGAGCATAAGCTAAAACATTTACATAAAGCATCGGAGCAAAGCCTACACAGAGCATAATTACATTCTTCAGATTATACACATGAAGCTCAGAATGTAAAAGCGTATGCTGAAATGCAAAAGAAAACAAAGACAAACGAAAAAGAGTTACTTAACATCAAAATGTTTCCCCCATCTAAAAGGGGAAACACACACCAAGCTCACCTCTCAACCTATTAAAGGTTGATTGGTCCAAAGGCTTGGTAAAAATATCAGCAAGCTGATGATGAGTATCGACATGGCGAAGGTCGATATCACCCTTCTCATAGTGGTCTCGCAGAAAATGAAAGCGCACATCAATGTGTTTGGTCTTCGAGTGCAGCACAGGGTTCTTAGCAACGCTAATCGCACTCGTGCTGTCACAAAGCAATGGAACACGAGAAAAGCTCAGACCGAAATCACGCAAAGTGGCCATCATCCAGAGTAACTGGGAACAACAGCTAGCCGCAGCAACATACTCAGCCTCCGTGGTAGACTGGGCGACACTAGACTGCTTGCGAGAAGACCACGAAACAAGAGAAGATCTAATAAACTGACAAGTCCCAGAAGTGGACTTGAGATCAATACGGCAACCAGCAAAGTCGGCATCGGAATAACCGCAAAGAGAAAGGTTGGAGGAAGCAGAATACCAAATCCTGAACTCTGGAGAGAAGGATAAGTGCGTCATAATGCGCTTGACCGCCTGACGGTGTGAAGTGCGCGGCGACGACTGAAAGCGCGCGCAGAGACACACCGCGAACTGAATGTCCGGGCGTGTTGCCGTCAGGTACAGCAGCGAGCCGATCATACTCCGGTACTCCTTCTGGTCCACTGCTTCTCCCTCCTTGTCCGCATCCAGGGTCGTCGTAGTCGCCATGGGTGTTGGAAGAGGCTTGGCCTCACCCATGTCGAACTTCTTCAGAATGTCGCGCGTGTACTTGCCCTGGTGCACGAACGTCCCTTCCCGGGTTTGCTTGATTTGCAACCCGAGGAAAAATGTCAACTCGCCCATCATGCTCATCTCGAACTCCCTGCTCATAGTATCTGCGAACTTGGCAACCAAAGCGTGAGAAGAACCACCGAAAATGATATCATCCACATAAATTTGGACCAAGAGAGTATCAGTGCCTTGCTTGAGGAGAAAGAGCGTCTTATCTACACATCCCATTTTGAAACCCTTAGCAAGCAAAAAGGTTTTTAACCTATCATACCAGGCTTTAGGGGCTTGTTTCAAACCATACAAAGCTTTGTGAAGTTTAAAGACATGGTTTGGAAACTTGGGATTTTCGAAACCGGGGGGTTGTCTAACATATACCTCCTCTTCTATGTAGCCGTTTAGGAAGGTGCTCTTGACATCCATTTGAAAGAGTTTAAAACCTTTGGATGTAGCAAAAGCCAAGAGAATCCTAATCGCCTCCAAACGAGCTACAGGAGCAAATGTCTCCTCATAGTCTATCCCCTCCTTCTGACTATATCCCTGGGCTACGAGTCTGGCCTTGTTTCTCACAACATGGCCATCTTCTCCCTGTTTGTTTTTGAAAACCCATTTTGTCCCAATTGCATGACACTAAGAAGGTGGAGACACTAGAACCCAAACCCGATTTCTCTCAAAGTTCTCAAGCTCCTCATGCGTGGCATTGACCCAATCCGGATCCGTCAAAGCGTGTCCAACATCCCGGGGTTCAAAATCAGCAACAAAAGCAGAATGAGCAAAGTGAGAGATTTGCCTTGACCGGGTGACGCGTTCGTCGATGCTGCCGATCATCTGCTGAGGCGGGTGCTGGCGCTGAATGTGTCGTGGCGCCTCTCTAGCCGAAGTGGCCTCCTCCTCAACAACAGCTGGTGCCTCCTCGGGTACAAAAGGTACCGCTCGAGATGGCACGTCCCACGACCCCCATGAGGAAGAAGTGTCAGGGCCGTGAGTCATCGTAGAAGCCGCTCTTGGCGGCTCAGCAGGTGGAGGAGGTGCTGGGTCATCTATCCCTTCAGCACCTTCTTCTTTATCATCGAAAAGAGGTTCGCCAACCTCATGATCACCTGCACGCTCAAAACGAGAAGAAGGACAAACCATGGTCTCGTCGAAGGTGACATCGGATGTCTCCATGACTCGGTTAGTGTCGAGGTTAAGTACACGATAAGCTCGAGTGTGAGTGCCATAACCCAAAAACACACCGTCAGAAGAGCGAGACTCAAACTTGTCCAAGTTGCCCTTTTTGAGTATAAAACAATGGCAACCAAAAACACGAAAATAACTCACCTTGGGTTGTCTACCAAAACGCAACTCATAAGAAGTCTTCTTCAAGAAAGCTCTCAGAAAAATGCGGTTTGAAATGTAGCAAGCAGTGCTCATAGCTTCGGCCCAATATTGCCTAGGAGTCCTATGCTCATCGAGCATCGTCCTGGCCATCTCTACAAGGGTCCGATTCTTCCTTTCTACAACACCATTCTGAGGCGGTGTGTAGGGGGAAGAAAACTGATGCTCTAAATCCAAAGAGTTACAAAACTTCTCAAAATCTGAATTCTTGAATTCGGTACCATTATCACTCCGAATTGCTCGCATAGAGTTCAAAGGGAACTCATTCTGAAGACGCAAAATCAGATTGCGAGCAAGGGAGAAAGTCTCGGTCTTCTTAGCCAAAAAGAAGACCCACGAATATCTCAAAAAATCATCGACAACAACAAGCACATACCACTTCCCCCCAACTGAGCTCACCCGAGCTGGACCAACAAGGTCCATATGTAAAAGCTCTCCAGGGCGCTTAGTCATGACCTGAGTCACTGGATGGTGGGGAGCGGCAACCATCTTCCCATGTCTACAAGAATGGCAAACAGGATCCTTCTTCATGGATAACTTGGGCAATCCTCGGATTAAGCCAAGTGAGCTAAGCCTTGCAAGCAAGTCGAAGCTTAAATGACCGAGTCTCCTATACCACTTCCAAAGATCAGAGGAGGAAGGTCCAGCCAAAAGACAACGAGAAATTCCGAACGACTCCGAGAAATCCGCACGAAAGACTTTTCCAAAGGGCGAAATCACACAAACAAGATTGCCCTGAGGATCCAAAATGCGACTGAGATTCGGTTTAAAACAAATCTCATAGTCATCATCGAAAAGTTGCAAAACAGAAAGAAGGTTAAAATGCAAGTTAGAAACAAGAGCAACATCGCGCAACATAAAGTGCTCATTAACTCGCACAGACCCACGAGACAGCACCTTACCTTTGTTGTTGTCGCCGAAGGTTATGTACTCCTTTCCGGCGACCAGACTAAGACTGGAGAACCACTTGGCGTTTCCGGTCATGTGCCTCGAACACCCGGAATCCACCAACCAAACGTTCTCCAATCGTTTTACCTACATCAATAAAAAGACATAGGGTGAGCATACAGGCCAACACTGGGGTTAGTAAAGTAAGGAGAATACTAGTGTTGGGCCGGCTGCTCAAAAGAACGGTTAGCAGAAAAACCATTCCTAGCACGTCTACGAGAGGAGCGATCACCACGTAGAGGAAAACGTGGTCCGCTAAGGGAGGAGCGTCCATCGCGATACTCAAAACGAGGTGGGGGAAAACACTCAACTACAAAGCCTCCGCCACGGGGTCCATAGCCTACAACTGCAGGCTCCCGCCGGGCACGGTCTCTACGAGGCCTACGCCTAGGGACTTTAGGCTCAACATCTCTAGGCCTAGCATCTCTCCTCGGAGCTCTCTCCTGCCTAGGCCTGGCAACTTGAGGTTCTGGACCTCTAGGCCTAGCAGCACGTCTCGGGGCTCTCCTCTGAACATTCGGCACATGTACATAATGGGAAGGATGGTACATGTCCGGGTTGTTCATCTCCCGAGCACGGCGCGCCTCTCGCTTACGCCGAAAACAGAACTCTCCTAAGTGTCCATCTCTCCCACAAAACTCACAGTGGTACCTCACCGCTCTCAAAGGGGGTTGTTGGTACTCACGGGTGTGGGTGTGGATCACTTTGCCCTTCTGTGGCAACTCCTCATGAATAGGTGGCATTGTGTCCAGCTTGTTCTTTAGGTGGTTGGGTTTGGGAGCCCACTGTTGGTTCTTGGGTGGAGCTTTCGGAGGCTCAACAAAAACCCCATCCTTGGTGTTAGGCTTGAGGGGCTCTTTGGGTGGAAGCTTGGTAAGTTTGGGAGTAGTGGTGGAGTTGGGCTTCTCACTCGGGTTCAGACCACTAGACTCTCCAATCTTTCCAAAAGAAGAAAGATCAACACCCTGAGCAAAACCTACACCGGGACCTCCAGCAGCTCCCTTGAATTGGGAGATCATCATCCCGAGCTGTGGCTCACCACAAGACACCCATGACAAGATGGTCCGAAGGTATGTGTTTTCCTCCTCGGTTTGCATCTTGTCATGCTTCACGTTGGCTATCTCCATCTCCAAACCCTCGCACAAAGCGCACCTAGTCACACAAATGCTACCCGAGCTGGCCTCCTCAAGAGACACAATCTTGGCATTCTTCTCTGCCAACTCGGATTGCAAGACAGGACAAGTCTTGCACGCACCCAACAAGGAAGGTCTAGCCTTCAGCTCATCCACCACTCCTACCAACGCAACATACTTACTTCTCAAAGTGAGATGATCAGTCATGTGCGTGGTGCACCCCTCACACTCAACCTCCTCAGACACGACCACGGTGGACTTAGCAAACTCAAGCTCCCTCACCGTGTCCTCCCACTTCTGCCTAAACTCCTTGCGCTCTCTAGCGGCATGCCTAAGCAACTTGTCTTGACTAAGGAGCATGGCAGTAAGTTTCTCAACTTCAGCAGAAAGCTCGTCGTGGGTGAGGGATACCTGGGAGGTGTCGTCGTCGTCGTCGTTGTTCCGAGGGGAGTTCACCAGCTCGCCATCGAGCGCCATGGTGCAGAGGCCGTCGTCGTTGGTGAAGAAGCATAGGCCGTTCAGCTTGTCCTCGATCCTCTTCTTCTTCTCGGACTCGTCATCGCTTGAGCAAGCGGAGTCGTCATCCGAGCCGTCGACGTCGCTGAGCGTGGCGAAGAACGCACGCTGCTCAGCCTGGGCCTTCTCCAAGTACTTCTTCTTGATGTACTCCTTGTCGAAGCCGCCCCTCCGCTTGTGCCTTGGGGGACGTACTTCTCCTTGCGCTTGCCGGAGTCGTACTTGTGCCCATGATCGCCCTTCCCAGATGAGTTCTTCTTCTTGGGACAGTTGGCGATGAAGTGGTCGGGGTCGCCGCACTCGTAGCATCCCGAGCGTCCTCCTCCACGGCGACGGTTCATGCGGTTGTTGTGAAACCGCGAGAACCGGTTGACGAGCAAGGCCAGCTCGTCATCCCCCAAAGACTCAAGCTGCTCCTCTGTGACAGAAAAGAGAGAAGAAAGTGCAAATCCTCCAGAGGGGTTAGCAGAAGAGCCAGAAACCAAAGCCATAGACGGGCCAGAAGGATTCTCATAAGAAGCCCTCGCCATGGCGTCAATCTCACTGGACTTGAGCTTACTGAAGAGCTCGTCGCACATGAGGGTCTCATAGTTCGGTGATTCGATGATCGCTTGAACCTTGGAATCCCACACCGACCGATCGAGAGTATGCAAAAGCTTCAAAGCTCTCTCATGATCGTCGAAAGACAACAGCTCCTTGTTCGCCCTCATCCTGTTGACAATCACCTGAAAGCGAGCGAATAAACTTTCTATGCTCTCGCCAGGCAAGTGTCAAAAGTTCTCATACTCTCGCTTGAACGACTCGTAGAGTCGGGTTTTGACTTGAGAGGTTCCCTCATGGAAACGCATGAGAGTAGCCCAAATCTCCCGAGCCGTAGCGAGGTGAGAAACACGATCAAACTCACTCATGCTCAAGCATGAGAAAAGAGCATTACGGGCTCGGCTATTGGCATCGTGCTCATCGATCTGAAGCTGAGAGACACGTGCAGCCAAGACCACGTAATCGGCAGAGTTGCAAATATCCCAAATGGAAGCACCCAAACTCTGCAGATAGGCCGACATGCGTATCTTCCAATACTCATAGTTGGTCCCATCGAAAAATGGTGGTTTGCCCACGCCGCGATCCATGTCGCTTCTGTGGATCTGGAACCGGCTAAGGTGGAAGATCCTTAACCCGCTCCGATACCAATTGAAGGACCGAGAATGCTACCAGAAAGCGACCAGAGGGGGGGTGAATGGGAGCTCAAAAATTTCCTTCAGAAACTCTGGCCAAATGTCCCAAAATCAACCCCGAGAAACGATAACCGGAATCGTGATGCTCATGACCCTTGGAAGAGGGTGGATGATCCCTAGGATCACAGCGGAGCACCACAAAGAGATAGCAAACCAAACTCCAAAAGCTTTGGCTCAAACACAACCTCAAAAACCAAGTCCCTAACGTAGATAGACGGCTACGTAGAGAAATCCCCAAATACCGGTGCTAACGAGTAGCAAAGATACCTAGAGAAGTTTCTTGGTCAACTATGAGGCCGAACGAGAAGCCCAGAAACCAAGCAAGCAAGCCAGGAGAGCAAACGCACTAAACCAGGGCACTCAGCAGGATCCTGGACTATCCAGACCTGGAGTCCCGGACTGTCCGCGCTCTGGTGGAGGACTGTCCGCCGGCAAAATGTGCAGAAACGCACTGCTGCTGATAAGTCCCTGCTTGGGCCCGGACTGTCCGCGCCTGGCAACGGCGGACTGTCCGCCGGTCACCCGAGGCAAAACCAGTCAAGGCCACGCGACCACTGCTCGGTCGGAGCCCGACCCCCGGACAGTCCGCGGGTCCAGTGGCGGACTGTCCGCGGATGAACAGGGAGGGCGATTTCAATCGCCTCCTTCCCAAATCCTCTCAAATCCTGTCCAAATCAAAATCCCACATTCCCAAACTTGGAGAAGATGATCACGGGGTAGTTAGGAGACTATCCCCAAGAAATCATCCGCTCAAATCGACCAAATCAACAGGAAATCAAAAGGGAAGGTGGATGAACCGAAAAGCACCACGAAAACGAAATCGTCCCGATCTATTCGACCATGAGGAGTTAGATGAATTCCTTTGGTCAAAATGACCTCCTCAATGATACGAACAAAATGATTCAAACAGATTTCGCAAGGATGCACCAGAGAGGGAGATCGAGTGACGGGAAAATCACGGAGAAACGAAGAACACGAATCAAAACGCGAATCGACACAACGATCTTGCAGCCGAAGCGCAAACACACGCTACGACAGTGAGGTTACGGCCTCACTTCCTCAAAATCAACAGTACACAGAGGCAAGTCTCTCTGCGGATCTCAGCTAGCTACAACAGGGGATTGGGAGAGCAGGAAACCCTAGAAAGCAAGAGCAAAATGACTGAGATAGGAAGGGAGGAGGGTGTCTCCCTCTACTTATCTTAATTCTATTTCCTACTCTACCCCTCTCTAATTACAGAGCGAACCAGCTAAACCCTACGGTTATTCTGGACCAACTCGGTGGTAGGTGTATCCGACGGCCACGCCCGCACAAGTCGTAGCGTTGCCTCGACGCAACCTCCCGATTGCCGCCATGTGTCGTCCCTCGCTCTGCACCCCCGGTTTTGTGGCCCAAACCGGGAAACCTGCCTTTTCCAGCAACCCCCGGTTTTGAGGCCCAAACCGGGAAACCAGCCCACCAGCCTGAGTTTTGAGGCCCAAACTCAGAAAACCTGCAGCACCCAGGTTTTGAGGCCCAAACCTGGAAACCGTCCTCAGCCCGAGTTTTGAGGCCAAACTCGGAAACCCTCAGCCCGAGTTTTGTGGCCAAACTCGGAAACCGTCCTCGCCCAGGTTTTGAGGCCCAAACCTGGAAACCGTCCATCGATAGTTTTTCCCTGGCTCAACCACCAAACCGACATCATAGAGGGGATGCCTCCGTGCACCCCGTCCACCGACACGTGTCCCCAAGTCCACGACTCAGGCAACACATGACCGCATTTCTTCACTTGTAGTCGTCACAGGCTGCCAGCCACCACAGCTGATCC
This sequence comes from Coix lacryma-jobi var. lacryma-jobi, assembly GCA_009763385.1. Lineage (NCBI taxonomy): Eukaryota > Viridiplantae > Streptophyta > Magnoliopsida > Poales > Poaceae > Coix > Coix lacryma-jobi. Next base: position 20,213,255 of record CM019824.1, read on the forward strand.
TTGGGCCCTCTGGTCCGTCAGTCCAAGCCTCACGTCCGCCCTTCACCGGTCTGGTACATCGGCATGACACGTCCGCCGCACGGCACGCCCATCCTTCACCACCTCCAGTCCGTCAGCACGGCACGTCTCTACTTGACCTTCACCTCGCCTTTGATCACTGTATCCGGGCTCGACACCTACACAACACAAGCCAAAGAACATGCGCATCATCCCAGTTGACAATCACTCATCACTCAGAGACCCGGCATACACCCATGTATCCGCAATTTTCAACCGGGCTAAGCCTATGCAAGAAAAGCAATCGGAAGCTTAAAGCGCCGGTTTCGGTCTTACACTACACGGCTCAAGTTTAACTCAAATGTGCAATGAGAAACATTCTCGATACCGTGAGGTGCTGACACATTCAATCCCATCTCGATCTTTTCAATTCACTTAGACTTGGATCAAATTTTAAGCACAAGGTAAATATGAACAATCCAAGCAAGTGAATGACTCAATGCAAGAGACATAGCAACCTAGCATACAAAAGATAGCACAAGTGATCTTAACACATCCTACCCATGCTAGTTGCCAATCTCAATGGTGAACAAATTATAGGTTTCATAGTTAATTAATCAAGTTCACCATTTGCAAAAATAGCTTAGCTCATAACATGTATCAAGTGATCAAAAAGAGCCTAAGCTACAAGCATCATCATGAATAAGCAGGGCATAGCAATAAGAGCATAGTCTCATTCTCATTACTATATACAGGAAGCTCTAAAATGCACTAAATCACATGATGAGATGTATGCAAAAGCTAGTCTATCAAAATCAAAGCAGAACTAGCCTAAAGAGAAAGACCCAAAACAAAAGGGTATTAGAGAAGACAAACTATCATACAACAAGCAAAATGCTTCCCCAACTAAAAGGGAAACACACACCAGACTCACAAGAGAAGAGCCAAGAAACGCTCAAGCGAACAGTCAGCAAAATCCACATCGGAAAGACCATACGGCAGAAAGAGGTCGAAGAAGAAGAGTACCAAAAACTAAACTCAGAAGTGTGTCGGAGGTACCTCATGAAGCGCATGACCTCCTGCTGGTGTGATACCCGAGGGGACGCCTGAATCTGCTGAACTCCGGGGCTCCTGCCTTGCCGAAGTCGTCTCCCCCTCGCCTGATGATGTCGCTCCCACAGGTGCAGCTAGTGCTCACTGGAGAGCTGCTCGAACGGAACACCATGTTGTGGAAGAAGTGGGACCGGGTCCGTGAGCCGAAATGCTCTCTCCAGGCTCCTGTTCTCCTGCACACTCAAAAGCAAAAGAAAACACAAGGCATTGTCTCGTCTAGTGTGACCTCAAGGTATCTATGAAAATGGTTAGTCACATAATAAGCATAAGGTGAACTCTCGACAAAAAGAGATCTACCTATGAATGATACCGCAAGGAGATCTGAACTCAACCTAGTCAAGACTACCATGCAACACGATAATGCACTGTATAGCAAAATGCAGCCTAAAGACATGATCAACCCAAACACAGCCTAAACCTCAACACATGCTACAATGCAAGATAATGATAGCAATAGATCCAAAAGCATGTAACATGATAAAATTGAGGAAAAGACTAGTTGTCAAACTAATCATATCAACAGGGTACATGTAGCTAACCAAAACTAGCACCTAAAAAGTGACACCTAATGAACATCATACCTATACAAGTAAAGCTCATGAAGAAGTATGGTAAAGCATGGCATAATGTTCATAAGGATCACCAACTAGCATGAAAAGTGGATTAACCACCAAAAGCTATACATAAAGCTAGCATGCCATGATATACAGGATAGCACATGCTAGACTAAAACAAAACATGATACAAAAGAAAATGTACATGCAAGAACTATACAAGTGAGCACATGATGATCCATCTCATACCACAAGACATAAATCATGGATGTACAAGGTATGAGTGTAAAAGAAAGCTCACCAAGCTATAAAAGCCTCTTTGGAGGCAAATCTAAGCGGGATGCAGAGAACCATCAAAACTTGATCACAACTAAAAGATCAAGCTCCATCGGGCACATGTTCTCCACCCCGCGTCCTCATATCTACACACAAGAGGACAACATAACCCGAGTCTTGGATCCCTAAGGGTTAAGCATGTACTTGGGAATCCAGGACTTGGTCACAAATCTCAACTTATCCTGTGGGTTAGCATGATGCAAATGTTGGTTCAAATGCAGTTTTGAAATACCCTTGGAAGCATTTCTCAAAAGGACAACTCGAGGAGAAGAGCGAGTCATACCACGGGAAAAGAGGCAAACACCTTCCAAGGTTTTTGTAGAAGAACCAATAGAAGCACCATGAAAAGCATGACGTGGACCAAGAGAAGAAGCACTAGAAGCATGTCCACGACCATGACCTATCCCACTAGAAAAGGAGTCATAAAACCCATCAACAAAAATGGGCTTCTTACTAGGAACACAAGCGTTCATGCCATGAGAAGGGCAATGAACCACCAACTTCCTAGAAGAGCGAGCTTGGCGCAAGCGTTTGGCACGCCGATAGCAAAAGCTTTCTTGATGCCCATATTTCTCACAAAAAGAGCAATGGTACAAAGGCCTACTAGAAAGCACACCATTCTCCGACAAGTGAGAAGTCCCTTGGGTCTTAGAACAAGAAGCATCAACTGGAGACTTGGTGCCAACACTAGGAGCACACGTGCCATGAGAAAGGCTACGCGGCTTCCTAAAAGCCTTAGCTCGAATACGTCGCTCGTGTTTGACACGATGAAAACAAAAATTGAATGAATGTCCATCCTTCTTACAAAAGGTGCAGTGGAATATCGGATTGGGAGCACGATTTCCAAAAAAGTGAGAAGCACCCTTGTCATGAGAAGTCCCTTGGACATCACTCGAAGAAACAGCAAGGTTAGGAGTAGCTATAAAAGAGCTATCCGAAACCTTGGCACTAATGCCACAGTCAAAAGACTCACGCGCAACACAAGAACTCAACTCCGGTTGCAAAGATGCAGACTTGGAAACATCAACATCGGAGTTGCAAGAAATGCGTGACTCAAAAGACTTAGCACAAAGGCTCTTGCATCTTTTGGCTAAAACCTCATTCTCAAACATGAGGCGATCACAAGTACCACACAGAGTGTTTCTCAAATTTTCCATCTCCTTCTGAATGCACTCGGCATATGTGGTACGCAGGAGCTCAATCTCCTTTTCAAGGTTGGCACTCATATCACTGTGCTCAACCAACTTGGCGCTCATATCATCGCGCAAAACCTTCAAAGCCAAAACTTCTTTTTCCAAATCAATGCATGATGTGCAAATGAAATCGGTGGAAGAAACATCACCATTCACATCAAGCAAACAATCATGAATAGCATTAGAAGCATGGCAAGCATTTTTATTTAAAGAGCACAAGCTACAAGGCCTAGCATTTATCTCTACAATTTCAGCCCTAGCATGCTCAAGTTCATCTACACATGTGGTGTGAGTCAATTTTAAGTTATTGATTTCAGCAAGCAAAGACTCACATGAAACACATGGTGCAACAGCTTTTGACCTAAGCAAGGCTATTTCAGATTTAGCACGAACAAGATCCTTGCGCAAGTCAAAGCAAACAAGACATGGTATGGAAGCATTTGATTTCAACATGTCATTTTCAGATTTTATGCTAGCAAGAGAAAAGCATAGCTCATCATTCTTCCTAACCATGTCACTACAAGAGGTGCAAGGCAAAGACGCACTAGACCTCCAATGAAAAAGGCCACATTCTAACCTAGTGATGGAGGAATTCAACTTCTCAATCTTTCTACGCAAGGTATCACAAAGCTCATCATATCTAACATTATCATCACAACAAGCTTCAAAGCATCGGGACAAAGCCCCAAGACTAGCAACAAGTGTACCTTTCTTGGCCTTGCCAAGTTCACGCACAAGATCCTCCGTCGAATGTCCATCATCTCCTAGGAAGTCCAGCAAAGCCTCCACCTCACGCTCCGTCTCAAGAATCGCACTCCTCCTTCTTGCCAAAACGTCATCCTCGGTCGCATGTCCAAGACTCAAACCTAAGGAAAAGACACGCCGGGAGAGAAGCTTGGTGCCATCTCTAAAAGCACCGTTAGTGTTAGCCAAAACAAAAGCTCAACACCTCGGCAAACCACGCCGGAAGTAAAACCACTCTAAAAGGTCGCTTTCACAGATCCGGAACCGGTTAAGGTAGAGAGATCCTTAACTGGCTCCGATACCAATTGAAGGACCGAAAATGCTAAAGCAAGGCGACCAGAGGGGGGGTGAATGGGAGCCTAAAATTTCTTCTCGAAATTATGGCCTCTGTCCCAACAACATCAACCCCAAAAGCTTCGGACTCAAATGCGATGCCCACGACCCTCAGAAAGAAGGTGGATGATCCCTAGGATCACAGCAAGGCACCACACAAGAGAGCAAACCAAAACTCTCAAAACTCCGACACAAGTTCGGCCCCAAAAACCGACTCCCGAACGTAGATAGAGGGCTACGTCGGAATTCCTCCAAATACCTATGCTAACACGTAGCAAAGATAGTTAGAGAGGTTCCTAGGTGAACTCTAGGAGCAAACGAGAAGTCCGGAAATGAAGTGGAAAAGCCGAGAGAGCAAACGCACTAAAACTCACCCTACAGCTAGCTCCCGGACTGTCCGGTCAAGGGCGGACTGTCCGCGCCTGGGAGCCATACTGTCTGCCGGCAAAAGACCAAAAAACGAACTGTTCTGAAACAGCTCTGGACAGGTACCGGACAGTCCGCGGTTTGCACGCCAGACTGTCCGCGGTTCACGTGAACAGTGAACTCTGAGCGTCCGGTGCCTGCCCTGTGCAGCGTCCGATGCCAGCCCCGGACTGTCCGCGGGTCACTGGCGGACTGTCCGCTGGTCACCCAATGGAAAAAGGCCCGAGGCCAGCAGCCACTGCTCGGCTGAAACCCCGACGCCCGGACTGTCCACGCCCACTATGGCGGACTGTCCGCGGCTATGGCAGACTGTCCGAGACCCCTACGGCGGACTGTCCGCGAGTGCCCAGAAAGCACAAAAACCGCACGGGACAAAACCAAAATTGATTGGATCTTCACCAAATCGAATGAGGCTGCAACCAAACTTCTCCCAAGTGTTCTTCTACGTGTTGGGAAGCTAATCCTAGGATATCATCGCTTCAATCCAACTAGACCATGAGAAATCCGAAGAACACTAGAAAAGGGGAAGAACGAAGAACGAAAACAATTTTGACCCAATCTACTTGTTCGTGAGGGTAGAGATGAATTCCTTTGGTGGAAGTTTTCTTCTCACATCAAAGAACAAGTTGATTCAAACGGAATCGCAAAAGACGCAGCGTAGAGGGAGATCGAGTGAGGGGAAAATCGAGGAGAAAAGAAGAACGCAAAGAACAAATTCAAAACACGAATTCAACCCTGAATTTGATCCTTGGATTCAGAGGAATGGATGATTGATTAAGCACTCGGTGTCGGGCTACAAGCCACTCCTAGCAAATCAAAGCTTGGATGGCAAAAAGCTCAAGAACAAGAGCTTGTCTCTCCCTAACCCTAGCCTCCTCTCACAAACACCAAATGAGAGTGACACCACTCCAGGGATCTCACTGCCCTAGCAGCCACCTTCCTCTATATATAGGCGCACATCCAAATGACACAAACACCCTTACATTAAGCACTCGACCCAAATACCCCCAGGGGTAAAACCGTCCAGTCCTGACGATCTTCATCCGACGGCCACGCCCGCACATCCGGTAGCTTCGCCTCGACGCGTCCTCCCTGATGCCGCCACGTGCCGTCATGTCGACCACCACGCCTTCCTCGTGGATAGCTTCGCCGCTGCGCCAGCCTCTCCACGCCGCCACGCGTCGACCGTCCTTTCGGACCACCCCTGGTTTTGAGGCCCAAACCGGTAAACCCGCCAGCCCAGGTTTTGAGGTCCAAACCTGGCAAACCATCCACCCCGAGTTTTGTGGCCCAAACTCGGAAACCCGCAAGCCCAGGTTTTGAGGCCCAAACCTGGAAACCGTCCTCGCCGAGTTTTGAGGCCCAAACTCGGAAACCGGCCACCCTAGGTTTTGAGGCCCAAACCTGGAAACCATCGATGGTAGATTTTTAGGCTCAGCTACCGAACCCGCACCGTAGACGGGATGTGGTTCGCACACCCCGACCACCGGCACCGATGCCGATGCATGTCCAGCCTCCACGCTGGGCACAACGCCTTCGCCATCCTCCTTGACTCGGCCGACGGCACTTGTGCCGCACGCAAGCCCGTGTCCAACCTCCCGCCAAGTGCCACGACACCATCGTCTTCCTCCCGACTCGGCCGATGCATCGCACATCCCCATGTGCTCCTGCTCGCCGATGCCACGTGCCAGCTACCACAGCTGGTCTTCTGGCCCTCTGGTCCGTCAGTCCAAGCCTTTGTCCGCCCTTCACCGCTCCAGGTACATCGGCATGGCACGTCCGCCGCACGGCATGCCCATCCTTCACCGCTCCCGGTCCATCGGCATGGCACGTCTCTACTTGACCTTCACCTCTCCATCGACCACTGTCTCCGAGCTCAACACCTGCACATCAACACAACCAAGAGACACATGTTGCACACACACTCCAACACAGTAAACACACGCAACTCACATGACCGGGTAGTCATAAACATTAAGCGCATAGCACATAATGACTCAACCGGGAAAAGCCTCAAACCTTCCTCATCAAAGTCAATTATTCATCATATATGTTCTCACATTCTTCTGATGGTGTATTTTTGTGTTATGGCACTCACACTCGAGCTTACCATGTACTTAACCTTGATACTAACCGAGTCATGGAGACATCTGATGTCACCTTCGATGAGACCATGGTTTGTCCTTCTTCTCGTTTTGAGCGTGCAGGTGATCATGAGGTTGGTGAGCCTCTTTTTGATGATGAGGAAGAGGGTGCTAAAGGTATGGATGATGATCCAGCACCCCCTCCACCTGCTGTGCCGCAAGGAGCGGCTTCTACTATGACTCATGGCCCCGACACTTCTTCCCCATGGGGGCCGTGGGATCCGCCACCCCGAGCGGTACCTTTTGTACCCGGGGAGGCACCAGCTGCTGTTGAGGGGGAAGTCACTTCTGCTCGGGAGGCGCCACGACATATCCATTGCCAACACCCGCCTCAACAGATGATCGGCAGCATCGACGAACGTGTCACTCGGTCTAGGTCACAACAAATCTCTCACTTTGCTCATTCTGCATTTGTTGCTGATTTTGAACCCTGAGATGTTGGACACGCTTTGACGGATCCAGATTGGGTCAATGCCATGCATGAGGAGTTAGAGAATTTTGAGCGAAATCGGGTTTGGGTTTTGGTTCCACCTCCTCCAGACTATAATCCTATTGGGACAAAATGGGTTTTCAAAAACAAACAAGGAGAGGATGGCCACATTGTGAGGAACAAAGTGAGACTTGTGGCCAAGGGTTATAGTGAGAAGGAGGGGATAGACTATGAGGAGACTTTTGCTCCTGTAGCTCGTTTGGAGGCTATTAGGATACTCTTGGCTTTTGCTGCATCCAAAGGATTCAAACTTTTTCAAATGGATGTCAAGAGTGCCTTCTTAAATGGCTACATAGAAGAAGAGGTGTATGTTCAGCAACCCCCTGGTTTTGAAAATCCCAAGTTTCCAAACCATGTTTTCAAACTCCACAAAGCTTTATATGGTTTGAAACAAGCCCCTAGAGCCTAGTATGATAGGTTGAAAACATTTTTGCTTGCTAAGGGTTTTTAAAATGGGATGTGCGGATAAAACGCTCTTTCTCCTCAAGCAAGGCAAAGACACTCTCTTGGTCCAGATTTATGTGGATGATATTATTTTCGGTGGTTCTTCTCACGCTTTGGTTGCCAAGTTTGCAGATATTATGAGCAGGGAGTTCGAGATGAGTATGATGCGCGAGCTGACTTTCTTTCTCGGATTGCAAATTAAGCAATCCCGAGGGGGGACGTTTGTGCACCAGGGCAAGTACACCAAAGACTTGCTGAAGAGGTTCGATATGGGTGAGGCCAAGCCTCTTCCAACACCCATGTCAACCACGATGGCCCTAGATGCGGACAAGGTTGGAGAAGCTGTGGACCAGAAGGAGTAACGAAGCATGATCGGATCGCTGCTCTACCTGACGGCGACACGCCCGGACATCCAGTTCGCGGTGTGTGTGTGTGTGCGCGCTTTCAGGCGTCGCTGCGCACTTCTCACCGTCAGGCGGTCAAGCGCATTTTTAGGTACCTTCGTTTCACACCTGAGTTCAGGATTTGGTATTCAGCCTCCTCCACCCTCTCCCTTTGCAGTTATTCCTATGCCGATTTTGTTGGTTGCCGAGTCGAGCGCAAGTCCACTTCTGGGACTTGCCAGTTTATTGGTTCTTCTCTTGTATCTTGGTCTTCGCGCAAGCAGTCTAGTGTCACTCAGTCTACCACAGAGGCTGAATGTGTTGCTGCGGCTAGCTGCTGTTCATAGTTGCTTTGGACGATGGCCACTTTGCGTGATTTTGGTCTGAGTTTTTCTCGTGTTCCTTCGCTTTGTGACAACACGAGTGCTATTAGCGTTGCTAAGAACACCGTGCTTCACTCGAAGACCAAATACATTGATGTGCGCTTTCATTTTCTGTGAGACCATTATGAGAAGGGTGATATCGACCTTCGCCATGTCGATACTCATCATCAGTTGGCTGATATTTTCACCAAGCCTTTGGACCAACTCAACCTTTAATCGGTTGAGAGGTGAGCTTGGTGTGTGTTTCCCCTTTTAGATGGGGAAACATTTTGGTTCATGTATCATAGACTGACTATTTTTCGTTTGTCTTGTTTTTCTTTTAGTTTTTTGCATTTCAGCATACGCTTTTACATTCTGAGCTTCATGTATATAATCTTTAGAATGTGACTATGCTCTGTTTAGTATGCTCCGATGCTATATGATGATGCTTGTAGCTTATGCTCTTCCTGATCACTAATACATGTTGTGAGCTGAGCTATTTTTGAAATGGTGAATTTGCTTAATGAACATAAAATTTGAAAATGTTCACCATTGAGATATGCAACTAGCATGTGTAGGATGTGTTGAATTCACTCGTGCTTTTCATATATGCTAGGTTGCTATGTATCTAGTTCTGAGTCACTCACTTGCTTGGTATGTTCATAATCTGTTTAAAATTGAACTGAGTTTTAAGTGAATTGAAAAGATCGAGATGGGATTGCTTGTCAACACATCACGGTATCGAGACTATTTCTCATTGCACTTTTGAGTTAAACTTGAGCCGTGTAGTGTATGACCAAAACCGATGCTTTAAGCTTCTGATTGCATTTGCATAGGCTTCGCTCGGTTGAAAAGTAAGGCAATGACAAGCTTTCAACCTCTCGCAATTACATGCTAAGTTTTGAATCTGTGAAATTTCACCGCTGCAACTCCGATTTAAAATTGAATTCACAAGTTTATGCTTCATTCTATAGCATGATGGTTGAACTTTGCTAGGGGTAGTTCACCTTGTATATATGTTTAGCACTTGCTTGTTTTCCTGTCTATACATGTGTAGTGTATTTTGATGGTGAATACCTTTTTGGCTTAAAATGCTCACTTTGCTCATATGTTCATATTTTGTATTCGGTGATGAGTTTGAGCCTTTGCTAGCTTGTGTGCTTCAGTTGCGACATTGGAGTTATACTGTGTAGAGCATCCTTGCATTCTCTAGACTATATTCCTGAAGCTGCTAACTTGCATTTTGACTCATATGCATCTTAGAAGGGGGAGAAATTGACTTGCTGGCACATTTGTTGGTGCATCTCTAAGGGGGAGATTCTTGCTTCTTGATGCATTTCTTGCTTATTAGTGCCCTTTATGCTTGATGGTGCATTTTCTACTAAGGGGGAGAATTTGCAAATCATATGCCTCCTCATGTTCAACTAAGGGGGAGAATTTCTAGTTGTGTGCACTGTTCAAGGGGGAGTTTGCTTGTTTCGCTTGCTGCTGAGTTTTTGAGCATTTTCAGTTGGTTTTCAGTTGGTTCGGAGCGTTTCCTGCTAGTTGTGTTGAGCCTCTGTGCCTCTATCTTGAGGGACTAGCATTTTGCTTCGTTGGTATCTGCTAGCGGTGTTGAGCCTGTTCTACCTCTTCTTGAGGGCTAGCTTTGCTTTGCTTGGTTGCGTCGAGCCGTTGCCCATGTCTTTGGGGACCAAGTTGTTTTTGCTCTTTCCACTTGACCTTCTTCGGCTTTGCGATGCTTTTGGGTCATTTGGTTGAGTTCTCTTTCTTCTTTCCTTCCTTCTTCTATCTTCATTTATGATTTGTGTGTGTAGTTGACAATGAACTCATCAAGGGGGAGATTGCGGATACATGGGTGTATGCCGAGTCTCGAGTGATGAGTGATTGTCAACAGGTTTGATCGCATGTTCTTTGGCTTGTGTTGTGCAGGTGTCGAGCACAGAGACAGTGATCGAGGGCAAGGTGAAGGTCAAGTAGAGACATGCCGTGCCGATGGACCGGGAGCGGTGAAGGGCGGACGTGAGGCCTGGACTGAGGGACCGATGGCCTGAGGATCAGCCGTGGTGGTTGCCAACCTGGGACAGCGACAAGCGGAGACTTGCGGGGCATGGTGTTGCTCGGGTCGAGGACCTGGGGACACGTGTTGGTGGACAGGGTGCACGGGCGGTGCATCCCCTCTACAGCTCCGGTTTGGTGGTTGAGCCACAGAAAAACCACCGGGTGGACGGTTTCCAGGTTTGGGCCACAAAACTTGGGTGCTGCGGGTTTGCCGAGTTTGGGCCTCAAAACTCGAGCTGAGGACGGTTTCCAGGTTTGGGCCTCAAAACCTGGGCGCTGGTGGGTTTCTGAGTTTGCGCCACAAAACTCAGGCGATGGGCGGCTGGTTTCCCGGTTTGGGCCACAAAACCGGGGGATGGACTTGAAGGCCTAGTTTCCCGGTTTCGGCCACAAAACCAGGGGCGGAGTCCGGGAAAAGGACAAGCAGAGCGGTGGCGGCACGTGGCGCCAATCGGTGAGGTTGCGTCGAGGCAACGCTACCAGTTGTGCGGGCGTGGCCGTCGGATCAGCATCATCTTCGGGTTGGTCTAGGATAGCCTTAGGGTTTAGCTGGGTTGCTCTGTAAATAACTAGGGGTAGAGTGGGAATTACAATTAGGATAAGTAGGGGGAGACACCCACCTCCCAAACTATCTCAGTCATTTGTTGTTTCACTCCTAGGGTTTCCTGCTCTCCGATTCCCTGCTGTAGCGAACTGAGATCCACAGAGAAGCGAACAATACCTCTATGCCCGTGAGATTTTGAGGAAGTGAGACCGTAATCTCACTATTGTAGCGTGTGGTAGCCACACGGTTGCAAATTCGTGGTTGTGATTCGTGTTTGGTTCTTGTTCTTCGCGAGTTGCTTTTCTCCACGTTTTTCTCGTTCATCGATCTCCTTACTTGGTGCGTCTTTTGCAAATCCATTTGAACCAAGTTGTTCTAGATCATGAGGCACTACTTTTCACCGAAGGAATTCATCCCTAACCTCACGAGCTAGTAGATCGGTTGATTTTTGTTTTGGATCGGTTTTTCTCTTTTAGTCCCGAATTCTTCCAATCCATCGATTTGGAGTTAGGTTCGAGCCATGATTCCCGTGGGATAGCTCACTAACCTCCTTGGAACTCCTCATACCAAGTCTAAGCCTTAGTGCTTTTGATTCGGAGGAGATAGAGTGGATTTCGTGGAAGAACAATGCAGTATCGGGACCATCGGACGCTGTGTTCTTGAGCATCGGACGCTGAGTCTTTTCCATCGGAGCATCCGGTGCCACGTGTCGTCTGACAGTGCTTTTGAAGAAGCATCGGACGCTAACCATCGGAGCGTCCGTTGCCATCGGACGCGCCGGGGGTCTAGCATCAGACGCTAGGGTTTCACTGTAGCAGCGTCCGATGCCTGTCCAGTAAGGTTCCAGTAAGGGTCATTTTGCATCGGACGCGTCCGGTGCCTGGCCATCGGACGCTGCCAGCGTCCGATGCAGTGATTTCTTCACTGTTTCGTCCGCAGTTTGACCGTTCCACTTCGGATTTGGTTTTGGGTTTTTGCATTGGATTTCCGACTTCGTGCTCTACTGAAATCGGGCTTCCCGCTTTGCAAAATAGCCTGAATCCTCCTCGCGTTGCTCGGGGGAGGTTGAGGTTACCCAAAGTCCATCCTGTCACTAGTTGACTTGCGTGAACTTGGGTGAGGAAGTTTTTGTGGTGTCCCGCTGTGTTCCTAGGGAACATCCACCCATTCTCTTGGGTCGTGGACATCACGCATATCGGTTTTGCTCTTGGGGTTGACTTTCTGGGACAGAGGCTATTAGTTTCTGAAAAGAAATTTAAAGCTCCCATTCACCCCCCCCTGGTCGCTTTCTGGTAGCACTTTCGGTCCTTCAATTGGTATCGGAGCAGGTTAAGGATCTTCCACCTTAGCTGGTTCCAGATCCACAGAAGGCGACATGGATCGCGGCGTGGGCAAACCGCCGTTTTTTGATGGGACGATCTATGCGTATTGGAAGATTAGCATGTCGGCCTATCTCTAGAGCATGGGCTCTTCTGTTTGGGAGATTTGCAACAAGGAAGATTATGTGGTCTTGGCTGCTCGTGTCTCTCAGCTTCAGATCGATGAGCACGATGCCAATAGCCGAGCGCGTAATGCTCTTTTCTCCTGTTTAAGCATGTCCGAGTTTGATCGCGTTTCTCATCTCCCCACGGCTCGTGAGATTTGGGCGACCCTCATGCGCTTCCATGAGGGAACCACTCAAGTCAAATCCCGTCTCTACGAGTCGCACAAGAGGGAGTATGAGAACTTTCGACACATGCCTGGCGAGAGCATAGAGAGTTTATTCGCTCGCTTTCAGGTCATTGTCAACAAGATGAGAGCGAACATGGAGTTGTTGCCTTTTGACGATCATGAGAGAGCTTTGAAGCTTTTGCATACTCTCGATCGGTCGGTGTGGGACTCAAAGGTCCAGGCGATCATCGAATCGTCTAACTATGAGACCCTCACATGCGACGAGCTCTTTAGTAAGCTCAAGTCTAGTGAGATTGACGCCATGTCGAGGGCTTCTTATGAAAATCCTTCTGGCCCGACTATGGCTTTGGTTTCTAGCTCTTTTGCTAACCCATCTGGAGGATTTGCACTTTCTTCACTTTTTTCTGTTACAGAGGAGTAGTTGGAGTCTTTGGGAGATGATGAGTTGGCTTTGCTTGCCAACCAGTTCTCGCGGTTTCACAACAACCGCATGAACCGTCGCCGCGGAGGAGGACGCTCAGGATGCTTTGAGTGCGGCGACCCCGACCCATCGCCAACTGTCCCAAGAAGAACAAGCAATCTGGGAAGGGCGATCATGGGCACAAGTACGACTCCGGGAAGCACAAGGAGAAGTATGTCCCCATAAAGCCAAAGCGGAAAGGCGGCTTCAACAAGAAGTACATCAAGAAGAAGTACTTGGAGAAGGCCCAAGCTGAGCAGCGTGCATTCTTCGCCACGTTCAGCGACGTCGACGACTCGGATGACGACTCCGCACGCTCAAGCGATGACGAGTCCGAGAAGACGAAGAGGATCGAGGACAAGCTGAACGGTCTCTGCTTCTTCGCCCACGACGAGGGTTTCTGCACCATGGCCCTTGGTGATGAGGTCGATGGCAAGCTGGAGGAGATCCCTCAGGACGACGATGACGACTCCTCGCAGGTATCGCAAACTCCCGAGGAACTCTCTGCCGAAGTTGATAAGCTTACTGCCACTTTGCTTAGTCAGGATAAGTTGCTTAGGCGTGCAGCTAGAGAGCGCAAGGAGTTTAGCCAGAAGTGGGAGGATACAGTGAAGGAGCTTGAGTTTGCTAGATCCACCGTAGTCATTTCTGAGGAGGCTGAGTGTGAGATGTGTACCAAGCACATGACTGACCTTCTCACTTTGAGGAGCAAGTATGCTGCGTTGGTTGGAGAGGTGGATGAGCTTCGGGCTAGACCCATGCTGTTGGTGCGGATACATGGGTGTATGCCGAGTCTCTGTGTGATGAGTGATTGTCAATGGAGATGATGCGCATGTTCTTTGGCTTGTGTTGTGCAGGTGTCGAGCACGGAGACAGTGATCGATGGCGGGTGAAGGTCAAGTTGCGACGTGCCGTGCCGACGGACCGGGCGCGATGAAGGATGGGCGTGCCGTGCGGCGGACGTGCCATGCCGATGTATCGGACGGTGAAGGGCGGACGTGGACTTGGACTGATGGACTGGAGGCCGGAGGATCAGCTGTGGTGGCTGGCAGCCTGCGACAGCGACAGGCGGAGAAGTGCGATCATGCCGGTGGAAGGGGTGCACAGGCGGTGCATCCCCTCTACGACGCCGGTTTGTTGGTAGAGCCCGGGAAAAACCAACGGTGGACGGTTTCCAGGTTTGGGCCTCAAAACCTGGGTGCTGGGTTTCCAGGTTGAGCCACAAAACCTGGGCGCGACGGTTTCCAGGTTGAGCCTCAAAACCTGGGCGTGGGCCGGTTTCCGAGTTTGGGCCTCAAAACTCGGGCGCGGACGGTTTCCGAGTTTGGCCACAAAACTCGGGCTGGAGGCTGGTTTCCCGGTTTGGGCCTCAAAACCGGGGGCTGATGGAAAAGGCTGGTTTCCCGGTTTGGGCCGCAAAACCGGGGGTGCAGAGTGGTGGCGGCACGTGGCGGCGATCTAAAGGTTGCGTGGAGGCGACGCGGAAGACCGTGCGGGCGTGGCCGTCGGATCTACCTACCACCAGCGGGTGGACTAGAATAGCCTTAGGGTTAGGCTGGTCCGCTCTGTAAATTAGAGTAGAGAGGGGTAGAGTAGGAAATAGACTTAGGCTAGGTTAGTATAAGTAGTCTAGGGGAGACACCCTCCTCCCTATCTCAATCTCAGTTAGAGCTTTCATTTCCTAGGGTTTCCACTCTCCCACACCCCTGCTTTAGCTAGTTGAGATCCGCAGAGAGACTCCACTCTGTGTACTGTTGATTCGAGGAAGTGAGGCCGTATCCTCACCTTGGATCCCATCTCTTGGTGTCAATTCGCGTTTTGATTTCATGTTCATCATGTTCTTCGCGGATTGCTTTGTGCCTTGAGTTTTCCCGTCGCTTGATCTTTGTGCTCGGTCCATCTTTCACGATTCCGTTTGAACTGAGTTGCTCTAGATCGTGAGGCACTTCTTTCCACCGAAAGAAATCATCTCTAACCTCACGGTCTAGGAGATCGATCAAGTTTTAGTTTCGGGTCTCTTTTTCTTCTTTCCCCCGAATTCCTTCGATTCACCGATTTGGAGTTAGGTTCGAGCCATGATCTCTTAGAGATAGCTCACTAACCTCCTTGTGACTCCTCAGATCGAATCCCAAGCCTAGAGCACTTGATTCGGAGGAGATCGGGTTGAATCGCCGGAGTTTCAGTGCAGTCGCGGGGTGACCGGACGCTCTGTCGGGCTGACCGGACGCATGCTTTCAGAGTCCGGTCGTTGAGCACGGCGCCAAGCTTTTCTGCGTACTGACCGGACGCTCTCGACCGGACGCTCTGTTTGCATTTCGACCGGACGCTACGCTTGCACTGTTCCCGTGTCATTGTCTCATCTGACCGGACGCTCAGTGAACGACCGGACGCTTGAGCTCCGTGCGTCCGGTCGCGAACAGAGAGCTCCCAGAGCTGTTTTCTGACGACCGGACGCGTCCGGTCCCTGCTGACCGGACGCAGGCCAGAGTCCGGTCGCTGCAGTTTCGCGCGTCTTCGTTCGCGGTTCGTTCGTTCTTGATCGGATTTGAGTTCCGTCTTTTGGGTTGGCTTTCTAGGGTTGTCTAGTGTCCCGCTGTGCTTCTAGGAAGCATCCACCCTACATCTAGGGTCGTGGACATTAGCAAGCTCTAGGTTTCGATTTTGGGGTTGATCTTGGGACAGTGGCATCTAGTTTCCGAAAGGAATTTTTTGAAGCTCCCATTCACCCCCCCTCTGGTCGCTTTCGGGTAGCTTCTCGGTCCTTCAATTGGTATCGGAGCGGGTTAAGGATCTTCCACCTTAGCCGGTTCCAGATCCACCGAAGGCGACATGGATCGCGGCGTGGGCAAACCGCCGTTTTTCGATGGGACGAACTATGCGTATTGGAAGATACGTATGTCGGCCTATTTGCAGAGCTTGGGCGCTTCGATCTGGGATATTTGCAACTCCCCTGATTACGTGGTCTTGGCTGCTCGTGTGACTCAACAGCAGGTCGATGAGCACGATGCCAATAGCCGAGCCCGTAATGCTCTTTTCTCTTGTTTGAGCATGGGTGAGTTTGATCGCGTTTCTCACCTCTCTACGGCTCGGGAGATCTGGGACACCCTCATGCGCTTTCATGAGGGCACCTCTCAAGTCAAAACCCGACTCTACGAGTCGTTCAAGAGAGAGTATGAGAACTTTCGACATCAGCCTGGCGAGAGCATAGAAAGTTTATTCGCTCGCTTTCAGGTGATTGTCAACAGGATGAGGGCTAACAGAGAGCAGTTGCCATTTGACGATCATGAGCGTGCTTTGAAGCTTTTGCACACTCTTGACCGTTCGGTGTGGGACTCCAAGGTTCAGGCAATCATCGAATCGCCGAACTATGAGACCCTCACCTGCGACGAGCTCTTCAGTAAGCTCAAGTCCAGTGAGATTGATGCTATGGCGAGGGCTTCTTTTGAAAATCCTTCTCGCCCGTCCATGGCTTTGGTTTCCGGCTCTTCCTCTAACCCCTCAGCTGGCTTTGCGCTTTCTTCTCTCTTTTCTGTGACAGAGGACCAGCTGGAGTCTTTGGGAGACGACGAGTTGGCTTTGCTTGCCAACCGGTTCTCGCGGTTCCACAACAACCGCATGAATCGTCGTCGCGGAGGAGGACGCACCGGATGCTACGAGTGCGGCGACCCCGACCACTTCATCGCCGACTGCCCCAAGAAGAAGAACAAGCATCTTGGGAAGGGCGATCACGGCCACAGGCGCGACTCCAAGTACAAGGAGAAGCACGTTCCCCCAAGGCACAAGAAGCGGGGCGGCTTCAACAAAGAGTACATCAAGAAGAAGTACTTGGAGAAGCAGCAGGCTGAGCAGCGAGCGTTCTTCGCCACGCTCAGCGATGTCGACGGCTCGGATGACGACTCCGCTCGATCGAGTGATGACGAGTCCGAGAAGAAGAAGCTGGAGGACACGTTCAACGGCTTGTGCTTCTTCGCCGGCGACGAAGGCCTGTGTACCATGGCGCTCGGAGATGAGGTCGACGGCGAGCCGGAGCGTACCCCTCGGAACGACGACGACGACGACACCTCCCAGGTATCTCTCACCTACGACGAGCTTTCCTCCGAGGTTGAGAAGTTGACTGCTGCCCTCCTTAGTCAAGACAAGTTGCTTAGGCGTGCCGCTAGAGAGCGCAAGGAGTTTAGGCAGAAGTGGGAGGACACGGTGAAGGAGCTTGAGTTCGCTCGGTCCACCGTGGTCGTGTCGGAGGAGTTGGAGTGCGAGAGTTGCGCCGCGCACATGACGGATCTTCTCACTCTGAGGAGTAAGTATGCTGCGCTGGTAGATGAGGTGGATGAGCTCCGAGCTAGACCGCAGCTGTTGGGTGCGTGCAAGACTTGTCCTGTCTTGCAATCCGAGTTGGCAGAGAAGAATGCCAAGCTTGAGTCTTATGAGAAGGCCGGCTCGGATAGCACTTGTGTCAAGAGGTGTGCTTTGTGTGAGGGCCTGGAGCAGGAGATGGCCAATGTGAGGCATGACAAGGTGCGTACCGAGGAGGAAAACACATACCTTCGGACCGTCTTGTCATGGGTGTCTTGTGGTGAGCCTCAGCTCGGGATGATGATCTCCCAATTCAAGCGAGCTGCTGGGGCTCCTGGTGTAGGTCTTGGCCAGAGTGTTGATCTTTCAGCTTTTGGTAAGATTGGAGAGTCTAGTGGTCTGAACCCCTGTGAGAAGCCCAACTCCACCACTACTCCCAAACTAACCAAGCTTCCACCCAAAGAGCCTGCCAAGCCTGTCACCAAGGATGGAGTTGTAGTTGAACCCCCCAAGGCTCCACCCAAGAATCCACAATGGCAACCCAAGCCCAATCACCTAAAGAACAAGCTTGACACAATGCCACCCATCCGAGAGGAGTTGCCACAGAAGGGCAAGGGCAAGGTGAACCATACCCACATCCCTGCAAACCAACAACCCCCTTTGCGCGCGGTGAGGTTTCAGTGTGACTTTTGTGGGCGGGATGGTCACCTGAGTGAGTTCTGCTTTAGGCGCAGGAGAGAGGCGCGCCGAGCTAGGGAGATGCAGAACCCGGACATGTTTCACCCAGCTCGTGGTGGACATGCTCCGAAGCCTCAGGGGAGAGCTGCTAGGTCTGGAGGGAAGCATACCCAGCCTAGGCAGCAGGAGAAAGCCCTTAGGAGGGAGACTAGGCCTAGAGGTAGAGCACCTCAGTTTGTGAGGCCTAGGCAGGAGAGAGCTCCGAGGAGAGACGCTAGAGTTGAGCAGCAGGCTCCTAGGCGTAGACCTCGTAGAGAGCGTGCCCGACGGGGTCCTGTTTTTGCAGGTAACGGACCCCGTGGCGGAGGCTTTGTTGAGCGCCTTGTCCCACCGCAGGTAGAGTTTCGCGGTAAGCGCTTCTTCCCCAGCGGACCACGTTTTCCTGTGCGTGGTGATCGCTATCCCCCTAGACAGGATGGTTTTTACACTGACCGTTCTTTTGAGCAGCCGGCCCAACACTGGTTTCCTTCTTATCTTACTAACCCCAGTGTTGGACCGTATGTTCACCCTATGTCTTTTTATTGATGTAGGAGGAGCGGTTGGAGGACATTTGGCTTGTGGATTCCGGTTGCTCGAGGCACATGACCGGAAATGCCAAATGGTTCTCCAGCCATAGTCCGGTCGCCGGAAAAGAGTACATAACCTTCGGCGACAAAGGTAAGGGCAAGGTATTGTCCGTTGGTGCAGTGCGGGTTAATGAGCACTTTGTGTTGCGCGAGGTTGCTCTTGTTTCTAACCTGCATTTCAACTTGCTTTCTGTTTCGCAACTTTTTCGTGAAGGCTATGAGATTCGTTTCAAACCGAACCTTAGCCGGATCTTAGATCCTCAGGGTGATCTTGTATGTCTGATTTCACCCTTTGGGAATGTCTTTCGCGCGAATTTCTCAAAGTCGTTTGGATCTTCTCGCTGTCTTTTGGCTAGTCCTTCTTCTTCTGATCTTTGGAAGTGGCATAGGAGGCTCGGTCACCTGAGTTTTGACTTGCTTGCAAGACTTAGCTCACTTGGCTTAATCCGAGGATTGCCCAAGCTTTCGTTGGAGAAGGATCTAGTTTGCCAT
The DNA here is from genome assembly GCA_009763385.1 of Coix lacryma-jobi var. lacryma-jobi. Taxonomy (NCBI): domain Eukaryota; kingdom Viridiplantae; phylum Streptophyta; class Magnoliopsida; order Poales; family Poaceae; genus Coix; species Coix lacryma-jobi. Next base: position 20,232,599 of record CM019824.1, read on the forward strand.
GCTTGCCGGCATGGAAAGATGGTTGCTGCTCCCCACCATCCTTTGACCAAGGTTATGACCTCGCACCCCGGAGAGCTTTTGCATATGGACCTTGTTGGTCCGGCTCGGGTGAGCTCGGTTGGTGGGAAGTGGTATGTGCTTGTTATTGTTGACGACTTTTCGAGGTATTCGTGGGTCTTCTTTTTAGTTGAGAAGTCCGAGACATTCTCCTTCGCTCGCGATCTGATTTTGCGTCTTCAGAACGAGTTCCCTTTGAACTCGATGCGAGCGATTAGAAGTGATAATGGTTCCGAGTTTAAAAATTCGGATTTTGAGAAGTTTTGTAAATGCCTTGGTTTGGAGCATCAGTTTTCTTCTCCCTATACACCACCCCAAAATGGTGTTGTAGAGAGGAAGAATCGGACCCTTGTTGAGATGGCCAGGACGATGCTTGATGAGCATAGGACTCCTAGGCGCTATTGGGCCGAAGCTATGAACACTGCATGCTATATTTCGAATCGCATTTTTCTGAGAGTGTTTTTGAAGAAGACCTCTTATGAGTTGCGTTTTGGTCGCCAGCCCAAGGTGAGTTATTTTAGAGTCTTTGGTTGCCACTGTTTTATATTGAAAAAAGGCAACCTAGACAAGTTTGAGTCTCGTTCTTCTGACGGTGTGTTTTTGGGTTATGGCACTCACACTCGAGCTTATCGTGTACTTAACCTTGACACTAACCGAGTCATGGAGACATCAGATGTCACCTTCGACGAGACTCTTGTTTCTCCTTCTTCTCATTTTGAGCGTGCAGGTGATCACGAGGTTGGAGAGCCTCTTTTCGATGACGAGGAAGAGGGTGCTGAAGGTATAGATGATCCAGCACCCCCTCCGCCTGCCGCGCCGCCGGGAGCGGCTTCGACGACGACCCGTGGCCCCGAGACGTCTTCTTCCTGGGGGCCGTGGAATCCACCTCGCGCGGTACCTTTTGTACCCGGGGTGGAACCAGCTACTGTTGAGGGGGAGGTTACTTCTTCCCGGGAGGCGCCACGACACATCCAGCGCCAGCACCCCCCTGAACAGATGATCGGAGACATCGACGAGCGAGTTACTCGCTCCAGGTCACAGCACATCTCGCACTTTGCTCATTCTGCTTTTGTTGCGTCTTTTGAGCCCCGAGATGTTGGACACGCATTGACGGATCCGGATTGGGTCAATGCCATGCATGAGGAGCTAGAGAACTTTGAGCGAAATCGGGTTTGGGTTCTAGTACCACCACCTCCTGACTGTAAACCTATTGGGACAAAATGGGTTTTTAAAAACAAGCAAGGAGAGGAGGGCCACATTGTGAGAAACAAGGCCCGGCTTGTAGCGAAGGGTTATAGTCAGAAGGAGGGAATAGATTATGAGGAGACCTTCGCTCCTGTAGCTCGTTTGGAGGCTATTAGGATACTCTTGGCTTATGCTGCATCCATGGGTTTCAAACTTTTTCAAATGGATGTCAAGAGTGCCTTCTTAAACGGCTATATTGAGGAGGAGGTCTATGTCCAGCAACCCCCCGGTTTTGAAAATCCCAAGTTTCCAAACCATGTCTTTAAACTCCACAAAGCTTTGTATGGTTTGAAACAAGCCCCTAGAGCCTGGTATGAGAGATTAAAAACCTTTTTGCTAGCTAAGGGTTTTAAAATGGGATGTGTAGATAAAACGCTCTTTCTCCTCAAGCAAGGCAAAGATACTCTCTTGGTCCAAATTTACGTGGATGATATCATTTTCGGTGGTTCTTCTCACGCTTTGGTTGCCAAGTTTGCAGATACTATGAGCAGGGAGTTCGAGATGAGCATGATGGGCGAGCTGACTTTCTTTCTCGGGTTGCAAATTAAGCAATCCCGAGAGGGGACGTTTGTGCATCAGGGCAAGTACACAAGGGACTTGCTGAAGCGGTTCGACATGGGTGAGGCTAAGCCTCTTCCGACGCCCATGTCGACGACGACTGCCCTGGATGCCGACACGGATGGAGAAGCAGTGGACCAGAAGGAGTACCGCAGCATGATTGGATCGCTGCTCTACCTGACGGCAACACGGCCGGACATTCAGTTCGCCGTGTGCTTGTGCGCGCGCTTTCAGGCTTCGCCACGCATTTCTCACCGTCAGGCGGTGAAGCGCATCTTCAGGTACCTTCGTTTCACGCCCGAGCTCGGGATTTGGTATTCTGCTTCCTCCACCCTCTCGCTTTGTGGTTTTTCTGATGCTGATTTTGCTGGTTGTCGCATTGAGCGCAAGTCCACTTCTGGGACTTGCCAGTTTATTGGATCTTCTCTGGTGTCGTGGTCTTCTCGCAAGCAGTCTAGTGTCGCTCAGTCTACCACGGAGGCTGAATATGTTGCTGCGGCTAGCTGCTGTTCCCAGTTACTCTGGATGATGGCCACTTTGCGTGATTTTGGTTTGAGCTTTACTCGAGTTCCTTTGCTTTGTGACAGCACGAGTGCCATTAGCGTTGCTAAGAACCCTGTGCTTCACTCGAAAACCAAACACATTGATGTGCGCTTTCATTTCTTGCGAGACCACCAGGAGAAGGGTGATATCGACCTTCGCCATGTCGATACTCATCACCAATTGGCTGATATTTTCACCAAGCCTTTAGACGAATCAACCTTTAATAGGTTGAGGGGTGAGCTTGGTGTGTGTTTTCCCCTTTTAGATGGGGGAAGCATTTTGAGATGTACAGACTGACTCTTTTATTGTGAGGCTCTTTTCTTTTGAGTTTCTTGAGTCTCTCCTTTTGGTATCTTCTTTCCTTCAGTTTTGTGTCGGGCATACGCATTTACATTCTGAGCTTCATGTCTATATTCACTAGAATGTAATTATGCTCTTGTTAGTATTGCTCCGATACTTATGATGATGCTTGTAGCTGATGCTCTTTCTGATCACTGTTACATGTTATGAGCGAGCTATTTTTTGGAATGGTGAATTATGCCTAATGTATATAAATCTGAAAATGTTCACCATTGAGATATGCAACTAGCATGTGTAGGGTGTGTTGAGTCCATTCCTGCTTTTCATATATGCTAGGGTTGCTATGTCTCTAGTTCTGAGTCATTCACTTGCTTGGTTGTTCATAACTTGCTTAAAATCTGAACCAAGTATTGTTGAATTGAAAAGATCGAGATGGGATTGCTTGTCAACACCTCATGGTATTGAGACTGTTTCTCATTGCACTTTGAGTTAAACTTGAGCCATGTAGTGTATGACCGAAACCGTTGCTTTAAGCTTCTGATTGCTTCGGCATAGGCTTCGCACGGTTGAAAAGTTAGGCGATGACAAGCTTTCAACCTCTCGCAATCACATGCTAAAAATGAACTTGTGAATTCTTTTACCGCTGCAACTCCGATATGAATTTGAAATCACAAGTATATGCTTCATTCCTATGCATGATGATTGAACTTTGCTAGGGGTAGTTCACCTTGTATATATGCTTAGCACTTGTTTGGATTCCTTCTATACATGTCTAGTGCTATGTTGATGGTGACTATCCTTTTGGCTTAAAACTGCTCACATGCTCATATGCTTCATATTTCGTATAAGTGATCAGTTTGAGCCTTTGCTATTTGAGTGCTTAATTGAGATGTTGGAGCTATACTGATTAGAGCATCTTTGCACTCTTTTGACTATATACTTGAAGCTCCTAACTTGCATTTTGACTTCATATGCATTGTGGAAGGAGATCTTGTGTTCAGAGGGAGTTTATGCGAAGAGAGTTGCTTCTCCGATACCTTTTGGCCTTGATAAGTGCATTTTCAACTAGGGGGAGAAATTTACGCAAATCATATGCCCTGAAAATCTTTTGTCCTAGTTGCTTGCATTTGTCGAGGGGGAGTTTGCTAGTTGTGTTGAGCCGTTGCCTCTGTCTTGAGGGACTAGCAAACGTTCCTAGCTTCTCATGAGCTTTCATAAGTTTTTTCATTTGGCTTTCAATTGGTATCGTCTGGTGTGCTTTCCCATTTGGTTTGGATTGATTTTCAATTGGTTCGGAGTGATTTTCTTGCTAGTTGTGTTGAGCCTCTGTGCCTCTATCTTGAGGGACTAGCATTTTGCTTCTGTTGTCCTCCGATCTTCAATTGCTATCTGCTAGCGGTGTTGAGCCTGTTCTACCTCTTCTTGAGGGCTAGCTTTGCTTTGCTTGGTTGCGTCAAGCCGTTGCCCATGTCTTTGGGGACCAAGTTTTTTTTTGCTTCATCCACTTGACCTTCTTCGGCTTTTGTTAAGGCTTCTGGGTCATTTGGTTGGGTTTTCTCTTCCCACTCCTTCCTACCTCCTTCTTCTTATTCATGATTTGTTGTGGAGTTGACAATGCACTCATCAAGGGGGAGATTGCGGATACATGGGTGTATGCCGAGTCTCTGTGTGATGAGTGATTGTCAATGGAGATGATGCGCATGTTCTTTGGCTTGTGTTGTGCAGGTGTCGAGCACGGAGACAGTGATCGATGGCGGGTGAAGGTCAAGTTGCGACGTGCCGTGCCGACGGACCGGGCGCGATGAAGGATGGGCGTGCCGTGCGGCGGACGTGCCATGCCGATGTATCGGACGGTGAAGGGCGGACGTGGACTTGGACTGATGGACTGGAGGCCGGAGGATCAGCTGTGGTGGCTGGCAGCCTGCGACAGCGACAGGCGGAGAAGTGCGATCATGTCGGTGGAAGGGGTGCACAGGCGGTGCATCCCCTCTACGACGCCGGTTTGTTGGTAGAGCCCGGGAAAAACCAACGGTGGACGGTTTCCAGGTTTGGGCCTCAAAACCTGGGTGCTGGGTTTCCAGGTTGAGCCACAAAACCTGGGCGCGACGGTTTCCAGGTTGAGCCTCAAAACCTGGGCGTGGGCCGGTTTCCGAGTTTGGGCCTCAAAACTCGGGCGCGGACGGTTTCCGAGTTTGGCCACAAAACTCGGGCTGGAGGCTGGTTTCCCGGTTTGGGCCTCAAAACCGGGGGCTGATGGAAAAGGCTGGTTTCCCGGTTTGGGCCGCAAAACCGGGGGTGCAGAGTGGTGGCGGCACGTGGCGGCGATCTAAAGGTTGCGTGGAGGCGACGCGGAAGACCGTGCGGGCGTGGCCGTCGGATCTACCTACCACCAGCGGGTGGACTAGAATAGCCTTAGGGTTAGGCTGGTCCGCTCTGTAAATTAGAGTAGAGAGGGGTAGAGTAGGAAATAGACTTAGGCTAGGTTAGTATAAGTAGTCTAGGGGAGACACCCTCCTCCCTATCTCAATCTCAGTTAGAGCTTTCATTTCCTAGGGTTTCCACTCTCCCACACCCCTGCTTTAGCTAGTTGAGATCCGCAGAGAGACTCCACTCTGTGTACTGTTGATTCGAGGAAGTGAGGCCGTATCCTCACCTTGGATCCCATCTCTTGGTGTCAATTCGCGTTTTGATTTCATGTTCATCATGTTCTTCGCGGATTGCTTTGTGCCTTGAGTTTTCCCGTCGCTTGATCTTTGTGCTCGGTCCATCTTTCACGATTCCGTTTGAACTGAGTTGCTCTAGATCGTGAGGCACTTCTTTCCACCGAAAGAAATCATCTCTAACCTCACGGTCTAGGAGATCGATCAAGTTTTAGTTTCGGGTCTCTTTTTCTTCTTTCCCCCGAATTCCTTCGATTCACCGATTTGGAGTTAGGTTCGAGCCATGATCTCTTAGAGATAGCTCACTAACCTCCTTGTGACTCCTCAGATCGAATCCCAAGCCTAGAGCACTTGATTCGGAGGAGATCGGGTTGAATCGCCGGAGTTTCAGTGCAGTCGCGGGGTGACCGGACGCTCTGTCGGGCTGACCGGACGCATGCTTTCAGAGTCCGGTCGTTGAGCACGGCGCCAAGCTTTTCTGCGTACTGACCGGACGCTCTCGACCGGACGCTCTGTTTGCATTTCGACCGGACGCTACGCTTGCACTGTTCCCGTGTCATTGTCTCATCTGACCGGACGCTCAGTGAACGACCGGACGCTTGAGCTCCGTGCGTCCGGTCGCGAACAGAGAGCTCCCAGAGCTGTTTTCTGACGACCGGACGCGTCCGGTCCCTGCTGACCGGACGCAGGCCAGAGTCCGGTCGCTGCAGTTTCGCGCGTCTTCGTTCGCGGTTCGTTCGTTCTTGATCGGATTTGAGTTCCGTCTTTTGGGTTGGCTTTCTAGGGTTGTCTAGTGTCCCGCTGTGCTTCTAGGAAGCATCCACCCTACATCTAGGGTCGTGGACATTAGCAAGCTCTAGGTTTCGATTTTGGGGTTGATCTTGGGACAGTGGCATCTAGTTTCCGAAAGGAATTTTTTGAAGCTCCCATTCACCCCCCCTCTGGTCGCTTTCGGGTAGCTTCTCGGTCCTTCAGTTGGGTGCGTGCAAGTCTTGTCCAGGCTTGCAAACCGAGTTGGCAGAGAAGAATGCCATGATTGAGTCTCTTGAGAACGCCAGCTCGGGTAGCACTTGTGTGACTAGGTGTGCTTTGTGCGAGGGTTTGGAGATGGAGATCGCAAACGTGAAGCATGGCAAGATGCAAACCAAGGAAGAAAACACATACCTTCGGACCATCTTGTCATGGGTGTCATGCAATGAGCCGCAGCTTGGGATGATGATCGCTCAGTTTAAGCGAGCTGCTGGAGGTCCAGGTGTAGGTTTTGCTTCGGGTGTCGATGTTTCTTCTTTTGGGAAGATTGGGGAGTCGAGTGGCCTGAACCCAAGTGAGAAACCGAACTCCACCACTATCCCTAAACTTACCAAGCTTCCACCCAAAGAGCCTCCTAAGCCTAACACCAAGGATGGAGTGTTTGAAGAACCTCCAAAAGCTCCACCCAAGAAACAAGTGTGGCATCCCAAACCAAACCACCTCAAGAACAAGCTAGACACAATGCCACCTATCCAAGAGGAGCTTATGCCACAGAAGGGCAAAGTGATCCACACCCACTACCGTGAGTACCAACAACCCCCTATGAGAGCGGTGAGGTACCATTGTGAGCACTGTGGGAGAGATGGACACTTGAGTGAGTTCTGTTTTCGGCGCAAGAGAGAGGAGCAGCGTTCTAGGGAGATGGACAATGCAGACATGTACCATCCTTTCCATGATGTGCATGTGCCAAATGTCCAGAGTAGAGCTGCTAGGCCTAGAGGTGCAGTGCCTCAAGGTCCTAGGCGTCAGGGAGGTGTTGCCCGATGGGGTCCTGACTTTGCAGGATATGGACCCCGTGGTGGAGGCTTTGTTGAGCGTTTGCCCCCACCACGTTTTGAGTATCGCGATGGACGCTCTTTCCTTAGTGGACACATTTTCCTGTGCGTGGTGATCACTTTTGAAGGACCGAGAATGCAATAGCAAGGCGACCAGAGGGGGGGTGAATGGGAGCCAATAAAATTTCTCTCAAAACTTTGGCCAAATGTCCCAAAATCAACCCCCGGAAGCTACGACCAAAACCGTGATGCCCACGACCCTTGGAAGACGGTGGATGATCCCTAGGATCACAGCGAGGCACCACAAAGCGATAGCAAACCAAAGACCAAAAGCTCCGGCTCAAGTTCGCCCCTTGAAAACCGAGTCCCGAACGTAGATTGAGGGCTACGTCGAGAAATCCCTAAATACCGATGCTAACAAGTAGCAAAGATACCTAGAAATGTTTCTTGGTTAACTATAGGGCCAAACGAGAAGTCCGAAAATCAAGCGGAAAAGCCGGGAGACTAAATGCACTGAAAAGCACTAGTCTGCGGGATCCCGGACTGTCCGCGGGTACGGTCCTGGACTGTCCGGGGTAACTGCGGACTGTCCAGGAGCGAGTGGCAGACTATCCGCCAGCAAAACTCGCCAAACAGCAAAGCTGCTGAACTCCCCTGGACAAGTCTCGGACTGTCCGCGAAAACCAACGGCGGACTATCCGCCGGTCAAACACCGAAAACAGCAGAGCTGCTAAAGTTCCTTGGACCGTTCCCGGACTGTCCGCGACTTTGAACTGCAGACTGTCCGTCGGTCACAAAAAGACAAATCGGCCGAAGATCACAGCCACTGACTCGGCTGATCCCCGACGCGCGGACTGTCTGCTGGTCAAACCGCGGACTGTCCGCGAGTGTCCAGAAAGGGCGATTTTGGTCGCCCAAAACTCAAATCTTCCCCAAATCGATTCAAACTAAAATCCCTTGATCCCAAACTTGGAGAGGATGATCACGAGGTAGTTGGGAGACTATCCCCAAGAAATCATCGGCTCAAATCGACTCAATCAACAGGAAATCGAAGGGGAAGGTGTATGAACCGAAAAAGCGCCATGAAAACGAAATCAACCCGATCTACTTGTTCGTGAGGAGTTAGATGAATTCCTTTGGTCGAAATGACCTCCTCACTGAAATGAACAAGATGATTCAAACGGATTTCGCAAAGACGCAGTATAGAGAGAGATCGAGCGACGGGAAAAACACAGAGAAACGAAGAACGCGGAGAACACGAACCAAAACACGAATCAACACATCGATCTACAACCGTGTGGCTACCACATGCTACAACAGTGAGGTTACGACCTCACTTCCTCAAAATCTTCAGTACACAGAGGTATGGTTCTCTGCGGATCTCAGTAGCTACAGCAGGGGATTGGGAGAGCAAGAAACCCTAGAAGCAAAGAGCAAATGACTGAGATACTAATGGGAGGAGAGTGTCTCCCTCTACTTATCCTAATTCTAATTCCTACTCTACCCCTCTCTAATTACAGAGCGAACCAGCTAAACCCTAGGGTTATTCTGGACCAACTCAAGGTAGGTGGTGATCCGACGGCCACGCCCGCACAACTCAAAGCGTTGCCTCGACACAACCTCCCGATTGCCGCCACGTGCTGCCCTCGCTCTGCACCCCCGGTTTTGTGGCCGAAACCGGGAAACCAGGCTTTCACGCCAAGCCCCGGTTTTGAGGCCCAAACCGGGAAACCAGCCTCCAAGTCCATCTCCTGGTTTTGTGGCCGAAACCAGGAAACCCGCCAGCGCCCAGGTTTTGAGGCCCAAACCTAGAAACCGTTCTCAGCCCGAGTTTTGTGGCCCAAACTCGGAAACCCGCCGCACGCCCAGGTTTTGTGGCCCAAACCTGGAAACCGTCCACCCGAGTTTTGTGGCCCAAACTCGGAAATCGTCCACCCGGTGGTTTTTCTGTGGCTCAACCACCAAACCGGAGCTGTAGAGGGGATGCACCGCCCGTGCACCCCGTCCACCGACACGTGTCCCTAGGTCCTCGACCCAGGCAACACTATGCCCCGCAAGTCTTCGCTCGTCGCTGTCCCAGGCTATCAGCCACCACAGCTGATCCTCAGGCCACCGGTCCCTCAATCCAAGCCTCACGTCTGCCCTTCACTGCTCCTGGTCCATCGGCACGGCACGTCTCTACTTGACCTTCACCTTGCCCTCGATCACTGTCTCCATGCTCGACACCTGCACAACACAAGCCAAAGAACATGCGATCAAACCCGTTGACAATCACTCATCACACCGAGACCCGGCATACACCCATATATCCGCAATCTCCCCCTTGATGAGTGCATTGTCAACTACTCACACAAATCATGATGAAAGAAGATGGAAGGAAGAAGGAGTGGAGAGAACTCGACCAAATGACCCAAAAGCATAGCAAAGCCGAAGAAGGTCAAGTGGAAGGAGCGAAACAACTTGGTCCCCAAAGACATGGGCAACGGCTCGACGCAACCAAGCAAAGCAAAACTAGCCCTCAAGAAGAGGTAGAACAGGCTCAATACCGCTAGCAAGAAAAGGTTCGATACCAATTGAAGAAGCACAAGAAGGTTCGATACCAATTGAAAAACTCCAGAAAAGGAGCTCGACACCAGTTGAAAAATCAAAGCAAATGCTAGTCCCTCAAGATAGAGGCACAGAGGCTCAACACAACTAGCAAGAAGATCGCTCCGAACCAATCGAAATCAATCGCACTGAAAAATGTTTGCTAGTCCCTCAAGAAAGAGGCGAAGGCTCAACACAACTAGAAAACTCCCCCTCGAAAAGTGCACGCAACCAGGAAAGCTCCCCCTAGGTCCAACATGGGAGGCACAAGAGTTGAAAGACTCCCTCTTAGGAAAACTCCCCCTTAGTTGAACACCCGGGTATGATTTGTAAGATTTCTCCCCCTTAGTTGAAAATGCACTAATCAAGTAAAAGACTCTCCCCTTCAGAAAATGCACCATAAAAAGTGTCAAGAAGCAAGTTTCTTCCCTTCCAAAATGCATATGAGTCAAAATGCAAGTTAGCAGGTTTAGGAATATAGTCAAGAGAATGCAAAGATGCTCTACACAGTTCTGATCCGATGACTCAACAACAGCACACTAAGCTAGCAAAGGCTCAAACTGATCACCAAATACGAAATATGAACAAGTGAGCATCGTGAGTAGTTTTTAGCCAAAAGATAGTCACCATCAAAATAGCACTACACATGTATAGACAGGAATTCGAACAAGTGCTAAACATGTATACAGGGTGAACTACCCCTAGCAAAGTTCAATCATCATGCTTAAGAATGAAACATACACTTGTGATTTCAATTTTAAATCCGAGTTGCAGCGGTGAAATTACACAAGTTTACAATTTACCAAGTGATTGCAAGAGGTTGAAAGCTTGGTAATGCCTAACTTTTGAACCGAGCGAAGCCTATGCCGAAGCAATCAGAAGCTTAAAGCGTCGGTTTTGGTCATACACTACACAGCTCAAGTTTAACTCAAAGTGCAATGAGAAACAGTCTCGATACCGTGATGTGTTGACAAGCAATCCCATCTCGATCTTTTCAATTCACTTAACACTTGGTTCAAATTTTAGACAGAATATGAACATCCCAAGCAAGTGAATGACTCAAAACTAGAGACATAGCAACCTAGCATATATGAAAAGCACGAGTGAATTCAACACATCCTACACATGCTAGTTGCATATCTCAATGGTGAACATTTTCAGATTAAATGTTTATTAAGCAAATTCATCATTTCAAAATAGCTCAGCTCACAACATGTACTACAAGCATCAACATAAGCATCGGAGCATACTTCATAGAGCATAGTTACATTCTGAAGGTTATATATATATGAAGCTTAGAATGTGAAAGCGTATGCAGAAATGGAACAGGAAACAAAGACAAACGAAAAAGAGTCAGTCTATAATACAAGAACCAAAATGTTTCCCCCATCCAAAAGGGGAAACACACACCAAGCTCACCCCTCCACCGATTAAAAGTTGATTCGTCTAAAGGCTTGGTTAAAATATCTGCCAACTGATGGTGAGTATCGACATGGCGAAGGTCGATATCACCCTTCTCATGGTGGTCACGCAAAAAATGAAAGTGCACATCAATGTGTTTGGTCTTCGAGTGAAGCACGGGGTTCTTAGCAACGCTAATAGCACTCGTGCTGTCACAAAGCAAAGGCATGCGAGAAAAGCCGAGACCAAAATCACGCAAAGTGGCCATCATCCAAAGCAACTGAGAACAGCAGCTAGCCGCAGTAACATATTCAGCCTCTGTGGTAGACTGAGCGACACTAGACTGCTTGCGAGAAGACCACGATACAAGAGAAGAACCAATAAACTGGCAAGTTCCAGAAGTGGACTTGCGATCGACTTGACAACCAGCAAAATTAGCATCGGAATAACCACAAAGGGAGAGGGTGGAGGAAGCTGAATACCAAATCCTGAACTCAGGTGTGAAACGAAGGTACCTGAAAATGCACTTCACCGCCTGATGGTGAGAAGTGCGTGGCGACGCCTGAAAGCGCGCGCACAGACACACCGCGAACCGGATGTCCGCGCGTGTCGCCGTCAGGTAGAGCAGCGACCCAATCATGCTTCGGTACTCCTTCTGGTCCACAGCTTCTCCATCCTTTTCCGCATCCAGGGCCATCGTCATCGACATGGGTGTTGGAAGAGGCCTGGCCTCACCCATATCGAACCTCTTCAGCAAGTCCTTGGTGTACTTGCCCTGGTGCACAAACGTCCCCTCTCGGGATTGCTTAATTTCCAACCCGAGAAAGAATGTCAACTCGCCCATCATGCTCATCTCAAACTCCCTGCTCATAATATCTGGACCGAGTGACACGTTCGTCGATGCTGACGATCATCTGTTGAGGCGGGTGCTAGCGCTGGATGTGTCGTGGCGCCTCCCGAGTAGATGTGATCTCCCCCTCAATAGCAGCTGGTGCCTCCCCGGGTACAAAAGGTACCGCTCGGGGTGGCGGATCCCACGGCCCCCAGGAAGAAGAAGTGTCGGGGTCGTGAGTCATAGTAGAAGCCACTCTTTGTGGCACAGCAGGTGGAGGCGATGCTGGGTCACCCATGCCTTCAGCATCCTCGTCCTCATCATCGAAAAGAGGCTCACCAACCTCATGATCACCTGCACGCTCAAAACCAGAAGAAGGACAAACCATAGTCTCGTAGAAGGTGACATCGGATGTCTCCATGACTCGGTTAGTATCAAGGTTAAGTACACGATATGCGCGAGTGTGAGTGCCATAACCCAAAAATACACCGTCAGAAGAACAAGACTCAAATTTGTCCAGGTTGCCTTTCTTCAATATAAAACAGTGGCAACCGAAGACTCTAAAATAACTCACCTTGGGATGTCTACCAAAACACAACTCATAAGAAGTCTTTTTCAAAAAGGCTCTCAGAAAAATGCGATTTGAAATGTAGCATGCAGTGTTCATAGCTTCGGCCCAATATCGCCTAGGAGTCCTATGCTCATCGAGCATCATCCTGGCCATCTCAACAAGGGTCCGATTCTTCCTCCCTACAACACCATTTTGGGGCAGTGTGTAGGGGGAAGAAAACTGATGCTCCAAACCCAAAGAGTTACAAAACTTCTCAAAATCCAAATTTTTGATTTCGGAACCATTATCACTCCTAATATCTCGCATCGAGTTCATAGGGAACTCGTTCTGAAGACACAAAATCAGATTGCGAGCAAAAGAGAAAGTCTCAGTCTTCTCAGTCAAAAAGAAGACCCACGAATATCTCGAAAAATCATCAACAACGACCAAAACATACCACTTGCCACCAACCGAGCTCACCCGAGCCGGACCAACAAGGTCCATGTGTAAAAGCTCTCCAGGGTGCGAAGTCATGACCTGAGTCACTGGATGGTGGGGAGCGGCAACCATCTTTCCATGTCTACAAGAATGGCAAACAAGATCCTTCTCCATCGACAGCTTGGGCAATCCTCGGATTAGGCCAAGTGAGCTAAGTCTTGCAAGCAAGTCGAAGCTTAAGTGACCGAGCCTCCTATGCCACTTCCAAAGATCAGAGGAGGAAGGACTAGCCAAAAGACAGCGGGAAATACCAAACGACTCCGAGAAATTCGCGCGAAAGACTTTCCCAAAGGGCGAAATCAAACATACAAGATTGCCCTTAGGATCTAAAATGCGACTGAGATTCGGTTTAAAACGAATCTCATAGTCATCATCAAAAAGCTGCGAAACAAAGAGAAGGTTAAAATGCAAGTTAGAAACAAGAGCAACATCACGCAACACAAAGTACTCATTAACCCGCACAGACCCACGAGACAACACTTTACCTTTACTATTGTCGCCGAAGGTGATAAACTCCTTTCCGGCAACAGGGCTAAGGCTGGAGAACCACTTGGCGTTTCCGGTCATGTGTCTCGAGCAACCGGAATCCACCAACCAAATGTTCTCCAACCGTTTTACCTACATCAATAAAAAGACATAGGGTGAGCATACGGTCCAACACTAGGGTTAGTGAAGTAGGAAGAATACCAGTGTTGGGCCGGCTTCTCAAAAGAACGGTCAGTGTAAAAACCATTCCTAGCCTGCCTACGGGGATAGCGATCACCACACACAGGAAAACATGGTCCGCTAAGGAAAGAGCGTCCATCGCGATAGTCAAAACGCGGTGGGGGAAAACGCTCAACAAAGCCTCCTCCATGGGGTCCGTATCCTACAAAGTTAGGACCCCGTCGGGCACCTCCTCCCTGACGCCTAGGACCTTGAGGTGCTGTACCTCTAGGCCTAGCAGCTCTCCTCGGAGCTCTCCTCTGAACATTCGGCACATGCACATCATGGAAAGGATGGTACATGTCCGGATTGTTCATCTCCCTAGCACGGCGCGCCTCTCTCTTGCGCCGAAAGCAGAACTCACCCAATTGTCCATCTCTCCCACAGTACTCACAATGGTACCTCACCGCTCTCATAGGGGGTTGTTGGTACTCACGGTTGTGGGTTTGGATCACTTTGCCCTTCTGTGGCATAAGCTCCTCCTGGATGGGTGGCATTGTGTCCAGCTTGTTTTTGAGGTGGTTGGGTTTGGGTGCCCAATGCTGGATCTTGGGTGGAGCTCGTGGAGGTTCTTCAAACACCCCATCCTTGGTGGTAGGTGTTGACACTTACTAACGTCGCTACCAAGAGTAGAGATAAACTCTATCCCCGGCAACGGCGCCAGAAATGCTTGTTGGTATAAATTAATGAACACTCTAATTTATCCGCAAGCGCACAGATAAGATCTACCGATGTAGCACTTCACCGGAGTAACCCAGTTTAATATCGAACCCAAAGGAACGGATAGCGATGAGTCTCAAGTGTATAACCCCTGAGTGGCTCACAAGGATGGAGAATCTAGAAGCATAAAGGAGATCACTAAGTTTATCTAAATCCAACTTAAGAGTGATATGTTTATTATTCTTAATGGGGAAGTTGCCATAAAAGGTCACAACAGAGTATGATTCTTTTATGCAAATGTATAATCCTACCGAGCCTACACACGGGTAGTGGACTATAGAAGAATCAACAAGGCTATAAGAGTCACCCTTGTGAACTACCACTGTTACCGGCGTTGTAGGAAGTATTTATGATGAGCTATCAAGTCTAAGCACCACACTTACACTATCCAACTACTCTAATTCTAGAGCAACCTAGAATTAGAGTACTCAAAAGAGAGTCACAAACCTTAAGAATAATAAGAACAATAACTCAAACTTAAATATAGACGTTGATTACCAAAACAATCGTTGAAGCAAGTTGATGAAGAAATTGAATCCACAGGTACGAGATGAAGAAGTTGATCCGATAGGCCGGAGCTTCCTCTTGATCTCTTCCTCTCTTTCTCTCTTCTAGTTCTAAAATAAGACTAGGTTCTAATCCTACTAGAGGGGTATCTAGTCTTCTACTTGATAGCTGGCTCTCGATTACAACTACATGAACTAGATCTAATTCTAGATGAACTAGAAGAGATTCATCTAGAGGCACCTCTACTTCTACATTGGAACCCTAATTTCTGATGTGGAGATGAATAATGAAGAGGGAGATGCCTGGAGAGGGGGGTCTGGGGGCTGTTTATATAGACCTGGGCGATGAACCGTGGCCCTTGGATCAAACCGACTTCACGTAGGGCTGAGATGGATCCTCAAAGGCGGTGGAGGTAGCTTGCAGAAGACGGAAGGCGGCGGGCCTGGGGGGAGACCGGTCGGTCTCATGGTGGGACCGACCGGTCCCACATGGCGGCCTCTCGCGGGGCCCCGCCTCGTGGTGCCCTCTGGTGTCCTCTAGAACCTTCTGGAATATCCCTGACGTGCCGGTTGCGTTATCTCACGTCGGTTTCCTTCTAGGGGAAGCAATCAGCACTGGTTTCCTGGTTTAGTCCCTGCAGAATCACAATTCACCAAAACTCGTGGAATATTGTCAATTAAAACCCTAAACCTTTGTTGGTGATTGAATTCATGCCCTTTTCATATTTATTTATCCTTTAATTTTGATAGTTAACCAGTGTCAACAATTCCCCCAAGCTTACCCTTTGCTAGTCCCTTAGCAAAACCAAAAACTAACAATGGATCAGGAGTTGCTACAATATCTTCACTTCCAACAAGTATACCTGCCGTTAAACAAAAATTCTCCGAAATATATCATGTTATTCTTCATGGGGCTTATTACTCTTACCTTAAATCTTGAATAATTGAGAGATTGAACGATCAAATCAAGCACTATGTCTCTAGTTCTTTCACTTCACTTTTATCCCAGAGTTTTAATTAATTTTCAAAAGCATTAATACATATATTGTCAAATTAAACAATGGATCCAAAGAGAAAGTCAACCACACTATTGAGTCGAGAAGTGCATGTGTATGGAAAATGGAGGCGGATGCTCTTTTGAATATATCACTCTCTTCTGCTTATTAGAGACATATGGCTATCAGGCTAATTCTACTGTCGGACACGTGCCCTTCTTTTTTTTGATATTCATTTTTTTTTCGAGGTTCCAGATACTTGTCCCTTTTTATTTCCTCGGGATCTATCTTTTTGAGGTTTCGGACACTTGTCCCTTTTTATTTCCTCGGATCTTTCTCTTTTTTTTCTTTCTTTTTCTTCTCTTTTTTTTTCTTTTTTTATAGCCACATGCTTCCAACAAACTTTAGAGAGTATAGCAATAGATAATTATGAGCATTTATGTGAAAGATGGATGAAATGTGTAGGTGATCTCAATTCAATGGCATGATAAACTACTCATAGGGCCAACAAAGCTTAATTTAACTCAATGCAATTATTAGTCATGTTTATATTTAGAAAACTCCGGAACTTTAGTGTTGTTTAGAAAAAGATAATAGCAGCTCAGATCATCACATGTCATATCTCAATTACCTAGACCTTAGATTAAGTATTTGCCAACCATGTATTTAATTTTTTTTAAGCATCATCATTAATTAGGAGAACTCATGCTTTAAAGGCTAGGTACTTGAAAGAAATTAGATAGAGCAACTATTCATCATTTCTATACAAAAGATTAGGGAGAGAGGGTTTTAGTCATCAACTTCTTAAAACAAACTAGACACACTATTTTATTAATCTAAACACACTTTAAGATAAAAGCTAATAATAGTAGTAGTAATAATAAAGACATACCTGAATCGCGAAGATAACGGGGGTGCGTCTCCCCCAAGCTGGTTCCCTTAATAGCGTTGAGCCTTCATGTGCCCATATATTTTTGTCTCTTTTTTTTTAATTAATGGTGAGCCTTCATGTGCCTACATATTTTTGTTCTTTTCTTTTATGGGTGAGCCTTCATGTGCTCACATATTTTTGGTGTTTTGAATTTATTTATAGAATGAAAAGCTTAAGAGAATAGAGATACTTACGTGGATATATGGGGATTGCCTTCCCCAAGCTGAATGTTGACGTAGTCGTTCGATCTTGCAATGTAGCAGACTAGTAGTGGATATGTTCTTCCTCTATTAGAGCTTTGATTGATGTCGATGTTTGTTGATACAGTGCTCCAACAGTGGATGAAGCATTCACTTGCTTGTTAGCTTTTCTTGGCCTTTCAAATCCTGTGAAACTCAAATAGACAACAAAACTTGTGGAACAGATTAAGCATTAGCGGTTGGCCACTCAAGCCTTAGTTGTCCAGAATTTCAGTAAGATCTCTTTCTCAATATTTTTATATTTTATATTTTATGATACAAGAGAAAATGCAACAGGATAAATGTATGCATATTTATTATTATTTTTATGCCACCACGGTGAACATTCTAGTGGGGTTTTTACACACCACAAATTTATTCACATGGGGCTTTATGGTTTATGATGTAGTGTAACAAATGCAATATTTTTATTTTCTTTTCTAATGCAATGCAGAAATTAAAATGTTTGTGAATTAAATATGATGATGCAATAGATGACTAAGAATTAAATATGAGAAATATGCAGAAAAGTAAATATGAGGATAACTACCAACTTTTACCTTTTGGCGAAGGTTCGGATATTTAGGTCCGACGAATCGGACCTTGCCTTGGTTCAGACCTCCCAAGGTATGTCAGACGTTTGGAAAGTTGTTATTGATTGTACCTCTGAGGTGCAGACTTTTTCTTTCATACTTTCTTGGTCTGAGTCTTCACTTCCTGTGGCTCACTGTCTTGAGGTTTCTCTTGTTCTTTCTTTTCTGGGACAGTGTCGATAGCTTCTTCTTCATGATCGGCCTCTCTATTCTTGATAGTTTGTCTTCTTTGGCGTTGAGAGCGGTGTCTTTCACTTCTATTCTTCTTGGGTGCTTCATTAGGCATTTAGTTGATGAGGTTGCATCGTGCCTTTTCTCTAGGAAAGTGAAAATGAATTTCCTCTTGTAGATTATTGTACTTGTAGTGTAGAGGAATGATCTTCCTAGGATGAGGTGGACATCATCATTTTCTCACATGTCGAGGATCAAGAAATCTGTGGGGGCTTCATGACCTCTAATTCTGACTACGACGTCTTCCATTATTCCTTCTTGTTTATGCATCATGATATGGTGTCACTCATGTTCTTCGTTTGCCCAGCAGTTTGAAATGAAGCGTTAATTATGGAAGCTGGCAACATCTTGCTCAATGTGCATGTTCTTGTAGATCTAGGATCTTTACTCTGTAGATTTGGAAGTGATAAACTTCTCCATGTTTACTCAAGAGTGTGTCCTGCTCATAAAGACAAGGTAGAGATCAAGTGCATGGGCTCTGTTGGTGAAAAAACACCAACAGAACCAAAAGATTTGTTTATTCCTCTCTAACCTTAGGCACATTGCATAAGACAAACTTGTTGTTTATGTGTTATGTTCAATTTTAACATGAGTGATAGGATCAGAAGATGAGCATGAAATTAGCATCTTAAAATATTTAACAGATCAAATTACTTAACCCAAGGAAGGATAATCTATGCATAAGTAAAGCTATGAACAATGATCAAAGGACTAAACATGTTGAGTTGATTAGGTTGGATCAAGTGAGATTCAGCTCAAACATGTTTAGTTCTTTATTTATGTTCATACTAGAATCAAGAAGAAGCTTTTAAAGAGATGGTTACTTACCTTGAAATATTACTTTGTCATTGGAAAGTGATTGTGCTGAACCATCTTGTGGAAGCTTCTCTTGTCTAGCTAGTTGTTGTGAATGACTTCTCTTCTCTTGTTTGTCTCACAGTGTGATTGAGAGGAGGAAGATCACAGTAGAATCATCTTTAAAGGTATGATCTTCCTTCTCTTATGTTGACTTATCGGTGAAGGCATATTGTTCCTCAAGTATGCTGACCTGGATCCTCTCTCTTTCTTGTCTTATTTCTATACACTGAGGATGTAGGGACAGTTTTGTATTCTTCTCTTGTCAACCTTTCTTGTTTTCCTTTAATTATTGGGTTGACAAGAGACTTGAAATTAGAGCTGCTACTCCAGTGCCTCTATGATAGTCTTTTGTCTTGTAATGTCACAACTGAGACTTGTCCTCTCAACAGTGTGTAGATGATGGAGATCTTATCAGCTGTTCTTCTTGATTTGCTGGCTCAGGTACTATCTCTTCATCTTCTAACTCTTGTGGTGCAGTGGCTTCATCCTTCATGATGCCCTCCTCAATTCTTGGCAGTTGGTTCTCCCTTCGATGTCTTCTCTTGGTTCTCTTTGGCTGCTAATAAGTGATGTAGATGTTGAAGATGCAGCAAAAGATCCAAAAGTTGACTTCTCCAGGTCCGACATAGATGATAACATTGATGGTGTTCAAGAACGATCTTCCAAGAATGAGTGGTGGATCATATTCTTCTTCTCGACTGGGACAACATCTAGTGGTTTGTATTGATCAAAGTGGTGAGTAGGAGATCAATATATTTGAAGTTGGGTTCCTCCTTCCTCCCTTTGATTGTGAAACACATCTAGACAACGGAATTGTCTCTCCCAGGCTGGCTTGTGATGTAGATGGACTCCCTACAATATGTTCATGTGTTTGACTTGTAGATCTTGCTATTGTTGTAGTGGTACCATCTTGTCTCCCAAGCTAGCTCTTGGTTAGAACAGAGGATAACTTCCCACTTCCTGTCTTGATGTCTTGAGCAATGATGGTTGCAGGCATAGGTTGTCTCATATGAGGTAAGTTGCATCTTGTTTGTCATCAGCGCCCAAGCAAGACTCAAAGCTAGGCTAGCACCATTTGTGATCTAAGAGTAGGTTTGTGTGTCTATGGTTTGGGTTTTAGATCTTCAATGTTCATACCAAACCATGGATGAACAAAATTTCTCTCTTGCATAATGTTAGTGGATATATATACCCGAAGGATTGCAAGAATTTGAAGCATGGGTTGTTTATCCATAACTTATGTATTTTGCATCTATGCTAATAAAAAGATGTTTTTAGGATTGTTTTAGCATAGACTAGTATTTTATGTGTTGGCTGCACTTTAACATGATTCAAGGCAGAAGATAATTTGTAGTAGAAGACAAAATAATAAACTTTGATACTCACAGTTCTTTCTTCCATGATGAATGAGCTGAGTCTTCATTGTGCAAATTTGTTGAAGTTCATTGTACGCCTTGCTTCATCTCCGGTGTGAGTTCATCTCAGGACTTTCCCAAATTGATATCGAAAGTTTTCCTGCAGGGGTTAGTCCAACAAAATATCCAACTATAGCATACTATCAGTTCAAAAATCAACCTAGACACCACGTCTAATTTGACTTAGGAAGGTATTCTAACCTAAGCACCATGCTCAATTTAAAAGCCTTTAGAGGTAAAATCAGCACACCTTTTAGCTCAAGAATCAAACCAGACACCATGTCTTACTTTAATTCATGAAAACAGTTAAACTAAGCTCCATGCCTAATTTAAAAGGTGTATGAAAATACTTCAAAACCGAAGAATATACTATAGCAAATAAAGATAATATGAAAGCATTGTAGAGATTTATTCAGATGGTGATGAAAGAGTATGATTAGTATATGAGCATATCCTAAAGGTAGGGACAACCAACATAGCAACATGGCGAGAGATGCTCTTAGAAAGTCTATTCCCCAAGCTTGGATTTTGCATAAATCAAGATTAGATGAATGTGATTCAATGTTACATGATGATTGGTGGGACATACCTTGTGTTTGTTGTTCCTTCGTTCTTTTCTGCTCCAGACCTGGAAAGGTTAGTGACAAGAATATCCGAAGGAATATTTTCATAATTATATTTCTATGCTCATTACAAGGACAGTGCAGCAGAAAGGTAGGCATAGCTTATAACCAGGTATTATGATGGGGTATAAGGATTCTACTGGTTGTAGCTTGCTCATGGGGTAGTGATAGATAAGAGTGGAATTCTAAAACAACATTCATAAGAATGAAAACAAAAATAATGAAAAGACTGGGACAAAAAAGGAAAAAGATAAAAGTATGATTACAAGGTTATACTTGAGACGTAAAATGATCTACCGTTCCCCGGCAACGGCGCCAGAAATGCTTGTTGACACTTACTAACATCGCTACCAAGAGTAGAGATAAACTCTATCCCCGGCAACGGTGCCAGAAATGCTTGTTGGTATAAATTAATGCACACTCTAATTTATCCGCAAGAACACAGATAAGATCTACCGATGTAGCACTTCACCGGAGTAACCCAGTTTAATATCGAACCCAAAGGAACGGATAGCGATGAGTCTCAAGTGTATAACCCCTGAGTGGCTAACAAGGACGGAGAATATAGAAGCATAGAGGGGATCACTAAGGTTATCTAAATCCAACTTAAGAGTGATATGTTTATTATTCTTAATGGGGAAGTTGCCATAAAAGGTCACAACAGAGTATGATTCTTTTATGCAAATGTATAATCCTACCGAGCCTACACACGGGTAGTGGACTATAGAAGAATCAACAAGGCTATAAGAGTCACCCTTGCGAACTACCACTGTTATCGGCGTTATAGGAGGTATTTATGATGAGCTATCAAGTCTAAGCACCACGCTTACACTATCCAACTACTCTAATTCTAGAGTGACCTAGAATTAGAGTACTCAAACGAGAGTCACAAACCTTAAGAATAATAAGAACAATAACTCAAACTTAAATATAGACATTGATTACCGAAACAATCGTTGAAGCAAGTCGATGAAGAAATTGAATCCACAGGTACAAGATGAAGAAGTTGATCCGACAGGCCGGAGCTTCCTCTTGATCTCTTCCTCTCTTTCTCTCTTCTAGTTCTAAAATAAGACTAGGTTCTAATCCTACTAGAGGGGTATCTAGTCTTCTACTTGATAGTTGGCTCTCGATTACAACTACATGAACTAGATCTAATTCTAGATGAACTAGAAGAGATTCATCTAGAGGGACCTCTACTTCTACATTGGAACCCTAATTTCTGATGTGGAGATGAATAATGAAGAGGGAGATGCCTGGAGAGGGGGGTCTGGGGGCTGTTTATATAGCCCTGGGCGATGAACCGTGGCCCTTGGATCAAACCGACTTCACATAGGGCTGAGATGGATCCTCAAAGGCGGTGGAGGTAGCTTGCAGAAGACGGAAGGAAGCGGGCCCGGGGGGAGACCGGTCAGTCTCATGGTGGGACCGACCGGTCCCACATGGCGGCCTCTCGCGGGGCCCCGCCTCGTGGTGCCCTCTAGAACCTTCTGGAATATCCCTGACGTGCCGGTTGCGTTATCTCGCGTTGGTTTCCTTCTAGGGGAAGCAATCAGCGTTGGTTTCCTGGTTTAGTCCATGCAGAATCACAATTCACCAAAACTCAAGGAATATTGTCAATTAAAACCCTAAACCTTTGTTGGTGATTGAATTCATGCCCTTTTCATATTTCTTTATCCTTTAATTTTGATAGTTAACCAGTGTCAACAGTAGGCTTGAGAGGCTCTTTGGGTGGAAGCTTGGTAAGTTTGGGAGTAGTGGTGGAGTTGGGCTTCTCACATGGATTCAGACCACTCGACTCTCCAATCTTCCCAAAGGCAGAAAGATCAACACCCGGAGCAAAACCTACACCAGGACCTCTAGCAGCTCGCTTAAATTGGGAGATCATCATCCCGAGCTGCGGCTCACTACAAGAGACCAATGACAAGATGGTCCGAAGGTATGTGTTTTCTTCCTCGGTTTGCATCTTGCCATGCTTCACATTCGCGATCTCCATCTCCAACCCCTCACACAACGCACACCTGGACACACAAGTGCTACCCGAGCTGGCCTTCTCAAGAGACACAATCTTGGCATTCTTCTCTGCCAACTCGGCTTGCAAGCCTGGACAGGTCTTGCACGCACCCAACAACGCGGGTCTAGCCCGGAGCTCATCCACCTCTCCATCCAAAGCAGCATACTTACCTCTCAAAGTGAGAAGGTCAGTCATGTGCTTGGTGCACATCTCGCACTCCACCTCCTCAGAAACGACCACAGTGGATTTAGCAAACTCCAACTCCTTCACCGTGTCCTCCCACTTCTGCCTAAACTCCTTGCGCTCTCTAGCAGCACGCCTAAGCAGCTTATCTTGACTAAGGAGCGCGGCAGTAAGCTTATCGACCTCAGCAGAAAGCTCATCGTGGGTCATTGATACCTGGGAGGTGTCGTCGTCGTCGTCGTTCCGAGGGGTGTCCTCCAGCTTGCTGTCGACCTTCTTGCCGAGGGCCATGGTGCAAAATCCCTCGTTGTCGGCGAAGAAGCAGAGGCCGTTCAGCTTGTCCTCGATCTTCATCATCTTCTCGGACTCATCATTGCTTGAGCAAGCGGAGTCGTCATTCGAGCCGTCGACGTCGCTGAGCATGGCGAAGAAAGCACGCTGCTCAGCCTGGGCCTTCTCCAAGTACTTCTTCTTGATGTACTCCATGTCGAAGCCGCCCCTCCGCTTGCGCCTTGCGGGGGCGTGCTTCTCCTTGTGCTTGCCGGAGTCGTACTTGTGCCCGTGATCGCCCTTTCCCGAATGCTTGTTCTTCTTGGGGCAGTTGGCGATGAAGTGGTCGGGGTCGCAGAACTCAAAACAGCCCGAGCGTCCTCCTCCGCGGCGACGGTTCATGCGGTTGTTGTTGAACCGCGAGAACCGGTTGGCAAGCAAAGCCAACTCATCATCCCCCAAAGACTCCAGCTGGTCCTCTGTGACAGAAAAGAGCGAAGAGAGTGCAAAGCCACCAGAGGGGTTAGCAGAAGAGCCAGAAACCAAAGCCATAGTCAGGCCAGAAGGATTCTCATAAGGAGCCCTCGACATGGCATCAATCTCACTAGACTTGAGCTTACTAAAGAGCTCGTCGCAAGTGAGGGTCTCATAGTTAGACGATTCGATGATCGCCTGGACTTTTGAGTCCCACACCGACCGATCGAGAGTATGCAAAAGCTTCAAAGCCCTCGCATGATCGTCAAGGCAACAGCTCCTTGTTAGCTCGCATCTTGTTGACAATAACCTGAAAGCGAGCGAATAAACTCTCTATGCTCTCGCCAGGCATATGTCGAAAGTTCTCATACTCCCGCTTGTGTGACTCGTAGAGACGGGATTTGACTTGAGTGGTTCCCTCATGGAAGCGCATGAGGGTCGCCCAAATCTCATGAGCCGTGGGGAGGTGAGAAACGTGATCAAATTCGGACATGCTCAAACAGGAGAACAAGGCATTACGCGCTCGGCTATTGGCTTCGTGCTCATCGATCTAAAGCTGAGAGACACGAGCAGCCAAAACAACGTAATCAGCCTTGTTGCAAATCTCCCAAACACAAGAGCCCATGCTCTGGAGATAGGCCGACATGCGTATCTTCCAATACGCATAATTCATCCCATCAAAAAATGGCGGTTTGCCCACGCCGCGATCCATGTCGCCTTCGGTGGATCTAGAACTGGCTAAAGTGAAAGATCCTTAACCCGCTCTGATACCAATTGAAGGACCGAGAATGCAATAGCAAGGCGACCAGAGGGGGTGAATGGGAGCCAATAAAATTTCTCTCGAAACTTTGGCCAAATCTCCCAAAATCAACCCCCGGAAGCTACGACCGAAACCGTGATGCCCATGACCCTTGGAAGAGGGTGGATGATCCCTAGGATCACAGCGAGGCACCACAAAGCGAGAGCAAACCAAAGACCAAAAGCTCCGGCTCAAGTTTGCCCCTTGAAAACCGAGTCCCGAATGTAGATTGAGGGCTACGTCGAGAAATCCCTAAATGCCGATGCTAACAAGTAGCAAAGATACCTAGAAATGTTTCTTGGTTAACTATAGGGCCAAACGAGAAGTCCGCAAACCAAGCGGAAAAGCCGGGAGACTAAATGCACTGAAAAGCACTAGTCTGCGGGATCCCGGACTGTCCGCGGGTAAGGTACCGGACTATTCGGGGTAACTGCGGACTGTCCGCGAGCGAGTGGCAGACTATCCACCGGCAAAACTCGCCAAACAGCAAAGCTGCTGAAGTCCCCTGGACAAGTCCCGGACTGTTCGCGAAAACCAACGGCGGACTGTCCGTCGATCAAACACCGAAAACAGCAGAGTTGCTGAAGTTCCCTGGACCGTTCCCGGACTGTCCGCGACTTTGAACTGCGGACTGTCCGCCGGTCACGAAAAGACAAATCGGCCGAAGATCACAGCCACTGACTCGGCTGATCCCCGACGCGCGGACTGTCCGCCGATCAAACCACGGACTGTCCGCGAGTGTCCAGAAAGGGCGATTTTGGTCGCCCAAAACTCAAATCTTCCCCAAATCGATCCAAACCAAAATCCCTTGATCCCAAACTTGGAGAGGATGATCACGAGGTAGTTGGGAGACTATCCCCAAGAAATCATCCGCTCAAATCGACTCAATCAACGGGAAATCGAAGGGGAAGGTGTATGAACCGAAAAAGCGCCACGAAAACGAAATCAACCCGATCTACTTATTCGTGAGGAGTTAGATGAATTCCTTTGGTCGAAATGACCTCCTCACTAAAACAAACAATATGATTCAAATGGATTTCGCAAATACGTAGTATAGAGAGAGATCGAGCGACGGGAAAAATGTGAAGAAACGAAGAACGCGAAGAACACGAACCAAAACGCGAATCAACACATCGATCTACAACCGTGTGGCTACCACATGCTACAATAGTGAGGTTACAGCCTCACTTCCTCAAAACCTTCAGTACACAGAGGTATGGTTCTCTGCGGATCTCAGTAGCTACAGCAGGGGATTGGCAGAGCAGGAAACCCTAGAAGCAAAGAGCAAATGACTGAGATACTAATGGGAGGAGGGTGTCTCCCACTTATCCTAATTCTAATTCCTACTCTACCCCTCTCTAATTACAGAGCGAACCAGCTAAACCCTAGGGTTATTCTGGACCAACTCAAGGTAGGTGGTGATTCGACGGCCACGCCCGCACAACTCGAAGCATTGCCTCGACGCAACCTCTCGATTGCCGCCACGTGCCGCCCTCGCTCTGCACCCTTGGTTTTGTGGCCGAAACCGGGAAACCAGGCTTTCACGCCAACCCCCGGTTTTGAGGCCCAAACCGGGAAACCAGCCTCCAAGTCCATCCCCTGGTTTTGTGGCCGAAACCAGGAAACCCGCCAGCGCCCAGGTTTTGAGGCCCAAACTTGGAAACCGTCCTCAGCCCGAGTTTTGTGGCCCAATCTCGGAAACCCGCCGCACGCCCAGGTTTTGTGGCCCAAACCTGGAAACCGTCCACCCGAGTTTTGTGGCCCAAACTCAGAAACCGTCCACCCGGTGGTTTTTCTGTGGCTCAACCACCAAACCGGAGCTGTAGAGGGGATGCACCGCCCGTGCACCCCGTCCACCGACACGTGTCCCCAGGTCCTCGACCCAGGCAAAACCATGCCCCGCAAGTCTTCGCTCGTCGCTGTCCTAGGCTGTCAGCCACCACAGCTGATCCTCAGGCCACCGGTCCCTCAGTCCAAGCCTCACGTCCGCCCTTCACCGCTCTTGGTCCATCGGCACGGCACGTCTCTACTTAACCTTCACCTTGCCCTCGATCACTGTCTCCATGCTCGACACCTGCACAACACAAGCCAAAGAACATGCGATCAAACCCGTTGACAATCACTCATCACTCTGAGACTCGGCATACACCCATGTATCCGCAGCTTTCCCCGTAGGCGTGCTAGGAATGGTTTTTATACTAACCGTTCTTTTGAGCAGCCGGCCCAATACTGGTACTCTTCCTACTTCACTAACCCCAATGTTGGACCGTATGCTCACCATATGTTCTTTTATTGATGTAGGTAAAACAATTGGAGGACATTTGGTTGGTGGATTCCGGTTGCTCGAGGCACATGACCAGAAACGCCAAGTGGTTCTCTAGTCTTAGTCCTGTTGCCGGAAAGGAGTTTATCACCTTCGGCGACAATAGCAAAGGTAAAGTGTTGTCTCGTGGGTCGGTGCGAGTTAATGAGCACTTTGTGTTGCGTGATGTTGCTCTTGTTTCTAGCTTGCATTTTAACCTTCTTTCTGTTTCGCAACTCTTTGATGATGACTATGAGATTCGTTTTAAACCGAATCTCAGTCGTATTTTTGATCCTCAGGGCAATCTTGTATGTTTGATTTCGACCTTTGGGAAAGTCTTTCGTGTGAATTTCTTGGAGTCGTTTGGATTTTCTCGCTGTCTAGTGGCTGGTCCTTCCTCCTCTGATCTTTGGAAGTGGCATAGGAGGCTAGGTCACCTGAGCTTCGACTTGCTTGCAAGGCTTAGCTCACTTGGCCTAATCCGAGGATTGCCCAAGTTGTCCATGGAAAAGGACCTTGTTTGCCATTCTTGTAGACATGGGAAGATGGTTGCCGCTCCCCACCATCCAGTAACTCAGGTCATGACTTCGCACCCTAGAGAGCTTTTACACATGGACCTTGTTGGTCCGGCTCGGGTGAGCTCAGTTGGGGGGAAGTGGTACGTCCTTGTTGTTGTTGACGATTTTTCGAGATATTCGTGGGTCTTCTTTTTGACTAAGAAGACTGAGACTTTCTCTTTTGCTTGCAATCTGATTTTGCGTCTTCAGAATGAGTTCCCAATGAACTCGATGCGAGCTATTCGTAGTGATAATGGTTCCAAATTCAAGAATTTGGATTTTGAGAAGTTTTGTGACTCCTTGGGATTAGAGCATCAGTTTTCTTCCCCATACACACCGCCACAAAATGGTGTTGTAGAGAGGAAGAATCGGACCCTTGTAGAGATGGCCAGGACGATGCTCGATGAGCATAGGACTCCTAGGCACTATTGGGCCGAGGCTATGAACACTGCATGCTACATTTCCAATCGCATTTTTCTCCGAGCTTTCTTGAAAAAGACTTCTTATGAGTTGCGTTTTGGAAGACAGCACAAAGTGAGTTACTTTAGAGTTTTTGGTTGTTGTTGACACTCCTTAATGGATTCACTCTAAGAATGAGTCACATAAAATAATAAACTAGTGAAAGCACGAAAGAGTGTACGGGACACTACTAACTTCACTTAACGTTAAGTTGTCATCCCCAACATGAAGCTAGCAATGCAATTATATCAGAGCACTGGATTAAGAGATATATATATATTTACCCGCAAGCGCACAGATAAACATACCCATTGTAGAGCATTTCACCCAAGCTAGTCTCAGGTATTGTTATTTATATTTAGCCTAGAGACTAATCAATTCAAGGTATGATAGTATTGAAAGAACTTAACAGCATTAATCATGGCACACACTTAAATAAGACTGATAACACACTGACTACTACGGACAAGAATCAGATACAGAGTAAATGGTATAATAGATAATTGATAAAGGATAACAGAGATCAGATCAATCAAGGATAAACTAAGAACATTACTGCCTAGCAAGATGATGATTAGAACAGGTATAAACAAGGAACATTCCTAAGTTACTCTAGTTACAAGTCATGACATACATTGATTAGTGCAATTATATTTAGCAATCATTGGCTAGGTCACATCATATTTGTAATCAAGAGGCAACTCCATAGTTAAGGTGTCAAGCATAGTAACCCTTAAACCATGAGTTAACTGAGCCATACCGAACACTATATTCGGGAGGTGGAATACAGAGGACTCAACAGGTCTGTCACACCCGCGATCTACCACTCTATCCAGAACATAGGACGTATTCACAGATAAATAGTGTATAGGCACCACGCCTACACAACATTCATCACCCACCTGTTGTACTTTAAGATGAGCGCTATACGAACATGAGTATAAACATAAAGATGAACTATCTATGCTAAATATATAATCAAAGCAAACTATAAGCATTATAACTAAGAATAAAATCATTGATGTCTTAATCATATCAATTGTATTGCTATCTAAAACACAATAATGAACAATAAGGTGAATTAGATCATCGATAAGAACTAAAGTACAAACTAGAACATGAACTAGAACAAGATCATGAACTAGATGATGAACTAGATGATGAACATGAACTAGATGATGAACTAGAACATAAACAATGAAGAACAATGATGAACTAGAAGAGCAATTATGAAATAGATCCATAATGTTAATACAAGAGAGAAGATCTTGGGTTTACCGAGCCTTCTCGTGACTAGATCAGGAATCCAAGCGAAGCTTGCCTCCTCTAATCCTATTCTATCTACTAATCTAGGTGGATGTAGTTCTAAAGCCTCCGATTGATCTCCTTCTGGTTGGTCTAACTCTGATGAATGAATTGCCTGATTTCTGGATTGCCTTGTTCTGAATGCCCTGGAGAGGGGGATCAGGGGTCTGTTTATATAGCCCTGGGCGATGAATCGTGGCCCTTGGATCAAACCGACTTCACGTAGGGCTGAGATCGATCCTCAATGGCGGTGGAAGTAGCTTGCAGAGGACGGAACCGCGTGGCCCCCGTGGGTGACCGGTCGGTCTCCTGGTGGGACCGGTCGGTCCCACCAGTCGGCCCCTGGTGGTGATCTTCATTGTGGTGTCCTCTTACGTCCCCTAGAGTCTTCTAGAAGTATCCTGACGTGGTGAATGCGTTATCTCTCGTCGGTTTCCTTCTATGGGAAGCTATCGATGCTGATTTCCTGGTTTAGTCCCTGCAGAATCATAACTCACCAAAACTCATGGAATATTGTCAGTTGAAACCCTAAATCTTTGTTGGTGATCATATTCTTACCCTTTTCATATTTATTTATCTCCTAATTATGATAGTTAACCAGTGTCAATAGTTGCCATTGTTTTATACTTAAGAAAGGCAACCTGGACAAGTTTGAGTCTCGTTCTTCTGATGGTGTATTTTTGGGTTATGGCACTCACACTCGAGCTTACCGTGTACTTAACCTTGATACTAACCGAGTCATGGAGACATCCGATGTCACCTTCGATGAGACCATGGTTTGTCCTTCTTCTCGTTTTGAGCGTGCAGGTGATCATGAGGTTAGTGAGCCTCTTTTTGATGACGAGGAAGAGGGTGCTGAAGGTATGGGTGATCCAGCACCCCCTCCACCTGCTGTGCCGCAAGGAGCGGCTTCTACTACGACTCATGGCCCCGACACTTCTTCTTCTTCTTGGGGGCCGTGGGATCCGCCACCCCAAGCAGTACCTTTTGTACTCGGGGAGGCACCAGCTGCTATTGAGGGGGAAGTCACTTCTACTCGGGAGGCGCCACGACACATCCATCGCCAACACCCGCCACAACAGATGATCGGCAGCATCGACGAACGTGTCACTCGGTCCAGGTCACAGCATATCTCTCACTTTGCTCATTCTGCATTTGTTGCTGATTTTGAACCCCGAAATGTTGGACACGCCTTGACGGATCCGGATTGGGTCAATGCCATGCATGAGGAGTTAGAGAATTTTGAGCGAAATCAGGTTTGGGTTTTGGTTCCACCTCCTCCAGACTGTAATCCTATTGGGACAAAATGGGTTTTCAAAAACAAACAAGGAGAGGATGTGTAACAGAACCGACCAATTTGCACCAGATTAAGCACCGAATCGCTGCTTTCACAGAGACTACAAGTACTTAAGCTCGTACAAACCCGGTAGTCCGGAAATCTCGAAGGATTTCAAGTCATTCAACTTTAACCAAGATCGTAATAGATTAGCGTACATGCCCACAAGGTACATTCAGTTCGCACATAGTTCAAATACATCGGAGTTCGATAGTTATTACAAACCATAGTTTTGAATTCAAGCGGAAGCAACATAGTTTTGAAACACAAGTCCTTAGTTCACAATACGGTGCCATATGCCTGATCTGTCCACAAAAGCATCAGGAAAGATAAGGATTGACCATGCCCATGGTCTAGTCACTGCCCTCGACGGGATACAGACAGTTCTCGCAGTAGCCGAAGAAACACTGCCCATCTGCAACAACAAGGGATAGCACCCTGAGTACGAGAAGGTACTCAGCTAGACTTACCCGTCATAAACCAGAAATAATTGACACCAAGGATTATGCAAGGCTGTATCTGAGGTTGGCCACACTTACCTTTTGCATAAAAGCATTTTATTATTAATAATTCCTTATTCGAGCATTAGCAGTCACTTTTAGGTAATCAGCCTGATTATCTAGATTTGCACCTGATCTAGAGCAAACACTTGACTACTTATTCAAGCAAGAGTGACTATTTCATCAATAGCCTTTCAGATTCACCAACCATAACCATCATTAATTCCATATATTACTACGGTAACACATGCTCAGTCAAGTTACTCACTAACCAGGAGCGATGGCGATTATAATCGATTCCTACCAGCTGGGGACAAAATGTCGCACACTCGCCCGACACACCCTGCCAGGCGGCCGTTGGCGACCACTCAGGAGGTTCGAGAACCCAAATCGCGGGACGGCCATGGACCCTTCTACACCGAGGGTTATCTCAATGCCAGGTCGCTCAAGCTATTAACTGCCCACGGTCATGCCAGGTCGATCAGGCCCTGCCTGCCCTCGGACCATGCCAGGTCGATCAGAATAGTTGCCCACGGTACATGTAAGGCCCTGGGTGTTAGGCGTCAACGTCTCCATCACCGGCTCGAAACACCTTACTCGGCTTCACGGGAGGTACTCCGACCTACTCCGTTAAGTGATTGACGCGTTCAAAATGACTGAGGTGTGCCTTCGTCGGGTCCTAATCGACACAGACGGGAGACTACTAGCACACAGAACCCATGTCCTGCTGCTCCTACATCCCGCCCGGTCTCCAATTAATTATCACATGGTTATATTCCACGATAGCACGAGGCTAAACATGTTTAGTATCCACCTATATGCGGGAGACAGGAAATCACCCGACTTTTACCGGTCTAAGCAGGGCTAAGCATATAATCGAGCCTAGACCTAACAGGGATCACAAGATAATATTTGCAGGTGGACAAGGATAATTAATCAATGCAGCAACGGTATCACACAACTCCTATGACCTAATGCAACAATCATATCAGGTTAACTTGTAAACGGTAATTTGCAAACCGTAGGAGAAAAATGCTCCGGGGCTTGCCTCGCTCGAAGTCGGCGGGGCGGTGATCACGGCACTCCGGCAGGTCCTCAGCGTCTCCTTCCGGGATCCCCTCCTCGGTTGTCTCCTCCTGACGCTGCTCCTCCGGCGTGTCTTGGGCTTCCACTACCGACCCTGCATGATGCGGTACATGAATGAATAACATGAATGCACATGGGATGCACAGTGATGCAACATGGAGTAACAACTCAGGAGATAAGCACATGTCATCTACTGCTACTTACTTATTTAATTTAACATACTACTTACTAAGTCTTGTTGTCACCACATCAAAGTTGCTTAACGGGTTTATTACCCTCTAAATATTTGTAGAATTAAATCTAGTTAATTAGGCCTATAACAGTAACCTATCCTAGGCAGCTTCATAAAAATCTATAAAAATTACTGGAGATTAATAGTACTTAATCTAATCCTCTGTCCAAATTTCATCCCATTTGGACCTAGACTCTATCCCCTATGAAAAAGACAAATTCTATCATGAAAAGGTGCTTTGAACTACACACCCTAGCAACAAGTGTCAAACAACAGATTTCTTATTTTTCTACTGAACTTCCTAGCATAAGAGCAATGTGCTTAAATTCTCAGGTTCATATTCCTCATATTTTAATTACTACAAAATAAACAAGAAACAGCATTTAACCATTTTAATTAGCTACTGTCTAAAGTATTTCACAAGGCAACCTCATCTTATATTTTTCTCTGAACTACTCATCATACAAATCCTAACAAAACTGGAATTACATTTTTCTGACTTATACATAATTAGTTATGCATTTTCCAAGTTATCAGCACTTTTCTAATTTAACTAAATCTACACATAAAAGTATTACCAACAATGCAATTAACATACTTCACAGGTAGATCTAATCATGCTTAACACAACAAAATTTGTTTCACAGGATTTGGACTTAAAATGAGCCTTGCACGAATTTTTGAAGCCTTTACATGAATTCTGTAAACACACTAAAAAGGGAAACTCAAACCTATACGCTACAGACTTCGGCCGAGGCTCAAGACACGGCTTCGGCACGTCTGGTGCGACTCGCCCGAGGCTCAGACGAAGGCTTCGGCACGTTCAGCGCGATTCGGCTGAGGCCCGAGGCTCAGACACAATTTTCCGATTCGCCCGAGGCCCGAGGCTCCTATTCAGCTGAGGCTACTGACTCAACCGAGACTAACTGGCTTGGCTCGACTCGACCGAGGCTTACTGACTTGGCTCGACTCAACCGAGGCTCGAGGCGAAGGCTCGGTTCATCCGACTTACCGAGGCCTACGGCAACCAGGCTCTTCCCTTTTCTGCCAGTCGGGGCCCGCTGGTCAGGGCAACCAAGCTTCCGAGGCCAGGCTCGGCACGTTACCGCGCGAGGCCAGGCTCGGCAGTCAACGGCGGAGTTTGGCGCCGTGGTCGTTGACCGGCCCTAACTCGTCGACGGCGACACTTCGGGCGACACTGAGACCATCGTTGGGTGCGGGTTTACGAGACGAACACGACCGACTAACTGGCTGAGCCAGAGGGATACCGGAGCAAGCTCGACGGCGGCCATGGCGGAGCGGCGGCTCTGCGACTCGGCGGCGGAGCTCTCCCCGGCGGCTTGCGACTCGGCAAGGCTAGCACTAGCCCACGCAAGACCTAAGCAACCTATTGGAGCAACTCCCAGGCTTCGGCATCCCCGGCATTGCTCGAAGCTATGCACGGCGGCGGTCCATGGCGGACACGGCGATGACACGGCTCGGTTCCGGCTGAAACACGGCAAAAGAGAGGTCTCCATCTAACTCTAAGCTACTACGGCGGTAGAGAAGACTAGAACATGGCTCGGTTTGGGATGGCTTGGCCGGAGATGACCGGTCCACGTGAAGGTCACGGTGGCGGCCATGGCGGAAGCTTGCGGATGGCGTCCGCTGTTCCGGCAGCTAGAAAGGAAGAGAGGTGAAACCAACCCTTACCGGAGGAAGAGGAGGTTACGGCGGAGAAACTGGCGGGAGGAATCGGGCGGCGGTGAGCGGTGGAGTGAGTAATCGCTCGCCGAGGTTCGGCGGGCGGCGGCGGAAATGGCGGCGGCGCTTCGCTCTGTGAAGGCGGGTGGAGTGGAGTGGAGTGGACTTTCTGGCTTGCAAGCTCAAGGCGGACAAGACAAAAGGAACAAGTGCCTGGGTGTATCACACCTGGCCAGTTCCCGTCGGGGGAACTCCCGACCGGACGCGGCGGCGTCAGGCGTCGAGCTCCACGCGGCGGGCATGCACCGAGCTCCGGGGCGTCGTGGCGAGCTTGCAGAGAGCGAGGGGGTGACATGGCGCACGCGGCGCAAAACCGCGGGCGGCGATGCCGGTGGTTTTGCCGGCCAGCGAGGCGGTCTCGCGGCGGCGGCAGGCTCGGTCGGCGCGGAGGGAGCGGCGCACGCGCGGGAAGAAAAGGGAGAGAGGCTGACAAGCCGGGCCCACTAGGGTTAAACTAATAAAGTTTGATTGCAAACTTTGATGCTCCACAACTCCTAAACTAAGCCGAACTAGGAAAAGGTCCCAACAGCAAAGTTGCTTAGAATTTTGTAAGGAACAAATCATCCTTAAGGCTCCAGTCCAAATTCTGTTGTTTAAAGGAAATTTAGTGCTAAACCATTTTTCTAATGCAAGAAATCCTAACTAAAAAGCTTTTTCTGAGAAAGTGCTTTAAAGCAAAGTTGTTCCCCTCATCAAGATCTACAACTTTGTTATAAGGCACTTGGTCAGAAACAGTAAGCATAACAAGGTTACACTAGAGACCAAACAAGGACTTAAGCATTTAACAAACATATGCACATGAAATGATGAGATGCTATGCTTATGCCATGTCAAGTTATGCATTTAGGGTTTGCTTAACACCGGGGTGTTACAGCCCTCCCCTCCTTAAAGGAATCTCGTCCCGAGATTTAAGTTACTAACCATTTCTTAAAGAAGTGGGGATATACTTCTCTTAGATAGTCTTCTGTTTCCCAAGTGGCATCTCGATCATCTTGCTCACTCCAAGATACCTTGTACTGCTTCACTATTCTTCCGCGAGTTATCCTTTCTTTTTCATCAAGCACTCGGTGCGGCTCTACTGAGTAAGTGAGGTCGGATTGTAACTTGATGTTGGCCGGTTGTACTTCCTCTTCTGGAACTCGAAGACATTTCTTTAATTGTGACACATGGAATACAGGGAATATAGCCTTCAAATGTTCAGGTAACTGCAGTTGATAAGCCACTTTTCCCCTCCTTTCCATTATCCTGTAGGGTCCCACAAACCTTGGCGCTAACTTTCTTTTCACGCCAAAACGTTTAACTCCTTTCATGGGTGATACTTTCAAGTACACATAGTCACCTACTTTGAATTCAAGCGGTCTTCTTCGCTTATCGGCATAGCTCTTCTGTCGAGACTGTGCAGCGGCTATGTTTTGTTGGATTATTCTAACTTGTTCTTCTGCTTCCTTGACAAAATCATTTCCATAGTAACGACGTTCTCCTGGTTCAACCCAACTTACTGGTGTTCTGCATCTTCTGCCATACAGAGCTTCAAAAGGTGCCATCTGAATGCTTTCTTGATAACTATTGTTGTAAGCAAATTCTGCTAATGGCAACCATTTCTCCCAAGAACCTTTTGCTGATAAAACACAGGCTCTTAACATATCCTCTAAAATCTGATTTACCCTTTCCGTTTGCCCTGATGTCTGAGGATGGTAAGCTGAGCTATGGATTAACTTAGTACCTAACTCTTTTTGCAGTTTCTCCCAGAATGGTGCAGTAAACTGCGTTCCACGATCCGAAACTATGACCTTGGGTATACCATGTAATCGTACAATCTGACTGACATAGATCTCTGCATAGTCCGGCGCTCGATAACAGGTTTTAACTGGTATGAAATGAGCGGTCTTGGTGAGACGATCTACAATTACCCAAATCGAATCGTTTCCCTTCTGAGTGGTAGGCAAACCGGTGATAAAGTCCATACTCACTTCTTCCCACTTCCATTCAGGTATTGATAAAGGTTGAAGTGTTCCGGCTGGCTTCAGGTGAATAGCCTTCACCCGACAACACGTGTCGCATCTGGCTACATATGCGGCAATTTCCTTCTTCATTTTGGTCCACCAAAATCTTGGACGCAAATCTTGATACATCTTAGTGCTCCCGGGATGGATAGACAATTTAGAAAGGTGAGCCTCGTCCATGATCTGATTTTTCAGTTCCCTATTCTTGGGTACCACTAGGCGATTATCAAACCATAACACTCCCTTATCATCAACTCGGAAATGTTTTACGGGTTCAGTGGCAGCCCTTAGCTTTTCTTTGATATGATAGATTCCCTTGTCTGTTTTCTGCCCTTCTAGAATCTGGTCAACTAAGGTGCTCTGCAGCTCGATGTGACGCAGGATCACAGGGTGTACGAGACTAAACTCATCCTCTGGTTGTAACCTTAAGTTATTACAATGCGACTTCCGACTCAGAGCATCAGCAACCACATTTGCTTTTCCAGGGTGATAATGTATCTGCAAATTGTAATCCTTAATCAATTCAAGCCATCTTCTCTGCCTCATATTCAACTCCGGTTGAGTGAAGATATACTTGAGACTCTTATGATCAGTGTACATATTGCAGACATTTCCTAGTAAATAGTGCCTCCAGATCTTCAGAGCGTGCACTACAGCAGCTAATTCCAAATCATGCGTAGGATAATTTATCTCATGCTTTCTCAACTGTCGTGAAGCATAAGCAATCACTCTGCCTTCTTGCATAAGAACACACCCTAAACCGACTTTTGATGCGTCGCAGAAGACATCAAACGGCTTCTCGATATCTGGTTGAGCTAAGACAGGGGCAGTGGTTAACAGTTTCCGCAAGGTACAGAAAGCTGTTTCACACTTCTCTGTCCACTCAAACTTCTGATCCTTCTGAAGCAAACTTGTCATGGGCTTGGCAATTTTGGAGAAATCGGGAATGAAACGACGGTAATACCCTGCTAAACCGAGAAAACTCCGAATCTCCCCAACTGAAGTTGGAGCTTCCCAATCCATTACTTCTTGTACTTTGCTAGGGTCCACAGAGATTCCTTCCTCCGACAGGATGTGACCAAGGAATTGTACTTGCTTCAACCAAAATTCACATTTGCTAAACTTAGCATAAAGTTTATGCTCTCGTAGCCTTGTCAAAACGATCCTCAAATGTTCTGCATGGTCGTCCGGGTTCTCCGAATAAACCAAAATGTCATCAATGAATACCACTACAAACTTATCTAGCTCTGGCATGAATACCGAGTTCATCAAACTCATAAAGTAAGCCGGAGCATTTGTCAATCCAAAAGACATGACTAAATACTCGTATAGGCCATATCTGGTGGAAAAAGCAGTCTTTGGAATATCTTGTGGTCGGATCCTAATTTGATGATAACCGGATCTCAAATCGATCTTGGAGAAAACTTTGGCTCTGGATAACTGGTCAAACAAAATATCTATCCGTGGCAACGGATATTTATTCTTAACGGTCACAGCATTAAGCGGTCGATAATCCACACACATTCTCAAGGATTTGTCCTTCTTCTTAACAAACAAGGCTGGACATCCCCACTCTGACACACTAGGTTGAATGAAACCCTTGTCCAAAAGTTCCTTAATCTGAGTCTTGAGTTCGGCTAATTCATTGGGCGGCATACGATAAGGTCTTCTCGAGATCGGTGCAGTCCCTGGTAACAACTCAATGGTAAACTCTACAGCCCGCTTGGGCGGTAAACCCGGCAACTCATCTGGAAAGACGTCTGGGAAATCCCGAACAACTGGAATTTTTGACAGGTCCTCTATAGATAAGGTGCAAGATAGATCAACAAAATCAGCCCCTCGAGGAAGAGAGATACGTAACTTGTTGTTCCTCCTTGGATCGGTCAAGGTAAGAGTCCTATCTGCAGTGTCTAACACTGCTTTCCACATACTCATCCAACTCATTCCTAGGACTACGTCCATACTGAGCCCTGGCAAAACTACTAAATTAGCCCCAAACTTATGCCCTCCGATGTCGATGGTTGCATCACGTACCATCTGCCTAGACAACACACTACTCCCCACAGAGCTTACGCGAAACCCATAATCCATTTCAGACACCTCTTGATCATGCTTTTGTGCAAATGCTTTACTCATGAACGAATGCGATGATCCAGTATCAAACAAAACGACTGCAGGATGATGATTAACAAGGCACATACCAGCAGTCACGGGCTCTCCAGCACGAGCTTCTTCAGCGGTCATGTTGTGCAGGCGTGCGGGGTAATTGGCCTGTTGCTTCTTTGGGTAGGGACAATATCTTGCGAAGTGCCCCTCTTGGTTGCAGTTGTAGCATGGTCCCCGAACTATAGGTTTATTTCCTGAAGAACTGCCTTGACCTCCACGAGCCTGAGCAGCAGCTATCTTGTATGGCTTCTGATTGCGCTGAGCTTGTGGCTGATTCCTCTTCTGCGGCGGCCTAAAACGTGCCCCCGGCGCTGGTGGTCGATACTGATTTCGCTGAGCTGGTGGTCCTCTGGGTTGTGATGATCCTGATTCAAAGGTTCTCTTCCGGGCCTTGCTAGCAGCATGCTTGTTGTTATGATTCTCTTGAATCAGACAGTCACTTAAGAAGTCATTGAAATTGGTACGAGAAGACGTACCCACTGACTTTCCCATCTTAGTGTTCAAGCCTCTCTTGAAACTAGCAATCTTCTTGGCATCTGTGTCAACGAAGTCTGGGATATAGCGAGCCAACGAGTTGAACAGATGATGATACTCTGTGATAGACCGAGTCCCTTGAGTCAGATTCATGAACTCTGCCACTTTCATCTGGGTCAAGCCCGGCGGAATGAAATGACCTCGAACGGCAGCAGTAAACACTCTCCAAGTGATAGGAACATTGGCAGGATAGGTGGTACGATGATGTCCCCACCAAATCCCGGCTGGTCCCTGCAACTGGTGTGCGGCATATTCTGCTTTAAGCTCCTCTGTGAGCCTAAGCAAACGGAACTTCTGCTCCAGAGTATGCAGCCATTCTTCTGCCTCCAACGGTTCTATAGCTTCCTTGAAGATAGGCGGTTTAGTATCCAGGAAATCCTTGAAAGAACTATATTGGTTCGGCTCAGGGCGTTGATGTCCCTGCGCCAAGTTCTCCCTCAGCAAAGCTTCGATGTTGCGCTGGACTTCCAAGAAATTGAGCAAAAAGTTGCTCAGCCGTTGGTGGTGGAGGAGGTGGTGGATTGCGGTTTTCTCTGGGGTCCTCATTTCCCCCACTACCGCCCGCTCCACTACGGGTTGTTGTCATCTGCATACACGACAATAAGTGACCATTAGGCGAAGTTGCAACATTGTAGAGAACAATAAATCATACCCACTGGAATTATTCGGAAACAAATTCACCAAACAATTACAGAGGTATAATAAATTTCGATCCACATCGCATCAACACATAATAAGATCGCTTAACACATCATGCAATAGATAACATAACATCCATAGTCTTGCCCAAACATATGGGACTTTTCAAGGTCTTACACCACATCACCTAGGTCCATACTCATGCTTACATCCAGCCCATAACAACAAAAGATCGGGCGTGCCAACATACGCAAAAGATCTCTAGGTGCTAAGCATACGATCTAGACTACTCTCTAGCGATCTCACCAACGTCACCGTCCTCACTAGACATATCTGAAGAACTACTAGAAGAACTACTCGGCTCCGGATCCTCCTGGGGAAAGATGGGGTTCCTCTCATTCTCCCTACGGTGGATCTCCTCGTGCAGACGATCGTTGTAGTCCTCCAAGTGATGGAGTTGGAGCTCCAGGTCTCCCACTCGCAACCTCAGCAACCTGTTCTCCTCTGAAACACGAATGCCCTCAACACAAACTCCTCGAAGCGCCTCCTCAGTCTCCCTCATGACCGAGGCCAAGAAAGTAGTCGACCCCTGCTGAATGGCAAGCTGATGAGCAGTCTCCTGCTCCCTCTGAAGCGCCTGGTCTCTCTCTACTGTCAACTGAGCTAGCTGTGTAGTGAGGAGGTCTATCTCTGTAGTATGCTCCTGCTGACGGCGATGCTGCGCTGCAATCTCCTCGCTAAGAACATGGTCCAACTGCTCATAGCTGCGGGATAAACAGCCATAAGTAGCCATCAGAGCAGCCATAGCACTCCCTGCTGGTCCAGCACAATGCTCCCTCTCAAGAGAGCTAGCCTCAAGTACGGTAGCGCCTGACTGACGCCACACTGCCTGGTAAGGGTCTGTCGTCGGGAAGATACTAGCAGTAGCCTGGGCAACCACCTCCGGATGGTCCTCCATGATGTCCCGAAGAGCGGTATAAGCAACCTGGTTGGCTGCATCCCAGGGGGTCCTCCCCTGCAAGGCAAACACCCGACGGCACCAGACGTGATCCTGGTCCTCACGGCTAGGCACGTCGACCTCCACCGTGTACACGTGGCGATCCTCTGACAACTGCACACGGTGCCAGTCGTACTGTGGCTCCTGGCCCTCCTGATATCCCACCAGGTGCAGAACTCTCCAAAGAATAGTGGGCATCCCAAACTCCTCTAGAAAGTCCTCTGATCCCTCATCAGTCCATGGCCCCAGCATGTAGTTAGGCCTCTTGCCTCCCGTGGACTTGCGAGCAGTGCGCTTGGTACGTGCCATCTGTAAGAAGTTTATCCACACAGTTTTTAATTAGTTGAAAACAACTTTTATTAGAAAAACGGGACGGAAACCATAAGGAAGGAAGTAAGATTAATGCAAAGTTGTATGATCATGATGCATGAGCGTAACATACGTCCTCACTGCCTAACAATCTATCGGCTAGACGGTGGCATACACGTTCACTCATAGCGTTAACTATACGTACTACACGTTCGCAAGTTAGCGTACCTGCAGAAGAAACCATTTCAGCCCTTCCCACAATATGAATATCATGCATTGCTGAAATTTAAATCTAATACTCTCTTAGGTGTACACCCGGTATACACGTAAGCAGTATATGCACCCATCATAAATTATTACTCCCACAATCAATACTTTCACATATACTTGTGTGGAACAGGTATACGCGTCAGTATCATATAAGCACTTTCCCTAGATTGGCGGTTGTCCAATCATGCTCTCACAACTCTCATTACCTTTAGCGTAGAGGCAATTGATCCATACATTACTATTCCGAGGAATAGCATCCATACAATTTCACCCTTGCCGTATGGACGACAGAATAAACAGAAAATAAGTATGATGCACGACCCCCCAAGTTAGTACTTAAATAGCCACCTAAGTTCCTGTTGGGCATAAGGACTTGATCAATGGCACACCTTACTCTTGGTCAAAAAGGTTTTTCAAATCCTAATATAGCTATAAGTTCTTGTCAAATAGGAAATTTTTAATTGAAAATACGGTTTTTCAAATACACTTGTGAACAGTAACGCTAACCACGCTCCGATGCCAGCTGTCACAGAACCGACCAATTTGCACCAGATTAAGCACCGAATCGCTGCTTTCACAGAGACTACAAGTACTTAAGCTCGTACAAACCCGGTAGTCCGGAAATCTCGAAGGATTTCAAGTCATTCAACTTTAACCAAGATCGTAATAGATTAGCGTACATGCCCACAAGGTACATTCAGTTCGCACATAGTTCAAATACATCGGAGTTCGATAGTTATTACAAACCATAGTTTTGAATTCAAGCGGAAGCAACATAGTTTTGAAACACAAGTCCTTAGTTCACAATACGGTGCCATATGCCTGATCTGTCCACAAAAGCATCAGGAAAGATAAGGATTGACCATGCCCATGGTCTAGTCACTGCCCTCGACGGGATACAGACAGTTCTCGCAGTAGCCGAAGAAACACTGCCCATCTGCAACAACAAGGGATAGCACCCTGAGTACGAGAAGGTACTCAGCTAGACTTACCCGTCATAAACCAGAAATAATTGACACCAAGGATTATGCAAGGCTGTATCTGAGGTTGGCCACACTTACCTTTTGCATAAAAGCATTTTATTATTAATAATTCCTTATTCGAGCATTAGCAGTCACTTTTAGGTAATCAGCCTGATTATCTAGATTTGCACCTGATCTAGAGCAAACACTTGACTACTTATTCAAGCAAGAGTGACTATTTCATCAATAGCCTTTCAGATTCACCAACCATAACCATCATTAATTCCATATATTACTACGGTAACACATGCTCAGTCAAGTTACTCACTAACCAGGAGCGATGGCGATTATAATCGATTCCTACCAGCTGGGGACAAAATGTCGCACACTCGCCCGACACACCCTGCCAGGCGGCCGTTGGCGACCACTCAGGAGGTTCGAGAACCCAAATCGCGGGACGGCCATGGACCCTTCTACACCGAGGGTTATCTCAATGCCAGGTCGCTCAAGCTATTAACTGCCCACGGTCATGCCAGGTCGATCAGGCCCTGCCTGCCCTCGGACCATGCCAGGTCGATCAGAATAGTTGCCCACGGTACATGTAAGGCCCTGGGTGTTAGGCGTCAACGTCTCCATCACCGGCTCGAAACACCTTACTCGGCTTCACGGGAGGTACTCCGACCTACTCCGTTAAGTGATTGACGCGTTCAAAATGACTGAGGTGTGCCTTCGTCGGGTCCTAATCGACACAGACGGGAGACTACTAGCACACAGAACCCATGTCCTGCTGCTCCTACATCCCGCCCGGTCTCCAATTAATTATCACATGGTTATATTCCACGATAGCACGAGGCTAAACATGTTTAGTATCCACCTATATGCGGGAGACAGGAAATCACCCGACTTTTACCGGTCTAAGCAGGGCTAAGCATATAATCGAGCCTAGACCTAACAGGGATCACAAGATAATATTTGCAGGTGGACAAGGATAATTAATCAATGCAGCAACGGTATCACACAACTCCTATGACCTAATGCAACAATCATATCAGGTTAACTTGTAAACGGTAATTTGCAAACCGTAGGAGAAAAATGCTCCGGGGCTTGCCTCGCTCGAAGTCGGCGGGGCGGTGATCACGGCACTCCGGCAGGTCCTCAGCGTCTCCTTCCGGGATCCCCTCCTCGGTTGTCTCCTCCTGACGCTGCTCCTCCGGCGTGTCTTGGGCTTCCACTACCGACCCTGCATGATGCGGTACATGAATGAATAACATGAATGCACATGGGATGCACAGTGATGCAACATGGAGTAACAACTCAGGAGATAAGCACATGTCATCTACTGCTACTTACTTATTTAATTTAACATACTACTTACTAAGTCTTGTTGTCACCACATCAAAGTTGCTTAACGGGTTTATTACCCTCTAAATATTTGTAGAATTAAATCTAGTTAATTAGGCCTATAACAGTAACCTATCCTAGGCAGCTTCATAAAAATCTATAAAAATTACTGGAGATTAATAATACTTAATCTAATCCTCTGTCCAAATTTCATCCCATTTGGACCTAGACTCTATCCCCTATGAAAAAGACAAATTCTATCATGAAAAGGTGCTTTGAACTACACACCCTAGCAACAAGTGCCAAACAACAGATTTCTTATTTTTCTACTGAACTTCCTAGCATAAGAGCAATGTGCTTAAATTCTCAGGTTCATATTCCTCATATTTTAATTACTACAAAATAAACAAGGAAACAGCATTTAACCATTTTAATTACTACTGCTAAAGTATTTCACAAGGCAACCTCATCTTATATTTTTCTTTGAGACTACTCATCCATACAAACCTAACAAAACTGGAATTACATTTTTCTGACTTGTACATAATTAGTTATGCATTTTCCAAGTTATCAGCACTTTTCTAATTTAAATAAATCTACACATAAAAGTATTACCAACAATGCGTTTAACATACTTCACAGGTAGATCTAATCATGCTTAACACAACAAAATTTGTTTCACAGGATTTGGACTTAAAATGAGCCTTGCACGAATTTTTGAAGCCTTTACATGAATTCTGTAAACACACTAAAAAGGGAAACTCAAACCTATACGCTACAGACTTCGGCCGAGGCTCAAGACACGGCTTCGGCACGTCTGGTGCGACTCGCCCGAGGCTCAGACGAAGGCTTCGGCACGTTCAGCGCGATTCGGCTGAGGCCCGAGGCTCAGACACAATTTTCCGATTCGCCCGAGGCCCGAGGCTCCTATTCAGCTGAGGCTACTGACTCAACCGAGACTAACTGGCTTGGCTCGACTCGACCGAGGCTTACTGACTTGGCTCGACTCAACCGAGGCTCGAGGCGAAGGCTCGGTTCATCCGACTTACCGAGGCCTACGGCAACCAGGCTCTTCCCTTTTCTGCCAGTCGGGGCCCGCTGGTCAGGGCAACCAAGCTTCCGAGGCCAGGCTCGGCACGTTACCGCGCGAGGCCAGGCTCGGCAGTCAACGGCGGAGTTTGGCGCCGTGGTCGTTGACCGGCCCTAACTCGTCGACGGCGACACTTCGGGCGACACTGAGACCATCGTTGGGTGCGGGTTTACGAGACGAACACGACCGACTAACTGGCTGAGCCAGAGGGATACCGGAGCAAGCTCGACTGGCGGCCATGGCGGAGCGGCGGCTCTGCGACTCGGCGGCGGAGCTCTCCCCGGCGGCTTGCGACTCGGCAAGGCTAGCACTAGCCCACGCAAGACCTAAGCAACCTATTGGAGCAACTCCCAGGCTTCGGCATCCCCGGCATTGCTCGAAGCTATGCACGGCAGGCGGTC
Organism: Coix lacryma-jobi var. lacryma-jobi; assembly: GCA_009763385.1. Taxonomy (NCBI): domain Eukaryota; kingdom Viridiplantae; phylum Streptophyta; class Magnoliopsida; order Poales; family Poaceae; genus Coix; species Coix lacryma-jobi. Next base: position 20,277,422 of record CM019824.1, read on the forward strand.
CATGGCGGACACGGCGATGACACGGCTCGGTTCCGGCTGAAACACGGCAAAAGAGAGGTCTCCATCTAACTCTAAGCTACTACGGCGGTAGAGAAGACTAGAACATGGCTCGGTTTGGGATGGCTTGGCCGGAGATGACCGGTCCACGTGAAGGTCACGGTGGCGGCCATGGCGGAAGCTTGCGGATGGCGTCCGCTGTTCCGGCAGCTAGAAAGGAAGAGAGGGGAAACCAACCCTTACCGGAGGAAGAGGAGGTTACGGCGGAGAAACTGGCGGGAGGAATCGGGCGGCGGTGAGCGGTGGAGTGAGTAATCGCTCGCCGAGGTTCGGCGGGCGGCGGCGGAAATGGCGGTGGCGCTTCGCTCTGTGAAGGCGGGTGGAGTGGAGTGGAGTGGACTTTCTGGCTTGCAAGCTCAAGGCGGACAAGAAAAAAGGAACAAGTGCCTGGGTGTATCACACCTGGCCAGTTCCCGTCGGGGGAACTCCCGACCGGACGCGGCGGCGTCAGGCGTCGAGCTCCACGCGGCGGGCATGCACCGAGCTCCGGGGCGTCGTGGCGAGCTTGCAGAGAGCGAGGGGGGTGACATGGCGCACGCGGCGCAAAACCGCGGGCGGCGATGCCGGTGGTTTTGCCGGCCAGCGAGGCGGTCTCGCGGCGGCGGCAGGCTCGGTCGGCGCGGAGGGAGCGGCGCACGCGCGGGAAGAAAAGGGAGAGAGGCTGACAAGCCGGGCCCACTAGGGTTAAACTAATAAAGTTTGATTGCAAACTTTGATGCTCCACAACTCCTAAACTAAGCCGAACTAGGAAAAGGTCCCAACAGCAAAGTTGCTTAGAATTTTGTAAGGAACAAATCATCCTTAAGGCTCCAGTCCAAATTCTGTTGTTTAAAGGAAATTTAGTGCTAAACCATTTTTCTAATGCAAGAAATCCTAACTAAAAAGCTTTTTCTGAGAAAGTGCTTTAAAGCAAAGTTGTTCCCCTCATCAAGATCTACAACTTTGTTATAAGGCACTTGGTCAGAAACAGTAAGCATAACAAGGTTACACTAGAGACCAAACAAGGACTTAAGCATTTAACAAACATATGCACATGAAATGATGAGATGCTATGCTTATGCCATGTCAAGTTATGCATTTAGGGTTTGCTTAACACCGGGGTGTTACAGGATGGCCACATTGTGAGGAACAAAGCGAGACTTGTGGCCAAGGGTTATAGTGAGAAGGAGGGGATAGACTATGAGGAGACTTTTGCTCCTGTAGCTCGTTTGGAGGCTATTAGGATACTCTTGGCTTTTGTTGCATCCAAAGGTTTCAAACTTTTCAAATGGATGTCAAGAGTGCCTTCTTAAACGGCTACATAGAAGAAGAGGTTTATGTTGAACAACCCCCCGTTTTTGAAAATCCCAAGTTTCCAAACCATGTTTTTAAACTCCACAAAGCTTTATATGGTTTGAAACAAGCCCCTAGAGCCTGGTATGATAGGTTGAAAACCTTTTTGCTTGCTAAGGGTTTTAAAATGGGATGTGTGGATAAAACGCTTTTTCTCCTCAAGCAAGGCAAAGACACTCTCTTGGTCCAGATTTACATGGATGATATTATTTTCGGTGGTTCTTCTCACGCTTTGGTTGCCAAGTTTGCAGATATTATGAGCAGGGAGTTCGAGATGAGTATGATGGGCGACCTGACTTTCTTTCTTGGATTGCAAATTAAGCAATCCCGAGAAGGGACGTTTGTGCACCAGGGCAAGTACACCAAAGACTTGCTGAAGAGGTTCGATATGGGTGAGGCCAAGCCTCTTCCAGCACCCATGTCGACCACAACAGCCCTGGATGCGGACAAGGTTGGAGAAGCTGTGGACCAGAAGGAATACCGTAGCATGATTGGGTCGCTGCTTTACCTGACGGTGACACGCCCGGACATCCAGTTCGCGGTGTGTCTGTGCGCACGCTTTCAAGCGTCGCCGCGCACTTCTCACCGTCAAGCGGTCGAGTGCATTTTCAGGTACCTTCATTTCACACCTGAGTTCGGGATTTGGTATTCAGCTTCTTCCACCCTCTCCCTTTGCGGTTTTTTTATGCCGATTTTGCTGGTTGCCGCTTAGAGCGCAAGTCCACTTTTGGGACTTGCCAGTTTATTGGTTCTTCTCTTGTATCTTGGTCTTCTCGCAAGCAGTCTAGTGTCGCTCAGTCTACCACAGAGGCTAAATATGTTGTTGTGGCTAGCTGCTGTTCTCAGTTGCTTTGGATGATGGCCACTTTGCGTGATTTTGGTCTGAGCTTTTCTGCCGTACCTTTGCTTTGTGACAGCACGAGTGCTATTAGCGTTGCTAAGAACCCCATGTTGCACTCGAAGACCAAACACATTGATGTGCGCTTTCATTTCTTGCGAGACCATGTTGAGAAGGGTGATATCGACCTTCGCCATGTCGATACTCATCATCAGTTGATAGATATTTTCACCAAGCCTTTGGACCAATGAACCTTTAATCGGTTGAGAGGTGAGCTTGGTGTGTGTTCCCCTTTTAGATGGGGGATACATTTTGGTTCTTGTATCATTGACTGACTATTTTTCGTTTGTCTTGTTTTCTTTTAGTTTAGTTTTTTGCATTTCAGCATACGCTTTTACATTCTAAGCTTCATGTATATAATCTTTAGAATGTGTTATGCTCTGTTTAGTATGCTCCGATGCTTATGATGATGCTTGTAGCTTATGCTCTTTTTGATCACTAATACATGTCGTGAGCTGAGCTATTTTTGAAAGGTGAATCTGCTTAATGAACATAAAACTTGAAAATGTTCACCATTGAGATATGCAACTAGCATGTGTTGGATGTGTTGAATTCACTCGTGCTTTTCATATATGCTAGGTTGCTATGTCTCTAGTTCTGAGTCATTCATTTGCTTGGTTTGTTCATATTCTGTCAATAAAATTGAACCAAGTTTTTAGTGAATTGAAAAGATCGAGATGGGATTGCTTGTCAACACATCACGGTATCGAGACTGTTTCTCATTGCACTTTTGAGTTAAACTTGAGCCGTGTAGTGTATGACCGAAACCGATGCTTTAAGCTTCTGATTGCTTTTGCATAGGCTTAGCTTGGTTGAAAAGTTAGGCAATGACAAGCTTTTAACCTCTCGCAGTCACATGCTGAAATCTGAACTTATGTAATTTCACCGCTGCAACTCCGATTAAAATTGAAATCACAAGTGTATGTTTCATTCTACAGCATGATGATTGAACCTTGCTAGGGGTAGTTCACCTTGTATACATGTTTAGCACTTGCTTGATTTCCTGTCTACACATGCTTAGTGCTATGGTGAATACCTTTTTGGCTAAAACTGCTCACGTTGCTCATATGTTCATATTTCGTATTTGGTGATCAGTTTGAGCCTTTGCTAGCTTGGTGTGATGTTGTTGAGTCATCGGATCAGAACTGTGTAGAGCATCTTTGCATTCTCTTGACTATATTCCTGAAGCTGCTAACTTGCATTTTGACTCATATGCATTTTGGAACGGAAGAACTTTGCTTATTGGCACTTTAGATGGTGCATTTTCTAAGGGGGAGAGTTTTTACACAATGGTGCATTCTTTGCTTGATGGTGCATTCTCAACTAAGGGGGAGAGATTGCAAATCATATGCCTCCAGAGTTCAACTAAGGGGGAGTATTCAAATCATATGCCTCCAGAGTTCAACTAAGGGGGAGTATTCATAAGGGGGAGAAAAATTTTCAAAATCATGTGCTTTCCGAGTTGAACCAAGGGGGAGTTTTCCTGGTTGTGTGCACTATTCGAGGGGGAGTTTGCTCGTGATGAGTTTTTGACATTTCCAATTGGTTCGGAGCGTTTTGCTAGTTGTGTTGAGCCTTTGCCTCTTTCTTGAGGGACTAGCATTTGCCTTTCAGATTTTCAATTGGTGTTGAGCTCTTCTTCTTAAGCTGGTAACAGTTGGTATCGAGCTTTTTCTGCTAGCGGTGTTGAGCCTGTTCTACCTCTTCTTGAGGGCTAGCTTTGCTTTGCTTGGTTGCGTCGAGCCGTTGCCCATGTCTTTGGGGACCAAGTTGTCTTGCTTCTTCCACTTGACCTTCTTCGGCTTTGCTATGCTTTTGGGTCATTTGGTCGAGTTCTCTCTTCTTCCTCCTTCCTTCCTCTATTCCATTATGATTTGTGTGAGTAGTTGACAATGCACTCATCAAGGGGGAGATTGCGGATACATGGGTGTATGCCGAGTCTCGAGTGATGAGTGATTGTCAATGGGTTTGATCGCATGTTCTTTGGCTTGTGTTGTGCAGGTGTCGAGCACGGAGATAGTGATTGAGGGCAAGGTGAAGGTCAAGTAGAGACGTGCCGTGCCAATGGACCGGGAGCGGTGAAGGGCGGACGTGAGGCTTGGACTGAGGGACCGGCGGCCTGAGGATCAGCTGTGGTGGCTGACAGCCTGGGATAGCGACAAGCGGAGACTTGCGGGGCATGGTGTTGCTCGGGTCAAGGACCTGGGGACACGTGTCGGTGGACGGGGTGCACGGGCGGTGCATCCCCTCTTCAGCTCCGGTTTGGTGGTTGAGCCATAGAAAAACCACCGGGTGGACGGTTTCAAGGTTTGGGCCACAAAACCTGGGTGCTGCGGGTTTGCCGAGTTTGGGCCACAAAACTCGGGCTGAGGACGGTTTCCAGGTTTGGGCCTCAAAACCTGGGCGCTGGCGGGTTTCTGAGTTTGGGCCACAAAACTCAGGCGACGGACGTCTGGTTTCCCGGTTTCGGCCACAAAACCGGGGAGCGAAGTCCGTGAAAAGGACAAGCGGAGCGGTGGCGACACGTGGCGGCGATCGGTGAGGTTGCGTCGAGGCAACGCTACCAGTTGTGCGGGCGTGGCCGTCGGATCAGCATCTTCTTAGGGTTGGTCCAGGATAGCCTTAGGGTTTGGCTGGGTTGCTCTGTAAATAACTAGGGGTAGAGTGGGAATTAGAATTAGGATAAGTAGGGGGAGACACCCACCTCCCAAACTATCTCAGTCATTTGCTCTTTCACTCCTAGGGTTTCCTGCTCTCCCATTCCCTGCTGTAGCGAACTGAGATCCACAGAGAAGAGAACAATACCTCTGTGCCCGTGAGATTTTGAGGAAGTGAGACCGTAATCTCACTATTGTAGCGTGTGGTAGCCACATGGTTGCAAATTCGTGGTTGTGATTCGCGTTTTGTTCTTGTTCTTCGCGGGTTGCTTTTCTCCACGTTTTTCCCGTTGATCGATCTCCTTACTTGGTGCGTCTTTTGCAAATCCGTTTGAACCAAGTTGTTCTAGATCATGAGGCACTACTTTTCACCAAAGGAATTCATCCCTAACCTCACGAGCTAGTAGATCGGTTGATTTTCGTTTTGGATCGGTTTTTCTCTTTTAGTCCCGAATTCTTCCAATCCATCGATTTGGAGTTAGGTTCGAGCCATGATTCCCGTGGGATAGCTCACTAACCTCCTTGGAACTCCTCATACCAAGTCTAAGCCTTAGTGCTTTTGATTCGGAGGAGATCGAGTGGATTTCGCGGAAGAACAGTGCAGTATCGGGACCATCGGACGCTGTGTTCTTGAGCATCGGACGCTGAGTCTTTTCCATCGGAGCATCCGGTGCCACGTGTCATCTGATAGTGCTTTTGAAGAAGCATCGGACGCTGACCATCGGAGCGTCCGTTGCCATCGGACACGCCGGGGGTCTAGCATCGGACGCTAGGGTTTCACTGTAGCAGCGTCCGATGCCTGTCCAGTAAGGTTCCAGTAAGGGTCATTTTGCATCGGACGCGTCCGGTGCCTGGCCATCGGACGCTGCCAGCGTCCGATGCAGTGATTTCTTCACTGTTTCGTCCGCAGTTTGACCGTTGGACTTCAGATTTGGTTTTGGGTTTTTGCATTGGATTTCCGACTTCGTGCTCTACTGAAATCGGGCTTCCTGCTTTGCAAAATAGCCTGAATCCTCCTCGCGTTGCTTGGGGGAGGTTGAGGTTACCCAAAGTCCATCCTGTCACTAGTTGACTTGCGTGAACTTGGGTGAGGAAGTTTTTGTGGTGTCCCACTGTGTTCCTAGGGAACATCCACCCATTCTCTTGGGTCGTGGACATCACGCGCATCGGTTTTGCTCTTGGGGTTGATTTTCTGGGACAGAGGCTATTAGTTTCTGAAAAGAAATTTAAAGCTCCCATTCACCCCCCCTCTGGTCGCTTTCTGGTAGCACTTTCGGTCCTTCATCTCCTAGCCCCAGTGGAACCAATAAATCGAATGATGCAGTCGGTTTAGCTGGTTCTAAAGACTCTGTCCCTTCCGGAGTACATGTCCTACGCACATTTGTCCCACAGAAGCCCGAGGTTGGCACTTGGAAGACTAATGTGGATAGGAGTAAGGGAAAGGTTGTCAGAGAGCCATGCACTTTTGATAAGCTGATGGCTAAGTACAAACAACAAAAGGCCGATTCCCAGAATCGGTCATTAAAAAAAGAGAGTCTACTCCTCCGAAGCATGAGGGTGAGAGGCCCAAGCAAATAATAGTGTCTCAGACAGCATCTCCAACACCGAAGACCGGTCCTTATTGGCCTCAGTGGGCCCCTCCTATTTTGCCACTGCCACAATGGGGTCCTCAAGGAGTGTGGGTACCTTACCCCATGCCAGCACATATGTACTATCAACCAGGATGGGGAATGCCCACCAATCAGCTTACAAGGATCTCATTGTTCGATCGTTTGGGTGATCGGCCAAGCTCTAGTGACACAAATCAGAATCGGCTGATCACATCAAGGACCTTGACCTCTTAGGAAACGAGGAAAGCACAAGTGCGACAAATCTATGTGCCTAAGAAGGTGCAAAGTGTCCCCATTGTTTCTCCGACCAGACCCGATCCTGTGCCCACTATTACGATCGGTTCTATGGAGGTCCCTCTTGTCAATTAACCCGAGCCGATGGCGGTTGAGGAACCTACTCCAGCAAAGGATCAAGAAGCTCGAAATACTTCAGCTGGGGTAGAGGTGAAAAAGCCCGTTGAGCGTGACCCTAGATACAACCAACCCAGGTGGTGTCCCCCTGGTTTGAGTAAAACTCAACGAAGGAAGTTGCAGAGGGCTCGCTGTAACAAGCAAAGGTGGGAACAGCTTGAGAAAATGAGGGAAGATATATTCAACTCGACGCATCCCATTTTCCCTCAGGGCAAGCGAGGAGATGAAGAGTCGGCTTGTAATCAAAAGCCGACTTTGACAATTGCAGAGCTAAATAGGTCGGATCCAGAGCCGACCAGTCTGGATACCGAATCTACTGAAGTAGCTTTGGGACCAATTAGGTCGGATCCCAATCCAACCACCTCAGACTAGGCGCCGACCAGTCTACGAGACGAACGGGTTGGATCGGCTACTGCTGAATTGAGAATTGAGCCGACCCGACCAGATTCCAAGACCGAATTGGTTCCTGATGTTCCGATCGGATCTGATATGTATCTTGATGACCCTATTTCCTCCGCTGGTGTTGCCACGACCAGTGAAGAATTACCTGAAGAACAAGATGAGGAAATGTTGGATTACGAGCCTTCCCCAGAGAGGGCAGAGGTCAACGTGGTTTACTTATCGGCCGACTACTACGTGGTCGGAGATGATTCGACAGCGGCGGAGTTCAATTTTGCTACGCAGACTGCTGTGTTCCAGAAGCCAAAGGAATCTGTCAATCATCTCAAGCCATTGCATATAAATGTCCATATCAACGGTACACCGGTTCACAGGATGCTGGTTGACAGTGGCGCGATCGCAAACTTGATGCCATACTCGTTTTACCAGAAGCTTGGTGGCACTGATGAAGAGCTGATCAAGACCAACAAGATTATCACTGGAGTCGGAGGAGGAGATCCTATTCCGGCCAAAGGAGTTGCATCCATGGAGCTTACCATCGGGAGCAAGACTTTGGCTACTGCTTTCTTCGTCGCTGACATACAAGGTAGTTACAATCTTATACTTGGGCATACTCGCTTTACCAGAAGCTTGGTGGCACTGATGAAGAGCTGATCAAGACCAACAAGACTATCACTGGAGTCAGAGGAGGAGATCCTATTCCAGCCAAAGGAGTGGCATCCATGGAGCTTACCATTGGGAGCAAGACTTTGGCTACTGCTTTCTTCATCGCCGACATACAAGGTAGTTACAATCTTATACTTGGGCGCGACTGGATTCATGCTAATCGGTGCATTCCTTCTAGTCTACATCAGTTTCTCATTCAATGGGTGGGCGATGATGTTGAAGTTGTGCACTCAGATTCGTCGGCCTATGTAGCTATGGCTGATGCTCCTTTGCTCGGAGGGCATGATACTTTTGCTTGTTTATCTGGTCGGGACCTTTCTGATTTTCAATTTGTTAGTGTCACTAAGGAAGGTTTCGTACCAGTATCTTTAAAGCTGATTGACAATCGGTTCAACATTATCAAGTAATTTAATGGATGCTAATGTTGATTGGTTGAAGCATCGTGTTGAACAATATCAGACTTATAAGACTGATACTTGCGATGCTATTGATGACTTTGATGAGCTCAATAAGTTGGGCCAAGGTTTCACGTCGGCTGACCCTTTAGAACAAGTTGATATTGGGAATGGTACAATACCTAGGCCGACCTTTGTAAATTAGAACCTTGAAGCCGATTATAAATTAGGATTGATAGCGCTTTTAAAGGAATATGTTGATTGCTTTGCATGGAATTATATAGAAATGCCTGGATTAAGCCGAAAGCTTGTTGAACATCGGCTGCCTACTAAACTCGGTTTCAGGCCTTTTAAACAGCTCGCCGTTTTAATTCTACAATATACGACCGGATTAAAGAGGAGATTGATCAGTTATTGCAAGCGAGGTTTATCCAGCCATGCAGATATGAGGAGTGGGTCTCTAATATTGTGCCTGTTGACAAGAAGGATACTGGAAAGATCAGGGTATGTATTGATTTTAGAGATTTGAATAGAGTCACTCCCAAGGATGAGTATCCTATGCCTATAACCGATATGCTGATCAATGATGCTTCAGGACACCAGGTTGTCAGTTTTCTCGATGGCAACGCTAGTTACAATCAAATATTCATGGCCGAAGAGGATATGTCTAAAATGGCCTTCATCTGTCCTGGGTTTGTTGGTCTTTTCGAGTGGGTTGTAATGACATTTGGTTTGAAGAATGCAGGCGCTACTTATCAATGTGCTATGAATCTAATCTTTCATGATTTGATAGGTATAATCATGGAAGTATATATTGATGACATCGTGAACAAATCAGCTACCCATGTGTCCCACCTAGCCGATTTGCATTTAGCATTTGAGAGGATGTGTCGCTATGGTTTGAAAATGAACCCATTAAAATGTGCTTTTGGTGTATCGGCTGGAAAGTTCTTAGGGTTTATTATTCATCATAAAGGCATAGAGATTGACCCTAAGAGAATAGAAAAGATCAAGAAAGTTCAAGCGCCTACATGTAAAAAGGACTTGCAAAAGTTCTTAGGAAAAGTGAACTACTTGAGGAGGTTTATTGCAAACTTGTCCGAGAAAATTATTCCTTTTACCCCCATACTAAAGTTGAAGGATGAAGCTGAGTTTGCTTGGGGGGGTAGAACAACAAAGGGCATTTGAGAAGATAAAGGAATATTTTGCGGATACATGGGTGTATGCCGAGTCTCTGTGTGATGAGTGATTGTCAATGGAGATGATGCGCATGTTCTTTGGCTTGTGTTGTGCAGGTGTCGAGCACGGAGACAGTGATCGATGGCGGGTGAAGGTCAAGTTGCGACGTGCCGTGCCGACGGACCGGGCGCGATGAAGGATGGGCGTGCCGTGCGGCGGACGTGCCATGCCGATGTATCGGACGGTGAAGGGCGGACGTGGACTTGGACTGATGGACTGGAGGCCGGAGGATCAGCTGTGGTGGCTGGCAGCCTGCGACAGCGACAGGCGGAGAAGTGCGATCATGTCGGTGGAAGGGGTGCACAGGCGGTGCATCCCCTCTACGACGCCGGTTTGTTGGTAGAGCCCGGGAAAAACCAACGGTGGACGGTTTCCAGGTTTGGGCCTCAAAACCTGGGTGCTGGGTTTCCAGGTTGAGCCACAAAACCTGGGCGCGACGGTTTCCAGGTTGAGCCTCAAAACCTGGGCGTGGGCCGGTTTCCGAGTTTGGGCCTCAAAACTCGGGCGCGGACGGTTTCCGAGTTTGGCCACAAAACTCGGGCTGGAGGCTGGTTTCCCGGTTTGGGCCTCAAAACCGGGGGCTGATGGAAAAGGCTGGTTTCCCGGTTTGGGCCTCAAAACCGGGGGCTGATGGAAAAGGCTGGTTTCCCGGTTTGGGCCGCAAAACCGGGGGTGCAGAGTGGTGGCGGCACGTGGCGGCGATCTAAAGGTTGCGTGGAGGCGACGCGGAAGACCGTGCGGGCGTGGCCGTCGGATCTACCTACCACCAGCGGGTGGACTAGAATAGCCTTAGGGTTAGGCTGGTCCGCTCTGTAAATTAGAGTAGAGAGGGGTAGAGTAGGAAATAGACTTAGGCTAGGTTAGTATAAGTAGTCTAGGGGAGACACCCTCCTCCCTATCTCAATCTCAGTTAGAGCTTTCATTTCCTAGGGTTTCCACTCTCCCACACCCCTGCTTTAGCTAGTTGAGATCCGCAGAGAGACTCCACTCTGTGTACTGTTGATTCGAGGAAGTGAGGCCGTATCCTCACCTTGGATCCCATCTCTTGGTGTCAATTCGCGTTTTGATTTCATGTTCATCATGTTCTTCGCGGATTGCTTTGTGCCTTGAGTTTTCCCGTCGCTTGATCTTTGTGCTCGGTCCATCTTTCACGATTCCGTTTGAACTGAGTTGCTCTAGATCGTGAGGCACTTCTTTCCACCGAAAGAAATCATCTCTAACCTCACGGTCTAGGAGATCGATCAAGTTTTAGTTTCGGGTCTCTTTTTCTTCTTTCCCCCGAATTCCTTCGATTCACCGATTTGGAGTTAGGTTCGAGCCATGATCTCTTAGAGATAGCTCACTAACCTCCTTGTGACTCCTCAGATCGAATCCCAAGCCTAGAGCACTTGATTCGGAGGAGATCGGGTTGAATCGCCGGAGTTTCAGTGCAGTCGCGGGGTGACCGGACGCTCTGTCGGGCTGACCGGACGCACGCTTTCAGAGTCCGGTCGTTGAGCACGGCGCCAAGCTTTTCTGCGTACTGACCGGACGCTCTCGACCGGACGCTCTGTTTGCATTTCGACCGGACGCTACGCTTGCACTGTTCCCGTGTCATTGTCTCATCTGACCGGACGCTCAGTGAACGACCGGACGCTTGAGCTCCGTGCGTCCGGTCGCGAACAGAGAGCTCCCAGAGCTGTTTTCTGACGACCGGACGCGTCCGGTCCCTGCTGACCGGACGCAGGCCAGAGTCCGGTCGCTGCAGTTTCGCGCGTCTTCGTTCGCGGTTCGTTCGTTCTTGATCGGATTTGAGTTCCGTCTTTTGGGTTGGCTTTCTAGGGTTGTCTAGTGTCCCGCTGTGCTTCTAGGAAGCATCCACCCTACATCTAGGGTCGTGGACATTAGCAAGCTCTAGGTTTCGATTTTGGGGTTGATCTTGGGACAGTGGCATCTAGTTTCCGAAAGGAAATTTTTGAAGCTCCCATTCACCCCCCCTCTGGTCGCTTTCGGGTAGCTTCTCGGTCCTTCAATTGGTATCGGAGCGGGTTAAGGATCTTCCACCTTAGCCGGTTCCAGATCCACCGAAGGCGACATGGATCGCGGCGTGGGCAAACCGCCGTTTTTCGATGGGACGAACTATGCGTATTGGAAGATACGTATGTCGGCCTATTTGCAGAGCTTGGGCGCTTCGATCTGGGATATTTGCAACTCCCCTGATTACGTGGTCTTGGCTGCTCGTGTGACTCAACAGCAGGTCGATGAGCACGATGCCAATAGCCGAGCCCGTAATGCTCTTTTCTCTTGTTTGAGCATGGGTGAGTTTGATCGTGTTTCTCACCTCGCTACGGCTCGGGAGATCTGGGACACTCTCATGCGTTTTCATGAGGGCACCTCTCAAGTCAAAACCCGACTCTACGAGTCGTTCAAGCGAGAGTATGAGAACTTTAGACATCAACCTGGCGAGAGCATAGAAAGTTTATTCGCTCGCTTTCAGGTGATTGTCAACAGGATGAGGGCTAACAGAGAGCAGTTGCCATTTGACGATCATGAGCGTGCTTTGAAGCTTTTGCACACTCTTGACCGTTCGGTGTGGGACTCCAAGGTTCAGGCAATCATCGAATCGCCGAACTATGAGACCCTCACCTGCGACGAGCTCTTCAGTAAGCTCAAGTCCAGTGAGATTGATGCTATGGCGAGGGCTTCTTTTGAAAATCCTTCTCGCCCGTCCATGGCTTTGGTTTCCGGCTCTTCCTCTAACCCCTCAGCTGGCTTTGCGCTTTCTTCTCTCTTTTCTGTGACAGAGGACCAGCTGGAGTCTTTGGGAGACGACGAGTTGGCTTTGCTTGCCAACCGGTTCTCGCGGTTCCACAACAACCGCATGAACCGTCGTCGCGGAGGAGGACGCACCGGATGCTACGAGTGCGGCGACCCCGACCACTTCATCGCCGACTGCCCCAAGAAGAAGAACAAGCATCTTGGGAAGGGCGATCACGGCCACAGGCGCGACTCCAAGTACAAGGAGAAGCACGTTCCCCCAAGGCACAAGAAGCGGGGCGGCTTCAACAAAGAGTACATCAAGAAGAAGTACTTGGAGAAGCAGCAGGCTGAGCAGCGAGCGTTCTTCGCCACGCTCAGCGATGTCGACGGCTCGGATGACGACTCCGCTCGATCGAGTGATGACGAGTCCGAGAAGAAGAAGCTGGAGGACACGTTCAACGGCTTGTGCTTCTTCGCCGGCGACGAAGGCCTGTGTACCATGGCGCTCGGAGATGAGGTCGACGGCGAGCCGGAGCGTACCCCTCGGAACGACGACGACGACGACACCTCCCAGGTATCTCTCACCTACGACGAGCTTTCCTCCGAGGTTGAGAAGTTGACTGCTGCCCTCCTTAGTCAAGACAAGTTGCTTAGGCGTGCCGCTAGAGAGCGCAAGGAGTTTAGGCAGAAGTGGGAGGACACGGTGAAGGAGCTTGAGTTCGCTCGGTCCACCGTGGTTGTGTCGGAGGAGTTGGAGTGCGAGAGTTGCGCCGCGCACATGACGGATCTTCTCACTCTGAGGAGTAAGTATGCTGCGTTGGTAGATGAGGTGGATGAGCTCCGAGCTAGACCGCAGCTGTTGGGTGCGTGCAAGACTTGTCCTGTCTTGCAATCCGAGTTGGCAGAGAAGAATGCCAAGCTTGAGTCTTTTGAGAAGGCCGGCTCGGATAGCACTTGTGTCAAGAGGTGTGCTTTGTGTGAGGGCCTGGAGCAGGAGATGGCCAATGTGAGGCATGACAAGGTGCGTACCGAGGAGGAAAACACATACCTTCGGACCGTCTTGTCATGGGTGTCTTGTGGTGAGCCTCAGCTCGGGATGATGATCTCCCAATTCAAGCGAGCTGCTGGGGCTCCTGGTGTAGGTCTTGGCCAGAGTGTTGATCTTTCAGCTTTTGGTAAGATTGGAGAGTCTAGTGGTCTGAACCCCTGTGAGAAGCCCAACTCCACCACTACTCCCAAACTAACCAAGCTTCCACCCAAAGAGCCTGCCAAGCCTGTCACCAAGGATGGAGTTGTAGTTGAACCCCCCAAGGCTCCACCCAAGAATCCACAATGGCAACCCAAGCCCAATCACCTAAAGAACAAGCTTGACACAATGCCACCCATCCGAGAGGAGTTGCCACAGAAGGGCAAGGGCAAGGTGAACCATACCCACATCCCTGCAAACCAACAACCCCCTTTGCGCGCGGTGAGGTTTCAGTGTGACTTTTGTGGGCGGGATGGTCACCTGAGTGAGTTCTGCTTTAGGCGCAGGAGAGAGGCGCGCCGAGCTAGGGAGATGCAGAACCCGGACATGTTTCACCCAGCTCGTGGTGGACATGCTCCGAAGCCTCAGGGGAGAGCTGCTAGGTCTGGAGGGAAGCATACCCAGCCTAGGCAGCAGGAGAGAGCCCCTAGGAGGGAGACTAGGCCTAGAGGTAGAGCACCTCAGTTTGTGAGGCCTAGGCAGGAGAGAGCTCCGAGGAGAGACGCTAGAGTTGAGCAGCAGGCTCCTAGGCGTAGACCTCGTAGAGAGCGTGCCCGACGAGGTCCTGTTTTTGCAGGTAACGGACCCCGTGGCGGAGGCTTTGTTGAGCGCCTTGTCCCACCGCAGGTAGAGTTTCGCGGTAAGCGCTTCTTCCCCAGCGGACCACGTTTTCCTGTGCGTGGTGATCGCTATCCCCCTAGACAGGATGGTTTTTACACTGACCGTTCTTTTGAGCAGCCGGCCCAACACTGGTTTCCTTCTTATCTTACTAACCCCAGTGTTGGACCGTATGTTCACCCTATGTCTTTTTATTGATGTAGGAGGAGCGGTTGGAGGACATTTGGCTTGTGGATTCCGGTTGCTCGAGGCACATGACCGGAAATGCCAAATGGTTCTCCAGCCATAGTCCGGTCGCCGGAAAAGAGTACATAACCTTCGGCGACAAAGGTAAGGGCAAGGTATTGTCCGTTGGTGCAGTGCGGGTTAATGAGCACTTTGTGTTGCGCGAGGTTGCTCTTGTTTCTAACCTGCATTTCAACTTGCTTTCTGTTTCGCAACTTTTTCGTGAAGGCTATGAGATTCGTTTCAAACCGAACCTTAGCCGGATCTTAGATCCTCAGGGTGATCTTGTATGTCTGATTTCACCCTTTGGGAATGTCTTTCGCGCGAATTTCTCAAAGTCGTTTGGATCTTCTCGCTGTCTTTTGGCTAGTCCTTCTTCTTCTGATCTTTGGAAGTGGCATAGGAGGCTCGGTCACCTGAGTTTTGACTTGCTTGCAAGACTTAGCTCACTTGGCTTAATCCGAGGATTGCCCAAGCTTTCGTTGGAGAAGGATCTAGTTTGCCATGCTTGCCGGCATGGAAAGATGGTTGCTGCTCCCCACCATCCTTTGACCAAGGTTATGACCTCGCACCCCGGAGAGCTTTTGCATATGGACCTTGTTGGTCCGGCTCGGGTGAGCTCGGTTGGTGGGAAGTGGTATGTGCTTGTTATTGTTGACGACTTTTCGAGGTATTCGTGGGTCTTCTTTTTAGTTGAGAAGTCCGAGACATTCTGCTTCGCTCGCGATCTGATTTTGCGTCTTCAGAACGAGTTCCCTTTGAACTCGATGCGAGCGATTAGAAGTGATAATGGTTCCGAGTTTAAAAATTCGGATTTTGAGAAGTTTTGTAAATGCCTTGGTTTGGAGCATCAGTTTTCTTCTCCCTATACACCACCCCAAAATGGTGTTGTAGAGAGGAAGAATCGGACCCTTGTTGAGATGGCCAGGACGATGCTTGATGAGCATAGGACTCCTAGGCGCTATTGGGCCGAAGCTATGAACACTGCATGCTATATTTCGAATCGCATTTTTCTGAGAGTGTTTTTGAAGAAGACCTCTTATGAGTTGCGTTTTGGTCGCCAGCCCAAGGTGAGTTATTTTAGAGTCTTTGGTTGCCACTGTTTTATATTGAAAAAAGGCAACCTAGACAAGTTTGAGTCTCGTTCTTCTGACGGTGTGTTTTTGGGTTATGGCACTCACACTCGAGCTTATCGTGTACTTAACCTTGACACTAACCGAGTCATGGAGACATCAGATGTCACCTTCGACGAGACTCTTGTTTCTCCTTCTTCTCGTTTTGAGCGTGCAGGTGATCACGAGGTTGGAGAGCCTCTTTTCGATGACGAGGAAGAGGGTGCTGAAGGTATAGATGATCCAGCACCCCCTCCGCCTGCCGCGCCGCCGGGAGCGGCTTCGACGACGACCCGTGGCCCCGAGACGTCTTCTTCCTGGGGGCCGTGGAATCCACCTCGCGCGGTACCTTTTGTACCCGGGGTGGAACCAGCTACTGTTGAGGGGGAGGTTACTTCTTCCCGGGAGGCGCCACGACACATCCAGCGCCAGCACCCCCCTGAACAGATGATCGGAGACATCGACGAGCGAGTTACTCGCTCCAGGTCACAGCACATCTCGCACTTTGCTCATTCTGCTTTTGTTGCGTCTTTTGAGCCCCGAGATGTTGGACACGCATTGACGGATCCGGATTGGGTCAATGCCATGCATGAGGAGCTAGAGAACTTTGAGCGAAATCGGGTTTGGGTTCTAGTGCCACCACCTCCTGACTGTAAACCTATTGGGACAAAATGGGTTTTTAAAAACAAGCAAGGAGAGGAGGGCCACATTGTGAGAAACAAGGCCCGGCTTGTAGCGAAGGGTTATAGTCAGAAGGAGGGAATAGATTATGAGGAGACCTTCGCTCCTGTAGCTCGTTTGGAGGCTATTAGGATACTCTTGGCTTATGCTGCATCCATGGGTTTCAAACTTTTTCAAATGGATGTCAAGAGTGCCTTCTTAAACGGCTATATTGAGGAGGAGGTCTATGTCCAGCAACCCCCCCGGTTTTGAAAATCCCAAGTTTCCAAACCATGTCTTTAAACTCCACAAAGCTTTGTATGGTTTGAAACAAGCCCCTAGAGCCTGGTATGAGAGATTAAAAACCTTTTTGCTAGCTAAGGGTTTTAAAATGGGATGTGTAGATAAAACGCTCTTTCTCCTCAAGCAAGGCAAAGATACTCTCTTGGTCCAAATTTACGTGGATGATATCATTTTCGGTGGTTCTTCTCACGCTTTGGTTGCCAAGTTTGCAGATACTATGAGCAGGGAGTTCGAGATGAGCATGATGGGCGAGCTGACTTTCTTTCTCGGGTTGCAAATTAAGCAATCCCGAGAGGGGACGTTTGTGCACCAGGGCAAGTACACAAGGGACTTGCTGAAGCGGTTCGACATGGGTGAGGCTAAGCCTCTTCCGACGCCCATGTCGACGACGACTGCCCTGGATGCCGACACGGATGGAGAAGCAGTGGACCAGAAGGAGTACCGCAGCATGATTGGATCGCTGCTCTACCTGACGGCGACACGGCCGGACATTCAGTTCGCCGTGTGCTTGTGCGCGCGCTTTCAGGCTTCGCCACGCATTTCTCACCGTCAGGCGGTGAAGCGCATCTTCAGGTACCTTCGTTTCACGCCCGAGCTCGGGATTTGGTATTCTGCTTCCTCCACCCTCTCGCTTTGTGGTTTTTCTGATGCTGATTTTGCTGGTTGTCGCATTGAGCGCAAGTCCACTTCTGGGACTTGCCAGTTTATTGGATCTTCTCTGGTGTCGTGGTCTTCTCGCAAGCAGTCTAGTGTCGCTCAGTCTACCACGGAGGCTGAATATGTTGCTGCGGCTAGCTGCTGTTCCCAGTTACTCTGGATGATGGCCACTTTGCGTGATTTTGGTTTGAGCTTTACTCGAGTTCCTTTGCTTTGTGACAGCACGAGTGCCATTAGCGTTGCTAAGAACCCTGTGCTTCACTCGAAAACCAAACACATTGATGTGCGCTTTCATTTCTTGCGAGACCACCAGGAGAAGGGTGATATCGACCTTCGCCATGTCGATACTCATCACCAATTGGCTGATATTTTCACCAAGCCTTTAGACGAATCAACCTTTAATAGGTTGAGGGGTGAGCTTGGTGTGTGTTTCCCCTTTTAGATGGGGGAAGCATTTTGAGATGTACAGACTGACTTTTTTATTGTGAGGCTCTTTTCTTTTGAGTTTCTTGAGTCTCTCCTTTTGGTATCTTCTTTCCTTCAGTTTTGTGTCGGGCATACGCATTTACATTCTGAGCTTCATGTCTATATTCACTAGAATGTAATTATGCTCTTGTTAGTATTGCTCCGATACTTATGATGATGCTTGTAGCTGATGCTCTTTCTGATCACTGTTACATGTTATGAGCGAGCTATTTTTTGGAATGGTGAATTATGCCTAATGTATATAAATCTGAAAATGTTCACCATTGAGATATGCAACTAGCATGTGTAGGGTGTGTTGAGTCCATTCCTGCTTTTCATATATGCTAGGTTGCTATGTCTCTAGTTCTGAGTCATTCACTTGCTTGGTTGTTCATAACTTGCTTAAAATCTGAACCAAGTATTGTTGAATTGAAAAGATCGAGATGGGATTGCTTGTCAACACCTCATGGTATTGAGACTGTTTCTCATTGCACTTTGAGTTAAACTTGAGCCATGTAGTGTATGACCGAAACCGTTGCTTTAAGCTTCTGATTGCTTCGGCATAGGCTTCGCACGGTTGAAAAGTTAGGCGATGACAAGCTTTCAACCTCTCGCAATCACATGCTAAAAATGAACTTGTGAATTCTTTTACCGCTGCAACTCCGATATGAATTTGAAATCACAAGTATATGCTTCATTCCTATGCATGATGATTGAACTTTGCTAGGGGTAGTTCACCTTGTATATATGCTTAGCACTTGTTTGGATTCCTTCTATACATGTCTAGTGCTATGTTGATGGTGACTATCCTTTTGGCTTAAAACTGCTCACATGCTCATATGCTTCATATTTCGTATAAGTGATCAGTTTGAGCCTTTGCTATTTGAGTGCTTAATTGAGATGTTGGAGCTATACTGATTAGAGCATCTTTGCACTCTTTTGACTATATACTTGAAGCTCCTAACTTGCATTTTGACTTCATATGCATTGTGGAAGGAGATCTTGTGTTCAGAGGGAGTTTATGCGAAGAGAGTTGCTTCTCCGATACCTTTTGGCCTTGATAAGTGCATTTTCAACTAGGGGGAGAAATTTACGCAAATCATATGCCCTGAAAATCTTTTGTCCTAGTTGCTTGCATTTGTCGAGGGGGAGTTTGCTAGTTGTGTTGAGCCGTTGCCTCTGTCTTGAGGGACTAGCAAACGTTCCTAGCTTCTCATGAGCTTTCATAAGTTTTTTCTTTTGGCTTTCAATTGGTATCGTCTGGTGTGCTTTCCCATTTGGTTTGGGTTGATTTTCAATTGGTTCGGAGTGATTTTCTTGCTAGTTGTGTTGAGCCTCTGTGCCTCTATCTTGAGGGACTAGCATTTTGCTTCTGTTGTCCTCCGATCTTCAATTGCTATCTGCTAGCGGTGTTGAGCCTGTTCTACCTCTTCTTGAGGGCTAGCTTTGCTTTGCTTGGTTGCGTCAAGCCGTTGCCCATGTCTTTGGGGACCAAGTTTTTGCTTCATCCACTTGACCTTCTTCGGCTTTTGTTAAGGCTTCTGGGTCATTTGGTTGGGTTTTCTCTTCCCACTCCTTCCTACCTCCTTCTTCTTATTCATGATTTGTTGTGGAGTTGACAATGCACTCATCAAGGGGGAGATTGCGGATACATGGGTGTATGCCGAGTCTCTGTGTGATGAGTGATTGTCAATGGAGATGATGCGCATGTTCTTTGGCTTGTGTTGTGCAGGTGTCGAGCACGGAGACAGTGATCGATGGCGGGTGAAGGTCAAGTTGCGACGTGCCGTGCCGACGGACCGGGCGCGATGAAGGATGGGCGTGCCGTGCGGCGGACGTGCCATGCCGATGTATCGGACGGTGAAGGGCGGACGTGGACTTGGACTGATGGACTGGAGGCCGGAGGATCAGCTGTGGTGGCTGGCAGCCTGCGACAGCGACAGGCGGAGAAGTGCGATCATGTCGGTGGAAGGGGTGCACAGGCGGTGCATCCCCTCTACGACGCCGGTTTGTTGGTAGAGCCCGGGAAAAACCAACGGTGGACGGTTTCCAGGTTTGGGCCTCAAAACCTGGGTGCTGGGTTTCCAGGTTGAGCCACAAAACCTGGGCGCGACGGTTTCCAGGTTGAGCCTCAAAACCTGGGCGTGGGCCGGTTTCCGAGTTTGGGCCTCAAAACTCGGGCGCGGACGGTTTCCGAGTTTGGCCACAAAACTCGGGCTGGAGGCTGGTTTCCCGGTTTGGGCCTCAAAACCGGGGGCTGATGGAAAAGGCTGGTTTCCCGGTTTGGGCCTCAAAACCGGGGGCTGATGGAAAAGGCTGGTTTCCCGGTTTGGGCCGCAAAACCGGGGGTGCAGAGTGGTGGCGGCACGTGGCGGCGATCTAAAGGTTGCGTGGAGGCGACGCGGAAGACCGTGCGGGCGTGGCCGTCGGATCTACCTACCACCAGCGGGTGGACTAGAATAGCCTTAGGGTTAGGCTGGTCCGCTCTGTAAATTAGAGTAGAGAGGGGTAGAGTAGGAAATAGACTTAGGCTAGGTTAGTATAAGTAGTCTAGGGGAGACACCCTCCTCCCTATCTCAATCTCAGTTAGAGCTTTCATTTCCTAGGGTTTCCACTCTCCCACACCCCTGCTTTAGCTAGTTGAGATCCGCAGAGAGACTCCACTCTGTGTACTGTTGATTCGAGGAAGTGAGGCCGTATCCTCACCTTGGATCCCATCTCTTGGTGTCAATTCGCGTTTTGATTTCATGTTCATCATGTTCTTCGCGGATTGCTTTGTGCCTTGAGTTTTCCCGTCGCTTGATCTTTGTGCTCGGTCCATCTTTCACGATTCCGTTTGAACTGAGTTGCTCTAGATCGTGAGGCACTTCTTTCCACCGAAAGAAATCATCTCTAACCTCACGGTCTAGGAGATCGATCAAGTTTTAGTTTCGGGTCTCTTTTTCTTCTTTCCCCCGAATTCCTTCGATTCACCGATTTGGAGTTAGGTTCGAGCCATGATCTCTTAGAGATAGCTCACTAACCTCCTTGTGACTCCTCAGATCGAATCCCAAGCCTAGAGCACTTGATTCGGAGGAGATCGGGTTGAATCGCCGGAGTTTCAGTGCAGTCGCGGGGTGACCGGACGCTCTGTCGGGCTGACCGGACGCACGCTTTCAGAGTCCGGTCGTTGAGCACGGCGCCAAGCTTTTCTGCGTACTGACCGGACGCTCTCGACCGGACGCTCTGTTTGCATTTCGACCGGACGCTACGCTTGCACTGTTCCCGTGTCATTGTCTCATCTGACCGGACGCTCAGTGAACGACCGGACGCTTGAGCTCCGTGCGTCCGGTCGCGAACAGAGAGCTCCCAGAGCTGTTTTCTGACGACCGGACGCGTCCGGTCCCTGCTGACCGGACGCAGGCCAGAGTCCGGTCGCTGCAGTTTCGCGCGTCTTCGTTCGCGGTTCGTTCGTTCTTGATCGGATTTGAGTTCCGTCTTTTGGGTTGGCTTTCTAGGGTTGTCTAGTGTCCCGCTGTGCTTCTAGGAAGCATCCACCCTACATCTAGGGTCGTGGACATTAGCAAGCTCTAGGTTTCGATTTTGGGGTTGATCTTGGGACAGTGGCATCTAGTTTCCGAAAGGAAATTTTTGAAGCTCCCATTCACCCCCCCTCTGGTCGCTTTCGGGTAGCTTCTCGGTCCTTCATATTTGTCATCTCCACTGGTCCTTCGAGCACCTAAGGGAGGAGTCCCCTTCAAATTATATATTGAAGGCCGAAGAAAGGGTTATTGGAGCTATTTTAACACAAGAAGACGAAGGCAAGGAATATGTGATTGCCTATATGGGTCGTCGTCTTCTTGATCCCGAGACAAGGTACGCCCATATTGAGAAATTATGCCTATCTTTGTACTATGCTTGTGCTAAAATGAGACATTATTTACGAGGCAAAATGTGCTGGGACACACAAAAAGTGGCGCGCATTTGCTGGAACACACTTTTTCATGTAACGCTCACCACTAAAACAGTTGTCATTTGTAAACCGTAAGGCCAATGCAAATGAAATTTTAACAACAACAAGATAGGATAGTTATCTACAAATCATCTAATACTCACTTCCATAGAAAATGTCGTTAAGGCCTCGTAACGGCACCACCAGCAAATCATGTCTGTTAAGGTTGCTGGTGGACAACGTTACGAGGCCTTAACGACATTTTCTATGGAAGTGAGTATTAGATGATTTGTACATAACTATCCTATCTTGTTGCTGTTAAAATTTCATAGCCATTGGCCTTATGGTTTACAAATGGCAACTATTTTAGTGGTGAGTGGTACATAAAAAAGTGTGTTCCAGCAAATGCGCACCACTTTTAGTGTCCCCCAGCAATGTGTTGTTGCATGCCAGACCGATATAATTAAACACATGTTATATCGGCCAATTCTTAGAGGAAGGATTGGCAAATGGGCGTATGCATTGATTTAGTATGACTTGACTTATGAACCATTGAAACCGTTGAAAGGTCAAGTCCTTGCTGATTTCATTGTTGAGCATAGTATTAGTTTAGAAGATGAGATCACTTATTTTACTTTTACACCATGGAAACTTTATTTCGATGGATCGGCTTGTAAGGAGGGCCAAGGTGTTGGTGTGGTCATTGTTTCTCCTAATGGTGCTGAATTTGAAATGCTAAGCCGATTAGATTACTTTTGCACTAAAATCAAGCTGAATATAAAGCTTTGTTATTCGGATTGGAAATATTGTTTTCCATGGGGGTTAAACATGTTGAGGCTTATGGCGATTCCTTATTGATCGTGCAACAAGTTGCTGGTGAATTTCAATGTCTAGAAGGGTCGTTAATTATTTATCTTGATAGGTGCCTTGATATCATTATTCATTTTACCGAATTCCAAATTCGGCATATATCGAGGCATGAAAATCATAAGGCCAACATGTTAGCTCAACAAGCATCTGGCTATAGTATCAGTAGGCGTAATTTTCATATAAAGCCGATGCGTCAGTTTTCAGAGATTTTGTCGGCTTACACGGTCGACCAGACTATTTTGAAACCAGTTCAGCCGATCTGTCCCAGAGACCAGGTGAATGATGAATATATGTGGATAAATATATCGGCCGACCAGGTTGTTTGCAATTTAGGTCAGTTATTTTGTCCGATTGACCTGGTCGATCTTGGAAAGTTTGGTTCAGTTGACTTGTCTGAAGAAAATCTAAATCGGTCCAAATCGAATTCTTTTGGAAGTAAAACCGATTTAGAAGATTGGAGGGCACCTTTGCTAAAATATATCAAAGATCCAAGTGCTAAGGTTGATCAAAGTGTTTGGCGGAGTGCATTCAAATATATACTGCACAATGATGAGCTTTTTTGAAGAACCGCCGAAGATTTGTAGCTTAAGTGTTTCAGATCTGATCAAGCAAAGGTGGCCATGGGAGAAGTCCATGAAGGAATTTGTGGTATGCAAAAATCGGCCCCAAAGATGAAGTGGTTATTACGTAGAGCTGGGTTTTATTGGCCCACAATGATAACCGATTGTTTTCGCTACTACAAGGGGTGTGAAGAATGTCAGCGGTTTGGAAATATACAGCTTGCCCCTACTGCTATGCTTCATCCTATCATTAAACCGGGGCCCTTACGTGGTTGGGGGCTAGACTTCATTGGTCAAATTCATCCCCCATCTTCAAAGGGACATCATTTTGTTCTGGTCGCAACAGATTACTTCACTAAGTGGACTGAAGCGGTGCCTTTGAAGAATATGACACACAAGAAGGTAATTGAGTTTATTACTGAGCATATTATACATAGATTCAGCATACCTCAAACATTAACTACGGATCAAGAAACATCTTTTATCTCTAAGGAGGTACAAGATTTTGTCGAAATATATAAAATAAAGATGCTCAATTCATCTCCATACTATGCCCAAGCCAATGGTCAAGCTGAGTCTAGTAACAAGACTTTGATCAAGCTTATCAAAAAGAAGATTGAGGATAACCCTAGGAGGTGGCATGAGATCTTGTTTGAAGCTCTATGGGCTCATCGCGTATCACGACATGGTGCTACAGAAGTTACTCCCTTTGAACTAGTATATGGTCAAGAAGCAGTGTTGCCTGTTGAGGTGAACCTAGATGCATATAGACTGGCTAAATAGAATGATTTATCTGTTGTTATGTATCATGATGCCATGATAGACAACATTGATGAAGTGACCGACATAAGATTGAGGACTCTTAAGGAGATGGAGAGAGACAAAGCCCGAGTTGCCAGAGCTTACAACAAGAAGGTGAGGAGCAAGTCGTTCCAAGTGGGAGAATTAGTATGGAAAACTATATTACTGCTCGGATCGAGGAGCAACAAGTTTGGCAAGTAGTCACCGAGCTGGGAAGGTCCTTATAAAGTTATCAAAGTGATATTCGGGAATGCATATATACTAGAGACGTTGCAAGGTGAGAGTCTCTCAAGAGCAATAAACGGGAGGTATTTGAAAAAATACTTTCCAAGTGTTTGGCAAGAAGCCTGAGTGCCTTCTAAACAATGGTCGATACATGTATCGCCCTTAGAACAAGAATGATCAGATTATTTATCCTTAATTACTGAAAAGCCGATGAGTTGGACATCGCTGTTATTCGGTTTGTTTTTTGGTTCTACTAAAGATCACCTAAAAACAGGGGGCATATGTTGACCCTCAAAAGTGTCACAGGTAAAAGATAAAATTAGAAGAGGTATTCGGCTCATAACATAAGGGTCGAATTTGTCTTTAATACTTCATAATTAAAAGATCGGATGTTCTAAGTCAGATAAACTTGATCATTTTGGGACTTCCGACCAGTCATACTATGTCCGACCAGGTGACGCTGGTCGGAGGCCTTATGATGGTGACGAATGTCGAGTCAGACGCTAATGTATAGATCCTTCTCTTATAAGGATGATTTGTTTTGGGCTGATAAACATAAAGCCCATTAAACCAATTTAGTCGAGTCAAGGATCGGCGAGATCAGGTTTTGTCTTGTCTAGTTCGGATTGGACTCTTGAATTCCATATTCTAATGGATTCCGGATAGGAAACTTGGAGATCGTATCTGGAGATGTTTCCTATTGGGATAAGACCAGCCCCCTCTATATGTATGAGAGGATCATGGCTGATTGAGGCATCCAACCCTAATCGATCAAAATCAATCTACTATCCCTTTACCCTTTTTCCTCTTTGTACCTTGTTGTTCAGCATGTCTCCCGTCGAGGCTCGATGGCGTTCTAGGCGACCTTACTGGTCCTAGAGCAACCTCTACGTGCTTCTCCCCGACGGGTCTTCCCGGGAGGAGTTCTAGAGTTACCAACACAGGGATCCAAAACCCTAAGTCGGCATAAACCGTTCGCTAGATCGGTTTTCATCGGTTTAGTTGTCCCCTGCTGTATCAGGTTGATCTGCAATCTCTTCGGGCATTCTAGCCCTGCTGGTGTGTGATTCAGATCACTTCCGACATCAACACTAATAAAGAGAGCGCCCTAGTGAAGGAGAGAGCTAGCGAGGAACAACAATGGCGGCACCTCCTATGCTCACGTTCTTGTTGCTTCTACTCGTTGCAGCCTTCTTCTCACATGCACCAGCCGCAGCGGCGGCACTGCCAGCACAATACTCCAACCCCAATCCACTCCTGCCAATCACTCCACTGCACCTGCAGCAGGCTCGTCGGCTGCAGTGTCGTCTGCGTCAAGCAAGCAGCCCCGACGCTGAGCTCGTCACCGCGGCCGCCGATGGCAACGACAGCATGGCGGGGTCGTTCACAGTGCACTACTTCCCGCACGAGCTGGACCACTTCGCCTTCACGCCCAACACGTCGACGGTATTCTATCAGAAGTACCTCGTCAACGACACCTTCTGGCGCAGGCCCACCGGCGGCAGCACGACCGGGCCGCTGTTCGTGTTCACCGGCGGCGAGAGTGACATTGAGTCGGTCGCCATCAACCCCAGCTTCATGTTCGATATCGTGCCCATGTTCGGCGCCCTTCTGGTCTACATCGAGGTACAAATACTTGCGCCCAAGTTCATCTAAGTGCTTGTTGGTTTCTTTGCATTAAAATAATATTCATCGAAAATGAGTGAAACAAAGGATTCATTTGATCCTATTGTTTTTGCTCCTGACTTTAAGAGGTGGGTGATCTTAGAGCGAGCTAAATCTAAATGAGGGGAGATTGGAGGAGGGTTTCCGTCCCCCTGCCCGGGCGCCTCTCGGCCTCCCCTCCGGCCGCCGCCGCTGCCCTCTGGCGTGCGGTGGCGGCGGCCAGCGGCGGCGCCCCCGTGTGGAGCATGCCTGTATCTCCTCATCCCTCCCTCTCTCTCCTCTGCCTTCCCCCCTACACCTGCGACCTCTTCTCCTGCGGGCGGGCGCCTGGCGTGCGGTGTCTGGCCAGCGGCAGCGGAGTTGGTTCTTGCCGGGATGGTGGCCGGCCGGCCAGATCTCGCTCGCTGGCTTCCTCGGCTACAGTTGGCGTGCGGCGGCCTTGCTGGGCTGGCGGTGCCCGGCGGCCGGTCACTCGATCCGGCCCCCTCGAGCCCGGATCTCGCGTCTCCCGCAGCGGCATGCGGTGGTCGACCGGGGAGGGTGGGGCTGGTCTTGGCCAGGCCGGCGGCGCCCGATGGCTGGCCGGCCGGTCTGGTCAGCCGGGCCAAGACCTCGTGTCTAGGCCTCCCTGCGTCCCCAGGCGTGGCCGGTTCTGCTGCTGTGCGGCCGCCCTGTGCAGGTGCTGCTGTTGTCTTTTGTCGAGCAGGTTCTGGGTGAAAACCCTGCCCTCATGGGCCGGCGGCGGTGGCGCGGTTTGCGTCATGTTCCTTCTTAGAGGCGTCGTCGAAGTTCCGCTCGTCGCGATGGTCGTTGAGGCTGGCCTAGGACGAAAGTCCTCGTGCGCTCTTCCAACATTGTCGGCGTCTGTGGATGTCATCTCCTTCCTGAAGGCCTTGTTGAAGCACGTTTGCCATCCCGCTCATCTCGCCGAAGTCGTCATGCTGAACCTAACTGAGCTTAATGTTCCTACTCGTCTAGGTATGTCTAGTAGGTGTTTGTCATAGCCGTAATCTTTTCCGGTGGACGCTTTGCCACCGAGGTGTTCCAGCGGCTGCTTTGTCGCCGAGGGGTTCTTAGTTGTTTGGGCGAATGCTTTGTCGCCTGTGTTTCTTTAGGTAAGTCCTCGCCCGTGGTCCTCAAGGGCGTTGGCCCTTAGTGACTCGGAGGTGTAGGGTATTTTCGGTGGATGCTTTACCACCGAGGTGTTTCTGGTGGATGCTTTGCAACCGAGAACGCGTTTCCGACGGATGCTTTGCCGCCGAGGACGCTGACGTGTGGACGGATACTTTGTCGTCTGCAGTTCGAGCAGATCCTTTGCCGCTGTTATCTTTACGGCTCCTCTCACTACTGGCTACCGTGGTGTCGAGTATTTTTGTATTAGGTTCAGTGTGCTGGGTTGTTAGGTGGAGGGCTCCCCACCCCTCATGTTTCTTGCTTTTGTTTGTGTTATGGGTTTTGTTGGTAATCCGTGGATTACCTGCGAATCCTTTTCTACTTTTTATGTGTAGGTCTATTGACCACTCTCTTCTGCTTAATGAAAAACGGGTTATATCCCCGATCTCGAAAAAAAATAATTAGGCTACTTTAATTCGTCCAGAAGTAAATCTCAACTGAATGGCTATTTTACTATGGACTAGATTTAAGACCGGACAAGATCAATCTAGCTAGAACAGCTCTATTTCAAAACACGACCTAAAACACATCATACATATTTATCATAATATATAACAAAATAAAAATGATATGAGTTCTACGACGAGACAACAAGCCACCTACCTTACACCTGACAAGACACCTACCGGACTGCTCATTGTTGTTGTCTTCTAGTCTATGACTGTGTTTAGTTCCGAAAATTTTTAGAAAAAGTCTCGTAGCATTTTCGTTGTTATTTGACAAACTTAGTCCAAACATGGACTAACTAGGTTCAAAAAATTCGTCTCAACATATACATACTAAAAGTACAACTAAAAGTATAATTATTTTTTTTACCTACATTTAATACTTCATGCATGCATCTAAAGATTGATGTGACGAGGAATCTAGAAAAATTTGCAGCTTTCCGTTACAACAACAACCGCTAATAGCTATTTGAGATGGATCAACCTACTCACTACTACAGAAACATGCCTTTAGCCTCGGTCGGCAAGGGCCTTTAGCCCCGGTTGCCGAGCCAGGACTACGCTTCCGGGACTAAAGGCCCCCCTTTAGTCCCGGCTCCGGCCACCGGGGCTAAAGCCCCCCTTTAGTCCCGGTTGGTAATACCAGCCGGGACTAAAGGGTGCTGCCAGCGGTGCACCGCAACAACACTCTTTAGTCTCGGCTGGTAAGAGTTCCCTGGTTTTTCTTTTTTATTTTCATTTCAGTTCTGTTTTCAGTTTTGTTTATTAATTTAATAGGTTTTCTAATATATATTCTTTGCTGCTAATATATATAATTTATATATATTAGCAGCATAACACAATAAGCTTATTGCATGCATATATAATTGAACTATAGAACTACATATATATATATATATATAAATATATGTACATAAAATTACAAGCAATATACATATAAAAGTTGTCCAAATATCTATCTACACAAGTTGTACTCCAAAGTTAGTATTGTAAATAAACCTATTACAAGTTGTACTCCATCTAAAGATCTACAGGGCATACAAATGACCATCATTGTTTGGAATCAACGACTCGTTGGTATTATAGTAGAACTCGCCGTTTGGATTTATGACTTGTTCCCGAAGAAATTCTGCTATTGCCTCTTGTATTGCTTTCAATTGGCCTTGTAGCATCACTTTTTGCTTCAACCAGTCAGTCTTCAATTGGAATTAAAGAAGATATTAGTTATATCTATATTATCAATATTAAGTCTATAAAAAATGAAAAGAAACATGTTACGTACTTTGATGATTTCTTCAGGAATTCTGTTTGATTCTATCATCATGTACTCGCAAACATAGAATTTGCATAAGTCGGTGCCCTGTTTTTGTCTCAAAATCCACTGTAGAATGAAAAGATTCATCTCATAATAAAGATATGATATACGACAAGATATAATAAAGATACACGTACATTGACGAAGGTGTAAACTTACTGGTAGTCGTGGCTTTATTGTAAGTGGGGCCTTACACCGACTCATATGTTCCCGAGCAATGAATTTTTCCCAAACCCTAATCCGGCCAATGAAACATTAATAGTTGGATCATTATTTAATTAGTATACATATATACCACTACTGCACAAAGCTTAATCGCAGCGGGCGTTTTGGCTTTACCGCAGCGGGCAACAGCGTCCGCTGCGGTGCTAAGGCCACGGTTAATCGTGGCCATTACCGCAGCGGGCGCTATTGCCCGCTGCGGTAAAAGCCTTAACCGCAGCGGGCAACATAAGGTGCCCGCTTCGGTTAAGAGCTTTAACCGCAGCGGACAACCTAAATCGCCCGCTGCGGTAACTGATTAACCGCAGCGGTCTCTTTAGGTTGCCCGCTGCGGTAGTTGCCTTTAACCGTAGCGGGCATATTATGTTGCCCGCCACGGTTATTAATTTTGGATTAAAAAAAATAAATAATGCAGCCAGCAGAAACAACAGGATATAGCCAACAGAAACAGCAGGATATCAATTCAAATCTGCAGTTTTCAAATAATTCCAGAATTCCAGATTTCTAACATATATATATATGCACATATAAACCATCTGAACATAACATACATAGTGA
This sequence comes from Coix lacryma-jobi var. lacryma-jobi, assembly GCA_009763385.1. Lineage (NCBI taxonomy): Eukaryota > Viridiplantae > Streptophyta > Magnoliopsida > Poales > Poaceae > Coix > Coix lacryma-jobi. The sequence continues at coordinate 20,306,877 of CM019824.1, forward strand.
CTTAGTTGTTTGTTGTCATCATATACACATTCACTTACTTGATTTCAAATTCAAATTACAATTCATATTTCAACTTGATGAGCGTAATCTGTCGAACGGAGCATTGTGTTCCATTTGCGGAGCTTCTCGTATTGGGGTAGCAACGCCAGCTCGGATTCGTTGTCGAAGAATGTTTCTCCTTCGAGAATGCATTTCTCCATTACAAACTTGCATATGTCCGCATTGACTTGTTTAAAGCACATCCTGCGGCTCTGCTGCTCTCCCCAATACTTGACACCTTCCTTGAGCTTCTTCCAGCTATTGGTGTACTCCTTGCTTTCCCTTAGAAACTCGCATGTGTACAAGCCACATGTCTTCGATCCTAGTGGCTGTTTGGTGCACTGCACGATTGATACACAAGCATTAGAACCCATATATATGTATGAAACATGAATTGAACCTTTGAAATACTTACCGGGAAATCTCATCGGATTTTTAGGTGGTACCTATGCTTGTCCTTGAACTTTTGAGTTCTTTGGTCCCAGAATCCAGGCACCTTTTGGTATTCCTTATAAGCGCTGTACGAAATATAATAGTTTTAGCCACCATTTAAAAACGTATGGTAACCGTAACTGACGAAAAAGATGGATGACTTACTTTTTCAGACAATCTTCGAATGCCTTGTACCCTTGCTTGTTTGGTACGTTCAAGGAGTCAAACACACAGGCCCTGCCATCTTGAGGGTATATTATAAAAGCGACCCAGTGGCCACCCACGAGGCCCTGGCTGCACCATTGCAACAAAATAGAGTTTATGACGGCGAGAAGGCATGATATGCTAGCGACTTAGGTGTACGTATATGTATTTGACTTACCCAAAGTGATAGGCAGCCATTATACACTCTGGCCCATCCGGCTTGATCTTCTTCATGCATTCTAGTATGTAATTTTTCAACTTAGTCTTCTCGGCTTTCATATTTTCTTCATATTTCTTCTCTCGCTGTTGAACTGTCATCTCCGGATCAGTGATCTTGAAACCCTTGATGACTCTTTCAGCAATATGTGCAGGAGAGAGGTAGAGTACAGGACATGTCTTTTTATTGCTTACAGTGACCGTCATGCTGCACGGACAAGTCATCGTGACATAATAAGTATAGAACTATGGAAAATACGAATGTAGTGATCTGTGGAAGTTGCATTCATCGCTTACAGTGTGAATAGGGTGATTTGAACGATGTCCAGGTCTTCTTCCCGCATCAGGTTGTACATGTCGCTAAAGTCGACGGGTAGTTGCATTTCGTTACCAGCGGGCAAGTGGAAGTACTCCGTGGGAATCTTGACGTTAAAACTTGACATCCCGGCTTTTGCAGCTTCCATGTACCATAGATGGAACCTCCTTGTATCCCACTTTTCCTCGTCGATGAGCTGGGCCTTGGGAATCATGAACTTCCCGCACACATAGTGGCCAGGGCAGTCTTCGGCCTCATCAAATAGTTGACGGGTAGTTTCAGGCCTGGCATACGATGGATAGGGATGTTAGTAGCATACGATGGATAGGCCTGGCATACGATGGATACGGCAGTCAATGTTACCATACCTTTCGAACGTGAGCGTGTACGGGAGCTTGTCGGTGGACGTTTTTGGGTTCTTGGTGGGCGGCGGAGGACATTGGCTTGTGGTTGATGGGGGAGGTGTCTTCGTCCCTGTTGCCTCCCCCGTCGTGCCTCCCTATTGCTCGTTCGTGCTTGGCTGACTTGTTGTTGTCGTGTTATCGCACTTACCGGCCTCTGAGCTTCTTGCCTCATGGACCGGGCCGATCGGCGGACTATTTGGAGGCGGGGGAGACACAGTTCCCATGTCAGTGCCCTTTTCCTTTTCCCCGCCATCACCTTCTACCTTTTCCTTGTCCCCGCCTTCGGTACCGCCTTCTCCTTTGTCCTTTCCCTTTCCCTTGTCCCCGCCCTTTTCTTCGTCATCATCGTTGCCGTGATCTGGATCTTCCGGAGGACAAGATCCGGCGGCTGATGGTTGTGATGCTGGTGTCGGCATTGGAGTTGGCGTCCGAGCAATGATCTCGATGTCCTCGCGGTTCCATAGGACTTCCAATCCAAGTGCCTGCCCTAGGTGCCTGGCCGTTTGTAGGTTGGGATGGTCCAATTCAAAATGTTCCTGGTCGGGAACGTGCCATAACGGGCTCACGACCACATAGTCTTCAGGGGTGTTGTCTTTGTTGAAGTCGTGAATATCGTGGGGTGCAAGAATGCATCCCTCGGCCACCACCATCATCTTGGACCTTCCGAACAGGATGAGGAGTTGGACGTGCTGGTTTTCCTTGAAGTCCTCGTTCGAGACCCTTGGGCGATCCTCGTTCATCGGCAGTAAGGCTTCCTTTTCCTTTGCTTGAGGATTGGGCAGGCCAGGGTGATCAAACATCTTCGACCTCATCGCGACCATCTCCGGGTCGTTGCGCGTGAAGGCTTCCTTTATTGAGCTTTTGATCATTTCAGCCATGCCTTCATTGAAGCCCTTGTTATATAACTCATCTTTATACCTCTGCCTGGACTTGTATATGGCCGCGTCGGATTGCCACGACTCAACTGACTTCCAGCTCATCTTCGACCCGACACCACGAACGCGGCCGCGATGCTGGGGGTTTCCTAGGACCTCGGTGAGCAAGTCGTGGCCCTGGCGGACCACGATGCTGTCCTTAAGCTTTGCTTTCTCCATCAAAGTCTTCTCGACATCCTCGAGGTGGGGCTCGTTAAACTTGGTCGCCCCGGGCTTCAGCCTCTTTGGAATGCGGGCCCTCATGTAGTCCTTTGCCCTTGGGTCGATGCCCTCATACGGATCTGGAACCCTGGCAGCCTGTCTTGCTTGTTCTTCTTGCTCCCACTTGGTCCTCTGACCAGCAAAGTCAGTCATGCCCAAGTGGTGAGGATTCTTGTTCCTCTTCGCGAGCTCACTGAACTTAGCGCTCTTTTCCTCTGCTTCTTGCGTCTTTCTCAATTCGCAGAAAGCGTCCCACACGTGTGCCTTGACCATAGTGTACTTTAGCAGTGGCGACTTCCCCTTCTTCAGGTAATTTCTGGTCAGCATGGACCTGAAGTTGCGAAGCGCAGTCGACGCCACGTGCAAAGCCCACTCTTGGCACTTCTCCATGTCAGCTGAGGGCGGATATCTAAATCTCCTTGTCACCTCACCCCAGACATTGTTTTTTATGTCTTTTGGTACATCGTGCCAGTTGGGCCAAGTGATCTCCACCTTCTCCTTGGCTATACACGCCACTTGATTGCTGAACTTGCCAATGACTATATCTGGAGCTATTGGGTTGCCCTCTGGCCCCACCGCATCGATGACATGCACCTCGTTTTCTTTGTCCAACTTGTGCCTCCCGTGTTGTCCCCTCACCCTCTTCTGGCCCTTAGATTTGGACGAAGAGGTTGCCGTAGAGGGAGCGGGGGCTTCTTCTTCCCTGACTGCGTCTTCGTCCCTAAACTCGAGCTGACGAGGCACAATCGGCAGCTGTTGACAAGAGTGATGAGCCTTTAGTGATTCAATCGCGTCTTTGTACATGTTAGAAAGCCAGCGTGTTGCGTAAACCTCGAAACTCTCTGCTTTGTCCGCCCCTGGTTCGTACGTGGGATTGTTGCCCTCCTCTGTACGCTGCTTCTTCGGCGGTGGAGTCACGGACACCTCACTCATGAAGCTGGTTGACGAGGAGCTAGGGGTAGGGTCCCTCCATTCGTTAGTTTTGTCTTCCGCCATTTCAGTTCTACATATACACAGACGCGTATATAATATGATCAGTTCAAAGCTTTTGAATAAAAAATGACACGTATAAGTTTTTGGCTCAGATTTGCCCCTAGGTCAACACGTCACTGCTAAACTGGTTACTTGTAAAATACAAGCCGTCCTAGTCTAGCAGCTGACTCAGCATAGAAAGTAGGGGGGCAATTGATCATCATCGCCGCTGCCTCAGCGTAGATCGAAAGGGGTCACATCATCGCATTTGCCACTACCTCAGCTTACAAGTTTGAAAAAAATCATCAATGCAAAGAGAGGAGTAGTAGGGAGAGGAGTAGTAGTAGGGAGAGGAGTATAAAGAGAGGAGTATAGTGAGAGGAGTAGTAGAGGAGTAGTAGTAGTGAGAGGAGTAGTAGTAGGGTTGAGAGTAGTACAGAGAGGAGTTGAGAGTAGTAGTAGGTAGTAAGTAGTATCGAGAGAGTAGGTACAGGAGAGAGTAGGTAGCAGGGAGAGAGTAGTAACCAGTAGTAAGTAGACAGTAGTAAGTAGTAGAGAAGTAGTAGTAGGAGTTGAGAGTAGTACAGAGAGGTGTGGTACAGGGAGAGAGTAGTAGCAGGAGAGAGTAGTAGGAGTAGTAGGAGAGAGTAGTATACACTAGCATCACTGGGCATCATAGGTAGTGGCAAATGGATATAGCGTAAAAAACATCAAATTGCATCATCGGCAGGAAATAAACTCGTAGCTAAAGCATCACGAGACATAAGATAGGTTCCATCTGAAATCACGAGGTGAATTGATAAGTTAATATTATATACTCTGCTAAGAAACAAATAAACTATAAGAGTCACTGATATTGCTAGTCACTGAAAAACATCAAATTGCTAGTCACTGATACAGGAAGACAAAACGACCAGCAAGTAAGGGAAAACAGGAAGCTCCATACAGGTAGATCAACAAAATGAAAACAAGAAGCATAGATAGTGTTAGTTCAGTTCCTTTTTTTGTCTTTCTTTCTTTCCTTTTTATCATGAAACCAAACCTCAGTAGGAGCAGATGGCAGCAGCCATGGCCACACCAGCTGAGAAGCAGCAACAGATTAGCGCTTGCTCTCCTATTACATTACATGCAGTTACCACTAATTAGTGCCACCAATAGTTACCACTAGTACTTACTATTACCACCCACAAGCATTGATGTAATAATACTACCTAGCTAGCTCCATGATATATGCTACTGCTACAACAGCCAGCCACTAGTTCATATACACTACTGATAGCACAGCACTAGGTGTGATGCTTACCAACCACAAGAAGATACTAGCACATGTAACCCCGGACTACATACTGGTAGTGTATTGCTCTGCTGGCTGAATGCAAACAGCCATTGGGAACATACTGGTAGCAGCTTAATTATGGGACAGCAGCTGCACGTTCTCTGCGTGATAGCAACGGATCGATCAGATGGCTGCTCTCTGATGAGATGTCACATACAGGATTCATTACACGGCATGCAGTGTCTAGCGTCTACTAATTGGAAATAAAATAAATTTGCAGCTCAACAGAAAGACCGACGACCGATCGACTGATGGAAACAAACTTGTCCCAGTCCCAGTGTAGGGAGGGTGTGTGTGTGTCTGATTGAAAGTGTCAAAGTGTCAAAGTGTCAAATTTGCATGCCCATAAGTAACGATCAAGCAAATCGATCAAACGGTCTCAAATGACATATCCTCACAAATGACATATCCTCACAAATGACATCAAGATCATTGCTCATGTGGAAATTAGACATATCCTCACATATCCTCACAATATCAGTGACTAGCAATATTAATGACTACCAATATCAGTGACTAGCAATATCAATGACTACCAATATCAGTGACTAGCAATATCAAGAGTAAGGCACAGAGACTAGCAATCCATTGTAAGGCACAGATGAGGGTTACCAGGATGATTTAGGGTTACCAGGAGATGAGGTCGAAATCGAGGTCCATGCCGGTAGACAGGGGCACCAACGGCTCCAGCAGCGGATAGGGGCACCGGCGGCTCCACCGGCTCCACTGGCGAGGGCACGGGCTCCACTAGTGAGATCGACGTCGGCGAGGAGGGGAGGAGGTGAGGTCGACGTGGTCGTGGCGAGCTCGAGGTGTGGCTCCGACTCCGGCGGCGCTAGGGCACCACCAGTGGAGGTGGAAGGGCGCTAGGGTTACGGTCGAGCGGCGCGCTGCTTCCTCGGTGAGGTCGGCGAGGGCACGGGCTCCACTGGTGAGGTCGACGTCGGCGAGGGCGGTGGAGGAGGACGGCGGCGGCGGCAATGGCGTGGCGGTGGCGGTGGTGAAATTCGACAGCCCTTCGGGGTGAACTGATGATGCGCGAAGGACAGAAATGCCCTTTAGTGTAGCGGGACTTATATAGGCAGGGAATAACCGCAGCGGGCAACATAAGGAGCCCGCTGCGGTTAAAACGAATAACCGCAGCGGGCACTTTAAGATGCCCGCTGCAGATATGACTTATTAATAATATTTGTTATTAATAATATTAACTTATTAATAAGTCATTAACTTATTAATATGACAAAGATAATATTTATTAATAATATTAACTTATTAATAAGTCATTAACTTATTAATATGACAAAGATAATATTTATTAATAATACTAACTTATTAATAAGTCATTAACAAATTGAGATTTATTATTAATAATATTAACATATTAATAAGTCATTAACAAATTGAGATTTATTATTAATAATATTAACGTATTAATAATAATCTATTACAAAGCTTGTCTCAAATACTATTACATAACTTTCCACTACTCATTACAAAACTTGTCTCATTTTGGTGCGGGCGCTTTCACGGACCGCTTCTCACCATCGGGACGGGCCCAGGGCTTGATACCGCTCTTGTTGCAATAGTCCTCGACGGCCTTGATCTTCTTTGCAAAATCGGTAAAAAGTTGGAGCTCTGCATAGTTGTTGTATTGTTCTGGGCTTTGGACCCCATCAGCTCCAACAATCCGCTGCTTTCCAGACACGACCACATGCCTCTTGCACGACATTAGTTGCGAGTACCCATTGGTCATCTTTGTACCTGATACTTCTGAGGTTCACAGTGGTCAGCCCGAAACTGTCGACCGCAACCGCTTTGGGTTTTACCCAGTGGCACTGGAAGACCGTTACGCATACGTCCTTGCCATAGTCAAGTTCCCATATTTCTTCAATCTGGCCATAGTATTGCGTCCTCGTGTTTGTGGCCTCGTCGACGCCCTCATATCGAACACCGCAATTCTGTGTCGCGCTCTTCTTGTCCTTCTCTTTTGTGTGGAACCTATACCCCTTCACATCGTACCCTTGCCATGTCGTGATTTGGCTTAACGGGCCTTGCAGAAGCTTCTGCACGGTCTCTGTATCTTCATCATCAGGGCATCTTTCTAGGGGTACGTGTTGCTCTTTGAGCCAATCTATGAAACTGTTCCTGTGCTCATTCTGGACCCATGCCTCTGTGCGTTGTCCGTCATTAGCGGCACGGATCTCTTCTATGTGCCTCTCGACATATTTCTCCATGCTCACCAACTGATGAAGGATGTTGTAATGAGCTTGTTCAATCTCCTTGTATGGTATATCCGTGCGAACTTTTCGGCCCGTGCACCCCATGCCCGCGGTTCTGCCCTCGTGCTGATGGACAGACAACCCAATCGCCCTCCCATCTTTTATGTACCTCATACACTAGTTCACTGCCTCTTCGGTTGTGTACGCCTCGATCATAGAGCCCTCCGGGTGAGCACAGTTATGAACATATCTGTTGAGGGTGGACATGAACCGCTCATACGTCCACATCTCGTGTAGGTACACGGAGCCTAGTTGCTCGATCTGATCCACCATGTGCATCATTAGGTGTACCACAATATCAAAATATGATGGGGGAAAGCACATCTCAAGCTGGCAAAGGGTCTCCGCGATGAAGTCCTTAAGGGCAGGGAGGTCAGCCTTACCGATGACCTTCTGCGTGATGCGGTTAAGAAGTATGATATCCGAGTGACCACCATCTTCACGTACTCTGGACCGATAACCCTTATCACAATTGGAAGGAACACCGTCAGCATGATGTGGCAGTCATGTGCGTTGTAGCCAGTCAATGTGAGGTCTTTCAAGGAGACGAGGCTTTTAATGTTGGAAGAGAAACCGGTAGGCACCTTGATACCCCTGAGAAGGTTGAGCATAGCAGTCTTCTCGCCATGCCTTAGGTTGTAGGCCGCACTTGGAAGATCGACTTTACCATTATGAGGTGACCTAGGGTGAAGGTCCTGCCTGATGCCCTGGTTGAGAAGATCCGTCCGTGACTTCAGACCATCCTTCGTCTTTCCCGGGATGTCCAGCAGGACACCGATCGTGCTATCAAAGACGTTCTTTTCTAGATGCATACAGTCGATGGCATGGGGTGTTTTCAGTGTCTTCCAATATGACAGGTACTCGAAGAAAATCGACCTCTTCTTGAAAGGAACAGAGGGGAACTATGATGCTTCCTCCGTCATGTCTCGCTTTCGCTTCCTCGTTTGTTTTGTCCCCTCCTCTGGTGGCTTCTTCTTCTTCCCAAACTCGATCTGATCAATATCCTTCACCATCTCATAGACCTTTGGCCCCCAACTAGTCTGCGCTGGTGGTTCACCCTGTGGCTCGCCCTGATCATCGAACAATTGATTCATGGCACTTCTTCTATATATGTGCCTTTTCGGTAGGAACCGCCTGTGCCTCATGTAGACCATCTTGTTCGATCCCTTGAGGTAAGTGTAGCATGTCTCGTCGATGCACATTACGCAGCCGGTCTTCCCTTTGATCTGCCCTGACAGTGAGAAGAGGCCGGGGTAGTCGGTGATGGTGACAAAGATGATGGCTTTTAGGGTGAACTTCTCCTTGAGGGACGCATCCACCATCTCGACCCCAACATCAAATAGCTCCTTCATTTCCTCCATTACCGGCTCTAGGAAAACATCGATATCATTGTCGGGCTGCCTCGGTCCCGAGATAAGCATGGTCAACAGAAGATACCTACGCCTCTGACACAGATGGAGGGGAGGTAGGTTGTAGATGGTCAGTACCACCGGCCAGGTGCTGTGGGAGCTGCTCAGCTCGTCGAACGGATTCATCCCATCGGTGCTGAGCACGAACCGAACGTTCCTGGGATCTTTGCCAAATGCGGGTAGGCCTTGTCGAAATCTTTCCACTGTTGGCCATCGGAGGGTGCCGCAGCATGCCATCGTCCTTCAAGCGTCAGCTGATGCATGCCAGGACATGAGCTTCGCATCCTCTGGGTTCCCAAATAGAGCACGGAGGCGGTCGATCACTGGCATGTACCACACCGACCGTGCCGGACTTCTCCTCAACGTGTAACCTCCTTCTTCCTTCGTACTGCTGATGAGCCGAGATGCGATTGGCTGCAACATTGCTCTTGTGGACACCCTTCTTCTTCTTCCTCTGACCACCTCGCAAGGCCTCATCGTCGTCTGCATCCACGCGACAGCCAGCATTTCTCTTGTAGCGACTGGCGCCACAGTGCGGACAGCTCATCAAATTCTCATACTTTATGCCCGATAAGAGGATGCAGTGGTTAGGGCAGGCATCGAACTTTCTAAGCTTCATCGCCACTGGCCGGATAAGCTTCTTCGCCCGATACGTATTTGTTGGGATCTTGATACTCGTCGGGAATGTTTTAGCAAGGTAACCTAACAGCTCATCAAAGCTAGTGTCTGACCACCCATGCCGAGCCTTCATCATCAACATGTGGAGGTTGAAACGGAGCACCGTGCAATCCTTCGGACATTCCTCGCCGTCCTTATATAAAGGTTCAAGTGACGCCTGCTTCATCTTTCTGAAATTTTCCACCCACTTCGGGGAGCCATACACGACGTCGTCTTCGTCGATGTGGTTGACTAAATCCTGAAAGCTGCACATCCGCAGGGTCCTGCACCGTAGAGTCCTCAACATCTCCACCACCATCATCTGTCATATCTTGGAGTACATCTGCCTCCACAGCGATGTGGTCACGAGCACTACTGTCACTGAAGGCAGGCGCTACTGTTGCTGATGAGACGTGCGCTCCAGAATCTTGGTTCACCATCGCCGTCGACGCTGAGCTTACTCCAGATGCCGCCCCGACACTCGGATCGAATCTCTTGCCGTGATGAGTCCACACCGTGTAATCATCCATGAAACCAAAATGAATCAAATGAGATTGCACTGTGCCTTCGTCTTTGAAGGTGGTCAGATTCTTGCAACGATGACGTGGACATATGATGTCGTCTGGTTCGATCTCTCACGGTCAGCTTTCGCAGCGGAAATAAACTTTCTCACTTCAACGATATACCGCACATCAAGTACTCTATTGATCTTATACATCCATTCCGACCGGTCCATTGTACCTGCGATCCTTAATTAATAAAACACATCATGAATCACGAAACAAGATGAATTAGAAAACATAATAATTTATTATATTTATGTTAAATCTAGGGACATAATTAATAACGACGGCAAATAAAGTTAAATGCATCCATGATGAACTTAGAGAACAAATACCAGTTTTCTCTCTCCTACATAAAACTAGATCTAAAAGGGAGGCTAAAAAGAAGAGAAGAAAAAGAGAGGGGAAAGAGGGTGGAGATCATCTAGGTACCTCTTGTAGAGTACTTCTCCTCCAAATCAAACAAATAAACCTCAAAAACAAATTATTTGGGACAAATTCGCAAAAACTTCTTCCCCTGTTTTTGGTGTAGAGGAAGAAGATGATCGGTTTCTGCTGGCGGCGGCGCTGGCTTAAATAGCGAAGAATAACCGAAGCAGGCAACATAAGGAGCCCACTGTTGTTAATCTTATTTAACTGCAGCGGGCACTTTACGTTGCCCGCTGCGGTTAATAATTAACCGAAGCGGGCTTATAAGGAAGCCCGCTTCGGTTAAAGAAGATTAACCGCAGCGGGCACCTTACGTTGCCCGCTTCGGTTAATGATTAACTGCAGCGGGCGCTTCGGCGGCCGGCCGTTGTAGGCCGGCCACCGAATAACCATGGCGGGCAAAAACTGTGCCCGCCACGGAGCCCATTTAGGCAACGCTGCGCAAGTTCTTTTCTGTAGTAGTGTACAAGCTTAGTCTATAGTTTAAGCATGCAAGCTAGGGATCGAAAAATTACCTTTGGAGGATGTCTATCATATCTTGGTAATCTGCTTTCGGTTTAGGGTTAGGGTTTCGGGTTTAGGGTTAGTGTTTCGGGTTTTAGGGTTTCGAGTTTTAGGTGACATGTAATCGCCAACATTAAAAATAACATATATTCGTAAAGAGGCAATTCAACATTAAAAATAACACGAAGAAGCATATCTGTCAAAATATTTCTAAGTGTAATACATGTTTAAACATATCCAAGTAATTTTCTATGGCATTCCAAACATGACATATGATTTTCTATGAACACATATTTCTAAGAGTAAAATACATGTTTAAACATATCCTTGTCACGTGATTTACACACCGTGGACGAGAACGACGACGGCGAACAGCAGCGAGGATGACGACGGTGCGGATGACAGTGGACGGTGGCGAGGTCGGTGGAGCAGTCACCAGGACTACAGGTCGACACGGCTTGTCACTTTTTTCTACATGTGTAAACATATATTTGTTAGGTTAAAAAAACATATAAATGATTTTTCTTTTTCTATAAGTATATCTATTCATATTCATTATTTGTATACTCCCTCCGTATCCTATTTAGAAGTCATTTTGGAAAATATATATACACCACTTTACAACAAGTTATGCTATGAAGACTGTGTCGCTATCCTAAACGACTTCTATTTGCGATATAGAGTAGTATATCTATTTCTATAAAAAAATGAAAAGTTAAATTGAAAATAATATATATAGAGAAAGGAAAATTAATATATATATATAGATAAATAATATATATATGTAGAAAAAGAAATGAATATAAAAGATATATATTTTAAAGATAATGAAATATAATCATATTCATTATCTATAAATATATATCTATTTATATTCATTTGATATATATCACTTTCTTTTTCTAAATATATATATTTATTTTCTATATATATATATCAATTTTCTTTTTTCTATATATATTATTTTCTATTTAACTTTTCATTTCTTTTTTTACACACACTGCACACACACCACGCGCACACACTACACACACACCACGCGCACACACTGCACACACACGCACAACACGCACACACTGCACACACACGCACAACACGCACACACTGCACACACACTGCACGCACGGCGGCGAGGACGGCCGGAGATCGACGAGCTGGACGACCACAGGACGACGGAGACGCCGGCGCGGAGGACGAGACGAGGACGAGGACGAGACGAGGCCGAGGCTCGACGCGCGAGGACGAGTACGGCGGCGCGAGGACGTACGGCCAGGGAGCTCGATCGACGGCGCCGGCGCGGAGGAACGAGGGGCGAGGATGAGCCGAGGCCGAGGCTTGACGGTGGCGAGGGAGGCCGAGGCTCGACGGCGGCGAGAGAGGCCGAGGCTCGATGGCGCGGATGGAGGCTCGACGGCGAAGAGAGCTCGAGGGCGGCGGCGCGGATGGAGGCGGGCAACTGCGTCGATCTGGGGAAGATTGGAGGGCACTGTGCCTAATAACCCGGAGGGCCTTTAGTCCCGGGGCGTATTACGCACCGGGACTAAAGGGTCCGACCCTTTAGTCCCGGTGCCTGATACGCCCCGGGACTAAAGGGTTGGACCTTTAGTCCCGGGCGGTGGCACCAACCGGGACTAAAGGGGTCTTTAGTCCTGGTTGGTGCCACCCCGGGACTAAAGGGTCCTTTCCCGTCACAGTTTTGGGTTTTCAGTATTTTGGGTTTTGTATTAAGTTTCCACTATATAAATATGTTGTAATTCTTGTTAATTGCATAGTAAATTAAACAGTAGGCTTAAATTACTTAAAAATAACAGTGTATATCCTTTAACCTTATTGTATAGTAGAAAATTTTGTAGCATAAATTCTTTTCTTTTTTTAATAACGAATATAAATATAAATAACCATTCATATTTGGTTAATGCAAAATTTATGTTCAATTTAAATTTAAAAAATTGTTGGCTTTCAATAGAAAATTTATTTTCATATCATTTGGACGTTAATCTTTGTTTATAACCTAAAAATCATTGCCCAATTTCGTTCTACGCGACAGATGCAGTAGTTTTTTATTTTTAAATTTAGTTTTCTTTTTAAATATATCTTAAATCTTTCTAATTGAACAGAAAACTAAATATTTGATATACTTTCTTTTAAAAATTAGTATGAGATTCTTTTTTCTTTAGTTTATAGAAGAAAATGTTAAATTTTAGTATCTTCTTATATGTATTTTGATGATTCACATCAAGAGAAGCACATAAATCAATGATCACTACTACTAAATATATATATAAATCCATTATCAAATAAATGATGTCTTAATTAATTAATTATTACATAATATCTTTACAACCCACTATTAAGCGGGCACAATTGTGAACCTCCTCTTGACATATGTCCCTTGGTTATGATCATTTCTTAACCATGGAGTTTCCTCATTGTTTAACAAAATGCTTGGGTCTTTGTTCACTTTGAATGGCGGAATTCGATCATCTCTTTCATAATCACCTGACATGTCTGACTTATCCTCAATTCTGACAATGTTTCTTTTCCCTGAAAGAACTATATGGCGCTTTGGCTCGTTGACGATCGAGTTGTTATCATTTTTCCCTCTTTTTGGTTTTGTAGACATGTCTTTCACATAGAACACTTGACTCACATCCGCGACAAGGACAAATGGTTCGTCTTTGTACCAATATTGTTGAGTCCACTGATGTCATCCCAAACTCCTTGTCGACTGTTACCCCCCTCCGGTACCGGTCATCTTGTCCCATTTACACCGAACAAAGGGGCTTTAAAATTAGGTGCGTAGTCTAGTTCCCATATGTCATGTATGCTGCCATAATATGTTTGTTTGTTCCCATTTGGATCCGTGGCATCCACGCGTACACCACTGTTTTGGTTGGTGCTCCTTGCGTCTGGGCTACTGTGTAAAATGTATTCCCATTGATCTCGTACCCTTTGTACGTGCTGACATGCCACGATGGTTGTCTGGCCAACAAATAAAGCTGCTCATCTATGTTGTCATCATCCTGACATTGTTTTTGCAACCAATGGCCGAAGGTTTGCATGTGCTGACGTGTAATCCAAGATTCACTCTTCCCGGGCCACTTGGATCGAAGGAAATCCTTATGTACCTTGATATATGGATCAACTAATGAGGAGTTCTGTAGAACTGTGTAGTGTGCTTTATCGAAGTAATCGTCTCCTGTACCGATATATGTTTTCTTCCCTAGTGTTCCCTTGCCACTGAGTCTGCCCTCGTGTCACGATTCGGAAACGCCAATCGGGTCAAGGTCTAGAATAAAGTCCACACAAAACTCTATGACCTCCTCTGTTCCGTAGCCCTGGGCGATGCTTCCTTCAGGCTGAGAACGGTTATGAACATCTCCAGGATCATCTCGCCTTATCTTATACCGTGATGCTTCACATACCAGGCATGCATCCAAATTCTCGTATTCCACCCCACGGTACAGGATGCAGTCATTAGGACATGCGTGTATCTGCTGGATTTCTAATCCCAAAGGGCAGACGACCTGTTTTGCTTCGTACGTAGTGGTGGGCAATTCGTTCGCTTTCGGAAGCATCTTTTTCATTATCTTCAATAACTGCCCAAATGCCTTATTGGATGTACCATTCTTTGCCTTCCATTGCAGTAGTTCCAGCGTAGTACCCAGCTTTTTTTGGCCATCTTCAGCAGTGGGATATAGCAATTTCCTATGATCCTCTAGCATGTGCTCAAACTTGACCTTCTCCTTGTCACTTTCACATTCTCTTTGTGCATCACGAATGGCATCACCAAGAGCATCAACATCAGCTGCCACATCTTCTGTCGCTGCCGCATCTTCTTCACTGTTGAAAGTCCTTAAACACCTGTTTTACCGTCAACATTTGACCCTAAAATCCATCAAAAAGGCATGAAATGTAGTCAAATAGGTTTCAAACTAACTGAATTCCACATGTCCATAGAATTTTATTTGAATGCAGGATTTGAACCAAATTTGGACATTTTGACCCACCAGGAGACAAGCCCACTTAGCAGGGCCCAAATGGGCCTAGGGGTGGTGGCGCCCGCCACCTAAAGGTGGCGCCCGCCAGCTCCAAGTGGCGCCCGCCACTTGGGTTGGCCCAAGTTGCAACCCCTGCCACGTCACCGATCCGTGTGACCTCCCCAAGGCCATAACCTGGCCCTTGGTCACTAGGTCAGTGGCATCGGACGGCTCAGGAGAGAGTGGCGCGGATCAAGGCTGATGGGCGGTTGCTAGGACATGCAACCGACCTCCAAACCGCCTCGGACAACCACCTGGATGCCATTGAAGCCAAGGCGGTGCATCCAACGGTGAGGGAGGCGGCGGCCGCCACCTACGGCTGGCGCCCGCCACTAGGGTTAGCCCTAGGTCGGCTTGCTGCCCCCTATAAGTACCCCCCTCACTCATTTGGCTATAAATCCCCCTGGAGGCACCTCATCCCTCATCCCTGAGTACCATCTCAAGCAGAGCAACACCAAGCAAGAGAAGTGAGAGATAGGTTATTAGAAGCTCAGAGAGCTTAGGCAAGTAGGTAGCTAGTAGAGCAAGGCATCTTCGCCCTCGCGGTAGCGCTGCTCAAGGCTTAGCTCAAGAGTAGAGGCGTGCGAGTGATCGGTCCTGGAGCTGGGAAGAGTCTTCCTTCATCTCCAGTTCAGGTTTTGCTCTTGTTACTCAAGCATTTACTATATTCTAGTTCATCATTTCAAGTATTACTTTAATCTACTTATTAGTATTGAGTGGTATACTTGATTGATTGCTTGAGTGCCTAGCTATCCTACAGATCAATTCACCTAGCCATAGTAGTTAATCTCTAGTGATCTTAGTGTTGGATCTTTGCCAATAGGTTGCTTAGTTAGTTTAGTGTTTATCTTATTAAGTCAAGTATTTGCTCTGACGTCCGCAAGGGTGTCTCTATTCAAAGCTAGGGTAGATATAGTTAGAATATAGTTAAGCGTGGTGCTTAGTTATAGACTTACCTTCAGATACGGCTGGACCCCCGGATAGCTGTGGTAGCAAGCAGGTGGTGACAGCCCTGTGCGCCTTGAATTCCACCACGTAGTTGGCCCAGTTTAACAGTAAGGCTCGTTGTGCTAGCGTTCAACCTAATTAAGTGGTAAAGGCTAATACGCCTCGGTACTTGACAAGATAGGAATAAAACTTTACTCAACTTAGTTGCTTTAGTCTTTTGCCTGCCTTGCTTCGTAACTATCTTGCTTTGTAGTTATCTTGCTTAGTGGTTATCTAGGATCAGTTATCTAGGAGTAGTTAGTAGTTAATAATTAGTTATCTTAGTTACCCATAGTTATCCCCCTATCTATCTAGTTATCCACCTTACCTTAGCCATCCATTTCATCCTTACCTATCCACCCATATCTTCTTGCTAGCCTTTCATCCCCTCTCTTCCCTTCTCTCCTTTTCCCTTTTCTTCGACTCTCATCCCCTCCTTGACTCGACTCATACACCACCCTAGCCTTCCCTTGGGATCAAATAAATCGACACCTGGTACTCCCAGGCGAAGTGCTACTACGATAGTTCTGTGTGCTTGCAGAATCTCCTCTAGGTAGATTGCAAACTCTCTAGCTAGCTCCTACTAGTGTCGAGATTGACAACCCCACTTGGCATTAGTAGATAGCTGCTTTAGCTTCGCTCCTTTAGGTATAGTGACCGGACCTGCTACAAGCACTTCTGACTCCGTTGCCACGAATAGATTTCATAGTCTACTCCTGGTAACAACGTTAGCAAGTGCCAACATGCATTTATGGGCCGTTACTGGGGATAGTGTCTAGCTCTATCTTTAGTGAAGCTAAGAACTACCAACAAGCATTTCTGGCGCCATTGCCGGGGAAGGCATTCGGTGTATCGGTTGAGTCCGTGTCAAATTTATCTTCGCTTAAGCTCCTGCTTAGCGAATCCCATCTCTCCCCATTCTTTCTTTCCTTAGTCCTTCTTATCTTTTTCCTTCATCTTCTTCAACTTCTTTCTTTCTCATCTCGTTCTATCTTCACGATGGCCAATAAGACCATTCGTGAGTTTTCTGCTCCTTCTGCCGCTAATGTAGCGATAGGACCAGACGTGATCGATGCCAACCTCAATTTTGAGTTGAACCCGGCTCTGATCACGATGGTCCAAGCTAGTCCGTTCTGTGGCAAAGCTCATGAGGATGCCAATGCTCACCTCCAATAATTTTTGGAGATTTGCGGCACCTTCACCATTAAGGGGATAACTCAAGAAGCCATCCGTCTTCGTCTCTTTCCTTTCTCTTTGCTAGGAAAAGCGAAGCAATGGTTCTATACCGATCGCAACGCTATAGACACATGGGACAAATGTTCTGTTGTTTCGTGGATCGAGATCCACGAAACAGTGGCTATCGCACGAAAGCACGAAGCGAAAGCGGAACACGAACTGGAAAGTAGGGAAAATGGTAAAAGTGAACAGTCCCTCCCCCTGCCTGGGGAGCTGGGGGGCTCTTTTATATTAATCCCAAACCGTTTGAAAGTACAAAGATGCCCTTCCAACCACACCGCTATAATTACAAAAAGGCCCTCTCCTAGTCTACCTCGCGGCTTCTCTGGCTCTCCGGGCCTGAAGGGCACCACCGTAAATACACGCGGGAGTGAGGCAGCCCGAGCGCCCATCCTTCTGACCTGTGGGCCCTCTCCGCGCCATCACCTGGAGAACCCTACGAAAGGAAAACACGCGGCCACGGCCGAAAGGAGTAAATGAAAACCTGTTGTTGACATTCAGCTTTCGCTCGAAAGCCCAATCAACGCGAAGGCACGCCGTTGACATTCGGCTTCCGCTCGAAAGCGCAGCTGGCGCGAGCGCCCCGAAGCCCGCCTTGCTTTCGCGCGAAAGGCGGACCCATGAAGCCGCTTTCTTGCTTTCGCGCGAAAGGCGAACCCGTGAAGCCGCCTGCCTGCGGATTTCACCCTCGCGACCTTGCCGCTTTCGGTTTTGGCGGTGAAAACCTTACCAGGCGAAAACAGGTAGCTCACGTCCGGGCTACCGCCCCAACATGTTCCAATGCTTTTCTCGCCAAATTCTTTCCGATGGGCAAGACGAATGCTCTTCACAACAAAATCTCCAGCTTTACGCAACAAGCCGAGGAATCTATTCCCGAGGCTTGGGAGAGGTTGCAAGAGTATGTCGCTGCTTGTCTGCACCATGGTATGGAGGACTGGCTCTTGATCCAGAACTTCTACCATGGCCTAACCCCTCTCTCTAGAAGCCATCTGGATGCCGCCACCGGCGGTGCATTCTTTTCTCTGAATGTTGCAGATGCTAAGGCTCTCATAGAGAAGATGGTGTCGAACCAAGGATGGAATGACGAGAGACTGCAGCCCCGTAAGCGAGGTATGCATTCCCTTAAGGAGGCCGACATGATCGTGGCCAAGATGGACCTGCTGGCAAATAAGCTGGACAGCTGTGAGAAGATGAACCAACAAGAGAATATCCAATCTCTGGAATCCTACATGACTTGTGAAGTTTGTGGAGAAACCGGACATTCTGGGAACCACTGCCTCGAGCTACATGAAGATTTGAACTTCATCAATAACAATGGTTTCCGTCAACCAAATCAAGGATGGAATCAACACTCCAATTCTCAAGGTAACAATTCATTCCCCCGCTCTAATTTTCATAATTCTGATAATTTCTCATTCTTGAAGAATATAGTTTACTCACAAGGTAAAACTACTGATTTCTTGAAAGAGAGATTAATGGCGAATGATAAAATTCTTGAGAAAATAAATGCTAAATTGGAAGATTTCTCATCTGCTCTGAAAAATCAATTAAGCTTTAATAAGATGTTAGAAACCCAATTAGCTCAACTTGCTGCTATCATACCATCTTTTGAATCTGGCAAAATTCCTGCTAAACCTGACATGGAAACTGCTAATATGGTTGAAATAAAGTATTTTAGCTATTATGAAGATCAAACTATGACTATTAAAAAGGGTGATCCTGGTAGTCCCATAATTAGATGCTCAATCTTTGGTGAAGTCTTTAAAAATGTCATGCGTGATTTAGGATCGAGTGTGAACATTCTATCTAAAGATTTTTATGAAAACTCATTCTTTCCACCCATGTCATCCACATCTGCCTATGTTGTGCTAGCTGATCAATCCACTTGCTATGTAGAAGGAATAGTTAATGATTTACCTGTTCATGTTAGAGGTTCATATGTTCCTACTGATTTCATAATACTAGATATGGGAAATAGGAAAGATGTGCCTCTAATCTTAGGTAGACCCTTCTTGAATACTGTTAATGCTTGCATATATGTGGGAAGTGGTAAAATTCAAATGACATTAGGATGGAGGAAGGAAATATTATCCTTCTCCAATGGTCCCGCATATGCCGCTAACATGCAGGTAGCAAAACCCGTTCGTACCAAGAAGAGGCGCCCAGGAACAAGGTGGAACAAAAAGAAAGAACCACCTCACTACTAGAGAACAGGCCTTTGGACGATCCACCAACCGAGCTTTAGTCTCGGAAAAAATTTGCGTCCGGGACTAAAGACTTTAGTCCGGTTGGTATTACCAACCGGGGCTAAAGGTGAATCTTTAGCCCCGGTTGGTATTATCAACCGGAACTAAAGGTCCTGGACCTTTAGTCCCGGTTGGTAATACCAACCGGGGCTAAAGGGTCACCCTTTAGCCCCGGTTGGTAATACCAACCGGGGCTAAAGGTCCTTTTAACCCCGGTTGGTGTTACCAACCGGGGCTAAAAGTCCTTCCCGAGTGGATTCAAAAGGAAAACGTCTAGAACTACATCACGTGGGTTGCGTAGCTCAGTTGGTAGACGTGCCTGAGGCGAGATGTGCTGAGTTCGAATCTCACACAACACACATTTATTTTTTCCTCTCTGGACCTTTAGCCCCGTTGAAAGCACCCGGGACTAAAGGCCGGGACCTTTAGTCCCGATTCTTAGCCCCGGTTGACATACCCGGGGCTAAAGGCCCATTTCAACCGGGGCTAAAGGCCCTTTCTCTACTAGTGCCTCCTCCTAAGTTGTGTGATTCACATAACAAAGGAGAGGTGCGAAAAGAAGAAGAACCAGATGGAGTACTAGGAGAAGAAGTGCCCAAGGAAGAAGATCCACCCGATAAGGATGAAACTCCATGGACCTAAGGTATGGTTTTACCTTTACTTTTATTTCCCTTTTTCAAATAAATAACATATGCCATGCATGCAACTAAAAAAAATCAGTTATCATTAGTTATATGCATAGGTATATGTTAACTTAGTTAGAATAATATCATAGGATAGTTTCCCTTTTCACAACATTAGATAGTTTCCTTTTTAATAAAATGAGAACAAGAGCTCCGACTGAGAAGAAGAAAGCCTTTCACCAAGCAAGAAGCCAGCTTGGGGGAGACCCCCCCAAATAAGGTATGTCTCAAGCCTACACTCTTACATTCAGTTCTTAAATTCTATATCTTTTGAATGCTATATGCCTGCCTAAGTAACCATTGCATGAATAAAATTGATAAAATCTGCTTAAACAAGTTGAAACCTGAATAAGATTTGAAATATGTCATGCAAATGCTATTGCTATGGTTTGAATAACTGGTATTATCTAAGTTATAGCTTTTGTGGGTTGCACATGCTTAACTGAAATCATGCTTAGTGAATAAAGTTAGTAAGAAATGGAGTAATTCTTTAAACTTGCTAAGGTGAAATTAGGACCTAATCTGGAGGATTTCTTTTAAAAATTATGAAAACCTTGCTAAAAGTTCCTCCTGGATTTATCCCATCCCACCACCAGCCAAATATTTGATTAGTCATTAGTCAAAACCACGAAGAGCTTTGTTTGTGTTGTGCTTTGTTAGACCTCATAGATCTTAGTAGAGAAGCTTATCATATCTTTTGAATCAAGATTCACGCACACCCACCATAAATTGCCTACTCTCTGCTCTGGAAGTTTGCATCCACCAAATAAATTGCTTATTCTCTACACTGGAGATATGCAATACCCTGCCAAACATCCCATTGCTAGCCTTATGCTTATTCCTACACTGGCGATAAGCATTTCTCTCACTTCCCCTTTTTCATTTCTGAAATCCTTTCCTATAGATATCTGGGGAAATCTAGAGCTAAGAAAGAGAGATATCAAAAAAAAAAAGAGAATGAGCAAAGTAGCTCAAGAAAGGACTATGTCCTAAGAGAATAAATGAGCAAAGTAGCTCAAGAGAGGACTATGTCCTAAGAAAATGTGAGGACACATCTTTTGTCCACTCACTATGTATCCAAAAAGAGAGAGAGAGAGAGAGAGAATTATCATTAGCTCTGGACCCCCAGAAATTAACTAGGAAGGATAATGAAATATCTCTCCATACACTTCCACATAACACATGCACATCTTGATCAATTTTTATGATTGCCGCTCCTTATGATCTGAGTGTCTAGCTTAGCAATAAACATCAGGCAATTTGCTCATGATTCTTAGCCTACCTATAGCTCCACATATCATTCTCTAGAAATAGGAGAGGCTACTTTTTGGCCTAAGTGAGGATTTAAACACCATTGAGTGATTGAGTGAATCTTGGAGGACTTAAGCAAGTTTTTATCTTTTGAAAACCTTAAAACCTCCAGACAAAATCCTAGTTAAACCTAAGCGAGATAAAAAGTTTCCTATCTACTGCCCTGTTTCACTCTTGCATGTTTGAAGTGAAAAGCTATAAGCCCCACATTGCTATGATTCATGATATATGCTAAGTTATTTCTCACAATACAATATGCACTTGCATACATCTTAATTTTGCTATCTTTTTCATGCTTAATGCTTGAACCGCATTATTGCTCGAGGATGAGCAACAGGTTGAGCTTGGGGGAGTTTGTTTACGGTCCTTAAACACCTGTTTTACCATCAACATTTGACCCTAAAATCCACCAAAAAGGCATGAAATGTAGTCAAATAGGTTTCAAACTAACCGAATTCCACATGTCCATAGAATTTTATTTGAATGCAGGATTTGAACCAAATTTGGACATTTTCACCCACCAGGAGACAAGCCCACTCAGCAGGGCCCAAATGGGCCGAGGGGTGGTGGCGCCCGCCACCTAAAGGTGGCGCCCGCCAGCTCCAAGTGGCGCCCGCCACTTGGGTTAGCCCAAGTTGCAACCCCTGCCACGTCACCGATCTGTGTGACCTCCCCAAGGCCATATCCTGGCCCTTGGTCACTAGGTCAGTGGCATCGGACGGCTCAGGAGAGAGTGGCGCGGATCAAGGCTGATGGGCGGTTGCTAGGACATGCAACCGACCTCCAAACCGCCTCGGACAACCACCTGGATGCCGTTGAAGCCAAGGCGGTGCATCCAACGGTGAGGGAGGCGGAGGCCGCCACCTAGGGCTGGCGCCCGCCACTAGGGTTAGCCCTAGGTCGGCTGGCTGCCCCCTATAAGTACCCCCCTCACTCATTTGGGCTATAAATACCCCCTGGAGGCACCTCATCCCTCATCCCTGAGTACCATCTCAAGCAGAGCAACACCAAGCAAGAGAAGTGAGAGATAGGTTAGAAGCTCAGAGAGCTTAGGCAAGTAGGTAGCTAGTAGAGCAAGGCATCTTTGCCCTCGCGGTAGCGCTGCTCAAGGCTTAGCTCAAGAGTAGAGGCGTGCGAGTGATCGGTCCTGGAGCTGGGAAGAGTCTTCCTTCATCTCCAATTCAGGTTTTGCTCTTGTTACTCAAGCATTTACTATATTCTAGTTCATCATTTCAAGTATTACTTTATTCTACTTATCAGTATTGAGTGGTATACTTGATTGATTGCTTGAGTGCCTAGCTATCCTAAAGATCAATTCACTTAGCCATAGTAGTTAATCTCTAGTGAGCTTAGTGTTTGATCTTTGCCAATAGGTTGCTTAGTTAGTTTAGTGTTTATCTTATTAAGTCAAGTATTTGCTGTGACGTCCGCAAAGGTGTCTCTATTCAAAGCTAGGGTAGAGATAGTTAGAATATAGTTAAGCGTGGTGCTTAGTTATAGACTTACCTTCAGATACGGCTGGACCCCCGGATAGCTGTGGTAGCAAGCAGGTGGTGATAGCCCTATGCTCCTTGAATTCCACCACGTAGTTGGCCCAGTTTAACAGTAAGGCTCGTTGTGCTAGCGTTCAACCTAATTAAGTGGTAAAGGCTAGTACGCCTCGGTACTTGATAAGATAGGAATAAAACTTTACTCAACTTAGTTGCTTTGTTGTCTTTCGCCTGCCTTCCTTCGTAACTATCTTGCTTTGTAGTTATCTTGCATAGTGGTTATCTAGGATCAGTTATCTAGGAGTAGTTAGTAGTTAATAATTAGTTATCTTAGTTACCCTTAGTTATCCCCCTATATATCTAGTTATCCACCTTACCTTAGCCATCCATTTCATCCTTACCTATCCAATCATATCTTCTTGCTAGCCTTTCATCCCCTCTCTTCCCTTCTCTCCTTTTCCCTTTTCTTCGACTCTCATCCCCTCCTTGACTCGACTCATACACCACCCTAGCCTTTCCTTGGGATCAAATAAATTGACACCTGGTACTCCCAGGCGAAGTGCTACTACGATAGTTCTGTGCGCTTGCAGAATCTCCTCTAGGTAGATTGCAAACTCTCTAGCTAGCTCCTACTAGTGTCGGGATTGACAACCCCACTTGGCATTAGTAGATAGCTGCTTTAGCTTCGCTCCTTTAGGTATAGTGACCGGACCTGCTACAAGCACTTCTGACTCCGTTGCCAGGAATAGATTTCATAGTCTACTCCTGGTAACAACGTTAGCAAGTGCCAACAAGCATTTCTGGGCCGTTACCGGGGATAGTGCCTAGCTCTATCTTTAGTGAAGCTAAGAACTACCAACATTCACCATCTCCCCCCCTGCATCATCATCAAAGGCACCGTACTGAGCAATAATATCAGCGTGGGCCAATTCTTCTTCACCTTCTTCACCATCATCCATTACAACCCCCTTTCTCCATGCTTCGTCCAACAAATATAGTTTGTTATGAAACCCGACTTCAACAAATGCGTATGAAGAGTCCTTAGGCATGAATATTCCTTCAAATTCTTACAGACGGCGCATGGGAAGCACATGAAACCATCCTGCTTGTTTGCCTCAGCCACACCTAAGAAATAGTGCACACCAGCAATGAACTCTTTGGAGCGGCGATCGACATTATACATCCAATTGCGTGACAACATCTACATTAAATATACAACCATGCACTTAGTAGTTTCTCATGTTATTGCACAACACTCATGACATCACATGATTGATTAATTCAAGCAAGCTTGACTACAACGAAGACTATCGCAGCTAACACTAAAAAACTAAAAATAAAATGCACTTAAGCAACATAATTAGTTCGTGTCCGATCCCAACTAAAATAGATAGATCATTCGCTTCATCACCATGGATGGGCGGCTGCCGCTGACTCACTGCCTCATCACCTTTAGCGGCAACCTCCTGTGCAACAGAATTTCATACGTGTTGAACGTACTCTTCCTCCCAGTACCAACCTTTACATCTGTCGGTGCCCTCCCACTGCAATTAGAACAAAGAATAAGAAATTTAAACAACATCATCAAGCAAAACCGATACGAATGAACCATATTAATCAAATGCGGGTAAATAATAACCCACCTCATGGTACAGACACTTGTAGAATATACGACCCTTGTTGATTCCCTCTTTTTTCACTCAGTACTCCTTCACAATCTTCTCCTTATACTCGCCGCAAGCAATGAGAGAAAGATCCGACCGCAAACGCTTCGGATCCCGATGATGAGATGCTGAGGACTCGGTCACGGTTGCCATCTACTATATCCATGCTCATTTTTTAAACTATTACATGTAAATTCCTAATTTTCTAAACAATTATAAATAAAAAAGACTCTAAATTTATCTATTTGTTTAGAAAATCAAAAAATATGATATAACAATACCAATTTCCACATTGTCTACTCTCTATATTTATTGTTGCAAACTATTATAAATTCCACATTTTTCTAAAGAAAATAACTAAAAAGACACTAAAATTCAATATTACTCGTCTTGCATAAGTATGAAATATAGAATGGATACTACCTAGCAGTAGAAAAATATCAAGTGATTGTGATGAACCAATTTAAACTATTCAACTCTCTATGCTTGTTCTTGCAAACTATATATTTTAATTAAATTCCTCTCATATTCAAAAGACATGGTAGGAGATAAAAATAGTTACCTCTAAACGCAAAGAGACGATGACGGAGTCGAAGAAGATCACCAATTGATGCCGTAGATGAAGGACAATGAAGAACAAGCAAGAACAAGCAATAGCAATAGTAAGAACAAGCAAGAAGCTCACTGAAATTTGAATGTCTCTGGCTCAGGGGAGGAAGAAGTTGGCAGGTTATAAATCGGGGAGCTTTAGTCCCGGTTTGTATTAAAAACTGGGGCTAAAAGGTGATCAATTATCCCGGGACAAGCCATAAACCGTGGCTAAATCTTTATCCCGGTCCGTGGCACCAACCGGGACTAAAGAGTGTCCTTTAGTCCCGGTTGGTAACATGGACCGGGACTAAAGGGTCCCTGCCCCGACAGCTCTGTGCAGTAGCCGTTGGGGCAGGCCCTTTAGTCCCGCTCCGTGTTACCGACCGGGACTAGAGGGTCTATTAGTCCCGGGCGGCAAAAACACCGAGACTAAAGACGATTTTGAGAATCGGCCTATGACCCTGTTCTGTAGTAGTGACTTCTGTCTATATATAATTTAACAGCTATATATAGCGACACATTTAGCTCTGCTATTAACTATTTGAGATGCTTGGTTATATGTTTTAGTCAGAGATTTGAAACGATGAATTAAATGGGATGGAATTAGTTTTATCTAATAGGGATATATTTTGAAAACAAAGAAGCTATCATTTATTCTAGTTTTGTTACCATTTGTGATTTGTCTACGTTTGCATATTTATGTTACCATTTCTGCTACCATGATCAGCATCTGTTCTATGGGGAGTCGTTGCCGTTTGGGAACAACTCAGCAGAGGCACTGGGCTACTTGACGTCTACGCAGGCGCTCGCTGATTTTGCCATTCTCATCACTAGTCTTAAGCAGGACCTCTCAGCCGAGACCGCACCTGTAGTCGTCTTTGGTGGCTCCTATGGTGGTAGTAAGTCATTTCTAAACCATGCAAATGGCTAATGTGTTTATCAACATATTCTCAAAAAATCATGTAAACTAAGTTATGTCCATAGTTACAACACACTACCATGGAGTTCTTAGAAATTTGCATTGTTCTCCTAAACGGTCGTTTAGCCCATTTAAACATCATGTAATTGCTACATTGTGGTATGTCATTTTTATTTAATCACCATTTCTATCTTGTTTAATTAGTCGTTTAGCCTATTTAATTTTCCGTATAGTCCAAATAATGGCTAAAACAATAAGTAATTGACCGTTTACCATTTAGCGTCTAGGAAAACTGTTTACAAGAATGAAACCTTCTTCTAAATCATGCTAAGACAAAAATCAAGTCTATCAAAAGATTCACACAATAGCTTCAATGAATGAAAGGGGTGCACAAGAAAGAACCATATTGTTCTTGTGGTATTGAATAGTTGTCACTACCCCTAACGTAGGTTTGAGCATACAGTACACTACTGGAGAACAGGCCTTTAGCCCCGGGCCATTTTGGCCTTTAGCCCCGGACATGGAGCCGGGGCTAAGGAATCGGGACTAAAGGCCCGACCTTTAGCCCCGGTTCCCTCGTCCGGGGCTAATGGGGGGACCTTTAGCCCCGGTTGGTAATACCAACCGGGACTAAAGAGGCCTCCAGGCGGGCCACGGTGGCTGGCTTCTTTAGTCCCGGTTGGTGTTACCAACCGGGGCTAAAGAGGCGCTGCTTTTTTTCTTTTTTCTTTTTCTTTTCTTTTCAATTGGTTATTGTTTTTGGTTTTACAATTACATTAGGTTTTCTAATACGTATTCTTCGCTGCTAATATATTCCATTAGGCCAGTTTCAAATACGTATTATTCTTCGCTGCTAATAAATATATATAAACACATAAAATTTACAATTACACACAAATGAAATATGAAACTATACATATATATTATAGAGCTAGCTATACATATGTACATAAATATACAACAATATCCATCATGCATCCTTAACTTGATATTTACAACACAATATTGTTCCTAACTTAGAGGTCATACAAGTGTTCATCTTGGTTTGACTTCATTGGTTCGTCTTTGTTAAACCAATACTCCGTGCCAGACTTAAGGACATGGTCATTAAGGAAGCCCGCGATGGTCTCTTGAATTGCTTTGAGGCGGACCTTATCCATCACCTGGTTCTTCAACCATGTCTCCTTCAATTTGGATTAAAAGAAAAAGAAAGTATTAACATACATAATATTTATGTAAAAGCAACAAAAAATAAAATAAATTTATTTACATGTTACGTACTTGCTGACTCTGTAGAGGAGTTCTTTTTTCATACACCGTCAGGAACTCGCAAACATAGTACGCACATAAATTGTTTCCCGGTGACTGCCGTAAAACCCACTGTACAAGATATAAAAAGATTACTCTCGGCTTGAGCGTGCGTCTGCTATGAGTGATGCTAATTAAGGTAAAGAGGCGGGGAGGTAGTACAACTTACATTTAGTAGTACAGGATCAAGAAGTTGCGCTTTCAGATCCGGACGGTGTTCTCACAAACCAAGCCCAAACCCTGCACAATAATATAATTGGATCGTGTAATTAACTATTGCAGAGTTAAAGAGGATAGCAGGAATATCAATATTAAAGATCATATTTACCCTTGGAAAATATCTATCATATTGATAATCTTCTTGTGGTTTTCTCGAGAGTCATAGATAGAGTAGAAACGACTCTCGTGGAGATCGATCACAATTAGTATCCAGTGAAAACTGCATTTATTTTATATAGTCAACACAATATCTTTATGTCACCTATAATAAAATGTGCATATGATAACAAAACTCACTAAGGTGTAGGGGAATAGTATATATCTTTTGTCCCTTGGTTTACGAAGAACTCCGCAAATTCCTCTCTGTTTCAGTTTCCATGCATCCGAGAGAGTACCTGGGTGCTTGAATACTACGATATATGGATCGATGAAACTAATGTCCTTGTCATTTTTACGCCTTAGTTGTCTCATCATGCTTCTGCATATGTTTACAAACGCTTGCTAGTGTGAGGATAATTACTTATACATATACATAAAGCTAAAGTGAGATTATTAAAAGAAACAATCACTTACAGGCAAAAGTAGCTGACGAGAGATTTGTCGAGAGCGTCCATGTGGCAGAGCTGATGTAACTCATTAAACTGAACATATATGATGTCATCCCACCCGAAAGTAATCATGGTCTCTAACTCTGACGCAAATAGTCATTAGCTTTTCTGCCACACGCCGTGAGGTACCACTGATTTAGCAAGTGCATTTGTGTACCAAGATCCCTCAGGGCCGCTGGGTTGTATAGACTTTGGCCATATACATATGCCATCTGCCATTTATCAACTTCTGGAGCACTTTTGATGCCTGCTTCTTGAGTATGTTTTCCACATTCAAACCAGTTTCCTCGAAAAAGCGAGCAGTTGCTCAGGATTAACGTCTCCATATGCTCGTTGTATGATTTCCATGTTGTACTGTATCATTCCAACAACTAGATCCGGCACAGATTGCTTCTTTTGTTCCCAAGCTGTGGGACACCCTTTCCTGACTCTCTTCTTTGTCTTCTTCGCCTCCTCAATTGATTTGCTGAGCGTGCGTCATAGTCTGATTTGGCGAAGCCTTACCGCCGCACATACCTTTTTTGGTGAGCGTCCACAGTTTGCCTTTTTTTTAGGACGAACAAAAAGGTACGGCTTCTCGGGTTTCGCTTTGCTCGACTACTAGCAATGGCAGCGTCGAAGAACTTGTTCAAGTCTTTTTGCACTGCAGCTTCAGTCTCCTCCTCGGTCATGTCATATGCAAGTTTTGTCATCTTGGGAGCTGTTTTCTCAGAGGCGTCTTCTTCGGAGGTGGTGGGGCTGACGCCTTTGTTTGTGTGACAGGCCTCTTCTTTGTTGGCGGGTGGAGGTGTTGGAACCCGCCGTGGAGATGGGGCAGGGGTGGTGTGTCGGAGCCCGCTTTTTAGAGGAGATGGTTGGGCGGTGGCGGTGTTGGATCTCGTCGTGGAGGAGATGGGGCGGTGGCCGGCGTTGGATCACGCCGTGGGGGAGATGGGGCCGGTGGCGGTGTTGGATCCCATCGTGGAGGAGATGGGGACAGTGGCGGTGATGGATCCCGTCGTGTTTGATGTTGATCATCATCGTCCGCAACACTGTGATCATGTGGTGAATGCATAATTGGACTTAGGTTGGGGGATGTCCTGCTGCGAAAATAACATCGTATGAGTATCCATTTATACTATTAGCTCACCAATACTATTAACATTCATTCACTAATTTCATACACACCTAGGGTTAGGTTGTTGACGAGGAGGAGGTGATGCGCCAAGAATTATGATATAGCGCTTGCGCCAACATATGAATGTCTTCTCCGCTTCTCCTAATGTATTCTCGCCATCACCTCCTTTAATGTCAAGTTTGACATTGTCGTAACCTTTTACCACCCTATCCACCGAGACGCTAGCATATCCAGGAGGTATTATTGCCCCATGACTTCTTGGTGTCTTCGTAGGATCGATAGGAGATACAACCTATAGCCACCATGACTGTGGTATTCCCCTGTGGAATGTGCAGTTCACATGTCGTGAGAGGCTCGGTGATGTCGTCCACGGGAAAGCGCAGTGTTGCGTCTGGCACCTCTGTGGAAGCGCAACTGATTTTCATTTGCTCAGGGGGGCTGATGTTGACTCCCGGCTCTGATGCAGATTGCCTTTGCATCGAGCTTACTGCTAACTGCACTTGCCTTTTTATTTCCTCGTTCATTCTGCCTTCAAGTGCTTTTTCTCGCTCAACTACTTCAAGAGTCGCGGCCTGTGACTGAAGAACCATTTCCTCTAACCTTTGCATCCGCTCTGCCTCCTCCTCCTTCTTTCTCGCGCGGCTTCTATAGGTCTCTTTGTCTTGAGGGAAGGCAAGTTCCCATGACACCTCCCCATAGCCTCTGGTTCTCCCACCATGTTCAAGATTCTCCAGGGCATATGTCAGCTCGTCCTTGTCTCTATTCGGCTGCTGCCACTGCCACTGGCAGCCATTTCTCTAGCATAAGCAAATCTTTCTGCTGCTCTATGGAGTTTTTCGCCATACTGTATCCTTCCTGTTTGTAGGTCCAGGCTTCCTCCATGACCAAAAAAACCAATACTTGGCGCTCTCAGGCCAGTTTATCGATTCTGGTTCAATGCCCTTGGCTAGCAACTCTCGTTCCATTCTTTCCCATTTAGGAATGGCACTCTTGTAGCCACCTGATCCCAAGTGATGGTGGTATTTTTTTGTCGGGCATTCTGTTGGTTCCTTCTGATCCGTGCCTCACTCTCTCTGATTTCTTGAATTCTACAAACTCATACCAAAATGGCCTCAACTTGACGTAGGCCTTAGTGTTGAAATCCGGAGTTTGGTCCTTCTTGATAAATTTGATGTATAAGTTCTTCTTCCAGCCCTGGAATAGTGTTGCCATTTTCTTCATAGCCCAGTCCCGAACTCTTGCCTTCAAATTTATATCTTGTTTCAAGTGTGAAATGTGCAAGGACTTCTTTCCAAACCAGTTCCTTATCAAGATCAAAGACAAAACTTATATCAGGAGCACTTGTCTTTTTCTTCCATTCACGAGCACTGACCGGGATCTTATCCCTTACAAGGTACCCACAGTGGGCAACAAATCTCTCTGCATGTTCTCCAAGTACTTGGCCTGTTTCCTCGTTGAATTCTGAGATAATGTACCGGCCATCCAACGGCTTCTTCGGACCTCGTACGGTCCTACTCTTCCCGGTAGTCATTGTCGATTCGGAAGGCTATGTAGGAAGAGTAGATTATAAATACATTTATAAATTGTTTAGAATTCATGTGCACATAGAGATTATTGTAGGTATACCTCGCCAGTATTTTCTTGCATTATTTCTTCATAATCGGCAAAGTATTGACTGTCGTCATCTGTTTCTTGATTATTGTTATCATCACCTGCTAAATCTTGATTAGCGCCGCTGTTGATTAATTCGTACATTTCCTCCTCCATGTTGTCAACTGGGTCGGCCATTTCTGCGAATGACATGGAGGATAATAAACACCATATTTCTGCAAATAACGTATATATATATATATTCATAAAGACCATATTCATTTTTATTCAACACTTTCGGGTTTAGGGTTTGGGGTTTGGGGTTTGGGGTTTAGGGTTCAGGGTTTCGGGTTTGGGTTTCGGGTTTGGGGATTAGGGTTTAGGGTTTAGGGTTAGGGTTTAGGGTTTAGGGTTTAGGGTTTAGGGTTTAGGGTTTAGGGTTAGGGTTTAGGGTTTAGGGTTAGGGTTTCGGCTTTGAGGTTTAGGGTTTAGGGTTTAGGGTTTAGGGTTTCGGGTTTCGGGTTTAGGGTTTAGGGTTTAGGGTTTGGCGATTAGGGTTTAGGGTTTAGGGTTTAGGGTGAGGGTTTCGGATTTGAGGTTTAGGGTTTAGGGTTTCGGGTTTCGGGTTTTAGGTTTAGGGTTTAGGGTTTAGGGTTAGGGTTCGGGTTGAGGTTTAGGGTTTAGGGTTTAGGGTTTAGGGTTTAGGGTTAGGGTTTCGGGTTTGAGGTTTAGGGTTTAGGGTTTCGGGTTTCCGGTTTCGTGTTTGAGGTTTAGGGTTTAGGGTTTCGGGTTTCGGGTTTCGGGTTTAGGGTTTAGGGTTTAGGGTTTAGGGTTTCGGGATTGGGGTTTAGGGTTTAGGGTTTAGGGTTTCGGGTTTCGGGTTTCGGGTTTCGGGTTTAGGGTTTAGGGTTAGCGTTTGGGTTTGGGGTTTAAGGTTAGGGTTTCAGGGTTAGGGTATAGGGTTTCGAGTCTAGGTTTTGACAACATTAAAAATAACGTATATTCTTAAAGACCATATTCGTCACTTGCCTCTTCTGCACTTGCCTCTTCTTCACCTTCCCCC
Organism: Coix lacryma-jobi var. lacryma-jobi; assembly: GCA_009763385.1. NCBI lineage: Eukaryota > Viridiplantae > Streptophyta > Magnoliopsida > Poales > Poaceae > Coix > Coix lacryma-jobi. Next base: position 20,338,845 of record CM019824.1, read on the forward strand.
ATTGCAGTATCACCAAAGTCACCGTATTGAGCATTAATGTCATCGTCAGGGTCCAATTGTTCTTCTTCACCTTCTTCCATCATAACCCAGTTTCTCCATGTTTCGTCCAACAACTATAGTTTGGCATGAAACCCGACTTGAACAAGTGTGAGTGAAGACTCCTTGAGCTAGAATATTCCTTCGAATTATTACAAAGGGCACATGGGCAGCACATAAAACTATTCCGCTTGTTTGCCTCGGCCACTCTTAAAAAATAATGTACGCCATCAATGAACTCTTTTGAGCGACGATCGGCATTGTACATCCAGTGACGTGTCATCGTCTGCAATATATGACATATCACATAATTATATCGATCTCTCATTCTTATAAATAAATGAAATTATAAAATGACTGGCATGAAATTTAGTAAGAATCACTGGTGGCATAAAAGTAGTAGCAGTTGAACTTGTCTAATTAATTATTACATCAAGATAACAGTGCAGCCTAATCCACTTGGCCACAACCAAAGCAACTAACAACACCTGCATATTTTTCCCACATCACAGTCCAACAAGATGTACTGTCTGCCACTCCAACCTGATAGGAAGGTAAGGTAGGGGTAGGTGCAGTAGGAACTGAGTTGATTCTTGAGTTAAAAGCCTCTAGAGCTGTAGAAGCTTCCTCAAAAGACTTGTACTTTTATGCACAGCTCCCTTAACTTTGAGGACATACTGACTGCACTCGGCCCAGCTGGTGTAAATACCTGGCTTGGTGCCCTCGAAAACAACATACCAAGCAGGCATCCTCTGCAGTTTGTAAACAAAAGTATTATATATTTCTAATTTCTGTAAATAAATAATTTAACTGATCTCTATTTCTCCAAAATAATAAAATATACTAATTAAACTGGTCACATTTTGTAAACTAAAGTATTATATTTTCTAATTTCTGTAAACAAATGATTTAAATGATCTCTATTTTCTCAAAAAAAACTAATTAAACCGGTCACATTTGTAAACTAAAGTATTATATATTTCTAATTTCTGTAAACAAATGATTTAAATGATCTCTATTTCAAAAAAAATAATTAAACCGGTCACATTTTCTAAACTAAAGTATTATATATTTCTATTTTTTATCAACAACTGATTTAAATGATCTCTATTTCTCAAAAAAAAACTAATTAAACCGGTCACATTTTGTATACTAAAATATTATTTATTTCTATTTTTGTCAACAAATGATTTAAATGATCTCTATTTCTCTAAAAGACTAAAATAAACTAATTAAACGGTCATATTTTGTTTTTAGAGTAATAATTTGAACTATCAAGTCAATGAACTCAAAATAGCTACAAAAATGAATAACTTAAGCTAGTAACCTTTCAAGGAGTCGATGGCGGTGTAGATGTGATGAAATAAATCAATCGCCGGAGATGTGTTAACAAACAAAAATCACCGGAGAAGAGAGCAAACAAGCAAGCAAGTGACTGAATGAAGAAAAAATGAAGACAGGAGCTCGGGCACGGCTGGAGGTATCAACAGCAGTTCAAATATAGGGAGGGACATTTAGCCCCGGTCCTTATTCCCAGCCGGGGCTAAATGTTGGCATTTAGCCCTGGCTGGGTACACCAACCGGAAGAAAACCTTTTAGTCCCGGTTGGTGTTACAAACCGGGGCTAAATATGCCAACGTTTAGCCCCGGTTGGATACACCACCCGGGGCTAAAGGCCCCTCTGACAATTGAGCCGTTGGGCTGGGGAACTTTAGCCCCGGTTGGTGTTACCAACCAGGGCTAAAAATCTTTCTAGTCCCGGGTACAAATTTTTCCATGACTAAAGCTGATTTTGCAAATCGTCCAAAGGCCTGTTCTCTAGTAGTGGTAAGGGTTGGGCTCCCTTGAGTTTAGGATCCACTATAAGTATAAGTTCTCCAATCTAAAGCAATCTCAAAGTCAGGAGTCTTCCAACAGGCTATCTAAGAGATGGAAAACTCAAAGAGCAACAAGTTTTGATCTTCACTCTTGATCACCCTCCAATCGAAGAGCATAAGGATGCACACCAAGATCAAGCACACTCTTCTCAACTAGAAGTGCCCGCAATCTCATCACATTGCCTCTCCATAGGAGTAAACCCTCCAGGAATCAAGAGAGCTGAGCACCAAATGAAATAGAACGTATATAAATCCTAGATGTTGGAAAATACTATAAAGAAAGTTTACAACGAAAGAACTGCCATGCCTCACTAAGGAGCACCAAATTGTCCGGCGATCTTATTCTTCCTTCTTTTCCAAGAGTCACTGTTGAAAATTTCTAAATATTCTTCATTAGATGATATATCTTGTTGCCCCACTAAGGTACGTAGTGGATGATCCACTACGTACCATGTCAACTTAATCTACTGCACTACCAATTATTAGTGGCATTAGAGTCCAATGGGTGAGGGCACATGGGATTGGGAAAAAGTAGAAGGGAAAGAGCCAGGAGCAAATATGAGAGGTGAATAAGGAGAATAAAGGGTTAAGGAAACTGACCTAGAGCTATCTAGGCTCAAGTTTGATGGCGCTTAGTTCCATTAGAGGGGTTGAGTAGAGGAGATTGTCACTAGTCATGCTTTGTGCATACAGAGGGGAGGTATATAGGGCCCCATATTTATAGCTGGCATCACTCGAGTTCACTGAGAGGAGATATTTTCTCCCATGACTGACATTTTACTGATGTGCATGGGTGGGTGGTGGCAAGCCTTAGTTAGCAAAAGTGTGGAGCCGTTGGGATGGCTTGGCAAGAACTGGGCTTACACGGAGCTCTTGTCACAATAGATGGGAAAAGATGAGCAGAAGACATAATAGTGTGCTCAGTGCTATTGTTTAGAGGAAAAATCACGATGGGGAACATGAAGTCGATTGCTAGGTCCATCCATTAGTGGCTGGACCAAACATGGGTGCAACAAGGCGGCTATGCAGATAGGCGGTGAAGAGATAATAGGGTGGTCCGAAGAGTGTGCATGGTGGTGATGTAGTTAGGTTGGCACGGTTTGTGGGCCATAAGGGTGGAAAGTGGCGGGTGATGCGTATGAATCGGATTGAGAAGAGGAGGACAAAGTCCATGAGGAGGATGAAGTTGAGGGAGAGATGATGGTTTTATGCTATACCAGAAAGATAGAAGGGGTTGGTTTGAGCCCATAATGGCTTATCACCAATGGTTCACTAATCAAGGCATTCAACCATGCACATCATTTGCTTCAAAACTTTTTTAAGTATTTTCAAAATTCAAATTTATTCCTATTGGAAGAGTTGAGCCTTATTTGCATCAAATTAAAATTGTTTTGTTGTAAATTCAAAATGTTCCAGTTTCATGATTTTCACAACATGTAAAAGGATAGAGTGATATAAGCATGATCTGAGCTAATTAAACTCACCCATTTTTTAATTAATGTTGTGCTTGATCGAGTGCTTGTTGTTTGTAGTGTTGACTTCTTGGCTTAGGCTCAAGTACCCCCATGTCACCATTGGGGCCCTCGCATCCTCCGCACCAATATCCTACAGTTTGACTACATAACACCTGCTTGGAGTAGTTTCTACGATGTTGTCTCGCAAGACTATAAGGTACTCCCTTTCTTCCAAAATGTGTCTTAATCATATTAATCGATCTACAACTCTATAAATTTGTTTTCAAAGGAGACTCTTAAGTGGCACGGCTCTGAAAAATACACCCACAACCCATTTGTTTCGAGTGGCCCAGTGAACTTCTTAGGGGGTGTTTGGGACCGCTCCACTCCAAATTTGATGTTCCGCTCCACGAACTCCACCATGGAGTTTGTAAAGCAAATGATCTTATTTGGCACACAGCTCTGCTCCAACTCTAGGAATGAGTTATTTTTATACAAATAGTCCATCGTACCCCTAATTGAAATTGCACTTGATATTATTATTACTGAGATTTTAAATAAATATTTTTGAAGGGAAGAGATTAGAAAAGATTAGAAAACTAGAGTACCAAACACCCGTTATTTTTAAATAAATACACAGCCACGGGAAGGGAAGAGATTAGAAGAAATAACCCGTCATTAATGAGTGGCAATGTGGGTAATTACCTCACAACTCTATGTGGGAGTACAAAACTCTAAAAACTGGAGTACCCCTTGAGATGCTCGAGAAAAAACGTGGAGTTAGCCTCTAGCTCCATGTTTTTTGTGGAGCAGAGCTCTTGGAGCTGGACGTGTTTAGCACTGTGGAGCTGGAGCAGAGCATTCAAAAAAAAACCCTTAATGTGCGCACTCTCGACATCTTAACCCACGTGCCATCTCTTAAGAGTGTTGTTTTTTGTTAATTGATTTCTAAAGGCCATGAAATCCACCTCTAAAAATAGTCATTTAAAGAAACAGTCCCTTAGGACGCCCGTATATATAACTAATTAACATAGGTTGGTGTTTGCCTGAGCCCACCTGGCTATTTACAGAGATGGCACCAAAAAATATTCGTCTCTTTCAATCAGGGGTCTATTTTCTAAAATCTATTTTTTATAGTGTAACCTAGCATATATTCCATCCGAATAATGCACAGAAACATACATACCACATGCCCTGATATTTATCCGATTAATAATGCTAGGAAAGTCTTTATCTCAAGCTAAATAGCCATCTTCTCTTAGATATCAACTGATTGTGACTTTCAATTAATTTTGCAGTCTGAGAGCTTGAACTGCTTCAGTGTGATCAAGGCAGCTTGGGATGTGCTGGATCAGAGGGGCTCCAATGACAAGGGGCTCCTTGAGCTCAGTAAACTGTTCAGAGCCTGCAAGTAAGTTTATTTTGGGCCTTGTTTAGTTGCTTCCTAAATTTTTTTTCACCTATCACATCGAACATTAAGACACATGCATGAAGTATTAAATATAGACTAATTATAAAACTAATTTGTCAGCCGGAATTTACTTCTTCGCGAGACGAATCTATTGAGCCTAATTAGTCTATGATTTGACAATGTGGTGCTACAGTAAACATGTGCTAATGATAGATTAATTAGACTTAATAGCTTCATCTCGTTAAGTACTGTACGGTGGTGTAATAATTTTTTTAATTAATCTATTTTAAATAGACTAAATTAGTGCCGCAAACTCCAATGTGACAATATAAGGACAAACTAGCGCTAAATCCTAGCTGGTTGGTCGATAACTAACAACTACCCAATTACTATCCAAATGGTGGTGAGCAGTTTTAATGTGACTACTAATTAGACAAATTTTGCACTCTATAGTAATCGTCACAAAATGCGCTAGCAAAAAACAACATATCTTAGGAAATTATTAAAAATACATAAGCATATGACCGTTATTTGGCAACATTGATAGTAATAATAGCAATTGGACCTATTGTATCTTCTAGAAAAATGCACATCTTGACTACTAAAAAAACTAGTACAACAACTCGTGCTCCTACATGGGCCAGTAATTTTCAGAGACATGAGTATTTGAATTTTTTGAATAAATTTGAGAGCTACAACTAATCACAGTTACATATTTCCTCTATTTTGTTCATATTGTAACACAATACTTATATAGATAATACTATGTAATCTCTTTCTGATTGTGATAGATGTTTTTTTAATCCACATTCATAACCTGAGCTAGTATGTGTTTTAAAATGAAAATTGATATGTCCATCACTTCTTGTATATGTATACGTGGCACGCATGGTGACACACAATATGCATGTATACATTGAAGTAGTTCTTTGTGTAATAAGAATTGCAAATTTAGTTAATTATATTTAGAAGTCTATATGGGTAATTTGGGATTTTTAATGTTAGAAGCAAGTAATTTCAAAGCTAGGATTTACTTTATATTAAGAAAAGGTGAGTAATTTAGACTGAAAAATTAGCGAGTTACTTTAGAATATTTTACATAATGGCTTAGATGGACAGTTTAGATGGATATTTAAGTAATTAGTTAGGTTAATTTTATAATACTCGAGTTGGGTAATTATATATACACTTAAGGGACTACTTTAGACTATTTTCCATAATGACAGAGTTCAACATTTTTTTAGAAAACAGATAGATTCAACGGCTATGATCATCAAAAAATGAAGACTAGAATCATCTCAAGAGCTCCCAAAAGTTCACTTTGTAAATCATTGATTATTCCAACTCAATAAAAGAGTATAGAGCTTTTTTTCTTTTCTCTAATAGTTTATAATGATTGCTCTCTACCAAAGAAAAATAAAATCGAGCGCCAACAGAGAAAAAGTGATGCCATGTGCGAGTAGGGAGCGAAGCAATACACATTTAAGTGACGAGCTAGAGGTAAGTTTTGGATGGGTATTTAGGGAGTTTGGATACAAAACTATTGGAAGTCCATTTTTTTTCTTTTCTGCCAAAAAAAGATGTTCTAGGAAGAATCATCCTTGAAGATTCTTATCCTCTGATAGCGTTACTAGCAAACGTAATGTCCGTGAATATTATTTCTACGGTCACAGTAGCGCCTGAACGTCCGGCTCGATGCCAGTGTCCGAATGCAGCGGGTCGTACATCAAAACACAAAGCCACGCTCGTGAAAAAACCACGCCTGCCCCTGAGGCCTTCTCATCATCCGCCTAGCAATGCTCCGCAAGCGTGTCTCGGCCTTATTGCTGCGCCCTCGACTCCTCTCAACAGCAACACTCCTCTCTGTATGGACGGGATCAGATGAGTACACTTGTGCGTAGGACTCCAACGTGGCCTTGACTGCTGGCTCTAACGCGCCCCATCCACAGGCACCCAGCTCACGCGTGGTCCATCTCCTCGTGTCCTGGATGTGCACAAAACACAATTCTAAAACATTAAACACTCAACTAAAAAAACCTAAATGCAACATACGTCTAAAAAATATTGCAACATTAAAAAATGAAACAATGAAAAATATGCAATGCAAAATATCAAATAAAGATCTTTGCAACAACAAAAAAAATGTAAGGAAACATGAGAAAATATATACTATGACATTAAAAAACATGTGTTGGAACATCGAAAAACTTGTACTGCAACAACAAAAAAAATGTATACTGCAAGTATAGAAAAATATGTGTTGTAACATCGAAAAAATATGTAATGCAACGACAAGCAATAGTACTGCAATATTAAAAACACACATTTGTTTCAATGACCGAAAAATCTCATTAACATTCAAAAATATATACTGCAATATTAAAAAAAATATGTGTTCCAACATCGAAAAACCTATACTGCAGCACAAAAAAATGTATATTGCAAGCATAGAGAAATATATGTTGCAGTATAGAAAAATATATGTTGCAACATCGAAAAAACATGTAATGCAAATAGTACTGCAACATCGCAGAAACATTTGTTTCACTAACCAAAAAATCCCATTACAACATTCAAAAATCATTTATTGCAATATCTCAAAACTTCTATTACAACACTGGGGAGGAATAGATGTCCAAAGCTCATCACAACCTGAACCACCGTCGTGTCCCTTAGATCCAGAGGAAAATATGTACTGCAACATTAAAAAAACATGTGTTGCGACATTTAAAAAACATGTAGTACAACACAAAAAAAATGTGTACCTCAAATATTGAAAAATAAGTACTGCCACATCGAAAAATCATGTAATGCAACTTCTCAGACAGCAGTACTGCAACATCACAGAAACATCTGTTTCAACGACGAAAAAACCCAGTGCAACATTCAAAAATCATCAGTTGCAGCATCTCAAAGCATCCATTGCAACACAGAATGAGGAATAAAGACCTAGAGCTCTGTTGGGTACATAGAAAAGGGGTACCCCAAGACCTCGATTACGAAAAATTAAACCTTCAATCATACCCCCACCTCAACGCGCGAACCAGCCCAAACGCCGATCCAAACTGGGCTGGCCCATGAACGGACCTCAGTAACGCAGCCATCACGCCCTCGAGGAATTTCTTCTTGAGACCACGATAAGTCCGCTCGGAACGCACCTCGGCGACGGAAATTCCCTGAGCGAATGGGGCAGGCCTCGACCGCCTTGCCCCGTCCCCCCTCACTCCTCAAGCACCCCTCGAGGGGTACTCCCACAAGCATTCCTAAGGCGGGCCTCGACCGCCTCGCCGCATACTCCCTCGAGGGGCATCCCCGAACACCCCTCGATTACGAAACCCTTCCGAGCGAATGAGGTAGGCTTCGACCGCCTCGCCGCGTACCTCCTCAGATACCTACCTCTTGTACGACTCTAGGAGCATTAAATGTGCTCCACCTGCTCCCGTCTAAGTCACATGGCTACAGCGAGCACCGCAGTGGATCGTACCACAGTCGAATCAAACTTAACCGCCCATACCCGGGAAACAAGCACGACGTGCAGTGCAGATACGCCATGCCGCGCACTGTGCCTCGTCAAGCGTCCCCTCGAGGCACGTTCGTCAATGCCTTTCCCATAATTTCCGAGGCATGACCCATTCGCACGGGCCTCGACCGCCTCGTCAGACGCCTCCTCAAGGCACGTTCGTCAAACACCTTTGCCGCATCTTCCAGGGCTCGACCCTATTCGCATGGGACTCGACCTCACCCGCATGAGCCTCGGTCGCCACGGGAACCCCTCGAGCGCCCCTCGAGCACCCCTCGAGCGCTCCTTGGGTACCCTGTACGACCTCAAGAGCATTAAATGCACCTGCCCACTCCCTTCCAAATCGTATGACTGCAGTGCATGTCGCAGTAAGTCAGGCTCAGGTCAAGTCAAGCTTTTACCGCCCATACCCGGTAATGAGTGGCACGTACAGCCCTGTTACGCCGTACCGTGTGCTGTGCCTCGCCGCACACCTCCTCGAGGTACCAATTGTCAACACATCTCCCGCATTCTCCGAGGCTCGACCCTGTCTGTGCGGGCCTCGACCGCCTCGACCACCCCCTCGAGCAGGACTCCGCCAAGCCTGATCAACACTCCGACAACTCCCGACGTGACATCTCATACGCCCACGCTTGGGCGTCGTCCTTCGTCAGCGCCAATCGCGTCGTCACCAGGACGATGATGACAACTCGGCGCACGTCTCAGCAAAGTCAGCCACGACGCGACAGAGCATGCCGCTACAGCGGCACCGACATGAACGGCGTCGTCATCGCCAACGTCATCACCAACGTCATTGCCCACGTTCGCCCTAGAATTCATGTACTCTTGTGCCTCCTCTTCGCCTATAAAAGGGGACGCCAGGGCTTAGGGAAAGGCACGTGAGACGTTACATTCGCACGGTTCACAACACACACAACACTCAAACTCTCCACCATAGCCTAGGACTCTAGAGCCCGGTTCTCTAGTTCTAGCTCCTTCCTCCACATCCCCAGTTCTCACGCTCGCTTGTATCCGCCCATGTACAAGCACTTTGGTGCAGGATAATACAAACTCTCTCTCCCCCGCTGGACGTAGGGCCTTCTTTTGCCCGAACCAGGATAAATCGCATGTATTCTTCTTGCATCACCATCCGGTTAGGGAGCACGCACATTCATAGATTCACTCGTTGGTGTTGACCCTCCGGGTTCCAAACACTGACAGTTGGCGCGCTAGGTATGGGTACTGCGTGTCACTCACGATTTTCCACCATTTTTCTGGATGGCCGACCCTACTTTACCACTTCCTCGCGCTACGAAAATCCGTTTTGGGAGCCTGGATTTCGTGTCTCTCGACCGCGGCTATGACATGGCTCTGCTCTCGATCGGTGATCTGAGCGGCGAGCGTGTCGAGCCCCCACACACGGGAGGGGCCGCATGCCGACCACATGACCATGCTTCCCCAACAAGGAGGAGGCGCGGCCGACGCCACCATCGCCACCGGCTTGCGACCAGGCTCACGCCCACAGCATATTCCCTGTTTCCTGCAAGTGATGTGGAACCCCCTGTCGTGGACTCAACTGATCCTAGCTCGGCAACAGAAGATGAGCTGCCAGGCCTCTATGGGAACTCCGATTTCACTTTTGCCATGCGCATGACGGGGGTGCTCGGACGACCTGTTCCGACGCGCACGACATCAACACCGCCAAACCTGCTGCCACACGGTCTGTTCGACGCCCGATGACGTCTCCCGTTCGGCCTCGACCACGCCTCCGCAACCTACTCCGCCAAGACGCGCTCTAGCGTGAGTGCGCACGAGGACTGCCCCGGGGTTCTCCTACATGCTGCCATAAGCCTAGATGTCATCTTCCCGGCCTCCGTGGATCTAGGATTCACGCGAGCTCCTGGGCCAGGGCGGAACCCCATTTGCGAGGGGCGACACCAGCTCAAGGAGGAGCGGACGCAAGCGCCAGGGCCAAATACCTTCGGCGCGTGGCGACGCCAGCTCGAGGAGGAGCGCCAGGGACAGTTCTCCATCTTCCACGGTGGCAACCCCGACTCCGACTCAGACCACTACGACCCCTTGAGGGAATGCTTCCACATCGAGGGTGATGGAGTCGTCACTTCGGATAGTGAAACAGAAGACCCCGACGTGGCCACCGCAGCGGCTGTGGTAGGGGCTAGGGCGCATCTCCAAGATGAGGAAACGGGCCAGAGGATCTCGCCGATCTGCCCACCCCTCACGACCAACAAGTTTAACATATTGCGCAGATCAGGGAGTTGAAGGCCAAGCTCGACGAAGATCGCCGACGGCTCGACCAGATCGAGCAGGCCCTCGAGCAAAGCCGAGCCCCGCCACGTGGTGGAGGAGCTCATGCTTGGGCTCGAGAGGTCAATCAACAGATCATCGAGAGTGGAGCACCCGAGACCCCCAACTGCTTTCCTCGAGCTAGGCAAAACATTGTAGCAGCAACCATGTTGCTACGCAGCATGTCTGTTGACACTTCTAAATGCAATTGCTCATAATAAACTTTAATGAACTGATTCTAGCAAAAGCCTTCAGAAATGTACAGGACACTCCTAGCATCACTTAATGTCAAGTTGTCATCCCCAACATGATACTAGAAATGTAAATTATGTGTGACACTAGCTCAAAAGATATAAATAAATATTTATCCACAAGCGCACAGATAAATATACCTGTTGTAGCAGCATTTCACCCAAGTTATCTAGGTATCGTTATTTATATTTAACCGAAGATAGTAGTGAAGATGGAAACTAGTAATTAAATATGATTCAAAGATAGCAGAGATTATTATTCATTCATTCATTCATTACTCATATGTCTAAACAGGGGTAAGACAAAGTAAAGTAAATAATGATAATATTGATAACAACGGGAATTCTAGAGATAGAGCAAACTTCATAGATCAAGCAGAGAGTCAAGTGATTAATTAAGAGATTAGAATCCTAAGTTACTTCATATCTACTAAGCCTAGTGATTACTCTAGTTAATACACAATCATTTATAGCCAATCAATCTATCATCCATGATCAAGGGACATACTAAATTAGAATCAAGAACAAAGTAATGAATTCTAACTTGTAACCGCGTCCTACTAAGATCTACACTCGAGGGGAGGACTACAAAGGACTCAACAGGACTGTCACTCCTGCGATCTACCTCTCGACCCAGAGCATAGGATGTATTCGCAGGTAAACTTAGCCTAAACACCATGTTTACACCAGTTTGACCACTTAACTCTATCCGGAATAAAGCTAAGTACTTTACGAACATGATCATAAACTCTATCATAATCAGATCTATATTAAATATATAACTAGAATAAACTCCAAAACTGAATAAACTGAAATATATTAAAGTAGCGTAAAGTCGAATAATAAACATACAAATTACCAAGTCTTCGACAATGATCCGGAGACTCAGACGAAGCTTCTAGCCGGATATGCCGACGAAGTCGCCTGCCTCTACTTGAATCTAACTAGACTAAACCCTAATCTTGATGTAGAGCTCTAACTCTTCTCTCTAGAAACCCTAATTTCTGTCTTGTCTTCTGATCTTGATCTGTCTCTTTCTGAAGGAGATGATGAGGAGGGGGGTCAGGGGTCTGTTTATATAGCCCTGGGCGTGGAATCGTGATCGTTGGATCAAACCGACTCGGGGTACGGTCGAGATGCATCCTGGAAGGCGGTAGGAGTAGCTTGCAGAAGACGGAGCCATGGGGCTACCCTGGCCGACCGACCGGTGGGCCCTGTGGGACCGGTCGGTCCCATAGGTCAGCCCCCTGTGGTGCCTCTTCTCGTGGTGTCTTGTGGTGTCTCGTGGAGTCCTCTAGCGATAACCGACGTGGCGGTGAAGAAGAAATCTGCGTCGGGTTCCTTCTTGGAGAAGTAATATGGTTGGTTTCCCTGTTTCATCCCTGGAAAATGTAGAATCACCAAAACTTTTGGAATTTGTTAGTTTAAACCTCCTCTTTCTAAGTTGGCAATCTTTTTTGACATTTATTCAAGTCTTGTTGACAATAAATAATGATAGTTAATAGGTGTCAACAAAACCCCCAAGCTAACCTTTTGCTAGTCCCTTAGCAAACATAGGGTTCTGAGAGTAAAATATAAGCCTTCAACTGAAACCTTTCTTAAAAGAATTTAGAGAAAATTTGTTTCACATGTTTCTTCTTTTTTAAAAAAAAATCTTTTACCTTAGTGTAGAATAATTGAAAGTTAGAGGTAATCAAGTCAAACACTATGTCTCAAGTTCCTCATTCCAACTTACTCCGGAGTTTTGCAAGGTTTTTATAAATAAAGCTCAGAGAACTCCTGTATGACATTTTTCAGATTGTATATATATTTTGAGATTAAAAACATACCTTACTCAGTTGAAGTTCTAAGCTTAGGGAGAGAAATGTCATACTCTTAGATCAGTATTTTTAATCTTTTTGAAATTGTCAACTCTTACTGGCATATTGCAATTAGAGGAACCATGGGCTATCATTCTTTTTCCTTTCATACTTTTATCACACATTTTTCTTTTCTTTTCTGAGGTAATCGGACACTTGTCCCTTTTTCTTTCCTCCTTGTCATATTTTTGCATAGCCCATGCCTCTAACACAACACTACTTCGGAAGAGTGAATCTTTTACATTTATAGAAGCTTGATCTTTTAGAGCATGATAAACCTCTCTACCTTAGCTAAAAACTTAAACAGAGCAGGCAGCCTTAAAGTGTGAATCATTTATTATTAGGCTTATGTCATACAGGTTCTCATCATCTGTTTGAAGTTTTCAAAATTAAATTCCGGAGATTCATTGAAACTAAGAACAAGATAGATAGTAGCTCAAACTTTTTCATCTCTAATTCTCAACTGTCCAAACTTTGGTTAAGATCAATGTTTTGAGATTTCGAAAGGAATTGTTCTGCAGTTGAGGCTATGTAAAGCAGTTCTTTTTATGTATATTCTACATCAAGATTATTTTATTTGAATACTAACTAACAATACTAAACATAAAGTAAAAAGAGGGGTAAAGCATACTTACCTCGGAAATAGGGGGTCCTCCCCCAAGCTAGTTTCATTCGTACGGTGGTGGTGGCTGAGGTGGATCGAATCTCATCTGCCCGAAGAGGTAGCAGAAATTCTGGTTTGTCTGGGCGCCTTGACGATGTATTTCTTCAAGAGTGTGGCGCATATCTTCTTGTCCCGTCTCAAGATGAGTAAGACGAGTGTCGATGCCCTGAAAGTAGGGGTCTCTGTAGTATGGGAATTGGTGGTGTGGCTGGTGTTCTGGGTAACCATGGGTGGCATGGTACGAGAATGGACGATGAGCGGCGTCATGAACACCTCTCCCAGAGAAAGACATTCGTCCTCCCTGGAAGTCATACATCGTATCGTCTTCGCGATGAGGTGGAGTGTAGTTCCAAAAATTTCCTTGCCCCCATGAATCTTGTGGTGTATGTGGCTCATAGGTAGTAGTATCTTCCTAGGCTTGATGGTGTGATGAAGATGGTTCGGCTCGTTCAAATCCTTGATAGTGAGTAAAAGCTGGTCTAGCTGGTGTAGCATCTTCTCCTTGATATCTTGGGGCAACATTTCTAGTGAATCTTGTGGAGGGGCTTCTTCCTCCTCTAGTGCCAGGTCTCTGCAGATTAAGCAAAAGGTTTCCACGACATACAGACCAAGTGATCTGTTTGGCAACTCATACTCATTTGTATATCCTTTATATTGCATATAGAGTTTGTTATTTCTTTTCTTAATAAGATGTGCTTGGCTGAAGAAGTACAAACCTATAACTGGTCGTAGGGTGGAGATGTACATAATATTCCATTCAAGTTTAGATTTCCAGCAAGACGAGTAACCCAAGAAGTGATGGATACAGGGCCTTGTAGAGTGTGAATATAAGGCCAGTATTCTACCAGGAGTTTTACAGGTGAAATTTTAGTTTTCTTAACCATAGCATACATAATCTTTAACTCCTCAGTTCTAACAACACGACCTTCTTGTCTGGGAAAGAGAGTAAAGCCTAGCCACTTGTGCATCACCCTTAACGTGGGGTTGTGTATATCATTGGTGCAAGGGTGATGATCTGCTTTCTTACCAGTAATATCCTCCCAAAAACTATTTCTATAAGTTTCTTAAGGCAACATCTAAATCTACAGTGCATAATTCAGGAAAACCCAGGTTTAGGCTGAACTATTTCCAAGTGAGAGTGAAAGGTTCATTGTACAGCCTAAAATAGACATATGTGTCATCCGAAGAAAGAGTGCAAAGAAATTCTAGAGTGAGCAATCTACAACCTTCTTCGGAGAGCTCCCAAGTGTTCTCCCACCCAATGTTATGAAAACTAGATCGAACTCAGAGTCCATACCTGTATCTCGGAGAAATTGTGAATCGAAGGTGGGGGTGTGGGTGTACTCTTTATCGCGGTAATGCCTGAATAGGTCCTTCTCGTAGGCTGTTTGGAGCTTGATGTGCCTTTCATGAAGAAGATCACGTGGCTCGGACCGGCTTGTGGTAGAGGATCGAGGCAGGGATGACGTATCCATGTCCGAGTCTCCCTGTGATGAGCCAGCTCGCGAACGGCTTCTTGTTGATCGGAAGGTGAGCGTGTTCTTCGCCTTCTTTAGGAAGTTGCTCATCTTTGCTGCAGAAACAAGAGAACATACAAACAAAACTAGTGGAACAAGTGAGGGTTAGAGGAAATAAATGTCAGAGAGTTCGTGGTCCAAAAGTTAGTAGTCCAGGAGTCAGTCGTTCAGGTTGATAACTTTTATTTCAACTTCTCCTAGTTTATTAACTAATTGGGCAGCACTTCCCCTCTCTTGATGATTTCTCTTGCTTGCTTCCACTATTCCTAGCTAGAGCTTTCTACTAGTTATTTGCTTCAAAGCTGCCTCCTCTCTACTCTTATATCTTCTCTCGCTCAGAAACTATCCAAAATGAAGAGCTAAACAAACTCGAAATTGGAATTCTGAATTTCAAAGTGAGGTTGGTGTTTCTGAAGAGTGGAGTGTGTGGAGAGTGTGAAGAGAGCTTGCCTTTTTATAGGAGGAGAAGGGGGTGGCCGGTCGGTCTAGTGGTGGGACCGACCGGTCCCCTATGGGGCCCACTTTCTTCCACCTTGCTCCCTTACCTACCTTACTCAAGTTCCCATACTTTGGACTATATGCCGACGGTTGCATGTGGTGGTAGGTGGGATGAGTGGTTGAGAGTGCATGTGATGAAATAATATGAGGTGGGTCCCAGGTGTCTGTGGGTCCGTATGTCTCCCGTATTTGTACAATGCAAGTATAAAGAAAATTGCTTTTATGAAACTATAGAAAAAAGAGGATTCTAATGATGAAATTCTTATATATTTTTGTTGCCGTAGTAAATAATACTTACGGGGGATCCGTAAATATTAATTACATGGGGCGGATTTTTAAGAATAAATTTTTATTTATTATTATTATTATTTATGCATGCAATAAATATGAAGGTGCAGAAAGTAAATACTGATAACTACCGAGTTACCTCGGTGAAGGTTCGGGGTTTAAAGTCCTCCGAATGGACTCTCCAGTCTTCTTCATTCTTCTTGATGGGTCTCCACTTCTAGAGATGGTAGTTTCGTTTCTTGAGCTTTATGGTCTACTAGAGTTGAGCATTGTTCGGGTCGTGGTTGAATGAGAACCTTTCTTCCTTTCCATTTATGGTGAATTTGATTTCTCCAGCTCCGACATCAATATGGGCCTTAGCAGTGCTCAAAAATGGTCTTCCAAGAATGAGTGATACTTTTGAATCTGGGTGCATTTCTAGTACCACGAAGTCTACTGGTACGAAGAATTCTCTAATCTTGACTGGGATGTTCTCAGCAATTCCTATGGGGTATCTGAGTGATTGATCAGCCAGCTAAAGACACATTGGTGTTGACACAAGTGCTGAATGATTGAGCTTATAGTAGACTGATGCGGGCATCACACTAACACTAGCTCCAAGATCGCACAATGCATTGCTAAACCGTTGATTTCCGATTGAACATTCAATAGTGGGGCATCCTGGGTCCTTCTTCTTTTCTGGTGTTTGATTGAGGATAGTCGCACTACATTCTTCTGTCAGCTCGATTACTTCAGTAGTTGGCAGTGGTCGCTTGTTATTGAGTATATCCCTCACATATTTAGCATAGGTAGGTACCTGTAATGCATCTAACAGAGGAATATTGATATATAGCTTCTGAATTACTTCAACAAACTTACTGAACTGTGCATCTAGCTTTGTATTTCGATTCCTGCGTGGGAATGGTAGAATGTTGGTGTCTTGAAAGTCTATCGGTCTTTCTTCATTCTGCACTTGAGTTTCTTCATCTTCTCTTTCTTCTGCCCTTGGAGGTGATACTGGTGCTGTCTGTCTTCTTTGTGTTCCTACTGGGTATGGAGGATCTCGAGTGGTCCTCCCATGCCTAGTGGTGATCCCTTTGATCTGCTCATGATTAGTGATAACAGGCAATACAACAACCAATTGTGATATTCGGGATTCTATCCTTTCATTATAATTGTGTTGGTCTTTAATGGCAGAAGAAAATTCATCCATCTTAGCATTTATGTTTTCAAGAGTTTTATCATTTAAAGTAAGTCTTCTAGTAATATTATCATTTATCTGGCTTGTTCTAAAATTAAATCTCTTAAAGTAGGTTGCTTAGAGTTGGAAGAACTGATATTTCTGGTATACTTATCTGGTTTGGAAGGTTGTTGTTGACGCAATCCTTGCTTGTGTAGAGTGGTGGGATTGTTGATGATATTAGCTTCTTCTTGATCTTCAGGAAATTCTATTCCCAAATACTCTCCACTTCTAGTTTGAGCATCAAATGCGTCTGAATAGCTTGACGTTCTTCCTTGTAGTTGGCTCTCTGAATGAGTCGATCCATAAGTACTTCCATTTGTTGATAGTGCATACACTTCTCCTGGAACTTCTTCAATTTGGTGACAGCGTTGAGTAGTGAGTTGTTTTCCAACTTTGATTCTCAGCTATCTTCTCCATTAGACATTCTGCTTTTCCAAAAGTGAGTGACATAAATGATCCTTCAGCAGTGGCATCAAGTTTGCTCTCTTGCTCTTGGTAATAATCCGGATAAAACAGTTGCATGAGCAATTCGTCCCTTATTCCATGATGTGGGCATCTTAAGATTTGTTCCTGAAAACGCTCCCAAGTTTCTGGAATGGTTTCTCCTTTTGTTGTTGAAAGTTGTAAATCTTCCCCTTAAGATATTGACTTTGCTAATTGGGAAAAATCTTATAAAGGTCTCTGAACACTTCTCCCATGTCTTGATGTTGTCCATGTTTGAATAGAAACCACTGCTTTCACTTTTCCTTTCAGTGAGAAGGAAAAAGACGAAGCAGTATGATGTCCTGGGGAACGTCCTGATGATGATGGTGCTTCCATCTCCAAGAAATCTTGTAGATGAGCAGTTGCATCTTCTTCTTCCTTTCCACCAAATGTAGTAGCTTTGTACCATGTTAATAAGACTTGGCTTGAGTTCAAACTCGAGGTGTTTGTCTGGAGTGTAGGTCCGGTGCGAATGTTCCGACACATGTAGTAGAGAACTCGAGCAGAGTCTTGTTGGCCATGGTTTGACTTCTAATGTAGATCTTTCACACGATCAAGTGATTTTCTGATTTGAATGTGATGTATTCCAACTAAATCCTGTGTTACCCTGTATATGATGTAAACAAAGAAAGGCAAGGGTAAGCCTGCCAAGACAGAGTTCAAATGAATAAATGAATAAATAATCTCCTTTGGTTTGTTTAGTTCCGGTGGCTTCCGTTACTTAAATAGATATCCCGGCAACGGTGCCAGAAATGCTTGTTGACACTTCTTAATGCAATTGCTCATAATAAACATTAATGAACTGATTCTAGCAAAAGCCTTCAGAAATGTACAGGACACTCCTAGCATCACTTAATGTCAAGTTGTCATCTCCAACATGATACTAGAAATGTAATTATATGTGACACTAGCTCCAAGATATAAATAAATATTTATCCGCAAGCGCACAGATAAATATACCTGTTGTATGTCACCACCCAATTTTAAGAACAAAATTGAATGCAATAACTCATGTGTGCCCAGAGATCAATCACACACATAAGCCACAAATTAAGAAGTACCATCACATATGTTTATTACATAACGAATATTATTTGAAGTCTTTACATAGCAGCGGATAAATAAAGCATCTCTCGCGGTAGCTCCATCACAGGAAGAATGACTGGTTGACAGCAAGACTAGAACTCTTCAGGGAAGTCGTCGTTACCATAGCAATCTATTACCCATCCGGGATTTTTATCCAAGTAGAAAGAAAATAAACAAGCATAAGTACATCTCGTACTTAACAAGTGTAACATGGGGTCATGAGGCACAAAAAGGCTGACACTGGTTTACTGCAGTAGCTTTTAGTTGGCACAATTTTAATATTAAGGTGAACATATAGGATGCTTAAACCCCAAACCACATGATCCTAATAACTGAAAATAGCAATAAGGTAATCAACATGTGCAACATGAATAAACTACAACAATAACTAATCTGTGATTTTCCGGGCCGCTCGTAACCGTGAGCACGACTGATATATCAGTTTTACACTCTGCAGAGGTGTACACTTTTACCCGATGAGTCATGATATCCAGATGCCCGGGTTAATTACTCCCATAACACTTCCGAGGTGAGCGGGCAGGATACACGCAAAGCCTTTCAAAGGTTGTCTAACAAGTTAGGGCCGCTAGGTCTAAGGCAAGGGGATGTAGAGCCCTCCTCTCAAGGTGGCACAATAAACACGCAGCCTATACTCACGTGGACAGAAGCCGCACTATACCCGTCTCGGCAAGATCAACGCGCCTATACAGGTGTCCACTAACAAGCTAGAAAAGGTCCTTATACTGAGCTAAGGTCAGAGCCATATAACCCTCATGGTTGCACTGTATGTCCCAGCTTTTGCTGACAGGAGGTCCTATACCATGTTGCTAAAAAGATCAAATTTTATTCACCATTATTAGATCATGTTTGGTTTAAGTAAAGCTCTAGCAAAACTCTACCCATATGCATAGCATCCCAAGGTTGACAAGGTAACGGGTCAAAAGTCTAGGGTAAACTAGATAGGAGATCAAAATTAGACACATGCATATGAATTTAGATGTTTCATGGTGAATAGGTCAACAAGGAGGATCCCATGCTATTTGCCTGATTCAGCGTACTCTGGTTGCTCTTGGTTGTCGTAGAAAGGTTCCTGATCACCAGCGTATGTCTCACCGTCTATACTCGATTACCACATCAACACACAATCACGGAACACAATCATGCAAGCAGACAAGCTATAATTAGAACATTACACCAAAGCAAGAAAATAATATAAAAAGTTTGAAAACAGAAACTATGATCCAACACGAATCACATAAACGCGAAGATCACAAAAAACGGAATTATGGCGCAAAAGTTATAAGCTAAACAAGTTACAAAACCTTAATTAGTAGATTAAACCTAACTCAAATTTTAATTACTAAAAACAGTAGATATTCTTGTACAGATAGATAGATCTTTTCAAAACGAATCTAACGCAACTTGAACGGACTAAATCGGACTAAAAACGTAGAAGTTATAAGCATTTAAACTGGTGGCAAATCTGTAATAAACTGAAATTGATTTTGAATTTAAATTGATTTAAACGAATTCAGATCTGGCTGGACTGCGCCTCAATTTGGATAAAACGCAGGGGCTTGAAGCAAGTTTCGCAGACTCAGAGCACAGTGCCCAAAAGGAACGCGGGTTGATGCATAAAAAGGTGTAAGGTTTTTTGTAAAACAGGCAACGAAGGGGTATCGAGCTCTGGTGTTGCGTCGGATCTCAGGACGCTCGGGATTAGATCAGGGAGGGCTGGCGGCGCTTTTCGCCGGAGCAGAAAGAGGGCGCGGCGGCGCCATGGCCGGAAGGCGGCGGCGCAGCTCGGGATTCCGCTACAGAGCGGTAGAGACCTCGGGAAAAGATCCATTCGAAAGAGGAGCTCAAGGCGAACTCACCAGAGGGGTTTATGGCGCCGGAGAGAGACTCGGGGACGGCGGATTGCTCGACTTGGCGGGTGGCGGGCTCTGCAGAGCGACGGCGAGCGATTAGAGCACCAAGACGAGGGGGAAAAAGAGGGAAAACTTCTCGGTTAGCTTCGAAAGATCAAGGGGAAAACTCGAGGTGCCACTTACAAGCTCGGAAACTCGATGAATCGTCGGATTGATGGCGGCGGAGATCTTGCGGCGTGCGGAGCTCTCGGTTGCGGCGTTTTGGGGCACGAGAGCAGGAGCTTGATGCGTGGGGAGAGGCGGCGGCTCTCGGGGATCTTATAAGGGGATCGGCTCGTCGATTTGGCAAGCGAGGACGCGTATCAAGGATGATTCGATCTCGACCATGGAGTCCGAGCCGGATACGAGAGGGAGAAGGCCAAGCTGACATGCGGGCCACGGCGTCAGATAAAAGAGGGAGAGCGACGCGGCGCGGCGGCTGGCTGCGGAGCGGGGCCGACGCGCGGGCTGCGGTGCTGCGCGCAAGAGTGGGCCGGACGGCGGCCCACGCGGGCGAAGGAGTGGAGAGGGAGGCAGGCCGGCGGAGAGAAAGAAGAGAGGAGCGGGCCAGCCAGGCCGGTTCGGCCCAAAAAGAGAGAGAAGGGAGAGGAGGGAGAAGGAAAAGGTTTTTCCAATTTTTCAGATATTGATTTCAAAAGCAAATTTGAATTCCAATTGAATTGAATTCAAACAAGTTTTGAGCAAAAACCAATCATCCCAAAAGAATAAAATATGCACCAGCATGTATGCATCATCATAGTCTTTGGCCTAGAGTTTATTTTAGCTTTTGCAAATAATTTTTATTAACTAGTTCCATGCAACACATAAAATGCACAATTAAATCAAATTGCCTATTTTCAAATTAATGCAAATTTTGGGATGTTACAATTCTACCCCCCTTAAAGAATCTCGTCCTCGAGATTCCAGCGATGCTTACTCAAACAACTGCGGGTAAGACTTTCTCAGATCCTCTTCTCTTTCCCAAGTTGCTTCTGCTTCTGAGTACCGATTCCATGAACCTTGCACATCTTTATTACTCTGCTCTGGTAACTCTTTCAGCTGTTCCCAAAATCTTTGTCGATACTCATCATAAGTCAAATCTTCCTTACTGTGAGCTCTTCCAACGGTATCTGCTCTTCGGGCCACTCGTAGGCACTTCTTCAACTGAGAAACATGAAACACATCATGCACTCCTGACAGCTTTCAGGTAACTCTAACTGATACGCCACTTCACCACGTCTTTCAAGAATTTTGAACGGCCAATATACCTGGGTGCTAGCTTCCTTTCTTATTGAACCTTTTCACACCTCTCACGGTGACCCTTTAGGTAGACATAATCACCTACTGCAAAAGTTGATCTCGACGACGGTTGTTTGCTTGACTCTTCGGCCGAGAGACTGAGCGGCTCTCAGTTATCTCTGATTATCCTGACATGTTCCTCGGCATTCCTCAACACATCGTCCAAACACTTGACTTTCACCTGTCTGATCCAGAACAACGGTTGTTCTACACGGTCTTCCATACAAAGCTTCAAACGGTGCCATCTTAAGACTCTCCTGATAGCTGTTGTTGTATGAGAACTCTGCATAACACAGTCTTGTCCCAACTGGTGCATACTGCAAGCACAAGCTCTCAACATGTCTTCTAGAATCTGATTGTTCTTCTTTTTTTTTGTCCATCAGTCTGTGGATGATAAGCAGTGCTGAAGTAAGTCAACCTCGTACCCAAAGATCGATGTATAATCTGCCAAATGAGAGAGTGAACTGAGTACCACGATCCGACACAATCTTCGAGGCACTCCATGCAACATACTATCCGTTCCATATACAATTCTGCCAACCTAGCTCCCGTGTAGGTAGTTTTGACGGTATAAAGTGAGAACTTTGGTCAATCGATCTACTACTACCCATATGGAGTCGTCCTCTCTGAGTACGGGCAACCCAACTATAAAGTCCATACAACTTCTTCCCACTTCCTTCAGGTATCTTCATTGGTTGCAACAGACCGGCGGGTCTCTGATGTTCTGCTTTTACTCTTTGACAGGATCACACAGAGCTACATACTCGGCTACATCTCTTTTCAGTCCCCCACCAATACTTTTTCTTTAGATCAAGGTACATCTTAGTGTCCTCCGGGAATGAATGGAATAAGCTGACTCATGCACTTCTCGCAGTATAGTCTCACGTAATCCTTGATTTCAGGCACACATAACCTATTCCCATGCCATAAAGTACCATCATCATCTAACCGAAACCCTGATGCTTTGCCAAGAACAATGTTATCGGCTATCTGCTTAGCTTCTCATCTGCCATCTAACCTTACGTACTCTTGCATCAATACCTTCAAGTACTAACTCCATTCTATTGGTCACATTCCCAGATTCAGATGTGCAAATTCAGCACACAACTCATCTGGCATAGAAGCAATTTGGATCTCATTGGCATAGCTTTTTCTGCTCAAGGCATCTGCTACAACATTAGCCTTACCGGGATGGTAGTGTATTTCCAAATCATAATCCTTAATCAATTACCATCTACGCTGTCTCAAATTCAAATCAGACTGAGTGAAGATGTACTTCAAGCTCTTGTGATCAGTATAATGTCTGTCTTGTGACCCACTAAGTAGTGTCTCCAAATTTTTACATGCATGAACAAACGCTGCCAATTCTAGATCATGTGTGGGGTATTCAGCTCATGCTTTCTCAACTGCCTGATGCATATGCTACTACTCTGCCTTCTTGCATAAGAACACACCCAAACCTTGACGAGATGCATCACAATAAATAGAGAAGTCCTTACTTAGATCTGGTAGTATTACACTGGAGCTGTAGTCAGACGTTTCTTCAACTCTTCAAAGTTAGCTGACATTTATCGGACCAGATAAACTTAGCATTCTTCTCTAGCAGAGCTGTCATGGCTTAGCAAGCTTGGAGAATCCTTCAATGAACCTTCTATAGTAACCAGCCAATCCAAGGAAACTACGAATCTCGGTCACATCTGTTGGTGGTTTCCAATTCAACACATCTTCAACCTTGCCGATCTACTGAAATACCTCCATAGAGATAACATGTCCAAGAAAGAAAAACTTCCTTCAACCAAAACTCACACTTGTGCGCTTGGCATACAACTGTGCTCTCTGAGTTTTTGTAATACTAACCTCAGATGTTCAGCATGATCCTCCTTGTTCTTAGAGTATACTAGAATATCATCAATAAACACAACAACGAACTTGTCGAGATATTCCATGAACACCTTGTTCATCAAATACATATAAAGTAGGAGGTGCATTGGTCAATCAAAGGACATGACTGTATACTCATACACCCATACCTGTAGTGAAAGCTGTCTTTGGAATATCGGATGACTCGAATCTTCAACTGATGGTAACCAGAACGCAGATCAATCTTAGAGAACACACATGCACCTTAAGTTGTCGACAGATCATCAATCCTCGGCAACGGGTACTTGTTCTGATGGTAACTTCATTAAGCGATCTATAGTCAACACACATCCGTTGACCACCATCCTTCTTGTCAACAAAATAACAGGAGCTCCCCAAGGTGATGAACTAGGACGAATAAACCCTTTTTCTTGCAACTCTTTAATTTGTTTCTAAGTTCTTCTAATTCAGGTACTCCATCTATATGGTCTTTTAGCTATGGGTGCAGTTCCAGGTAAAAGTTCAATAATAAATTCAATGTTCGCGATCAGGTGGCATACCTGGCAAGTCATCGGGGAAAACATCCGGAAACTCATCCACCACTAGATCTTCCTGGAAAACCTCTTATTCATCTGGTTCAGGGTTGCAGTCGGTGTTGGTTGTAGCATATTCACACTGATTTGTCTCCCTTAGCTGTGAGTAACTGTCACAAACTTTATCTTGACACTATATATCTGTCTTGCACCTCTTCATCCAGTCCATACCCAGTATCAAATCAATACCAGCTGTTCTCAGCACAATTGGGGATACTGAGAAATCTACCCCCCTAGGGACACATCTATAGGCATACACTGAAGCGTAGCTTGCAAACTCCACCCGGTGAGGTAACCATTATGGGGTTTTCATGAGGCTAACAGTAGGTTATGCATTCTAACAAATGTATGTGATATGAAAGTATGCGGCTCCAGAATCGAAAAGAACTGTAGCAGGGAGGGATGGAGCTGATATTGAACGTACCAAGATAATTTCTGGCGCCTCCTGCACGTCTCTGCAGACACGTGGTTCACCTTGCCTGGTTAGGTGATGGCTGCGGTCGTCCCCTTTGATTGCTGTTTGGTTTGCGGATGAGTCTGCTGGTTCTGCTTCTTAGGGCAGTTGTAGGAGAGATGACCAGCATCACCACAGACAAAAACACTTGTTGGGAGTGTAGGTGCACTATTCTTCATGGGGGTGCTGACAGGGGTACCTTGGCGTTGAGGCATTGATTGTTAGGCCTTGTTGGGGCGTTGATTATTCTACCCTGCTGCTTGCGGG
This sequence comes from Coix lacryma-jobi var. lacryma-jobi, assembly GCA_009763385.1. Taxonomy (NCBI): domain Eukaryota; kingdom Viridiplantae; phylum Streptophyta; class Magnoliopsida; order Poales; family Poaceae; genus Coix; species Coix lacryma-jobi. The sequence goes on from CM019824.1 coordinate 20,363,677, forward strand.
TATGAAGGACGTTGCTGTCCCTGGTTGTGGTTCCACTGAGTAGTTTGTCCCTGGTACCTCTGCTGATTGCCTGGTGCGAAGTTGCGAACGAGGGCGGTGTTACTACCAGAGGACTGACATGAGCTTCCTTTTTCTAGCCTCCATCTCTTGCGCTTTGTCAACCACTATAGCACGGTTGACTAGATCTGTAACTGGCATACTCATTGGACATTAAGCTGCAGTGACAGTCCATCATTCAGACCCTGAGGGACGAGCCGCTGCTTGTCGGCATCCTGAGCAATATCTGTGGGGGCATAGCGTGAAATTGAGCAAACTTGTCACGGTACTCTGCAACGGTCATGGCTCCTTGGCGCAGAGATCTGAACTCTTCCTGCTTCAATTCAATCAGACCAGCAGGGATATAGTATGCTTTGAAGTTGGTCTTGAATTCTTCAAAGGTGACAGGTGGAGCATCGTTGGCTTGACCGAACTGAAACGATTCCCACCATCCAGAGCAGCTCCTTGCAACTGACCAGAAGCATAGAGCACCTTCTCCTGGTCATTGCATTGCGCGATGGTGGTAAGCTGGCGTTCGATAGCACGAAGCCAGTCATCAGCCTCCAGGAGGGATCAGCGGCATGGGAGAACACTGGCGGGTGACCCTTAAAAAACTCACCCCTCTTGTCCCTCGCTGCATCGGTGGTGCTCCTCCAATTGCTGATTCTGCATATGTTGCATCATGGTTTGCATAAATTGGGCTGGATGCCCACAAACTGCTGAATGTTAACTGGGGGTGGTGGTGGTGGGTTAACAGGTGCTCCACGACCACGGCCACGTCCACGTCCACCTCCAAGCTACCCTCTGGCGGCATCTGTGTTTCCAACAAGGATCAAGGTTAGCGAACTTTTCATGAAAAGATCACTTCTATGAGAGGAAACAGGAGATCTGAAATTTCTGGGCGAGATCCCGTAATAGCAGACAGAAAAACAGTATATTCGGAGTTCCAGAATCCAAACAGGGCGTGTGATACACGGTTGGAAAGATAACGAAATTATCTACAACTATTTTTTTTAAGTGACTTTCCCAGATTCTGTCGTTAAGTTAGTAAAAACACAGAGAACAAACAGATCTGTCCAGAACTCAAAACTGCGCAGAAACTTAACTTGAAACAAGCATATCTCACAAACCATAAAAGCTATTGAAGTGATTCCAGAGGCATTGGTTAGATATAGGAGTCTATTTTCCACCATAAAATTTTCAGCCATGTTGCACGATCAGAACTTGAATATAACCAAAAGATCACAGGTTGCTCCAGAAAACAGCATAGGACAAGATATAACTAACCCTCTTATTATTCATAAACGTTATGTCTAACTATGAGATTTGTAGACAAGCCCAGCCCACAATACTCAACACTCATTACAAAGATCAAATCACATAAGTTAATAAATAATCCAACTCACACATAAAGAAGCACACTAGCACAAAGTTAACTAGACTCGACAAAACGCTTACTAATACCCTTATTACATAGAAGGGTGACCTATGCCTCTTTGTTGAGAGCGTTCGCGGAGCCTCTGTACATAGGGGGTTGTTGAGAAGTTCCAAGAGCCATCAATGGTGCTATAGCATCTTTTCAGATCTTTACCCAGGGATATCACCTCCTTTCCAAGTCCGCGTTAGACCTTTCCCTGTCAAGGAGAAAATCCGTGTGGCCTTCTCGGTTGGAGTTGCATTGGGGTCTTCTACCATAGCCTCCTTATTCTCACTGTTCCATAGGGCAGGTAGCGGTATGCATCATCCCTCATGTCTTCAATTGCGACGACCCCGGAATGCTTTGTACTTCAACTGCCAGGCTTCCAAGGATGACGCTTAGAGTGGACCGACGAGCCCTGTGGCCAATCACCATCTCATGCAGGTATAGGCCGCTTTCTGGTTCTCGGACGGCGACAGTCACTCTTGCCTTCCAGTAGGTCCTTTCCATGGGATGACTGTACCTCCAGTGGGTGTACTGTACGATGATGTTCTTGTCGGGGTAGTAGGCATCAAAAAGTCCCATCAGCCTGTGATGTGTGGGACTCTGGGCCGCTGTGGGCGCTCCGACGAGATACCCGGAGTCCACGTCCCAACCTGTTGGAAGCTCTTCATCGTCTTCAACCTCCAGCACTTCTGGGGGCACTGGCGCGGGAGGTACTGGAGCTTGTGGAGCTGGTGCTTGCTGAGCTGGAGCTTGTACCGGTGGTGCCGGCGCTTGTGGTTCCACTTCTTGAGGTGCTTGTTCTTGCAGTACTGGCTCTTGTGGTGCTACCTCCTGCTGTTCTGGCTCATGGGATGCTTGCGGTGCTTGCGGAACGGGGTTGCCTGCCCTCCTGCGTCCACCGATGATCCTGCGGGTGGTACGACGAGCCATCTATGGAGTAGACCAAGAGATAGATACAATAGAATCAATATATTTATGTAATAGAGTAAGTAAAGAGAAGCATATAGTTTTGATAAATTAACAAGGCTAAGATAAATAGCAAGAATTGAGAAGCAAGGACCACTAAAACGACCATAACTAACTAGGCTTGCGTCCTACAGTCAACATAGCTTTGATACCAATTTGTCACACCCAATTTTAAGAACAAAATTGAATGCAATAACTCATGTGTGCCCAGAGATCAATCACACACATAAGCCACAAATTAAGAAGTACCATCACATATGTTTATTACATAACGAATATTATTTAAAGTCTTTACATAGCAGCAGATAAATAAAGCATCTCTCGCGGTAGCTCCATCACAGGGAAGATGACTGGTTGACAGCAAGACTAGAACTCTTCAGGGAAGTCGTCGTTACCATAGCAATCTGTTACCCATCCGGGATTTTTATCCAAGTAGAAAGAAAATAAACAAGCATAAGTACATCTCGTACTTAACAAGTGTAACATGGGGTTCATGAGGCACAAAAGGCTGACACTGGTTAAACTGCAGTAGCTTTTAGTTGGCACAATTTTAATATTAAGGTGAACATATATGGATGCTTAAACCCAAACCACATGATCATAATAACTGAAACATAGCAATAAGGTAATCAACATGTGCAACATGAATAAACTACATACAATAACTAATCTGTGAGTTTTCCGGGCCGCTCGTAACCGTGAGCACGGCTGATATATCAGTTTTACACTCTGCAGAGGTTGTACACTTTACCCGATGAGTCGTGATATCCAGATGCCCGGGTTAATTACTCCCATAACACTTCCGAGGTGAGCGGGCAGGATACACGCAAAGCCTTTCAAAGGTTCGTCTAACAAGTTAGGGCCGCTAGGTCTTAAGGCAAGGGGATGTAGAGCCCTCCTTCCAGGTGGCACAATAACACGCAGCCTATACTCACGTGGACAGAAGCCGCACTATACCCGTCTCGGCAAGATCCAACGTGCCTATACAGGTGTCCACTAACAAGCTAGAAAAGGTCCTTATACTGAGCTAAGGTCAGAGCCATATAACCCTCATGGTTGCACTGTATGTCCCAGCTTTTGCTGACAGGAGGTCCTATACCATGTTGCTAAAAAGATCAAATTTTATTCACCATTATTAGATCATGTTTGGTTTAAGTAAAGCTCTAGCAAAACTCTACCCATATGCATAGCATCCCAAGGTTGACAAGGTAACGGGTCAAAAGTCTAGGGTAAACTAGATAGGAGATCAAAATTAGACACATGCATATGAATTTAGATGTTTCATGGTGAATAGGTCAACAAGGAGGATCCCATGCTATACTTGCCTGATTCAGCGAACTCTGGTTGCTCTTGGTTGTCGTAGAAAGGTTCCTGATCACCAGCGTATGTCTCACCGTCTATACTCGATTACCACATCAACACACAATCATCGGAACACAATCATGCAAAGCAGACAAGCTATAATTAGAACATTACACCAACAGCAAGAAAATAATATAAAAAGTTTGAAAACAGAAACTATGATCCAACACGATCACATAAACGCGAAGATCACAAAAAACGGAATTATGGCGCAAAAGTTATAAGCTAAACAAGTTACAAAACCTTAATTAGTAGATTAAACCTAACTCAAATTTTAATTACTGAAAACAGTAGATATTCTTGTACAGATAGATAGATCTTTACAAAACGAATCTAACGCAACTTGAACGGACTAAATCGGACTAAAAACGTAGAAGTTATAAGCATTTAAAACTGGTGGCAAATCTGTAAATAAACTGAAATTGATTTTGAATTTAAATTGATTTAAAACGAATTTCAGATCTGGCTGGACTGCGCCTCAATTTGGATAAAACGCAGGGGCTTAGAAGCAAGTTTTCGCAGACTCAGAGCACAGTGCCCAAAAGGACCGCGGGTTGATGCATAAAAAGGTGTAAGGTTCTTTTTGTAAAACAGGCAACGAAGGGGTATCGAGCTCTAGTGTGCGTCGGATCTGAGATGGACGCTCGGGATTAGATCAGGGAGGGCTGGCGGCGCTTTTCGCCGGAGCAGAAAGAGGGCGCGGCGGCGCCATGGCCGGAAGGCGGCGGCGCGGCTCGGGATTCCGCTACAGAGCGGTAGAGACCTCGGGAAAAGATCCAATCGAAAGAGGAGCTCAAGGCAAACTCACCAGAGGGGTTTATGGCGCCGGAGAAGACTCGGGGACGGCGGATTGCTCGACTTGGCGGGTGGCGGGCTCTGCAGAGCGACGGCGAGCGATTAGAGCACCAAGACGAGGGGGAAAAAGAGGGAAAACTTCTCGGTTAGCTTCGAAAGATCAAGGGGAAACTCGATGTGCCACTTACAAGCTCGGAAACTCGATGAATCGTCGGATTGATGGCGGCGGAGATCTTGCGGCGTGCGGAGCTCTCGGTTGCGGCGTTTTGGGGCACGAGAGCAGGAGCTTGATGCGTGGGGAGAGGCGGCGGGCTCTCGGGGATCTTATAAGGGGATCGGCTCGGTCGATTTGGCAAGCGAGGACGCGTAGCAATGATGGATTCGATCTCGGCCATGGAGTCCGAGCCGGATACGAGAGGGAGAAGGCCAAGCTGACATGCGGGCCACGGCGTCAGCGAAAAAGAGAGAGCGACGCGCGCGCGCGGCTGGCTGCGGAGCGGGGCCGACGGCGCGGGCTGCGGTGCTGCGCGCAAGAGTGGGCCGGACGGCGGCCCACGCGGGCGAAGGAGTGGAGAGGGAGGCAGGCCGGTGGAGAGAAAGGAAGCGGGCCAGCCAGGCCGGTTCGGGCCAAAAGAGAGAAAGGGAGAGGAGGGAGAAGGAAAAGGCTTTTTCCAATTTTTCAGATATTGATTTCAAAAGCAAATTTGAATTCCAATTGAATTCAAACATGTTTTGAGCAAAAACCAATCATCCCAAAAGAATAAAATATGCACCAGCATGTATGCATCATCATAGTCTTTGGCCTAGAGTTTATTTTAGCTTTTGCAAATAATTTTATTAACTAGGTTCCATGCAACACATAAAATGCAACAATTAAATCAAATTGCCTATTTTCAAATTAATGCAAATTTTGGGATGTTACATTGTAGCAGCATTTCACCCAAGTTATCTAGGTATCGTTATTTATATTTCACCGAAGATAGTAACGAAGCTGGAAACTAGTAATTAAATATGATTCAAAGATAGCAGAGATTATTATTCATTCATTCATTAATTACTCATATGTCTAAACAGGGGTAAGACAAAGTAAAGTAAATAATGATAATAATGATAACAACGGGAATTCTAGAGATAGAGCAAACTTCATACATCAATCAGAGAGTCAGGTGATTAATTAAGAGATTAGAATCCTAAGTTACTTCATATCTACTAAGCCTAGTGATTACTGTAGTTAATACACAATCATTTATAGCCAATCAATCTATCATCCATGATCAAGGGACATTACTAAACTAGAATCAAGAATAAAGTAATGAATTCTAACTTGTAACCGCGTCCTACTAAGATCTACACTCGGGGGGAAGACTACAAAGGACTCAACAGGACTGTCACTCCTGCGATCTACCTCTCGACCCAGAGCATAGGATGTATTCGCAGGTAAACTTAGCCTAAACACCATGTTTACACCAGTTTGACCACTTAACTCTATCCGGAATAAAGCTAAGTACTTTACGAACATGATCATAAAATCTATCATAATCAGATCTATATTAAATATTTAACTAGAATAAACTCCAAAACTGAATAAACTGAAATATATTAAAGTAGCGTAAAGTCGAATAATAAAGATACAAATTACCAAGTCTTCGAAAATGATCCAGAGACTCAGACGAAGCTTCTAGCCGGATATGCCGACGAAGTCGCCTTCGCCTGCCTCTACTTGAATCTAACTAGACTAAACCCTAATCTTGATGTAGAGCTCTAACTCTTCTCTCTAGAAACCCTAATTTCTGTCTTGTCTTCTGATCTTAATCTGTCTCTTTCTGAAGGAGATGATGAGGAGGGGGTCAGCGGTCTGTTTATATAGCCCTGGGCGTGGAATCGTGATCGTTGGATCAAACCGACTCGGGGTACGGTCGAGATGCATCCTGGAAGGCGGTAGGAGTAGCTTGCAGAAGACGGAGCCGTGGGGCTACCCTGGCCGACCGACCGGTGGGCCCTGTGGGACCGGTCGGTCCCATAGGTCAGCCCCCTGTGGTGCCTCTTCTCGTGGTGTCTTGTGGTGTCTCGTGGAGTCCTCTAGCGATAACCCGACGTGGCGGTGAAGAAATCTGCGTCGGGTTCCTTCTTGGAGAAGTAATATGGTTGGTTTCCCTGTTTCATCCCTGGAAAATGTAGAATCACCAAAACTTTTGGAATTTGTTAGTTTAAACCTCCTATTTCTAAGTTGGCAATCCTTTTTGACATTTATTCAAGTCTTGTTGACAACAAATAATGATAGTTAATAGGTGTCAACAATGCCCGAGCCGTCGAATCTTCAGGCTCGACGCATACGAGATGAGATGCAGAGCCTGCTCCAAGTCGCAGCAGTTCAACAAGCCAAAGCTCGGCCTCGAGGCATCGGGGCGCGGCCTCAGAACGACCGGTCGAGCCCTCCCGCCATGATAGGGAGGCCTCGGTACACCAGGAAGCTGCCCCTCGAGCCAGAAACATTCGGGACCGTATCCTCGACCCTCGTGAACCCCGTGAACCAAATGACGTCTGCCACAACATCGTTAGAGGACGACGCTGCAAGGACAAGGAGGTCGAAGCTTGAGGAATCAGTGCCCATCAAGGGGGGCGTCACGACGACGACGAGGATTGCGGGGCTCTCGAGCTGCTTGGCCCTCGAGTCTTCTGCAGGGCAATCCGCAACATGCCGCTGCCCGACCCGTTTTGACCCCCCCCCACAAGCATCGTCAAGTACAACGGTGAAACCGAGCCTACACTCTGGTTAGCCAACTTCCGCCTAGCCTGCCAACAAGATGGAGCATGAGGCGACAATCGCGCCATCATCCGCCAGCTGCCGCTTTTTCTCTCCGACACCGCCTGCAGGTGGCTCGAAGAGCTTCCCCCCGATCAGATCTGCAATTGGACCAACCTGGTTCGGGTCCTTGAGGGGAACTTCAAGGGAACCTACACCCACCCTGGTAACACGTGGGATCTCAGCAGATGCAAGCAACAACCCAGGGAATCCCTCTACAACTACGTTTGACGCTTCTCCAAGCAGCACACCGAGCTCCCACACATCTGCGACCATGATGTCATCCTATCATTTGTCTCAGGCACCACCTGCAAAGGGTTGGTTCGCGAGTTGGGATGCAACTGCCCCAAGACCGTCTGCGAGCTGATGGACGTAGTCGCAAATTATGCGGCCGACGATGAGGCGGTTGGAGCATTTTTTGATGAAGGGAAGAACAAGGGCGAAAACTTCACCAACGCTTGAAACATCTAACAACTACGTTGTTTCTACCCTTAGGGCCTCGAGGCCTTGTACATTTCTCGTATCTTGTACACACATCGCATCATGAATGAATAAAAGTTCTCGTTTCAAATACTTTGTTTCATTGAAAACAGAGGTAGCCTCGACTCTATCAAACCAGAGTCAAGACTCCCTCGGGGGCTGGCAGGGGGTAACCTCCTAAGTTCCTAAAAAACTCGCACATTTTTCCGAAACTCGACGTTGCTTTATCTCTCGATGCCTCGAACGCGCTTCGCGACTAAGTAGAAAACACCTCGAGCTCCCTAAGGGCTGAGGGATGTCGAGACGGGAGCTTGCCTACGCCTCTTGGCTATGGTACCTCCACTCACTCCCCCCCCCCCTCGAAGGACTCGAGCTCGTGTTGAAAACTTAGTCAAAGCAAAACTTAGGCAGAGAAAAATAAGGAAACTCAAGCTAAAAACGATAAACCTCGAGCCATCGTCATCACGAGCATTCATATGAAGTGTTTTTAGGCCATGAAGGGCCGCAACGTTACAAAACACTAATTATTTACATGGGCCTTCTTGCCCAGATATGGCTCGTAAGCCTCAAGCGTCGGCGTCTCCTTGGCCACCACCATCTGAGTCATCTCCGGCAGCATCGAGGTCATAGTCCGCCAAGTCGCCAGTATCGCCCTCGACGTCAGGAGGAAGGACCTCTGGCTCGAACAGCTTTGCCAGCTTTGCCCCAGGTTCTTCGGCTTCAGCGACGATGGCGAGGTGCCGATCCTCATTCTCGGCATCAGTCTTGCTGATGTCGGAGACGAAGCCGTTGGAGACCGCCTCCAAGTCGTAGATGTAGCTGGAGCGAACCACAACCATTGCTCGCTTCATGCCAAGGTGGAGCGCCTCCTTGACATGGTCGCGTCAAGGTAGCTGAGCTGATTACAGAGGTCGTCCCCTTGCACCTCATCTTTGGCTTCGTTCGCTGAATCGACGCTCTAGGCGGCACAAAGACCGTTGATGGCTGCCTCCGCCTGAAGCCCCTCTTGGAGCGTCAGGTTAGCCGCTTTCGCGGCCGACAAATCAGAGCAGAAGTCAGCCACGGCTAAGCGACATTTCGGGGTCAAAAGGATCAAAGCCAAAAAAACAAAACCTCACCAACGCAATGGGTGTGAAGGGTCGTGTTCTGGTCCTCCGCATCGACGCACCCCTTCTCCGCCTGGTTCAGGGCACGGGCCGCATCCGTCGCCTCGACCCGCAGCTCCTCCATCTTCTTGCTAGCGGTCGCGATGGTGAGATCCTTCTCGATGAGGGTCGCCTTCGACGCTTCCAGCTCAGCAGCCAGATCTTGGGCCCGTTTCCTCTCCTCCCCCACCGAAATGGTGAGGGCGTCACAGGCGCTGGACAGGCGGGCCACATCATCCTCGAGGGCCTTGGTGCGACCCTCAGCCCCCTCGGGCTTATACTTGAGATCCTCGAGGGCCTTGGCGGCCTCCTCCTTGGCCTTCCTCGCCTCCTCCTCGGCTCAAGCCAGGGCTTCCTCTGCGGCCCGGCCGGCCTCGAGTTGGCGAACCACCTCCTCTCTGCGGATACATGGGTGTATGTCGGATCTTGAGTGATGAGTGATTGTCAACTGGTTTGATGCGCATGTTCTTTGGCTTGTGTTGTGCAGGTGTCGAGCACGAAGACAGTGATCGAAGGCAAGGTGAAGGTCAAGTAGAGACGTGCCATGCCGATGGACCGGGAGGGGTGAAGGGCGGACGTGAGGCTTGGACTGAGGGACTAGTGGCCTGAGGATCAGCTGTAGTGGCTGACAGCCTGGGACAGCGACGAGCGGAGACTTGCGGGGCACAGTGTTGCTTGGGTCGAGGACCTGGGGACACGTGTCAGTGGACGTGGTGCACGGGCGGTGCATCCCCTCTTCAGCGTTGGTTTGGTGGTTGAGCCACAAAAAAACTATCGGGTGGACGGTTTCCAGGTTTGGGCCACAAAACCTGGGTGCTACAGGTTTGCCGAGTTTGGGCCACAAAACTCAGACTGAGGACAGTTTCCAAGTTTGGGCCTCAAAACCTGGGCGCTGGCGGGTTTCTAAGTTTGGGCCACAAAACTTAGGCGATGGACGTCGGGTTTCCCGGTTTTGGCCTCAAAACCGGGGGATGGTCGTGAAGACGGTTTCCCGGTTTTGGCCTCAAAACCGGGGGCGAGGTCCGACAAAAGGACGAGCAGAGCGGTGGCGGCACGTGGCGGCAATCGGTGTGGTCGCGTCGAGGCGACGCTACCAGTTGTGCGGGCATGGCCGTCGGATCAGCATCTACTTCGAGTTGGTCCAGAATAACCTTAGGGTTTAGCTGGTTCGCTCTGTAATTAGTAGGGGCAGAGTGGGAAATAGAATTAGGATAAGTAGGGGAGACACGCACCTCCCAAACGTATCTCACTGATTTGCTATTTGCTTTCTATGGTTTCCTGCTCTCCTACATCCCTACTGTAGCGAACTGAGATCCACATAGAAGACAATCATACCTCTGTGTTCGTGAGATTTTGAGGAAGTGGGACCGTAATCTCACTATTGTAGCGTGTGGTAGCCACATGGTTGCAATTCGTGTTTGTGATTCGCATTTTGAACTTGTTCTTCGCGTTTTGCTTTTCACCACGAATTTCCCGGTGGTCAATTTCCTTCCTAGTTGTGTCTTTTGCGATTCCGTTTGAACTGAGTTGTTCTAGATCGTGAGGAGAACCTTTTCACCGAAGGAATTCACCTCTAACCTCACAAGCTAGTAGATCGATCAATTTTTCGTTTCGAATCGGTTTTTGTCTCCCTTGCCCTCGAATTCTTCTGATTCACCGGTTTAGAGTTAGGTTCGAGCCATGATCTCTTAGGAGTAGCTCACTAACCTCCTTGGAACTCCTCATACTAAGTCTAAGCCTTAGAGCTTTTGATTCGGAGGAGATCGGGTTGAATCCACGGAAGAACAGTGTTGTTTTGGGGGCATCAGACGCTCTGGTCGGGAGCATCGGACACTGAGTTCTTGACACCGGACGCTCAGCTGCCACGTGTCAAAAGTCAGTGTTTTTAAAGGAGCATCGGACGCTGACCATCGGACCGTCCGTTGCCATCGGACGCGTCCGAGGGTTGTTCATCGAACGCTAGGGTTTCACTATAGCAGCGTCCGATGCCTGTCCAGTAAGGTTCCAGAAAGGGTCTTTTCGCATCGGACGCGTCCGGTGCCTGGCCATCAGACGCAGCCAGCGTCCGATGCAGAGTCTTTTGCACTGTTTCATCCGCAGTTTATTTGTCTGACTTCGAATTTGATTTTGGGTTTTTGCGTTGGGTTTCTAGAGTCGTGTAGTGTCCTGCTGTGCTTCTTGGAAGCATCCACCCTACATCTAGGGTCATGGACTCTATCGAGCTCTAGGTTTGCTCTTGGGGTTGATTTTCGGAACAAAGGCTAAAAGTTTCTGGAAAGAAATTTGAGGCTCCCATTCACCCCCCCTCTGGTCGCCATGCTTTAGCACTTTCGATCCTTCAATTGGTATCGAAGCAGGTTAAGATCTTCCACCTTAGCCGGTTCCAGATTCATAGAAGGTGACATGGATCACGGCGTGGGCAAACCGCCATTTTTCGATGGGACGAACTATGCGTATTGGAAGATACGCATGTCGGCCTATCTTCAGAGCATGGGTGCTTCTTTCTAGGAAATTTGCAACAAGGCCGATTACGTGGTTTTGGCTGCTCGTGCTACTCAGCTGCAGATCGATGAGCACGATGCCAATAGCCGAGCCCGTAATGCTCTTTTCTCCTGTTTGAGCATGTCTGAGTTTGATCGTGTTTCTCACCTCCCCACGGCTCGTGAGATTTGGGCGACCCTCATGCGTTTTCATGAGGGAACCACTCAAGTCAAATCCCGTCTCTACGAGTCGCACAAGCGGGAGTATGAGAACTTTTGACACATGCCTGGTGAGAGCATAGAAAGTTTATTCGCTCGCTTTTAGGTGATTGTCAACAGGATGAGGGCTAACAAGGAGTTGTTGCTTTTCGACGATCATGAGAGGGCTTTGAAGCTTTTGCATACTCTCGATCGGTCGGTGTGGGACTCTAAGGTCCAAGCGATCATCGAATCGCCTAACTATGAGACCCTCACGTGCGACGAGCTCTTCAGTAAGCTCAAGTCTAGTGAGATTGACGCCATAACGAGGGCTTCTTATCAAAATCCTTCTGGACCGTCTATGGCTTTGCTTTCTGGCTCTTCTGCTAACCCCTCTAGAGGCTTTGCACTTTCTTCTCTTCTTTCTGTCACAGAGGAGCAGCTGGAGTTCATGGGGGATGATGAGTTGGCTTTGCTTGCCAACCGGTTCTCGCGATTTCACAACAACCGCATGAACCATCGCCGCGGAGGAGGACGCTCTGGATGTTTTGAGTGCGGTGACCCTAATCACTTCATCGCCAACTGTCCCAAGAAGAACAAGTAAGCTTTTGGGAAGGGCGATCATGGGTACAAGTACGACTCCGGCAAGCGCAAGGAGAAGTACGTCCCCGCGAAGCACAAGCGGAAGGGCGGCTTCAACAAGGAGTACATCAAGAAGAAGTACTTGGAGAAGGCCCAGGCTGAGCAGCGTGCTTTCTTCGCCACGCTTAGTGACGTCGACGACTCGGATGATGACTCCGCTTCCTCAAGCGACGACGAGTTTGAGAAGAAGAAGAAGAAGATCGAGGACAAGCTGAATGGCCTCTGCTTCTTCGCCGACAATGAGGGTTTTTGCACTATGGCTCTCGGTAAGGAGGTTGACAGCCAGCTGGAGGAGATCCCTCGGAACGACGATGATGATGACATCTCTCAGGTATCTCAGACCCTTGACAAGCTTTCTGTTGAGGTCAAGAAACTTACTGCCGCCCTTCTTAGTCAAGATAAGCTGCTTAGGCATGCTGCTAGAGAGCGGAAAGAGTTTAGACAGAAGTGGGAGGATACGGTGAAGGAGCTTGAGTTTGCCCAAGTCCACCATAGTTGTCTCTGAGGAGGGTGAGTGTGAGATGTGTACCAAACACATGACTTATCTTCTCACTTTGAGAGGTAAGTATGTTGCTTTGGTTGGAGAGGTGGATGAGCTTCGGGCTAGACCCATGTTGCTAGGTGCATGCTAGTCTTGTGCAGGCTTGCAATCCGAGTTGGCAAAGAAGAATGCCAAGATTGAGTCTCTTGAGAAGGCTAGCTCGGATAGCACTTGTGTGTCTAGGCGTGCTTTGTGTGAGGGTTTGGAGATGGAGATAGCTAATGTGAAGCATGACAAGATGCAAACCAAAGAAGAAAACACATACCTTCGGACCATCTTGTCATGGGTGTCTTGTGGTGAGCCACAGCTTGGGACGATGATTGCCCAGTTTAAGCGTGTTGCTGGAGGTCCTGGTGTAGGCTTTGCTCAGGGTGTTGAGTGTGCTTCGTCTTTTGGTAAGATTGGAGAGTCGAGTGGTCTAAACCCGAGTGAGAAGCCCAACTCCACCACTACTCTCAAACTGACCAAGATTCCACCAAAAGAGCCTCTCAAGCCTAACACAAAGGATGGAGTGTTTGTTGAACCACAGAAAGCTCCACCCAAGAAACAGACGTGGGATCCAAAACCAAACCACCTCAAGAACAAGCTAGGCACCAAGCCACCTATTCAAGAGGAGCTCATGCCACAGAACGGCAAAGTGATCCACACCCACTACCGTGAGTACCAACAACCCCCTATGAGAGCGGTGAGGTACCATTGTGAGCACTGTGGGAGAGATGGACACTTGAGGCGCAAGAGAGAGGAGCGTCGTGCAAGGGAGATGAACAATACGGACATGTACCATCTTTTCCATGATGTACATGTGTCGAATGTTCAGAGGAGAGCTGCTAGGCCTAGAAGGCCAATGCCTCAAGGTCCTAGGCCTCAGGGAGGTTTTGCCCAGCAGGATCCGAACTTTGCAGGATATGGACCCCGTGGCGGTGGCTTTGTTGAGCGTTTCCCTTCACAGCGTTTTGAGTTTCGCGATGGATGCTCTTTCCTTAGCGGACCACGTTTTCCTATGTGTGGTGATCGCTTTCCCGGTAGGCGCGCTAGGAATGGTTTTTCTACTAACCGTTCTTTTGAGCAGCCGGGCCAACACTGGTATTCTTCATATTTTACTCACCCCAGTGTTGGACCGTATGCTCACCCTATGTCTTTTTATTGATGTAGGTAAAACGATTGGAGGACATTTGGTTGGTGGATTCCGGTTGTTCGAGGCACATGACCGGAAACGCCAAGTGGTTCTCCAGTCTTAGTCCTGTTGTCGGAAAGGAGTTTATCACCTTCGGCGACAATAGCAAAGGTAAAGTGTTGTCTCGTGGGTCGGTGCGAGTTAATGAGCACTTTGTGTTGCGTGATGTTGCTCTTGTTTCTAACTTGCATTTTAACCTTCTTTCTATTTCGCAACTTTTCGATGATGACTATGAGATTCGTTTTAAACCGAATCTCAGTCGCATTTTAGATCCTCGGGGCAATCTTGTATGTTTGATTTCGCCCTTTGGGAAAGTCTTTCGTGTGAATTTCTCGTTGTCTTGTGGCTAGTCCTTCCTCCTCTGATCTTTGGAAGTGGCATAGGAGACTTGGACATTTGAGCTTCGACTTGCTTGCAAGGCTTAGCTCACTTGGCCTAATCCGAGGATTGCCCAAGTTATCCATGGAGAAGGATCTTGTTTGCCATTCTTGTAGACATGGGAAGATGGTTGCCGCTCCCCACCATCCAGTGACTCAGGTCATGATTAAGCGCCCTGGAGAGCTTTTCACATGGACCTTGTTGGTCCGGCTCGGGTGAGCTCGGTTGGGGGGAAGTGGTATGTACTTGTTGTTGTTGACGATTTTTCGAGATATTCGTGGGTCTTCTTTTTGACTGAGAAGACTGAGACTTTCTCTTTCGCTCGCAAGCTGATTTTGCATCTTCAGAATGAGTTCCCTATGAACTCGATGCGAGCTATTCGTAGTGATAATGGTTCCGAATTTAAGAATTTGGATTTTGAGAAGTTTTGTAACTCTTTGGGTTTAGAGCATCAGTTTTCTTCCCCCTACACACCGCCACAAAATGGTGTTGTAGAAAGGAAGAATCGAACCCTTGTAGAGATGGCGAGGACGATGCTCGATGAGCATAGGACTCCTAGGCGATATTGGGCCGAAGCAATGAACATTGCATGCTATATTTCCAATCGCATTTTTCTTCGAGCTTTCTTGAAAAAGACTTCTTATGAGTTGTGTTTTGGAAGACAGCCCAAAGTGAGTTATTTTAGAGTTTTTGGTTGCCACTGTTTTATACTAAAGAAAGGCAACTTGGACAAGTTTGAGTCTCATTCTTCTGACGGTGTATTTTTGGGTTATGGCACTCACACTCGTGCATATCGTGTACTTAACCTTGATACTAACCGAGTCATGGAGACATCTGATGTCACCTTCGACGAGACCATGGTTTGTCCTTCTTCTAGATTTGAGCGTGCAGGTGATCACGAGTTTGGTGAACCTCTTTTTGATGATGAGGACGAGGGTGCTGAAGGGATGGATGATCCAGCACCACATCCACCTGTTGTGCCACAAAGAGCGGCCTCTACTACGTTCGACTACTTGGGGGCCATGGGATCCGCCACCTTGGGTTGTACCTTTTGTACCCGAAGAGGCACCAGCTGCTGTTGAGGGGGAGGTTTCTGTTTACACCAAAACTTGGACCGTGTTTACACCAAAATTTGGACTAAGAAAGAGGTAGGCCGAATTTCACTAAAGGTGGCTGCGATTTGAAGGATTGACAAAATTAGGGGACATCGGTTAATCAGGCAGATCAAGAAAATGACAAGCGAACCCAACCAGTAGTGAAGGGATTCGGTGAACAACCAGGTGGACGGTTAGCCTTCGGAGGATTGGCGAATGTCTGTGCGGTCGGCTATTTTGCAGGACGGTGGCTCCATTCGGGAAATAGATATGGCAAGAGAAGCCAGCTTGCACGAGAAGACACGTGACAATGGAGAGCACCGAAAAGAATAGGAATAGGACTTGTATCTTTCCAAGTTTTGTTATGTAAATCGTAATCATCTAGGACTCGTGTTTCGTCCAGGGTATAAATATAAACTCCTGGCCATTGTAAATTTGTTCACAACCATATCAATACAAACTGGCCCCGTGCCACCTTCGAGTCCTTAGTCGTGTCGTCGAGTTCTTCGAGAGGAATCATCGATGGAGGGGCTGCCATAAATATCATGTCATATACTACCTTCAGGAAACTTGGGATGGCAAGTGAAGAATTATTGAAGATTGACATGGTATTGAGGGACTTTGCTGGTAATTCTTCTGATACTCGAGGAGCAGTTCATGTTGAGTTGACGATCGGGTCAAAGACTTTGATTACTACTTTCTTCGTCATTGATGGCAAGGGGGCATACAGTTTGCTTTTAGGAAGAGATTGGATACATGCAAACTGTTGTGTTCCATCTACTATGCATCAATTCCTCATCCAGTGGATTGGAGAAGACGTCAAAATTGTCCATGCTGATGATTCGGTGAGTATCGCTAATACAGAGCCCATCTATTGGGAATATGATGGTGTCTAGTGCTTCTCTGGAAGAGTTTGGGAAGTAGGTCCTGTGAATGTTTTTGACAAGGACCAACAGCTGATTCAAACAATCGGCTCTCAGAGTAATTTTTGAATAAGTAATCCGATTGGTGGTAATGGAGGAAAGTCAGGACCAAGTTTCATGTCGGCTGATAAGGAATAAAGTGTTGGTGATGAAGCCAAAATAAGACCAATATATGCAAGTTTGATCCAGATTATAGATTGAAATTAATAAACCTTTTGAAAGGTTTCTGCCTATTTCTCCGTTGCCGAAGCTAAAGAAGGATCAAGAGTTCACATGAAGTGACGTCCAACAAAAAGCTTTTGATGAAATTGAAGAATATATGAAGGCACTTTCACGACTTGGTAAATTTGTCCAAGTTGTACGTGGCGGCTGATAGCCTAACGATAGGATCGGCCCTTATGCAAATTTAGAAGAAAAAGAAGGGGTAATAGCTTGCTTTAGCCAAAAATATTAGACCCAGAAACGGGTACTCGACTATGAAGAAATTCTGTTCATGTATGTGTTGCTTATGAACCAAGCTTCGGCACTACTTGTTAAAAGCCGAATGCGTAGTGATTATGTATGAAGTAGATTCAAAAATATTTGTATACAGAGATAGCCGATGTAAAGCATCGTCTTTAGCAAAAAAACACTCTAACAATTTGGAATATAGCCGATATTATTTATATCGCCTTTAGCATAGAAAATGTTCATAACCTTGGTGACCCTAGCATTTTTTCAAGTTGGCAGGTTTATCGGGAGAAGAGAAAGGTGAAATGCAGTAAGTAACATGCCGAGTGATATGACATGTCAAAATGAGATCTAGTCGGCTAAGATGACATCATGTGTCCGGGAGACGCTCTTCTAGAAAAAATGTTGCAATCAGGGGAAAATCGCTGAGGTAATCAGGAGATGCAAGTGGACATTATTCAAAGAAGAACAAGTTTTATTTATTGCAAGCCTCATTCACAGATTTGTCCTAGTACAAACTACCCTTGGAATAATTTATTCAGAATGGACTGCGGGTCAATAGCTTCGGCAATAGCGGCGGCATGATCATCATAATCTTCAATGTCTTCCATTTCATCCAGGTATCCGCCTGCAAAGCCAACTGGTAGAGAGGAGTAGTCCTCTTTGGTCCAAGAGCTCATTGCTGCTAGCCCGAGGGAGACCCCAGCATGCACACCTTGAACGACGGCCTGATCTATGCGGCCATCCATGGCATTAAGACGAGCTTTGGCAGAATCCCCATGAGCATTTACCTTAACGGCAATTCTGTTCACTGCCGTTTTCAGACGGTCATTCTCTGCAGAAAGAGCTAGCAAGAGGAAAGGGTGCGTCAGGCAAAGCAGGACCAACCAGAAGGAGGGAACCAAGGCTTCACTAACCTGTGATGATATTGCAGAGCTGCTTCCGTTGGTCCGCCCATTTAGCTTCCTCAATGCCATGCTTCTTAGATATATCTTTTAATTCCTTCTGGGCTTTGTCCCTCTCCTCGCGGTACCGGAGAGCATCCAAATAGTCATGCTGAAGTAAGTCATCAAACTCAAAATCTGATGGCCTGGGAAAGGGATTAAGAGAGGCTATTGGAGCTACCGTTTCTGGAAAAGGAACCCGAGCTTGGCTGGGAGAAGACCTCGCCCTGGAGAGAAAGTGGACAGTGAATCGGAAATGGATGAACGAGCAAAGCTATCGCAAGGGGGCAAGAAATCAATTTTTTACCCATAACGTCGGTGAGCTGATGCTCGGCTTCCTCCTGCTTCGTCTCTAATGGGATGCCTGTCGTGGTCACCATTGCCTGCCATTGATGGAAACACAAACGAAGGATTTTCTCTCTGGCTTGAGCTAAAGGCCGAGGAGTGGAGAGTTGGCAAGTCAAAATGTTCAATTGGAATCAAGAGTGATGGTCTGTCTAGGGTCATATTTATAGAACCATGGCTTGCACGCTGGAAATCAAGCATCGGAGTAGAGTTTTTTACAGTTTATGGGCCATTGTTGGGCCGGGCCGAATTTTTGATGACTAGAGGAGGTCGTGACTCCAGAATCGGGAAGCCGATAGGAATCGGCTAGAAATTGTTGCTGCATGAAGAGTTTAGTTTCGGTTAATTGTTTGAGAGTTCATATTACCGTTGGCACCAAAGACAATAAGTTTGGCCAATTGAGAGGGATTATTTTTTCTATTCCAAGCAATAAAGTTTTAGTGGAAAGGTCTTCAAGAAAGCTAAAAAAGAGAGGAGGAGAAAATCTCTTAAGGGGTACTATCCTAATATCGTCATGAGTTGGAAATTGAAGACTGAAATTTTGGATCTAAAATAACCGATTACAGCAATTATCTGAGAAGCAAAGGTGATTGATATGATTATCACCAATAGCTGATGTGGTACACATCGCCATTGAAACAAAATAGAAGTCAGTGACTAATGCACAAAGCAGAACACACGTTGATCTCGAAGGATCGATCACAGATTGATTTCAGTAACCGAACAAGAGGATTTTTTTATTTACAAGAGGGGGGACACGAGATTACAGTGAGGGCGGTCAGTTCGTCCATCCCATTCTACACTTAATCGGGAGAACATGATCAAAAGAGTCGGCCAGATCTGTTCCGGCCTCCTTCATATCATCTACGGAGTGTTCTACCCTATCTTCCAGCCCTCGCTCACAGACATCAAATCTGCGGTAATCGGTGCCAGAGTGAATCCGCACGGCATTGAAGGCGAGCGCCACGCCATACCCCATGCCGGCCCTGGAGATGTCGGGGAGGATCCGGTTAACTTCATTTACCTGCTTCAGGGCCGTCGTACCCGTCACATCGGCCGTGGTGGCAAGTTTGGCAATGGCGGCTTCGAGGGCATGGAGTTTGGCTGCCAGAGCTGAAAGGAAGAAGAATAAGTAAAGGCAGGAAGGAAAAACAAGGAAAGAAATGATGAAAAATTATTTACCGGCGGCCCGATTTCGAGCGACGTCACTCTCCCGAGAGATTCGGGTAATCTCCCGATCCTTCCCTTCTAGATCGATTTGAAGGTCTATAACCTTTTGAGTCAAGTCCTCGGGGACATCATTGCCGATTCTCCTAAATAGAAGCAACAATATAAGAACAGCTGCTTTGTTTTCAAGACAAGAACAGTAAAGAACAACCTCCTCTTAGAGGTGCTGGAAGCACCAAGCTCGGAGCTATGTCGGCTCGCCTCGGAAGACAACTTCTAGTTGGGTTAGAAGATATCGGAAGGAAGAAGGGTTTTTTGGTTTTGAGACCGAAGCAGGGGAGTTCAGAATGCACGGGCCGAAACAGAGTGAAGGGAGGCTTAAAAAGATCCCAAATGGTGCATCGGGAGATGAATCGGCAAGTACAGCAATTAAGGCGTTCCCACGAGATTGGATGTTTCCAGAGGCTCCGCGTCAGTTGTTTGAAAAAAGGAATTTTGGAATAAAATATTTATCCCAAAATTAGGGGGCATGTGTTTACACCAAAATTTGGACTGTGTTTACACCAAAATTTGGACTGAGAAAGAGGTAGGCCGAATTTCACTAAAGGTGGCTACGATTTGAAGGATTGACAAAATTAGGGGAGATCGGTTAATCAGGCAGATCAAGAAAATAACAAGCGGACCCAACCAGTAGTGAAGGGATTCGGTGAACAACCAGGTGGACGGTTAGCCTTCGGAGGATTGGCGAATGTCTGTGCGGTCGGCTATTTTGCAGGATGGTGGCTCCATTCGGGAAATAGATATGGCAAGAGAAGCCAGCTTGCACGAGAAGACACGTGACAATGGAGAGCACCGAAAAGAATAGGAATAGGACTTGTATCTTTCCAAGTTTTGTTATGTAAATCGTAATCGTCTAGGACTCGTGTTTCGTCCAGGGTATAAATATAAACCCCTGGCCATTGTAAATTTGTTCACAACCATATCAATACAAACCGGCCCCGTGCCACCTTCGAGTCCTTAGTCATGTCGTTGAGTTCTTTGAGAGGAATCATCGATCCGTCGACCTCCGTAAGTCCCGGCAACCTTGTTGTCATGTCTAGTATCATGCGGTGGATTTAGATATGATGCAAGTAGTCTTGTTTGTTCTCAATGGTCATGCGGTGGACCTTTGTTAGCGATCAAGAAGTCTTCGCTTGTGCTTTACTTATGGGTAGATACCGTGCGGCAGGCGTTTATTCATGTGTTTAGCAAAAGAGGGATAGTTACCGGCTCTATTAGATTTGGCAAGATCTAGTAGATTCATTAAGTTATCGTGTGTTGCATGTTTTAATTAATTTTGTAACACTCTCTTGCCTAATCTAGATTGATCTTGGTTTGGCCTTGCTTTACAAGTTTACTTGTGTCGGTGTTTCGAACCCGGGGGGTATGACACCAACTAGTAATACGATCGCGTGCTCTCTTCCTGGATGATTATGCAAGATGACACAAGGATTTATCCTGGTTCGGGCAAAGAAGGCCCTACGTCCAGCGGGGGAGGAGGTTCTTGTATTACTTGCACCTAAGTGCTTGTACAGGGGTGAATACAAGCTTGGCGAGCGCGGACTGGGGTCCGGACTCGCGTGTGAGGGTGTATGAGCGTATGTGCGTTCTAACGTGTCTGTAACCGGCGGAATGAGGGCCCTGGTGTCCCCTTTTATAGAGCAAGGGGAGGCCAGGGTTACACAAGGGTATTACAAGTGTCGGGGCGTACGGTGCCCAATACGGAGAAAGGTAGGAACCCTGTCTTGTCGAAGACATTGTAGCCGACGCGGGGGTTGCTGTTGGGGCGTCCGTGAAGCGTGGCCTCCATCCCGGGTGCGGACGTGGAGGCGTGGCGACATGGAGGCAGTGCACCGCCCATCCCGGCACGTACGATACGTGCGTAGTCCTGCCGGGTCTTAGGGGTACCTGTCCTCCAATCATATGATAGCAATTAGGGCTCGAGGGGTGCAGAACCGGCCTCGAGGTGGCGCCTGCGGGAGGCTCAAGCCCCGCGGGTATGGGCGAGCTCTGGGGAACCTGGTCGTACAGCGGAAATCCGGGTCTCGAGATGTGACCGGGACGTGCCACAGTGCAGGGTATGGTCGAACAGTGCTGTACTGGTGCCTTTTCACCCATGGTTATGGTAAAAAGGAGGTTTGACTCAGACTCCGGTTCACTGTGGCGCACGCTGCGTCTCAGAGGACGTGACAGGGGTAGGTGAGTGCATTAAATGTTTAGTGTGGGGTTGGCATCCGGTGCTTGGCGCTGCTCGAGGGGCGTGATGTGCCCTCGAGGGGTAGGCAGCCAGGCCAGCGAGGCTCGAGGGCCCTGTGCCGGGTCTCGAGGGGTGGTGTATGGCGGTGGCGGGCTCGAACCCCTTGAGCCAGGGCTCGAGAGGTAGGCTACCACGAGGTGGTTTGTGAGGCATTTGGCGGGCCTAGGCTTCCCCGTGGTGGGCCGGTGTTGTGGGCTTTGACAGGTTGGTATTCAGGTGGTTAAGTCCAGTCGGGCTTACTATTAATTGGTGTTCTAGGTTTTAACCCATGTGTTTTGCGTTGATTGGGGGTACCCCTTTGGTGTTCCCCCGACAGTAGCCCCCGAGCCCTTGTTCGAGTGCTTGCACTCGAGCAGGGGCTCCCGACTGAGGTCTCGAGGGTTTTGGTTAACTGGATCTCGAGGGTTCGGCTGTGTTGATTCCGCGGGTGTCGTGCGAGCGGCACCCGCGGGTGTAGCCCCCGAGGCCACGAGGGAGTGGTTAGGACTCCCTCGTGGGCTTTGAGTGCGAGCGTTAATTACGTTTTTTTAGGTTCGGGAGTGTCGAGCCCCCGAGTTATTTAACCCTCTTTCGTCGAGGGGTGCCAAGCTGAACCGACCGGCCGGCTCTTCGAGCTGTCCGGCACGTCGGTTGCCCTGGCTTGTCATCCCGCCGAGTCCTTTCGATCGGATGCGAGGGGGGATGCCTCGTACTACCACGAGCGGGCGAGTATCGAGGTTCCCGGTGAGCTGGTAATGGGGGAATCCAAGTGAGACCTCGTGCCCCGTTCGATAGGGGTCGACTGTAGCCCAGAGGCGATCTCATAAAGCATGGGTGCTCAGTCTGCAGGAGTGTCGGGCCCATTCGATAGGACCCGGTGGCTCGATGCCTCCCTCCGAGGGGATCTCACTGCACGTCGTGCTCCCTGCCTTGGATACACGTGAGGGGCCTTGAGGGCTTTGCCCTCGAGCGATGCTGCGGGTGGCGCCCCTTGGTGTCCCTGACTCGGGTGCTCGAGGCCGGCTGTCGAACCCTTTTTCGAGGGCCAGCCTTCGCTGCCTCGAGGCTTAGGGCCGAGGCCCGTTTTTACCTTCGTGAAGAAGCCTCCATCGCTTGGAAACCTTCCGCCTGTTGGGCGCGCCTTTTTAGGCGAAATCTGTCGGGGAGGGCGGCGGATGTGACAGAACCGACCAATTTATAAGAGCACAAGTACGAAATTCTCCGCCGAGGCAGTAAATTTGTGGCACTTGAGCCCCTATAAACCCGGTAGTCCGTGAAATCACGAAGGATTTCAAACTTTCCAACATCAACAACATAGGATCGTAATATTCAGCATCGACCATCATACGACAGAGATTACATAAATAGTTCGGAGTAGCAACTTAGTTATTACAAACCAGGTTTGAAAACAGTAGCGGAAGCTTAACTTGAAACATTGTTCCGAAATTCACACACACACACTTAGTGATTACAGTGCCACTTAGTAGTCATCCTTAACATAGCAAAAGATACGAACAGAAGAGGTCCTTGCCCGGGACCTAGAATTCACCCGAGGCTGGGAAGAGACAATTGATGCAATAACCATGGAAGACCTGGCCATCTGCAACAACAAAAGGGTAGAACCCTGAGTACGAGAAGGTACTCAGCTAGACTTACCCGCCTTAAACCAGAAATAAAGTGACACCAAGGAGTATGCAAGGCTAGTATATAATGGAGGCTGGCAATAGACCACATTTTTGCATAAAAGCCATTTGTTAATTAAGTAGTTCTCCTGCCCTCTAGCTGTCAATTTAAATAGTAATTACCCTATTTACTAGATTAGCAAAACTGCACTAGAACAAACATGGTAGTGATCCAACGATCACCGAAAATGTAACAAACAGACCGAGTGACCATTTCCAAAAGTATACTGATAGCTGTCTCGTGTTCCACATTTTTCAGTATCGAGGTAGATCAGCGTTCGAGTCAAGTGCTCACTATCCAGGAGCGATGGCGATTATAATCGATTCCTAACCAGCTGGTGATTTATTTCCCACACAAACCACACCCACCCGTCGGTGAGCTACAGATGACCACAACATTGTTCCAGGAGTCGCGGTTTCAACCGCCACCATCACACCCGGAGGCAAGCCCGACTGCCAAGGAGTTGGACTTAACCACCATCACCCGGGTCTTACTATTCGCGCCCCCGCATCCCACTAACTCTCCACCGTGGCTTCGGCTGATGCGTAGGACCTGAGAGCCGGCCTGGAACAATGAGCGGCTTCGCGGTCGGAACGAGTTATCCTTCCAGCTAAATGTGGGACATGCGTTCAACATGACAAGAAGTCTATCTCACAAGATACTGATTCCCATAAAACACGGCTAGAAATACTGTAGCATACACTACAGGAATCTGCCGATCTCCATTTTCCACAACACTCAGTTATCCCACTTAATGGAAATATCCGGTTAATCGGTCAAGTAACCACCTATTGCTCGCGGGTAACATGAAGGTTGCCCGACTTCTACCGGTCTAAGCAATTCTAAGCATAACTCGGACCTGATTCTATGTAGGTATCAAGGATGATATTTCAAGGTAACAAGGTATGAATAGTGATGCATCAACGGTATCAAACAACTCCTATACTTAATGCAACAACATAAGCAGATTAAAGTTAATCATAAACTGTAGGTAGTTAGAAATGCTCCGGGGCTTGCCTTTCTCGAAGGTGCTCGGTTGGTGATTCGGGCACTCCGGAAGTTCTTCTTCAAACTCTTCCCCGACAGCTCCTGGTTCCTGCTCCTGGGGCTGCTCCTCGTTTTCCTCGGCTATCACTGTCTCTTCTACCGAACCTGTTATGATGCATATGCGAAAATGAATGGATGATACATGGGCATAGAAAAATGCATTGCAATCGAATTGACCGAATAGGCGCATATTTCCCCTCTGGTAAAGTACAACACTTTATTTAGAGAAAAGCTACACCACTCATGCAAAGCACAGTCGACATGCATACACTGAAAAGACTATTTTACCCCTGCTGGTTCCCTCCATAAAAGACACAAAAGCTTACTTTTGAATAAACTAATTATTCTACTAAAACAAGCTTATAACTGCACCTTATAGCTAACAGCTTCAGAAAAATCTACAAAAATTACTGGAGGTTCTTAACAGAAAGTAAAGCATACTGTACAAATTTCAGGACAATTGCATATATATATAATTCTGTATGAAAAAGACAAATATCAGGGTGAAAAGATACTTTGAACTACACCCTATCTTTAAAAGTGTCAAACAACAAATTTCATATTTTTGTTTAGAGCTTTCCAGCATGAGAGCAGTCTATAAAAATTATGAGACTCAAATTCCATATATTTTAATTACTACAAATTATACAAGAAAACAGCATTTAATCAATTTAAAGGTTAACTTCAAATTATTTCACAACCAAACAGTAGTTATCATTTTTTTGTGACTCTACAGCACTTACAGAGCTCACCAAAACAAACCCCATATTTTTCTGAGCAAAACATGATTTATTATGCATTAAACAAGATATCAGCCTAAACACAAATTAATTATTACTGCATATAAAAACTATCATAACAGAGCATATCATATTTTTCATGTACAGATCTCATCAAGACAAACTTAACAAAATTGGTTTCACATTTATTGGATTAACAGAACACAAGTTATGATTTAAACAAGCATTAACAACATTTCTGGAAAACATATATTCCAAAAACACCGAACCCTAACTGCTACATGCACCCGATACAACTGCACCCAAGTGGCTGACAGCCGGGGCCCGTGGTCAACATGACCCCACCTGTCACACACAGAGAAACAGAGGAGAAGTTGACCGCGGCGACGCTCGCCGACGGCGAACTTTCCGGCGAAACCATCACCACCACTCGACTCCTCTCACCCTTCCGCACTCACTGGTACCGCTCACCGGCCCAGCATTGCGGTGGATGGAGCTCGCCGTCGCAAATGGCGGCCACGGCGGCGCGGACCCTCCACGCCGGGCAACTCCGGCCATACCGAGGCTAACCAAACTGCGATTCCTACTCTCCGAACTCCCACGGATCTAGCGCAAGGCTCGGACGCTACGGATTTCACTCCGAAAGCTCGGGACCACGCCATGCCAGTCTCCGGCGACCATGGCGGACGGCGGCGATGGCGGACCGAGGCAACTAAACCCTAATCGGCTAAACCGACTTCACTTCCTTCTTCCTGGACGCTCACTGACTTGCGAACGCTAGCTAAAACATCTTGAAACCCACAGGAAGGGAGCCGACCACGGCGGACCGAACTCGGCGGTCATGGCGGCCATGGCGGAAGCTCGTCCCGAGGCTCACCTAGGGCTTGCCGAAGAGCACTGACTAGCGCAAACGATGCGGGAGACCAAGGCGAGGCTAGCGGTGCGGTTTGCTTGGCGAATGCACGGCGAAACGACGGCGGACGGCGGACTTCCCCTTTTCGCCCGCGCGGTCGCCGGCGAGAGCTTGGAGCGAGGCAGAGAGGGAGGGAGCGTGCTCTGGCGGAGGAAGGCGTGCGTGGGCGCTTAAGCACGCCACGCCGCGCGCGCTGGCTGGCCTCGGCCGGGAATCGAACGCCACGCGGCGTTCTTCCCCTGCGCGCGGTCGGCCACTGAAGCCGACGGCTTCAAACTGAATCGGGCGATTCAGTTGGCTAATGGCCGACTGACGGCCCAACTTCAAACGCGATTAACTCACTAACCACTCCATCAAACGCTAAACCAACTGCACCATTGGTTAGAGCTATACACCGACTGCAACTTTGGTTAAAGGATTGATCACTGGTTTGGCTTGGATTGGGCTCGGATCGATGCCAAACATGGCCTGACCGAACTGGAAACCAGCTTTAGGACTTAGGAAAAATTCCAAGTCTAAAACCCTTCCCATTCTGTCTTGTGGACCCTAAAACACCAAGCTAAACCCATTTTCATGAGTTGGTCCTTAAACAACTTTTGTTCTATACTAAATTCTACACACTTTTGCTTAAGGGCCCACAGCCATGCAAAGCTTTTAACAAGGAGGTCTTTGTTAGTCAAACAAAAGGACTTTAGAGGCTCTATAGGGTTGACTAGGGTTTAACTACGTGATTAGGCAAAATGTCCAGCATAACCATGCCTTCATTTTGACTCCTCAACAAGGTTAGATGGTTAGAAAGACTTAACCACTCCTAAGCAAGACAAGAAACACTTCATCAAGCAAACTTATAAGCAAGCAAACACATGAAATGACATTTTATGTAAGAAAAAGAATAACATATGAATGCTTCATGATCATGAGATGATTATGCATGATGAGAAATGATGTCATGCTAGCTTAACACCAGAGGTGTTACAGCGGACGCGAAGCCGGGGCGACGGTCATGGCGGGCCCAGGTAGTGGAGCGAATGGAGAGCTGCCGCGTGTTCCCTGCATCCGGCTCGAGACATAGTTAGGTGGGCGCATTAAATGCTATGCGGTTACCTTTTTCGTCGTCGTGGGATGCCTCGCCTGTTGAGGCTTTTTCGTATAAATACCGAGAGAGGGGGAGAGGGCTCTTCTCTTTGCCTTTGCCTCCATAGCCGCCACAGTTCCCGCACCCCTTCCTCCTGAGCCCGCAGCCAGCAACCTTCCCGGCCGTTCGTCCGCCGTCAAAGCCCACGCCATCGTTGCCATGGCCGACAAGACCTCGCCGCAGCCGGCCGAGGCCTGGAGACGGTCTAAGGTGATGCAGCGTGAGATGGACTCGCTGGTGGCTCAGGGGCTTCTTCGTCCCAACCCAGAGGAGGGATCTGCGTGGTGGGTCATCCCGTCGGACGACCACCGGGAGCTGCACCCGCTGGAGGGATACGTGGTGAGCTTCACCCGTTACCACCGCTTGGGGCTCGGCGTCCCGCCGAGCCGCTTCATGCGGGCATTAACCCACCACTACGGGGTGGAGCTTCAACACTTCTCCCCCAACTCGATCTCGCACGCCGCCATCTTCGCTGCGTTGTGCGAGGGGTACTTGAAGATGGAGCCGCATTGGGAGATGTTCGTTCACATCTTCCGGGGCGAGCTCTTCACCAAGACGCTGAAGCCCAGCGGGAAGCGGCTCGTGTGCGCCGGCTCCCTCGCCATCACCATGCGGACTGGGCCTTCGTCGGCCGGCGTCCCCCGCGAGTATCTCCACCACCGGCTCTCGACCAACCAGTCAGGGTGGGACGAGCACTAGTTCTATCTGCGGAATGAGGGAGGGCTCCTTCCGCAGTATACCGGCAGGGTGCTCGACCGGCGCCCGGACCAGTGGATCTGGGGCGTCGTGGCAAACAGGCAGCGCCACCTGGTGTCGCTGATGAAGCTGATGAAAAGCTGGTGGGCGAGGAGGGGTTGACCGTCCCGGCGGTCATCTGGGCGTTCCACCAACGGAGGGTCCTCCCTTTGGCGGACCGCCCCCTCTTCCTGTACCAAATGGGGGAGAAGGCCACGGCCGAAGCGCTGAGCGGGTCGAGGATGGCCGAGGAGGGATTGCCTTGCACCAAGGGCATCTCCCGGGTGTCGATCACGATCCATGGGTCGTTCGCCCCGGAGAGTACCAAGCTAATCCCCATGGCGCCCGATGAAGGGTGCCTCGATCTGGTAGGTCGCCATCGAGCTAGCCCGTCTCGAGCCTCCCCTCCTTCTTTCTTCTTCGAACCTTGCGCCTTCTTTTCACGTTTTTCTCTTTTTTTCATCACGTTTCCTTTTTTCGCAGGGGACGTTCACGTGTCATGCCTCGAGGCCCCCGGTGAGGGAGGACGCCGCGGAGACACAGGTGAGGCGCCTCTCTGCTCAAAAGGAAAAAGAGAACAAGGATTCCAGAAAGAAGAAAGAGAAAAACAAAAACTTGCGTCGGTCGGCTCGGGAGCAAAGGTTGGTGAAGGCTCGCCGCAATCGGCAGCCTGGGGACGAGTCCCCCGAGCTCAGCTCCTCGAGCTCGGAGGATGATGACGATGATGATGATGAGAGCGACGACGAGGGGATGGACGCGCGCTTGAGACGCGCGGGGGTCTTCGACGTCAGGGCTGACCGCTCCTCTATGCAGGAGAGCATCTATGAGGTCCACCCGGCGAGGGTACCGCGCGGGGTGAAGCAGCAGAAGGCCACGCCCAGCTCCGCCTCGTCGGAGGCCCAGGGCACATCGAGCTCCCGGCCAGAAGCGCCCCCTGTCGTGAGGAAGCCCCGAACCCGGAGAGCCTCCGCCACAGCACCAACGGAGGCCGCCCCCGCGTCAGCCCAGGCGGGAGGTCTCGAGAAGGGCCGAGCCTCGAGGGGCAGTGACCACACCGGGAGGGGCTCCGGGCCCGACCGCCATGAGCCATCGAGGTCGGGGTCGAGCCCGCGGAGGAGCGGGCGTCAGGAGAAGGCGTCGAGCCCGCACCATCACGAGCGTCGGGGAGGGAGCCCCCGGGCGTCTCGTGACCAGGGGCATGAGCGTCCCCGGAGTCCATCGCCGCACCGCCGCCGGGACACAGAAGCGGACGCAGGAGGGCGCGACCGCCAGCACGAGCGTCGGAGCAGGTCCCGGAGCCCGCGCCAGGACAGACGCCACGACGACAGCACGAGGGAGGCACGGTCGCCCTCCCGTGATGTGGGGCGGAAGGAGGGCTCTCCCTCTAGGTCGAGCCACGGGAGGCATCGTGATCCCTCCCCCCATCCCAGCCCTGCGGAGACGGCTCAGGCGCAGGGCTCGAGCCGTGGGGTGGGCTCGAAGCCCCCGAGTGGGTCCGGCGATTCCGGGAAGAAGCCCAGCCGCCGCTTTGGGTGAGTAATTTTCTTGGATCTCATTGGTAGTGAGGCTTTACCTCTTTACTTTTGGTGATGCATGCCATCTCTGGTTTCTCAGGGGGAAGCGCTCCTACCAGGAGGTGGACCTCGCTGCGTCCAAGCGGGCCAAGACCTCGAGCTTCGCCGAGGCACAAGCACCTCGAGGTATGGCACCTTCCTCCGCTAGAGAAGCCGCTTGGCTGGAGAAGGCTCGAGCTGCCATGGCTCGAGGAAGCCAGATGATCGTCGCGAATTTTGGTGAGGCCATCGCCATCGACCACAGGGGTCGAGGCATCCTTCCTGGTTCTGATATCACTGTCATCTCATATTGCAGGGGCCGCAGCTTACGGCATCGAGCCCGCCACCACCACGTCCACTGAGGCACTGCCTCCTCCCCCTCCTCCTCCTCCCACGATGGCGCCAGCTGGGAGCGCCACCCTTCCCCCCACCACGACGGTTGTTCCGGGGGAAGCGCCTGGGGCGAGCATGGCCCCGTCGGTGTCTGGGGCTGAGGAGACTGCGCCCCTCGAGGCCCCGACCGACACGAGCCGGGCTGCGGAGGAGGGAAAGGGGGGAGATGCATTGGCGGAGAAGGAGCCGAAGGTGGAGGACCTCCTGAACGAGCTGGAGCAGGGGCCGCTCCTCGCCGCGGGCTCAATGATGGTGGAGGCGCCCGAGGCGCCGGCTAGCGCTGACAAGACGCCGGAGGACCCGGCCAAGGAAGAGGGCCCGGGGTCGAGCCTTCTTTCGATCGACCCACCGCCGCTCGAGTCTTCGCCCCCACGTGAGGTTGTGACGCCGCCTCGGGAGGCGGCGGAGCAACAGGAGGTGCCGGCGAAGGGACGGAGGGAGCCGGGGCCCGTGCCGTCGGGCGGCGGGCCGCAGCCGGGGCAGCTCGGGGCGGAGGAGGATCTGCCCGACATCGAGCTCGACCGACCAGTATGGCCGTTTCCCGA
Organism: Coix lacryma-jobi var. lacryma-jobi; assembly: GCA_009763385.1. Lineage (NCBI taxonomy): Eukaryota > Viridiplantae > Streptophyta > Magnoliopsida > Poales > Poaceae > Coix > Coix lacryma-jobi. Next base: position 20,394,042 of record CM019824.1, read on the forward strand.
CGCGCCGAGCCCGTCCCTTGCCATGGTCCCCGTCGAGCGACCGGCCCAGCGGGGGGCCCCGCGCGAGGTGCGGTCCATCTTCCGGGAGGTGGCCGAGCTCATGGCGGAGGCGGAGCGGTCCTGCTCTAAGGAGGCGGGCCGGTCCGCACAGGTGTCGGCCGCCCTCGCGAGGGCTGAGGCGGAGCTTCGAGATCTCCGCGCTAAGCTGGGCCGGAACGTCCAAATGGCGAGCCGGCTTAACGAGGCAGAGGCGGAAGTCCGGGCGGCTCGAGGCGAGGCCGCTCGAGCCAAGGAGGAGGCCGCCGCCGCCCTCGAGGCGTCGAGGATGGAGGCCGCCGACGCCCGCAGCGAGGCCACCTCTGCACGAGCCAAAGTGGAGGCGGCGAGGAAGGATGTCGCTGACGCCCAAGGCGAAGCCGCCACCGCCCGAGCCGCAGCGGAGGCGATGAAAAAGGAAGCCGAGGACGCTCGACGCGGAGCCGCCACCGCTCGATCCGCAGCGGAGGTGGCGGAAAAAGAGGCTGAAGACGCCCGGGCTGCAAGGGTGGCAGCGCGGCAGGAGGTGATCCGAAAGGATCTAGCCCTCGCGGATACGGGCAAGCTGGTCGAGGAGCTTAGGTCCGAGAAGCTCCTCATGCTGGCTGAGAAGCGCAGGCTCGAGCAGCACGCTGAGGGCCTTACCAGCGACCTCGCCGCACTGGGGCAACATTGCGATGGTAAGGCTTACACCTTGTCCTTGCTTGGGCCTCGAGGTTTTTTGTTACGCCGCAGTCTCACTCTTCCTCGTTCGTTGCGCAGGGGTCAAGAAGACGGTCGAGGAGCTCCGCGGGACGAACCAGGCTCTCTTGGACCAACTCCAAGACGAGACGATGGTGGCGGAGCGGGCTCGCGCTTCCCTCGACCGGCTCGGCTCCATGTGGGGTGTTCCTCCGGTGGCTGCGGCAGAAGGTGCAGTCGCCCGAGGCGATGCCCTGGTCGACGCCTTGTGCTTCCTCGACGTAGCCGCGCGAGATCGTGTTCGGCAAGCTCTCCACCATGGCGTCAAGCATACGCTCGCGGTCGTCCGCTCCGGCTTCCGCTTCCCGGTCCACGTTGTCGCCAATGGCTTGATCGAGATCGAGGAGAAGGACGAGAAGTGGAACATCTGCCGTGTCGACAAGATCTTGGAGAAGGTGGAGAGGCCGGGGACGTCGCTAGCGAAGATCTTCGAGGAGGACGTGCTGCCTCCTGACGCCGGCAGCAGTGTCGAGGGCCCTCCTTCCTCTAGCTCGGGTGTCGAGGCTGAGCCCGCCGTGGAAGACCTCGGGGAGGAGTATCATACCGACGAAGATTAGGGCCTGCGTGCCAAATTTGGGCGTCGAGGCCCTTGTAAGAATTTTATGACATGAATGAGGGTACGTCGAGACCCGTATGTATATATGACTTGTTTGTTTAAAGGAGTTGTTTTCTTTTCAAATGCGTTTGACCACTTCTCTTTGTTGCAAGCTCGAGTTTCTGCTAGCTTAGTCTGTATTCCTTCGATACATCGCGAGCCCCTCGAGGGGAGGCATAGGTAGGGTACCGTAGCCCGGGGGCGTAGGTGGCCGTCTACGTCGACGCCTCCTGACCCTTGGAGGCTCGAGGTATTTTAGGATTTAGACGTCGCTAGTTCACTCAAGGCACAAAACGAGACGAGGGTCGAATTTTTGAAAAGAAAACGCGCATTTTTTCCGGAGTCTGGGGGGGAGGCCCCCCTGTCAGCCCCCGAGGGAGGCTCGACCCTGAGCAGGGCAGGGTCGAGGCTACCTTAAGTTGCTAAGTAAAACGAAAGACAATGCACGAGATTGTTCATTCATATTTGACATGTTTGTACAAAGCAACAGAATGAATGAGGCCTCGAGGCCTTTAAGGGTAGAAGCGATGTAGCTGAGATATGTTCCATGCGTTCGCCAGGATCCTGCCTTGGTCGTCGTAGAGCTTGTATGTTCCTGGCTGAGCACCTCAGCTACGGTGTATGGGCCCTCCCATGGAGGGGTGAGCTTATGGCGCCCTCGATTATCTTGCAGCCGTCGAAGCATGAGGTCCCCCACCGCCAAGTCCCTTTTGCGTACATGCTTGTCGTGGTAGCGTCGAAGCGTTTGCTGGTAGCGTGCGGAGTTGATGAGCGCCACGTCTCGGGCCTCCTCGAGCTGGTCCTTGGCGTTGGCGAGCTTTTCGTCGTTGGTTTGCTCGTTGTAGGCTCGAAGTCGAGGTGAGCCGTACTCGAGGTCCGTAGGCAAGACGGCCTCGGTGCCGTAGGTTAGGAAAAACAGAGTGAACCCTGTGGCTCGACTCGGTGTAGTCCTGAGGCCCCACAGCACCGAGGGGAGCTCTGCAGCCCACCCCTTTCCGAAATTTTTGAGAGTCTTGAACAGCCTCGGCTTCAGTCCATGGAGTATCATGCCGTTGGCGCGCTCGACCTGCCCGTTGCATTGAGGGTATGCGACCGAGGCCCAGGTCAAGCGAATGCTGTTGTCGTCGCAGAAGTTGGTGAACTTTTTGCCCGTGAATTGGGTGCCATTGTCAGTGATGATGACGTTAGGCACCCCAAATCGGTACATGATGTTGGCGATGAACTCGACAGCCTTCTCGGAGGTGGGGTCGCCTATCGGCTTAGCCTCGATCCACTTGGTGAACTTGTCGATCGCCATGAGCACGTGTGAGTGCCCTCCACTTGTCCTTTTGAGGGGACCCACGAGGTCGAGCCCCCAAACGGCGAATGACCAAGTAATTGGGATCATCTGCAGGGCATGTGCGGGCTGGTGCGTCTGCTTGGCGTAGAATTGACACCCATGGCACGCTCGGACCAAGCGTTTGGCGTCTCCAATGGCGGTCGGCCAATAGAAGCCTTGACGGAAGGCATTCCCAACCAGGGTCCTTGGTGCTGCGTGGTGGCCGCAAGCCCCCGAGTGCATGTCGTCGAGGAGCTTGCGTCCTTCCTCGAGGGGGATGCAGCGCTGAAGGATCCCGGTCGGGCTTCGTCGGTACAGCTCCCGTTCATCGCCGTAGGTGACGTAGGTCTTGGCCTTTCGAGCGATGCGTCGAGCCTTCGTCTTGTCTTTCGGTAGCACGCCTTGCGTCAAGTAGTCGAGGAACGGCGTGCGCCAGTCGAGGGGTCGTGATGACGAAGTGGTAGGTGCCTCGATTTGCATCGCCTCAGCAGATGTCGAGGGGTCATTCCCGAGGGGTGGAGTTGAAGGTTGAGCCCCCGTGTTTGGCTCGAGGGGTGGCGTCGAGGGGCCAGCCCCCGGGCCGATTTTGACGGATGGCTCGAAGACGTCCCTCGAGAAAACGTCTGGTGGAACCGTGTCGCGCGTGGACGCCAACTTTGCCAGCTCATCTGCGGCCTCGTTGTACTTTCGAGCTATGTGGTTGAGCTAGAGGTCGTAGAACTTATCTTCTAGCTTGCGCACCTCCCCGCAGTATGCCTCCATCTTGGGATCGATGCAGCTTGAAGCCTTCATAACCTGGTTGATGACGAGCTGCGAGTCCCCTCGAACATCAAGGCGTCGGACCCCGAGCTCGAGGGCGATGCGCAGCCCATTACCAGGGCCTCGTACTCAGCAACGTTGTTGGAGGCGGGGAAGTGCAAGCGTAGCAGGTAGCGCATGTGGACTCCGAGGGGTGAGATGAAGAGCAGGCCTGCACCTGCCCCCGTCTTCATGAGGGACCCGTCGAAGTACATAGTCCAAAGCTCGGCTTGGATTTGTGCCGGCGGGAGCTGGGTGTCGGTCCATTCCGCGACGAAGTCCGCCAATGCTTGCGACTTGATGGCCTTTCGTGGAGCATAGGTGACGGTCTCCCCCATTAGCTCAGCGGACCACTTGGCGATGCGCCCCGTGGCCTCCCGATTGTTGATGATCTCTCCGAGGGGGAAGGATGACACCACCGTTACGGGATGAGCGAGGAAGTAGTGCTGGAGCTTGCGCCTCGTGATGATGATGCTGTAGAGTAGCTTCTGGATGTGCGGGTACCGGACCTTGGCCTCGGAGAGCACCTCACTGACGAAGTACACCGGCCGTTGGACCGGTAACGCGTGACCCTCCTCGTGCCTCTCGACAACTATGACCGCGCTGACCACCTGGGTGGTTGCGGCCACATAGAGCAGGAGAGGCTCGGGGGGATCGTCACCCTGGGCTGGTCACGGAGGCACGAGAATTGGCGCTGAAGTCAGCAACCCCTTCAACTTGGTTAAGGCCTCCTCGGCTTCGACACTCCACGCAAAGCGTTCCGTCTTCTTCAGCAGGCGGTAGAGGGGTAGCGCTTTTTCCCCTAGCCTTGAGATGAACCTGCTGAGAGCGGCTAAACAGCCTGTCACTTTATGTACGCCCTTGAGGTCTCAAATTGGGCCCATCCTCATGACTGCTGAGATTTTTTCGGGGTTGGCCTCGATCCCCCGTTGCGAGACAATGTAGCCAAGTAGCATGCCTCGAGGCACACCAAAGACACATTTCTCGGGGTTGAGTTTCACATTCTTGGCCCGGAGGCGCTCGAACGTGGTCTCAAGATCTCTGATGAGGTTCCCGACTTCCTTGGTTTTAACCACGATGTCATCGACGTAGGCCTCGACGGTTTTGCCTATGTGTTCGCCAAAGATATGCTGCATACAACGTTGATACGTTGCCCCAGCGTTTCGAAGGCCGAAGGGCATTGTAACATAGCAGTACATACCAAAGGGCGTAACAAAAGAGGTAGCGAGCTCGTCGGATTCTTTCATCCTAATTTGGTGGTAGCCGGAGTATGCGTCGAGAAATGAAAGTACTTCACACCCCGCAGTGGAATCGACAATCTGATCAATTCTAGGCAAAGGAAATGGAACTTTTGGACATGCTTTATTCAGACCAGTGTAATCTACACACATCCGCATTTTTCCATTCTTTTTCCTAACTAGTACAGGGTTAGCTAGCCACTCTGGGTGAAATACCTCCTTGACGCACTCCATGTCGCAGTGGTACACGTGCTCGTAGGAGGTGTCGACGGTGATGACCCCTTTTGGCCCCGGCATCTTAAGCTTCAAGTACGTGTAGTTGGGGACCGCCATGAATTTAGCGTAACCGGGCCTGCCGATGATGGCGTGGTAGGTCCCTTGGAAGCCAACCACCTCGAAGGTGAGCGTTTCCCGGCGGAAGTTGGCCGACGTGCCAAAGCAAACCGGCAGGTCGATGCGCCCGAGGGGATGGGCCTTCTTCCCTAGTACGACTCCGTGGAACCCACCGACGCTGGGTCGGAGCTGACCCTCCGAAATCCCCAGGAGGTCGAGGGTCTCGAGGTATATGATGTTGAGGCTCGAGCCCCATCCATCAACACCTTGGATAACCATACATCGACGATGACGGGGTCGACGACAAGAGGGTATGCTCCCGGATTTATGACATGATTCGGATGGTCATCACGGTCGAACGTGATCGGTGCATCAGACCAGTCGAGGTACTGGGGGGTGTCATGGCGGAGTGCAAAGATCTCCCGGCGCTCCTTCTTTCTCTCTCGAGCCGAGAGCCCGACGGTCGGGCCCCCGTAGATCATGAAGCAGTCACGCACCGGGGGGAAGTCCGCGTCCCCGTCGTTGCGTCGATTGTTGTCCTTGCCCTTAGGCGCGTCTTCCTTCTTGTCGCCGAGCTTGGAGTAGAAGCCCTTCAACAGTCGGCAGTCCTTTAGCTTGTGATTCACGGGGCCTTTGTGATAGGGGCAGGGGTCCTCGAGCATCTGGTCAAAAACAGCCCCGTCGGGGGGGCCTCGAGGTTTCTTATGGTCGAGGGCGCCCATGAGCACCTCTTCATCGTCGTCGTCGGCGGCGTCGCGCTTCGCCTTCTGGCCTTTGCTTTTGTTTCTCTTCTTTTTGTTGTTGTTGTTGCGGTTCTTGGTGTCATTGCCTTTGTTCGAGCCCTCCGGCGCGGCTACCGTCTTGCCTTTGTCCGTGGGGCGGCCAAAGAAGGCCCCCACTGCTTCGTCGCCTGAGGCAAAGCTGGTGACACGATCCATCAGGTCCTCGACCGTCCTGGGACAGTAGCGCCCTAGCTCGTGAACTAGCTCTTGGCATGTCGTGCCCGCGAGGAACGCTGAGATGACATCCTCATTAGGTATGTGGGGGAGCTCGAGGCGCTGCTTCGAGAACCGCCGAGCGAAGTCGCGGAGGGGCACGTCCGCTGTCTGCCTGCAACGCCGTAGATCCCAGGGGTTACCTGGGCGTATGCATGTCCCCTTGAAATTCTCATCGAAGACCCTGACTAGGTCGGCCCAGTCGTGGATCCGATCTGGCGGGAGCCCCTCGAGCCACCGGTGGGCGGTGTCCGAGAGGTAGAGTGGGAGCTGGCGTATGATCACGCGGTCGTCGCCCTTCGCTCCGCCCAGTTGGCAGCCTAGGCGGAAGTCGGAGAGCCATAGCTTGGGCTCGACCTTCCCGTCATACTTCACGAAGTTGGTCGGTGGTCGGAAGCGGTCGGGGAGGGTTGAGCTGCGGATGGCCTGGCTGAAGACCCTGGGGCCCGGGGGCTCGGGGGCTTGCCGGTCCTCGTCACTATCGTAGCGCCCCCCTCGATGGGCGCTATAGCCGCGCTCCTCGGCCCCCTTGTCCTTGCGCCGGCGGTTGATGTCGTTGCGGGCGTCATCGGCATCTCGAGGTGGTCTGTTGTCGACGGTCCGTTCCCGGACTGGCCTGGCTCGAGGGGCATCTGGCTGGTGGACGGACATCTCCCGCTCGGTGTGGGGCGCGTCTGCTGGCTTCCCCGAGGCCGCCCCGCGCCGTCGCGAGGCTGAGCTCTCGACCTGCTGCACAGCAGCTGTCTCGAGGAGGTTCTTCATTTCCCCGAGCATGCGCCTGGCGTCAGGGTTGGAGACGGCGGGTAGATCGCGGAGCAGCATCGCGGCCGCCACCACGTTCTGCCCGGCTCGTGGGAAACGCACCTCGGGGCGTGCGGGCGCCCCGTCCTCGAGGATCTGCCGGTGGACCTCTCGAGCTCGGCCACAAACACCGGTGCCTCGAGGCTGGGCCGGTTCCTATGCTATAATTTTCTCGAGTTGTAGCAGGCGCTGTCGCTCCTCCTCAGCCATGGCGATGGCCTCCCGCAGTTGCGCGAGCTGCACCGCCCGGTCGTCACCGTGCTGAGATGGTGCAGCCTGTGTCGGGGGTTCGTTCCTCCCCTGAACGCGTGATCCTCCCGCCGCAGTCACGTCTCCGGGCTCTTCGAGGTTGAGCGCCGGCCTGGTGTCGTCGTCGCCGTCGTCCTCGGCATCGCCCACGACCCCCTCGAGCTGGAAGCACTCCCTGGTGGGGTCCCAGAGGTCAGGGTCATGGTAGTCGTATTCATCGGAGTCAGAGCTGCTGATGCCGCGCCGCCCAGGTTCGTGTCGGGACTGCAGCTCGCGGTACCACTCCCCGAAGGTGGCTCGACGAGGTGGCTGGACGGCTCGTGAGAGGCCGCGGTCGACGTGCGCAGGGTAGACAATCTCCATGTTGGCGGTGGCTCGTAGGAGTACGCCCGGACGCTCCTCCCGCTCTGCAGCCACCCGGTCCTGACGGCGCTCGTCGAGGTGGTGGACGCAAACAGCCACGGAGCTGTCGAGGCCAGACGGGAACCGCTGGCAACGAGCGCGGTACGCCTTTTGCGGGAGGAGGCCGGGTGGTGTCGACGGAGCACGGCTCGGGGGCCTCTCGCTAGGCTCCCGACCCGTGCGCATGAAGAACGCGAGCTCACTGGGAGAGTGCGCGCGCGCCCTAGAAGTCTCCGGTCGCGCGCCGGACAGGTCCCTCGCTGGGGACTCTGCGCCAGCCACGGGAAAGTGAGCGTATGCCGCGGGCACCGCCTGTGCCCGGCGACGGTGGTGACGACGGCGCCACTCACGAGGTGGCGACGCGTGGTGGTGCGGGCGACGCGCCACGCCCTCCGCTCGGGCCCTCCGTGGAGAGCAGGGTCAGCTCGTTGCCGTTGCCGGTGGCCAGGAACTCGAGGCTTCCGAACCAGACGACAGCACCAGCCGAGAACGAAGGGGGGGATGAAGCGATCCAGGAAACAACGAGAAATCGGCTCGGACACGCGAAGTCCCCTACCTAGCGCGCCAACTGTCGGTGTTTCGAACCCGGGGGTATGACACCAACTAGTAATATGATCGCGTGCTCTCTTCCTGGATGGTGATGCAAGATGACACAAGGATTTATCCTGGTTCGGGCAAAGAAGGCCCTACGTCCAGCGGGGGAGGAGGTTCTTGTATTACTTGCACCTAAGTGCTTGTACACGGGCGAATACAAGCTTGGCGAGCGCGGACTGGGGTCCAGACTCGCGTGTGAGGGTGTATGAGCGTATTTGCGTTCTAACGTGTCTGTAACCGGCGGAATGAGGGCCCTGGTGTCCCCTTTTATAGAGCAAGGGGAGGCCAGGGTTACACAAGGGTATTACAGGTGTCGGGGCGTACGATGCCCAATACGGAGAAGGGTAGGAACCCTGTCTTGTTGAAGACATTGTAGCCGACGCGGGGGTTGCTGTTGGGGCGTCCTTGAAGCGTGGCCTCCATCCCGGGTGCGGACGTGGAGGCGTGGCGACATGGAGGCAGTGCACCGCCCATCCCGGCACGTACGATACGTGCGTAGTCCCGCCGGGTCTTAGGGGTACCTGTCCTCCAATCATATGACAGCAATTAGGGCTCGAGGGGCGCAGAACCGGCCTCGAGGTGGCGCCTGCGGGAGGCTTGAGCCCCGCAGGTATGGGCGAGCTCCGGGGAACCTGGTCGTACAACGGAAATTCGGGTCTCGAGATGTGACCGGGACGTGCCACAGTGCAGGGTATGGTCGAACAGTGCTGTACTGGTGCCTTTTCACCCATGCTTATGGTAAAAAGGAGGTTTGACTCAGACTCCGGTTCACTATGGCGCACGCTTTGTCTCAGAGGACGTGACGGGGGTAGGTGAGTGCATTAAATGTTTAGTGTGGGGTTGGCATCCGGTGCTTGGCGCTGCTCGAGGGGCGTGATGTGCCCTCGAGGGGTAGGCAGCCGGCCCAGCGAGGCTCGAGGGCCCTGTGCCGGGTCTCGAGGGGTGGTGTATCGCGGTGGCGGGCTTGAACCCTTTGAGCCAGGGCTCGAGAGGCAGGCTACCACGAGGTGGTTTGTGAGGCATTTGGCGGGCCTAGGCTTCCCCGTGGTGGGCCGGTGTTGTGGGCTTTGACAGGTTGGTATTCGGGTGGTTAAGTCCAGCCGGGCTTACTATTAATTGGTGTTCTAGGTTTTAACCCGTGTGTTTTGCGTTGATTGGGGGTACCCCTTTGGTGTTCCCCCGACAACTTGTGTCCCAATAATTGCACGATTATGATGGCCGAATCGATTTCCAATCTAGGTTGTTACATGTTGTGGGTTCATGCACGTCAATTACGTTTAAGCTTTGATAAAACTAGGTATCGTGCGGCAAATGCATGTTTTTAGATAGGTTTAATCGTACTTGTTTGTATGTTCCTTCTTCATGGACCCCAACTCGGCTAGTTTACCGAGCTTGGTTAAGCTTACACGAGTAATGAGAGTTTATAGATTTGTTTAGATATATACATGCTTTTAGCTTCTTATTGTTAGATTGTATCATGCGGTGGATTGATCTAATCGTAAGAAGTGGTGTAGACTTATAGCGAGTATTAGCTTGAGTCTATGCTTGACGGGTTTATGAAGATTAGACGTGCAGCAGACTAGCTGGATTAATCTATGCATGTGTTGTTTGAATGGATTTATTTTTCTCAAGTTACCTGTTTATAATTCATTATATCTTGATGATGTTCTCTTACATGTACATTCGGCAACCAGCTGCTTACATATGTTTATTTCCAATGTTAGCCGAATGATCTTTAAAACCTGTTGACAGATAGCTTCTATAGCTGTGTGCCGTCGTGATTGGCTTTAAAGCCGCAAATATAGAACTGTCTGGTCTTATCCGGCATGTTCCAGTTTATTCTCACAGTTTTATCCCTTGTTGGTTTTCAGGTCAAATCGACTGGCACATCTCCAGATTCCAAACCGTCCGGGCACCCGATTGAAGCTACGCTTTTTCCAGCTTGCTGTGTGTGAGGCGCGACGTACCACATTTTGCGCCAACAGTTTCTTCAGCACGGGAGGCGCCACGACACATTCAGCGCCAACACCCGCCTCAACAATGATCGGCAGCATCGACGAATGTGTCACTCGGTCAAGGTCACAACAAATCTCTCACTTTGCTCAGTCTGCATTTGTTGCTGATTTTGAACCCCGAGATGTTGGACACGCTTTATCTGATCCGGATTGGGTCAATGCCATGCATGAGGAGTTAGAAAATTTTGAAAGAAATCGGGTTTGGGTTTTAGTTCCACCTCCTCCAGACTATAATCCTATTGGGACAAAATGGGTTTTCAAAAACAAACAAGGAGAGGATGGCGACATTGTTAGGAACAAGGCCAGACTGGTAGCCCAGGGGTATAGTCAGAAGGATGGGATAGACTATGAGGAGACTTTTGCTCCTGTAGCTCGTTTGGAGGCAATTAGGATACTCTTGGCTTTTGCTGCATCCAAAGGGTTTAAACTTTTTCAAATGGATGTCAAGAGTGCCTTCCTAAATGGCTACATAGAAGAAGAGGTGTATGTGAAACAACCCCCTAGTTTTGAAAATCCCACGTTTCCAAACCATGTTTTTAAACTTCACAAAGCTTTATATGGTTTGAAACAAGCCCATAGAGCCTGGTATGATAGATTGAAAACCTTTTTGCTAGCTAAGGGTTTTAAAATGGGATGTGTTGATAAAACGCTTTTTCTCCTCAAGCAAGGCAAAGACACTCTCTTGGTCCAGATTTACGTGGATGATATCATTTTTGGTGGTTCTTCTCATGCTTTGGTTGCCAAGTTTGCAGATCTTATGAGCAGGGAGTTCGAGATGAGCAAGATGGGAGAGTTGACTTTCTTTCTTAGATTGCAAATTAAGCAATCCCGAGAAGGGACATTTGTGAACCAGGGCAAGTACACTAAAGACATTTTAAAGAAATTCGATATGGGTGAGGCCAAGCCTCTTCCAACACCCATGTCGACCACGACGGCCCTAGATGCGGACAAGGATGGAGAAGCTGTGGACCAGAAGGAGTACCGAAGCATGATCGGGTCGCTGTTGTACCTGACGGCGACACGCCCGGACATCCAGTTCGCGGTGTGTCTTTGTGCACGCTTTCAGGCGTCTCCACGCACCACTCATCGTCAGGCGGTCAAGCGCATTATGAGGTACCTTCGTTTCACACCTGAGTTCGGGATTTGGTATTCAGCTTCCTCCACCCTCTCTCTTTGCGGTTATTCTGATGCCGATTTTGCTGGTTGCCGACTTGAGCGCAAGTCCACTTCTGGGACTTGTCAGTTTTTGGGTTCTTCTCTTGTATCTTGGTCTTCTCACAAGCAGTCTAGTATTGCTCAGTCTACCACAGAGGCTGAATATGTTGTTGCGGCTAGCTGCTGTTCTCAGTTGCTTTGGATGATGGCCACTTTGCGTGATCTTGGTCTGAGCTTTTCTTGCGTTCCTTTGCTTTGTGACAGCACGAGTGCTATTAGTGTTGCTAAGAACCTCGTGTTGCATTCTAAGACCAAACACATCGATGTGCGCTTTCATTTTCTGCGAGACCATTTTGAGAAGGGTGATATCGACCTTCGCCATGTCGATACTCATCATCAGTTGGCTGATATTTTTACCAAGCCTTTGGACCAATCAACCTTTAATAGGTTGAGAGGTGAGCTTGGTGTGTATTTCCCCTTTCAGATGGGGGAAACATTTTGGTTATTGTATCATAGACTGACTCTTTTTCTTTTATTCTATTTTCATTTTTGATAGGTTAGTCTTTGCATTTCATCATGCATCTTTGCATTTTTCTGAGCTTCATGTATATAATCTTTAGAATGTGACTATGCTCTGTTTAGTGTATGTTCCGATGCTATATGATGATGCCGGTAGCTTATGCTCTTTCTGATCACTGGTACATGTTGTGAGCTGAGCTATTTTATGAATGGTGAACTTGCTTAATGAACATAAAACTTGAAATTGTTCACCATTGAGATTGGCAACTAGCATGTGTAGAATGTGTTGAAATCATTTGTGCTTTTCATATATGCTAGGTTGCTATGTCTCTAGTTATGAGTCATTCACTTGCTTGGTATGTTCATATTCTGCTTTAAAAATTGAACCAAGTTTTAAGTAAATTGAAAAGATCGAGATGGGATTGCTTGTCAGCACATCACGGTATCGAGACTATTTCTCATTACACTTTGAGTTAAACTTGAGCCGTGTAGTGTATGACCGAAACCGATGCTTTAAGCTTCTGATTGCATATGCATAGGCTTAGCTCAGCTGAAAAGTTAGGCAATGACAAGCTTTCAACCTCTCGCAATCACATGCTGAATTTTGAACTTGTGATATTTCACCGCTGCAACTCCGATAAAATCTGAAAACACAAGTATATGTTTCATTCTGCAGCATGATGATTGAACTTTGCTAGTGGTAGTTCACCTTGTATACATGATTAGCACTTGTTTGACTTCCTGCCTATACATGTTTAGTGCTATTTTGATGGTGAATATTTCTTGACTGAACCTGCTCACTTTGCTCATATGTTCATATTTCATATTTGGTGATCAGTTTGAGCCTTTGCTAACATGTTCTGTATATTGTTGAGTCATCGGATCAGCACATTGTAGAGCATCTTTTCATTCTATTGACTATATTCCTTAAGCTGCTAACTTGCATTTTTGACTCATGTGCTTTTGGAAGGGAGAAGTTTGCTTGATAGTGCATTATCAACTAAGGGGGAGAAATTTTGTCAAATCATAAGGGGAGAAATCATATCTTAGTTGTGTGCATTATTAGAGGGGGAGTTTGCTCATTTGATTTGGAGCAATTTTTCCAATTGGTTCGGAGTATTTTCAGTAGCTAGTTGTGTTGAGCCTTTGCCTCTCTTTTGAGGGACTAGCGACTTTGCCTGTATGCTTTTCTATTGGTATCGAGCTCTACTGTTCTTCAGTTGGTATCGAGCTTTCTCGCTAGCGGTGTTGAGCCCGTTCTGCCTCTTCTTGAGGGCTAGCTCTATTTTGCTTGAATTTCGATTGATATTTCAAATTGGAATCGAGCTTTCCTGCTAGCGGTGTTGAGCCTGTTCTACCTCTTCTTGAGGGCTAGCTTTGCTCTGCTTGGTTGCGTCAATCCGTTGCCCATGTCTTTGGGGACCAAGCTGTTTTTCTCATTCCACTTGACCTTCTTCTGGCTTTGTTATGCTTTTGGGTCATTTGGACGAGTTCTCCACTTCTCTTTCTTCTTCCTTCTTCTACCTTCATTATGATTTGTATTGGTAGTTGACAATGCACTCATCAAGGGGGAGATTGCGGATACATGGGTGTATGCCGGATCTTGAGTGATGAGTGATTGTCAACTGGTTTGATGCGCATGTTCTTTGGCTTGTGTTGTGCAGGTGTCAAGCACGGAGACAGTGATCAAAGGCAATGTGAAGGTCAAGTAGAGACGTGTCGTGCCGATGGACCGGGAGCGGTGAAGGGCGGACGTGAGGCTTGGACTGAGGGACCAGTGGCCTGAAGATCAGCTATATATAGTGCCTGACAGCCTAGGACAGCGACGAGCGGAGACTTGCGGGGCACAGTGTTGCTTGAGTCGAGGACCTGGGGACACGTGTTAGTGGACGTGGTGCACGGGCGGTGCATCCCCTCTTCAGCGTTGGTTTGGTGGTTGAGCCACAGAAAAACCATCGGGTGGACGGTTTCCAGGTTTGGGCCACAAAACCTGGGTGTTGCAAGTTTGCCGAGTTTGGGCCACAAAACTCGGGCTGAGGACGGTTTCCAGGTTTGGGCCTCAAAACCTGGGCGCTGGCGGGTTTCTGAGTTTGGGCCACAAAACTCAGGCGATGGACGTCGGGTTTCCTAGTTTCGGCCTCAAAACCGGGGGATGGTCGTGAAGACAGGTTTCCCGGTTTCAGCCTCAAAACTGGGGGCGAGGTCCGAGAAAAGGACGAGCAGAGCGGTGGCAGCACGTGGTGGCAATCGGTGAGGTCGCGTCGAGGCGACGCTACCAGTTGTGCGGGCGTGGCCGTCGGATCAGCATCTACTTCGAGTTGGTCTAGAATAACATTAGGTTTAGCTGGTTCACTCTGTAATTAGTAGGGGTAAAGTGGGAATTAGAATTAAGATAAGTAGGGGGAGACACCCACCTCCCAAACGTATCTCAGTCATTTGCTATTTGCTTTCTAGGGTTTCCTGCTCTCCTACATCCCTGCTGTAGCGAACTGAGATCCACAGAGAAGACAATCATACCTCTGTGTTCGTGATATTTTGAGGAAGTGAGACTGTAATCTCACTATTGTAGCGTGTGGTAGCCACACGGTTGCAATTCATGTTTGTGATTCGCGTTTTGAACTTGTTCTTCGCGTTTTTCTTTTCTCCACGAATTTCCCGGTGGTCAATCTCCTTCCTAGTTGTGTCTTTTGCGATTCCGTTTGAACTGAGTTGTTCTAGATCGTTGTTGACACTTCTTAATGCAATTGCCCATAATAAACTTTAATGAACTGATTCTAGCAAAAGCCTTCAGAAATGTACAGGACACTTCTAGCATCACTTAATATCAAGTTTTCATCCCTAACATGTTACAAGAAATGTAAATTATATGTGACACTAGCTCAAAAGATATAAACAAATATTTATCCGCAAGCGCACAGATAAATATACCGGTTGTAGCAGCATTTCACCCAGGTTATCTAGGTATCGTTATTTATATTTTACCGAAGATAGTAACGAAGCTGGGAACTAGTAATTAAATATGATTCAAAGGTAGCAGAGATTATTTTTCATTCATTCATTCACTACTCACATGTCTAAACAGGGGTAAGACAAGGTAAAGATAAATAATAATAATGATAACAGCGGGAATTCTAGAGATAGAGCGAACTACATAGATCAAGCAGAGAGTCAGGAGATTAATTAAGAGATTCGAATCCTAAGTTACTTCACATTTACTAAGTCTAGTGATTATTCTGGTTAATATACAATCATTTATAGCTAATTAATCTATGATCCATGATCAAGGGACATTACTAAATTAGAATAAAGAACAAAGTAATGAATTCTAACTTGCAACCGCGTCCTACTAAGATCTACACTCGGAGGGAGGACTACAAAGGACTCAACAGGACTGTCACTCCTGCAATCTACCTCTCGACCCGGAGCATAGCATGTATTCACAGGTAAACTTAGTCTAAACACCATGTTTACACCAGTTTGACCACTTAACTCTATCCAGAATAAAGCTAAGTACTTTACGAACATGATCATAAACTCTATCATAATCAGATCTATATTAAATATATAACTAGAATAAACTCCAAAACTGAATAAACTAAAATATATTAAAGTAGCATAAAGTCGAATAAAGATACAAATTACGGAGTCTTCGATAATGATCCGGAGACTCAGACGAAGCTTCTAGCCGGATATGCCGACGAAGTCGCCTGCCTCTACTTCAATCTATCTAGACTAAACTCTAATCTTGTTGTAGAGCTCTGACTCTTCTCTCTAGAAACCCTAATTTTCTGTCTTGCCTTCTGATCTTGATCTGCTTCCCTCCTGGAGGGGGGTCAGGGGTCTGGTTATATAGCCCTGGGCGTGGAATCGTGATCGTTGGATCAAACCGACTTGAGGTACGGTCGAGATGCATCCTAGAGGTCGGTGGAAGTAGCTTGCAGAAGACGGAAGCATGGGGGCTCTGTGGCCGACCGACCGGTGGGCCCTGTGGGACCGGTCGGTCCCACAGGTAAGCCTCCTGTGGTGCCCTGCCTCGTGGTGTCTTGTGGTGTCTTCTAGAGATATCCCGACGTGGCGGTGAAGTTGAAGGACCGAGAAGCTACCCGAAAGCGACCAGAGGGGGGGGGGGTGAATGGGAGCTTTAAAATTTCCTTTCGGAAAGTCAAGCCACTGTCCCAAACAATCAACCCCAAAAGCGAACCCTAGAGCTTGCTAATGTCCACGACCCTAGATGTAGGGTGGATGCTTCCTAGAAGCACAGCGGGACACTAGGCAACTCTAGAAAGCCAACGCAAAAGACGGAACTCAGATCCGTCGACGAACGAGCAAGCAACGGACGTAAACACGCTGCTGCAGAACTGACCGGACTCAGCCTGCGTCCGGTCACAGGGCACCGGACGCGTCCGGTCAGCCGAAAACCGGTTTTGGACCTCTCTGGAACTGACCGGACGCAGTGACTGCGAGCGTCCGGTCGATCCCCGTGCGTCCGGTCACAAGCACGTTCGAGTAGTGAACAGGACTATGGGCGAGTCCGGTCACCACTAAACTCCAGCGTCCGGTCAGAGCAAAAACCAGAACACGCTCAAACCTTCAACGACCGGACGCGTCCGGTCAAGTCGTGACCTGCGTCCGGTCACCCCGAAACTGCACTGAAACTCCGGCGATTCAACCCGATCTCCTCCGAATCAAGTGCTCTAGGCTTGGGATTCGATCTGAGGAGTCACAAGGAGGTTAGTGAGCTATCTCTAAGAGATCATGGCTCGAACCTAACTCCAAATCGGTGAATTGAAGGAATTCGGGGGAAGGAAGAAAAAAGAGACCCGAAACTAAAACTTGATCGATCTCCTAGACCGTGAGGTTAGAGATGATTTCTTTCGGTGGAAAGAAGTGCCTCACGATCTAGAACAACTCAGTTCAAACGGAATCGCAAAAGATGAACCGAGCACAAAGATCAAGCGACGGGAAAACTCAAGGCACAAAGCAATCCGCGAAGAACATGATGAACATGAAATCAAAACGCGAATTGACACCAAGAGGTGGGATCCATGGTGAGGATACGGCCTCACTTCCTCGAATCAACAGTACACAGAGTGGAGTCTCTCTGCGGATCTCAACTAGCTAAAGCAGGGGATGGGAGAGTGGAAACCCTAGCAAATGAAGGCACTAACTGAAATAGCTAAAACTGAGATTGAGATAGGGAGGAGGGTGTCTCCCCTAGACTACTTATACTAACCTAGCCTAAGCCTATTTCCTACTCTACCCCTCTCTACTCTAATTACAGAGCGGGCCAGGAAAACCCTAAGGCTAATCTGGTCCACCCGCTAGTGGTAGGTAGATCCGACGGCCACGCCCGCACGGTCTTCCGCGTCGCCTCCACGCAACCTTCAGATCGCCGTCACGTGCCGCCACCACTCTGCACCCCCGGTTTTGTGGCCCAAACCGAGAAACCAGCCTTTTCCATCAGCCCCCGGTTTTGAGGCCCAAACCGGGAAACCAGCCTCCAGCCCGAGTTTTGTGGCCCAAACTCGGAAACCCTCAGCGCCCGAGTTTTGAGGCCCAAACTCGGAAACCGGCCCACGCCCAGGTTTTGAGGCTCAACCTGGAAACCGTCACGCCCAGGTTTTGTGGCTCAACCTGGAAACCCAGCACCCAGGTTTTGAGGCCCAAACCTGGAAACCGTCCACCGTTGGTTTTTCCCGGGCTCTACCAACAAACCGGCGTCGTAGAGGGGATGCACCGCCTGTGCACCCCTTCCACCGACATGATCGCACTTCTCCGCTTGTCGCTGTCGCAGGCTGCCAGCCACCACAGCTGATCCTCCGGCCTCCAGTCCATCAGTCCAAGTCCACGTCCGCCCTTCACCGTCCGATACATCGGCATGGCACGTCCGCCGCACGGCACGCCCATCCTTCATCGCGCCCGGTCCGTCGGCACGGCACGTCGCAACTTGACCTTCACCCGCCATTGATCACTGTCTCCGTGCTCGACACCTGCACAACACAAGCCAAAGAACATGCGCATCATCTCCGTTGACAATCACTCATCACACAGAGACTCGGCATACACCCATGTATCCGCAATCTCCCCCTTGATGAGTGCATTGTCAACTCCACAACAAATCATGAATAAGAAGAAGGAGGTAGGAAGGAGTGGGAAGAGAAAACCCAACCAAATGACCCAAAAGCCTAACAAAAGCCGAAGAAGGTCAAGTGGATGAAGCGAAAACTTGGTCCCCAAAGACATGGGCAACGGCTCGACGCAACCAAGCAAAGCAAAGCTAGCCCTCAAGAAGAGGTAGAACAGGCTCAACACCGCTAGCAGATACCAATTGAAGATCGGAGGACAACAGAAGCAAAATGCTAGTCCCTCAAGATAGAGGCACAGAGACTCAACACAACTAGCAAGAAAATCACTCCGAACCAATTGGAAATCAACCCAAACCAAATGGGAAAACACACCAGACGATACCCATTGAAAGCCAAATGAAAAAGCTTATGAAAGCTCATGAAAAGCTAGGAACGTTTGCTAGTCCCTCAAGACAGAGGCAACGGCTCAACACAACTAGCAAACTCCCCCTCGACAAATGCAAGCAACTAGGACAAAAGATTCTCCCCTTAGTTGATCAACACAGGGGCATATGATTTGCATAAATTTCTCCCCCTAGTTGAAAATGCACTTATCAAGGCCAAAAGGTATCGGAGAAGCAACTCTCTTCACATAAACTCCCCCTGAACACAAGATCTCCTTCCAAAATGCATATGAAGTCAAAATGCAAGTTAGGAGCTTCAAGTATATAGTCAAAAGAGTGCAAAGATGCTCTAATCAGTATAGCTCCAACATCTCAATTAAGCACTCAAATAGCAAAGGCTCAGACTGATCACTTATACGAAATATGAATCATATGAGCATGTGAGCAGTTTTAAGCCAAAAGGATAGTCACCATCAAAATAGCACTAGACATGTATAGAAGGAATCCAAACAAGTGCTAAGCATATGTACAAGGTGAACTACCCCTAGCAAAGTTCAATCATCATGCATAGGAATGAAGCATATACTTGTGATTTCAAATTCATATCGGAGTTGCAGCGGTAAAAGAATTCACAAGTTCATTTTTGGCATGTGATTGCGAGAGGTTGAAAGCTTGTCATTGCCTAAGTTTTCAACCGTGCGAAGCCTATGCCGAAGCAATCAGAAGCTTAAAGCAACGGTTTCGGTCATACACTACATGGCTCAAGTTTAACTCAAAGTGCAATGAGAAACAGTCTCAATACCATGAGGTGTTGACAAGCAATCCCATCTCGATCTTTTCAATTCAACAATACTTGGTTCAGATTTTAAGCAAGTTATGAACAACCAAGCAAGTGAATGACTCAGAACTAGAGACATAGCAACCTAGCATATATGAAAAGCAGGAATGGACTCAACACACCCTACACATGCTAGTTGCATATCTCAATGGTGAACATTTCCAGATTTATGTACATTAGGCATAATTCACCATTTCAAAAATAGCTCGCTCATAACATGTAACAGTGATCAGAAGGAGCATAAGCTACAAGCATCATCATAAGTATCGGAGCAATACTAACAAGAGCATAATTACATTCTAGTGAATATAGACATGAAGCTCAGAATGTAAATGCGTATGCCCGACACAAAACTGAAAGAAAGAAGATACCAATTGGAAAGACTCAAGAAACTCAAAAGAAAAGAGCCTCAAAATAAAAGAGTCAGTCTGTACATCTCAAAATGCTTCCCCCATCTAAAAGGGGAAACACACACCAAGCTCACCCCTCAACCTATTAAAGGTTGATTCGTCTAAAGGCTTGGTGAAAATATCAGCCAATTGGTGATGAGTATCGACATGGCGAAGGTCGATATCACCCTTCTCCTGGTGGTCTCGCAAGAAATGAAAGCGCACATCAATGTGTTTGGTTTTCGAGTGAAGCACGGGGTTCTTAGCAACGCTAATGGCACTCGTGCTGTCACAAAGCAAAGGAACTCGAGTAAAGCTCAAACCAAAATCACGCAAAGTGGCCATCATCCAGAGTAACTGGGAACAGCAGCTAGCCGCAGCAACATATTCAGCCTCCGTGGTAGACTGAGCGACACTAGACTGCTTGCGAGAAGACCACGACACAAGAGAAGACCCAATAAACTGGCAAGTCCCAGAAGTGGACTTGCGCTCAATGCGACAACCAGCAAAATCGGCATCGGAATAACCGCAAAGCGAGAGAGTGGAGGAAGCAGA
The DNA here is from genome assembly GCA_009763385.1 of Coix lacryma-jobi var. lacryma-jobi. Lineage (NCBI taxonomy): Eukaryota > Viridiplantae > Streptophyta > Magnoliopsida > Poales > Poaceae > Coix > Coix lacryma-jobi. The sequence continues at coordinate 20,414,082 of CM019824.1, forward strand.
ATACCAAATCCCGAACTCAGGCGTGAAACGAAGGTACCTGAATATGCGCTTCACCGCCTGACGGTGAGAAGTGCGTGGCGAAGCCTGAAAGCGCGCGCACAGGCACACGGCGAACTGAATGTCCGGCCGTGTCGCCGTCAGGTAGAGCAGCGATCCAATCATGCTGCGGTACTCCTTCTGGTCCACTGCTTCTCCATCCGTGTCGGCATCCAGGGCAGTCGTCGTCGACATGGGCGTCGGAAGAGGCTTGGCCTCACCCATGTCAAACCGCTTCAGCAAGTCCCTCGTGTACTTGCCCTGGTGCACAAACGTCCCCTCTCGGGATTGCTTAATTTGCAACCCGAGAAAGAAGGTCAGCTCGCCCATCATGCTCATCTCGAACTCCCTGCTCATAGTATCTGCAAACTTGGCAACCAAAGCGTGAGAAGAACCACCGAAAATGATATCATCCACGTAAATTTGGACCAAGAGAGTATCTTTGCCTTGCTTGAGGAGAAAGAGCGTTTTATCAACACATCCCATTTTAAAACCCTTAGCTAGCAAAAAGGTTTTTAATCTCTCATACCAGGCTCTAGGGGCTTGTTTCAAACCATACAAAGCTTTGTGGAGTTTGAAAACATGGTTTGGAAACTTGGGATTTTCAAAACCGGGGGGTTGCTGGACATAGACCTCCTCCTCAATGTAGCCGTTTAAGAAGGCACTCTTGACATCCATTTGAAAAAGTTTGAAACCCATGGATGCAGCATAAGCCAAGAGTATCCTAATAGCCTCCAAACGAGCTACAGGAGCGAAGGTCTCCTCATAATCTATCCCCTCCTTCTGACTATAACCCTTCGCTACAAGCCGGGCCTTGTTTCTCACAATGTGGCCCTCCTCTCCTTGCTTGTTTTTAAATACCCATTTTGTCCCAATAGGTTTACAGTCAGGAGGTGGTGGCACTAGAACCCAAACCCGATTTCGCTCAAAGTTCTCTAGCTCCTCATGCATGGCATTGACCCAATCCGGATCCGTCAATGCGTGTCCAACATCTCGGGGCTCAAAAGATGCAACAAAAGCAGAATGAGCAAAGTGCGAGATGTGCTGTGACCTGGAGCGAGTAACTCGCTCGTTGATGTCGCCGATCATCTGTTCAGAGGGGTGCTGGCGCTGGATATGTCGTGGCGCCTCCCGGGAAGAAGTGACCTCCCCCTCAACAGCAGCTGGTTCCACCCCGGGTACAATAGGTACCGCGCGAGGTGGAGGATCCCACGGCCCCCAGGAAGAAGAAGTGTCGGGGTCGTGAGTCGTCGTCGAGGCCGCTCTTTGCGGCACGGCAGGTGGAGGGGGTGCTGGATCATCTATACCTTCAGCACCCTCGTCCTCGTCATCAAAAAGAGGCTCTCCAACCTCATGATCACCTGCACGCTCAAAACGAGAAGAAGGAGAAACAAGAGTCTCGTCGAAGGTGACATCTGATGTCTCCATGACTCGGTTAGTGTCAAGGTTAAGTACACGATAAGCTCGAGTGTGAGTGCCATAACCCAAAAACACACCGTCAGAAGAACGAGACTCAAACTTGTCCAGGTTGCCTTTCTTCAATATAAAACAATGGCAACCGAAGACTCTAAAATAACTCACCTTGGGCTGGCGTCCAAAACGCAACTCATAAGAGGTCTTCTTCAAAAACGCTCTCAGAAAAATGCGATTCGAAATGTAGCATGCAGTGTTCATAGCTTCAGCCCAAAAGCGCCTAGGAGTCCTATGCTCATCGAGCATCGTCCTGGCCATCTCAACAAGGGTCCGATTCTTCCTCTCTACAACACCATTTTGGGGCGGTGTGTAGGGGGAAGAAAACTGATGCTCCAAACCAAGGCGGTTACAAAACACCTCAAAATCCGAATTCTTAAACTCGGAACCATTATCACTTCTAATCGCTCGCATCGAGTTCAAAGGGAACTCGTTCTGAAGACGCAAAATCAGATTGCGAGCGAAGGAGAAAGTCTCGGTCTTCTCAGCTAAAAAGAAGACCCACGAATACCTCGAAAAGTCGTCAACAACAACCAAAACATACCACTTGCCACCAACCGAGCTCACCCGAGCCGGACCAACAAGGTCCATGTGTAAAAGCTCTCCGGGGTGCGAGGTCATGACCTTAGTCACCGGATGGTGGGGAGCAGCAACCATCTTCCCATGTCTGCAAGAATGGCAAACTAGATCCTTCTCCATCGAAAGCTTGGGCAATCCTCGGATTAGGCCAAGTGAGCTAAGTCTTGCAAGCAAGTCGAAGCTTAAGTGACCGAGCCTCCTATGCCACTTCCAAAGATCGGAAGAAGAAGGACTAGCCAAAAGACAGCGAGAAGAACCAAACGACTCCGAGAAATTCGCGCAAAAGACTTTCCCAAAGGGCGAAATCAGACATACAAGATCGCCCTGAGGATCTAAGATGCGACTAAGGTTCGGTTTAAAACGAATCTCATAGTCATCATCAAAAAGTTGCGAAACAGAAAGCAAGTTAAAATGCAGGTTAGAAACAAGAGCAACATCGCGCAACACAAAGTGCTCATTAACCCGCACGGTCCCACGGGACAATACTTTACCTTTACTATTGTCGCCGAAGGTGATGTACTCCTTTCCGGCGACCGGGCTAAGGCTGGAGAACCACTTGGTGTTTCCGGTCATGTGCCTCGAACAACCAGAATCCACCAACCAAACGTCCTCCAACCGTCTTACCTACATCAATAAAAAGACATAGGATGAGCATACGGTCCAACACTGGGGTTAGTGAAATAAGGGGAAAACCAGTGTTGGGCCGGCTGCTCAAAAGAAGGGTTAGTGTAAAAACCGTTCCTAGCATGTCTACGAGGGAAGCGATCACCACGCTGAGGAAAACGTGGTCCGCTGGGGAAGAAACGCTCACCGCGGTACTCAAACTGCGGTGGGGGAAAGCGCTCAACTAAGCCTCCGCCACGGGGTCCGTTACCTGCAAAAGCAGAACCCCGTCGGGCACGCTCTCTACGAGGTCTACGCCTAGGAGCCTGGGGCTCAACTGCTCTAGCGTCTCTCCTCGGAGCTCTCTCTTGCCTAGGCCTGGGACCCTGACGTCCGGACCTAGCAGCTCTCCCCTGGGCCTTCGGCACATGTCCACCATGAGCTGGATGGTACATGTCCGGGTTCTCCATCTCCCGAGCACGGCGCGCCTCTCGCTTGCGCCGGAAACAGAACTCGATCAAGTGACCATCCCTCCCACAGAAATCACACTGGTACCTCACCGCACGCACAGGGGGTTGTTGGTGACCAGGGCTGTGGGTGTGGCTCACTTTGCCTTTGCCCTTCTGTGGCAACTCCTCACGAATGGGTGGCATAGCGTCAAGCTTGTTTCTGAGGTGGTTTGGCTTGGGTGCCCAAACTGGGTTCTTGGGAGGAGCTCTCGGGGGTTCCTCAACCACACCATCTTGGGTGATAGGCTTGACTGGCTCTTTGAGTGGAAGTTTGGCAAGTTTGGGAGTAGTGGTGGAATTGGGCTTCTCACATGGGTTCAGACCACTAGACTCTCCAATCTTCCCAAAAGCTGAGAGATCAACACTCTGAGCAAAACCTACACCAGGGGTACCAACAGCTCGCTTGAATTGGGAGATCATCATCCCGAGCTGCGGCTCACTACTGGAGACCCATGACAAGATGGACCGAAGGTATGTGTTTTCTTCCTCGGTTTGCATCTTGCCATGCTTCACATTGGCAATCTCCATCTCCAGGCCCTCACACAAAGCACACCTCGAGACACAAGTGCTATCTGAGCTGGCCTTCTCTAAAGACTCAAGCTTGGCATTTTTCTCTGCCAACTCAGATTGCAAGACAGGACAAGTCTTGCATGCACCCAACAGCTGCGGCCTAGCACGGAGCTCATCCATCTCTCCAACCAACGCAGCATACTTACCTCTCAGAGTGAGAAGGTCAGTCATGTGCGCGGTGCACGACTCGCACTCCGCCTCCTCCGACACTACCACGGTGGACCGAGCGAACTCAAGCTCCTTCACCGTGTCCTCCCACTTCTGCCTAAACTCCTTGCGCTCTCTAGCGGCACGCCTAAGCAACTTATCTTGGCTAAGGAGGGCAGCAGTCAACTTCTCAACCTCGGAGGAAAGCTCGTCGTAGGTGAGAGATACCTGGGAGGTGTCGTCGTCGTCGTCGTTCCGAGGGGTACGCTCCGGCTCGCCGTCGACCTCATCGCCCAGCGCCATGGTGCAAAAGCCGTCGTCGTCGGCGAAGAAGCAGAGGCCGTTCAGCTTGTCCTCGATCCTCTTCTTCTTCTCGGACTCGTCATCGCTCGAGCTGGCGGAGTCGTCATCCGAACCGTCGACGTCGCTGAGCGTGGCGAAGAACGCGCGCTGCTCAGCTTGCTGCTTCTCCAAGTACTTCTTCTTGATGTACTCTTTGTCGAAGCCGCCCCGTTTCTTGTGCCTTGGGGGGACGTGCTTCTCCTTGTACTTGGAGTCGCGCTTGCGCCCATGTTCGCCCTTGCCCAAGTGCTTGTTCTTCTTGGGGCAGTTGGCGATGAAGTGGTCGGGGTCGCCGCACTCGTAGCATCCCGTGCGTCCTCCTCCTCGACGGCGGTTCATGCGGTTGTTGTGGAACCGCGAGAACCGGTTGGCGAGCAAAGCCAACTCGTCATCTCCCAAAGACTCCAGCTGGTCCTCTGTCACAGAAAAGAGAGAAGAAAGTGCAAAGCCAGCTGAGGGGTTAGAGGAAGAGCCGGAAACCAAAGCTATGGACGGGCGAGAAGGATTTTCAAAAGAAGCCCTCGCCATAGCATCAATCTCACTGGACTTGAGCTTACTGAAGAGCTCGTCGCAGGTGAGGGTCTCATAGTTCGGCGATTCGATGATTGCCTGAACCTTGGAGTCCCACACCGAACGGTCAAGAGTGTGCAAAAGCTTCAAAGCACGCTCATGATCGTCAAATGGCAACTGCTCTCTGTTAGCCCTCATCCTGTTGACAATCACCTGAAAGCGAGCGAATAAACTTTCTATGCTCTCGCCAGGTTGATGTCTAAAGTTCTCATACTCTCGCTTGAACGACTCGTAGAGTCGGGTTTTGACTTGAGAAGTGCCCTCATGAAAACGCATGAGAGTGTCCCAGATCTCCCGAGCCGTAGCGAGGTGAGAAACGCGATCAAACTCACCCATGCTCAAACAAGAGAAAAGAGCATTACGGGCTCGGCTATTGGCATCGTGCTCATCGATCTGCTGTTGAGTCACACGAGCAGCCAAGACCACGTAATCAGGGGAGTTGCAAATATCCCAGATCGAAGCGCCCAAGCTCTGCAAATAGGCCGACATACGTATCTTCCAATACGCATAGTTCGTCCCATCGAAAAACGGCGGTTTGCCCACGCCGCGATCCATGTCGCCTTCGGTGGATCTGGAACCGGCTAAGGTGGAAGATCCTTAACCCGCTCCGATACCAATTGAAGGACCGAGAAGCTACCCGAAAGCGACCAGAGGGGGGGGGTGAATGGGAGCTTTAAAATTTCCTTTCGGAAAGTCAAGCCACTGTCCCAAACAATCAACCCCAAAAGCGAACCCTAGAGCTTGCTAATGTCCACGACCCTAGATGTAGGGTGGATGCTTCCTAGAAGCACAGCGGGACACTAGGCAACTCTAGAAAGCCAACGCAAAAGACGGAACTCAGATCCGTCGACGAACGAGCAAGCAACGGACGTAAACACGCTGCTGCAGAACTGACCGGACTCAGCCTGCGTCCGGTCACAGGGCACCGGACGCGTCCGGTCAGCCGAAAACCGGTTTTGGACCTCTCTGGAACTGACCGGACGCAGTGACTGCGAGCGTCCGGTCGATCCCCGTGCGTCCGGTCACAAGCACGTTCGAGTAGTGAACAGGACTATGGGCGAGTCCGGTCACCACTAAACTCCAGCGTCCGGTCAGAGCAAAAACCAGAACACGCTCAAACCTTCAACGACCGGACGCGTCCGGTCAAGTCGTGACCTGCGTCCGGTCACCCCGAAACTGCACTGAAACTCCGGCGATTCAACCCGATCTCCTCCGAATCAAGTGCTCTAGGCTTGGGATTCGATCTGAGGAGTCACAAGGAGGTTAGTGAGCTATCTCTAAGAGATCATGGCTCGAACCTAACTCCAAATCGGTGAATCGAAGGAATTCGGGGGAAGGAAGAAAAAAGAGACCCGAAACTAAAACTTGATCGATCTCCTAGACCGTGAGGTTAGAGATGATTTCTTTCGGTGGAAAGAAGTGCCTCACGTTCTAGAACAACTCAGTTCAAACGGAATCGCAAAAGATGAACCGAGCACAAAGATCAAGCGACGGGAAAACTCAAGGCACAAAGCAATCCGCGAAGAACATGATGAACATGAAATCAAAACGCGAATTGACACCAAGAGATGGGATCCAAGGTGAGGATACGGCCTCACTTCCTCGAATCAACAGTACACAGAGTGGAGTCTCTCTGCGGATCTCAACTAGCTAAAGCAGGGGATGGGAGAGTGGAAACCCTAGCAAATGAAGGCACTAACTGAAATAGCTAAAACTGAGATTGAGATAGGGAGGAGGGTGTCTCCCCTAGACTACTTATACTAACCTAGCCTAAGCCTATTTCCTACTCTACCCCTCTCTACTCTAATTACAGAGCGGGCCAGGAAAACCCTAAGGCTAATCTGGTCCACCCGCTAGTGGTAGGTAGATCCGACGGCCACGCCCGCACGGTCTTCCGCATCGCCTCCACGCAACCTTCAGATCGCCGCCACGTGCCGCCACCACTCTGCACCCCCGGTTTTGTGGCCCAAACCGAGAAACCAGCCTTTTCCATCAGCCCCCGGTTTTGAGGCCCAAACCGGGAAACCAGCCTCCAGCCCGAGTTTTGTGGCCCAAACTCGGAAACCCTCAGCGCCCGAGTTTTGAGGCCCAAACTCGGAAACCGGCCCACGCCCAGGTTTTGAGGCTCAACCTGGAAACCGTCACGCCCAGGTTTTGTGGCTCAACCTGGAAACCCAGCACCCAGGTTTTGAGGCCCAAACCTGGAAACCGTCCACCGTTGGTTTTTCCCGGGCTCTACCAACAAACCGGCGTCGTAGAGGGGATGCACCGCCTGTGCACCCCTTCCACCGACATGATCGCACTTCTCCGCTTGTCGCTGTCGCAGGCTGCCAGCCACCACAGCTGATCCTCCGGCCTCCAGTCCATCAGTCCAAGTCCACGTCCGCCCTTCACCGTCCGATACATCGGCATGGCACGTCCGCCGCACGGCACGCCCATCCTTCATCGCGCCCGGTCCGTCGGCACGGCACGTCGCAACTTGACCTTCACCCGCCATTGATCACTGTCTCCGTGCTCGACACCTGCACAACACAAGCCAAAGAACATGCGCATCATCTCCGTTGACAATCACTCATCACACAGAGACTCGGCATACACCCATGTATCCGCAGAAGTAATCTGCGTTGGGTTCCTTCTTGGGGAAGTAATGTGGTTGGTTTTCCTGTTTAATCCCTGGAGAATGTAGAATCACCAAAACTCATGGAATTTGTTAGTTTAAACCTCCTATTTCTACGTTGGCAATCCTTTTTGACATTTATTCAAGTCTTGTTGACGGTAAATAATGATAGTTAATAGACGTCAACAAACTCCCCCAAGCTAAATTTTTGCTAGTCCCTTAGCAAACATAGGGTTCTGAGAGTAAAATTGTAAACTACTTTAATACACAAGCCATCAACTGAAAACTCTTTTTTTTGAAAAGAATTTGGAAGAATCTTCACATGTTCCTTTTGCCAATCTTTTACCTTAGTTCAGAATAATTGAAAGTTAGAAATAATCAAGTCAAGCACTATGTCTCAAATTCCCCATTCCAACTTTACTCCGGAGTTTTGCAAGATTTTGTAATAAAAGCTCAGAGAACTTCTGTATGACATTTTTTTAAAAGCACAACTTACTAAGTCAAAGTTCAGAGCTTAGGGAGAGAAATGTCATACTCTTAGATCAAGTGTTTGAAACCTTTTGAAATTGTCAACTCTTACTGGCATATTGTAATTAGAGGAACCATGGGCTATCATTCTTTTTCTTTTCATATTTTTGTCATATATCTTTCTTTTCTTTTCTTTTCTTTTTCTCAGGTAGTCGGACACTTGTCCCTTTTTCTTTCCTCCTTATCATATTTTTGCATAGCACATGCCTCTAACACAATACTACTTCGGAAGAGTGAATCTTTTACATTTATAGAAGCTTGATCTCAAGAGCATGATAAACCTCTCTACCATAGCTAAAAACTTAGAACAGAGTAGGCAGCCTCAAAGTATGAATCATTTATTATCAGGCTTTAGTTATTATGCCATACAGGTTCTCATCATATGTTTGAAGTTTTCAAAATTAAAATTCCGGAGATTCATTGAAACAAAGAACAAGATAAATAGTAGCTTAGACTTTTTCATCTCTAATTCTCAACTATCCGAACTTTGGTTAAGATCATTGTTTTGAGATTTTCTAAAAATTTGAAAGGTATTATTCTACAGTTGAGGCCATGAAAAATAGCTCTTCTTCTTTTTATATATATATTTTCTACATCAAGATTATTTTATTTAAATACTAAGCAAAAACCAACAAGTAGTACTAAATATAGGCAAACAGAGGGATACAACATACTTACCTCAGGAATAGGGGGTCCTCCCCCAAGTTAGTTTTATTCGTATGGTCGTGGTGGCTGAGGTGGATTGATTCCCATCTGCCCGAAGAGGTAGTAGAAATTCTCGTTTGTCTGGGCGCCTTGATGATGTATCTCTTCAAGAGTGTGGCGCATATCTTCTTGACCCGTCTCAAGATGAATAAGTCGAGTGTCAATGCCCTGAAAGTAGTGGTCTCTGTGGTGCGAGAACTGGTGGTATGGCTGGTATTCTAGGTAACCATGGGTGGCATGATAAGAGTATGGATAATGAGTGGCGTCATGAACACCTCTCCCAGAGAAAGACATTCGTCCTCCCTGGAAGTCATACATCGTATCCTCTTCGCGATGAGGTGGAGTGTAGTTGCGAAAATTTCATTGCCCCCATGAATCTTTTGGTGTACGTGGCTCGTAGGCAGCAGTATCTTCCCAGGCCTGATGGTGTGATGAAGATGATCCAGCTCGTTCGAATCCTTGATAGTGAGTATAGGCTGGTCCGGCTGGTGTAGCGTCTTCTCCTTGATATCTCGGGGCAGCGTTTCTAGTGAATCTTGCGGAGGGGCTTCTTCCTACTCCCGTGCCAGGTCTCTGCAGGTTAAGCAAAAAGGTTTCCATGACATACAAACCAAGTGATCTGTTTGGCAACTCATATTCATTTGTATATCCTTTATATTGCATATAGAGTTTGTTATTTCTCTTCTTAATAAGATGTGCTTGGCTGGAGAAGTAGAAACCTATGACTGGTCGTGGAGTGGAGATGTACATAATATTTCCATTTAAGTTTAGATTTCCAGCAAGACGAGTAACCCAAGAAGTGATGGATATAGGGCCTTGTAGAGTGTGAATATAAGGCCAGTATTCTACCAGGAGTTCTACAGGTAAAATTTTAGTTTTCTTAGCCATAGCATACATAATCTTTAACTCCTCAGTTCTAACAATACGACCTTCTTGCCTAGGAAAGAGAGTAAAGCGTAGCCACTTGTGCATCACCCTTAATGTGGGGTTGTGTATATCATTGGTGCAAGGGTGATGATCTGTTCTCTTACCAGTGATGTTCTCCCAGAAGCTATTTCTTTCAAAGTTTCTTAAGGCTACATCTAAATCTACAGTGCAGGTTTCAAGAAAACCCAGATTTAGGCTGAACTGCTTCCAAGTGCGAGTGAAAGGTTCATTGTACAGCCTAAAATAGACATACGTGTCATCCGAAGAAAGAGTGCAAAAAATTCTAGAGTGAGCAGTCTACAACCTTCTTCGGAGAGCTCCTAAGTGTTCTCCCATCCAATGTTATGGAAGACTAGATCGAACTCGGAGTCCATACCTGTGTCTCGAAGAAATTGTGAATCGAAGGTGGGAGTATGAGTGTACTCTTTATCGCGGTAATGCCTGAATAGGCCTTCTCGTAGGCTGTTTGGAGCTTGATGTGCCTTTCGTGAAGAAGATCATGTGGCTCGGACCGGCTTGCGGTGGAGGATCAAGGCAGGGATGAAGTATCCATGTCCGAGCCTCCTTGTGATGAGCCAGCTCGTGAACGGCTTCTTGTTGATCGGAAGGTGAGCGTGTTCTTCGCCTTTCTCAAGAAGTTGCTCATCTTTGCTGCAAAAACAAAAGAATACACAAACAAAACTAGTGGAACGAGTGAGGGTTAGAGCAAATAAATGTCAGAGAGTTAGCGGTCCAAAAGTCAGTAGTCCAGGACAAGTCGTTCAAGTTGACAATTTTATTTCAACTTCTCCTAGTTTATTAACTAATTGGGCGGCACTTCCCCTCTCTTATTGATTTCTCTTGCTTGTTCCCACTATCCCTTTCTACTAGCTATTTTCTCAAAGCTTCCTCCTCTCTACTCTTATATCTTCTCTCACTCAGAAACTATCCAAATGAAGTGCTAAGTGAACTCGAAATTGGAATTCTGAATTTCGATGTGAGGCTAGTGTTTCTGGAGAGTGGAGTGTGTGAAGAGTGTGAAGGAAGCTTACCAATTTATAGGGGGAGAAGGGGTGGCCGGTCGGTCTAGTGGTGGGACCAACCAGTCCCCCATGGAGCCCACTTTCTTCCATGTTGCTCCCTCACCTACCTTGCTCAAGTTCCCACACTTTGGAGTATATGCTGACGGTTGCATGTGGTGGTAGGTGAGATGAGTGGTTGTGAGTGCATGTGATAATGTGAAATAATATGAGGTGGGTCCCAGGTGTCTGTGGGTCCGTATGTCTCCCGTATTTGTACAATGCAAGTATAAAAGAAAATTGCTTTTATGAAACTATAGAAAATAAGGATTCTAATGATGAAATTCTTATATGTTTTTGTTGCCGTAGTAAATAATACTTACGGGGTTCGTAAATAATAATTGCATGGGGCCAATTTTATGATGCAATGATGATGTTAATTTTGATTTTGTTTTCTTATGCATGAGCAAATAAATATGAAGTGCAAAAGTAAATGTTGATAACTACCGAGTTACCTCCGGCGAAGGTTCGGGGTTTAAAGTCCACCGAATTGGACTCTTCAGTATTCTTTATTCTCCTTGATGGGTCTCCACTACCGGAGACAGTAGTTTTGTTTCTTGAGCTTTATGTTCTGCTAGAGTTGAGCATTGTTCGGGCCGTGGTTTGAATGAGAACTTTTCTTCCTTTCCAGTTATGGTGAATTTGATTTCTCCAGCTCTGACATCAATATGGGCCTTGGCGGTGCTCAAAAATGGTCTTTCGAGAATGAGTGATACTTTTGAATCTGGATGCATTTCTAATACCACGAAGTCTACTGGTACGAAGAACTCTCTAATCTTGACTGGGATGTTCTCAGCAATTCCTATAGGGTATCTGAGTGATTGATCAGCTAGCTGAAGACACATTGGTGTTGACACAAGTGTTGAATGGTTGAGCTTATAGTAGACTGATGCGGGCATCACACTAACACTAGCTCAAGATCGCACAGTGCATTGCTAAACTGTTGATTTCCAATTGAGCATTCAATAGTGGGGCATCCTGGGTCCTTCTTCTTTTCTGGTATTTGATTGAGGATAGCCGCACTACATTCTTCTGTCAGCTCGATTACTTCAGTAGTTGGCAGTGGTCGTTTGTTGTTAAGTATATCCCTCACATACTTGGCATAGGTAGGTACCTATAATGCATCTAGCAGAGGAATATTGATATATAGTTTCTGAATTACTTCAACAAACTTACTGAACTACGCATCTAGCTTTGTGTTTCGATTTCTGTGAGGGAATGGTAGAACGTTGGTGTCTTGAAAATTTATTGGTCTTTCTTTATTTTGTACTTGAGTTTCTTGAACTTCATCATCTCTTTCTTCTACCCTTGGAGGTGTTACTGGTGCTGTCTGTCTTTTTTGTGCTCCTTCTGGGTATGGCGGATCTCGAGTGGTCTTCCATGTCTAGTGGTGATCCCATTAATCTACTCATGGTTAGTGGTAACAGGCAAAACAGCAACCAATTGTGATATTTGGGTTTCTATTCTTTTATTATATTTGAGTTGATCTTTAATGGCAGAAGAAAATTCATCCATCTTAGCATTTATGTTTTCAAGAGTCTTATCATTTAAAGCAAGTCTTTTAGTAATGCTATCATTTATCGTGGCTTGTTCTAAAATTAAATCTCTTAAAGTAGGTTGCTTAGAATCGGAAGAACTGAAATTACTCGTGTACTTATCTAGTTTGGAAGGTTGTTGTTGACGCAATCCTTGCTTGTGTAGAGTGGTGGAGTTGTTGATGATGTTAGCTTCTTCTTGATCTTCGGGAAATTCTATTCCCAAATACTCTCCACTTCTAGTTTGAGCATCAAATGCATCTTGAATAGCTTGATGTTCTTCCTTGAAGTTGGCTCTCTGAATGAGTTGATCCATAAGTACATCCATCTTAGTTGACAGTGCATACACTTCTTCTAGAACTTCTTCAACTTGGTGACAGCGTTGAGTAGTAACTTGTTTCCAGCTTTGATTCTCAGCTAACTTGTCCATGAGACATTCTGCTTTTCCAAAAGTGAGTGACATGAATGATCCTTCAGTAGTAGCATCAAGTTGTTCTCATGCTCTTGGTAATAATCCGTGATAAACAGTTGCATGAGCATTTTATTCCTTATTCCATGATGTGGGCATCTTAAGATTTGTTCCTGAAAACGCTCCCAAGTTTCTGGAATGGTTTCTCTTTTTTGTTGCTGAAAGTTGTATATCTTTCCCCTTAAGATATTGACTTTGCTAATTAGGAAAAATCTTGATAGAAAGGTCTCTAAACACTTCTCCCATGTCTTGATGTTGTCCATGTTTGAATAGAACCACTGCTTCGCTTTTCCCTTCAGTGAGAAGGGAAAAAGACGAAGAAGTATAATGTCCTGGGGAACGTCCTTGATGATGATGGTGCTTCCAATCTCCAAGAAATCTTGTAGATGGGCGGTTGCATCTTCTTCTTCCTTTCCACCAAATGTAGTAGCTTGCACCATGTTGATAAGACTTGGCTTGAGTTCGAACTGAAGGTTGTTCGTCTGGAGTGTAGGTCCGGTGCGAATGTTCCTGACACTTGGAGTAGAGAACTCCAACAGAGTCTTGTTGACCATGGCTTGACTACTGATGTAGATCTTCCACCCGATCAAGTTGATTTTTGATTTGCAAGTGATAGATTACAACTGAACCTGTGTTACCCTGTATATGATATAAACAAAGAAAGACAAGGGTAAGCCTGCCAAGACAGAGGTACAAGTGAATGAATGAATAAATAATCTCCTTTGTTAAATAAGTTTTGTTTAGTTCCCGGTGGCTTCCGTTACTTAGATACTTCCCCGGCAACGGCGCCAGAAATGCTTGTTGACACTTCTTAATGCAATTGCCCATAATAAACTTTCATGAACTGATTCTAGCAAAAGCCTTCAGAAATGTACAGGACACTCCTAGCATCACTTAATTTCAAGTTGTCATCCCTAACATGATACTAGAAATGTAAATTATATGTGACACAAGCTCAAAAGATATAAACAAATATTTATCCGCAAACGCACAGATAAATATACCTGTTGTAGCAGCATTTCACCCAGGTTATCTAGGTATCGTTATTTATATTTCCCCGAAGATAGTAACGAAGCTGGGAACTAGTAATTAAATATGATTCAAAGGTAGCAGAGATTATTATTCATTCATTCATTCACTACTCACATGTCTAAACAGGGGTAAGACAAGGTAAAGATAAATAATAATAATGATAACAGCGGGAATTCTAGAGATAGAGCGAACTACATAGATCAAGCAGAGAGTCACGAGATTAATTAAGAGATTCGAATCCTAAGTTACTTCACATTTACTAAGTCTAGTGATTATTCTAGTTAATATACAATCATTTATAGCTAATTAATCTATCATCCACGATCAAGGGACATTACTAAATTAGAATAAAGAACAAAGTAATGAATTCTAACTTGCAACCGCGTCCTACTAAGATCTACACTCGGAGGGAGGACTACAAAGGACTCAACAGCTATAACACCTATAGTGATTAATAAGTAATTAACCTGACATGTCATCATCTTTAGTCATTAATCATCCTTGCCATGCTTTATGTTTGCCTAATACTTGTTTTGCATTTACCTTTTTCTGAGGTGACTTGTGTAGTGATCTTTTCTTTTTTTCAAAAACCCTAAAGGCCCAAATCTTCCTATAAGGGCAAAATGGTAATTTCATCTCTGTGTCTAGCTTTGTGTGAATCTTGTTTAGTTGAGTGTCTTGATGTTTTGTTGTGTTGATCAAACTTCAAAATCAAAAATAGAATTTAAATTCCTGTTGAAAAACCCTAAATTTCCAAACTCTAGTTTTACCCCCCTTTTTCTAATTCAAAAACTATTCAAAATTTGAAGTTGTCCCAATAAGAAAAGTTGTAGACCTTGCAATAAGGAACAACTTTGGTGTTTGCAGATTTTCAAGTTTCAATACAAAATCAGAAGTAATTTCAAATTCTTTCAAACTTCAATTTTGTCCCCTTTTCAGTTTTCAAAATTATCTCAAAAACTATTGAGTTTCAGAAAAAGTTTATATTGGCAAAGTTGTAGATCTCAAAATTTTAAGCAACTTTGGTATTTTGAGTTTTCTTTGTGTAATTCAAATTTTGGGAGTATTTTCGAAAATTCAGAAAAGGAATGGGTGATGTCACTGTGCACGAACTTTAAAGCAGGGGGGCCCCGGCCGCCGGCGACGGAGCGCCGGCCACGCCGACCGGCTGACCCGCGCCCGTGCCGAGCGCGGTCAGCGCAGGCGCTCGACCTCCCCGGTCCCCTACCACCGCCTCGCCGACCCCTACCCTCCTCCTTTTCCCCTACGGCCGCGGACAGCGGACGGGTGCCGGCCGCCGGCAAGCCGCCGCGCCGCGCGCGAGCTCCCTGCCCACGTCGCGCCGCCCTACCTTGCTCCCTATCTCCGTTAATGCTGCGCGAACGCTCCTCACCCCTCGCCCGGACCCCCAGCGCCGCCCCGCGGCTATAAAAGCCGCCGAGCAACCCGCCATTGCCGCCACCGGCGCAACCCCACCAACCCGAGCCACCGGACCGCCCCAGAGCCCACTGAGCACCCCATCGCCTTCGCCTTGAGCTTCTCCACCTTCCCGAGCAACCAATTTCACCCCTCCGCCCCTCCTTTCGCCGGTGCAAGCAATCCGTCCCCGACTCCGGCGAACGGCCCCGCCGCGGTGAAGGGCAAAATTCGTCGCCGTGAGTGTTCCTCCCGTCCCTCCGACCCCGTCCTCTTTTCCTCACCTCGGTGCGCTCCTAACCGCACACCGGTGATCCCTTTTGATGAACAGAGCCGCCGGAACGCTTGCTCGCCGCCGAGGCGCCGCCGCCGTCGAACTCCCTCCTCCGACCCTTGCATCGCCTCGCTGTTCCTCGTTCCCGACTCCCGATGAGCCCGTGAAGCTTCCCCGGCCCCCTGTTTTTCCAGCGTCTGGCCCGAGCGGCCGGTCCGCCGCGCGCTCTCGCCGGCGAGCGCGCCGAGCCCGCGGGGAAGAAGCACAGTGTCCCTTTTCTTTTTTTTTGAAAATGTGAATAGTGTTCTATTTTCTCTTTTTTGTGAGAATTAATCTGTTGCTCCTTAAATCCTGAGAAAAATGTGGTATACTCCTTGCACTGTGTAGTATTTTAGAAAAATAAGAAACCCTACCTTTCTGCAAAAATTAAAAAATGAAAAATCCTTCTTTTAATTAAGAAATGGATGGTTTTAGATTTTTAGAAAATCATGTGTAACTTCAAAAATCATGAGATAAATTTTTATGTGCTAGTTATGTCATGTTTAGTCTCTAGAAAAATTTTGAGGCCTTTTAAAACAAGTTGATTTTTGGGCTTTTATTTTAATTGTTAAATAGTGCCTTTTGTTAATTAAATGTTTGATTTTTGTTAGGTACCTAAATGATCTCCAAAAATTATGAAATTTGTTTTGCCATCTATTTATACCATAATGAACTTATGAGTTTAATTGGGTAATTTTTGGAGCAACTGCATAAAATGACCTTTTTAAATAATTAGGAAAAATAGAAAAGCAATTAGGGTTCATGTTGTGTGCCCTATGATGTGACTTTTGGATTGTTTGCTGTTCATAGACCCCCCACCCAGCTGGTCTATGGTGTTGTGATGACATGCATGACTTACGCTTAAGTTTACTAGATGATGCTTAATAGGTTTGATTAATCTTGCTTAGGGGTAGAGATAAGTAACCTTATGTCCACACTAGGAGTTACTTTCACGATGGAAAGTTGTATTTTAGAATCAGTGGAATTGTCCTGCGCTTTAGCAAGTCTCTTGTTCCTATTAGCACCCTCATAAGCATACATCATTGCATACGTGTAGTGTCTGGAGGAGAAGGCATCAAAGTCGAGGCAGCCGCTGACGAACCTACCCCCGAGGCGACCCCGAGCTCCGACACCTGCACTGCCGACCCCGAGCCTGTCCTTTTTGCTCTTCAAGGCAAGCCCCAGTGCATTTTAACCCTTCCTTGTTTTTATAAAAGTTTACTTAAAATGCCTTTGAGTTAAACTACTGCATTAGGTTATAGGAGTTGTGTGATGACCTATTGCCTGCACTATTTACCTCCACCGGCAAATACCCCGCCCTGTTTAAAAAAAATTATTTGCAAAACGCTTAGTGATGCTATACAATAGATTTGTAATAAAAATGCCAATTTCAAAAGTGTGATCACTTAAAGAATTTTTATGGTAATTTGGCTTTACTCCCCGACTGCTGACTAAGTATCTGATCCGTACCTAGTCAACAGCGAGGAGAGGTTGTCTGAGCGTACGGTGTCGTCATGTTGTAGTCCGGGACTCAACAGTTGACACCGACCAGGACAGGGTTGAAAAACTGACAGGACTATTACGCTTGGGTGAAATATAACCGAGGTATAGTTCTGGCAGAAAAACTAGGGACCATCCGTTTGGGGGCATGCTGGTCAAGACTTGTAACTATTCACATACTTCGGAAAGCTCTGGCTCCGAGGACTCCTTGATTGGGACCGACAACCGCGCACTGGGAGTGGCGAGATGGCAGAAGTAGCTTGTACCCACGTGGTCGTCGTGCCTGGATATGAGTGGTGTACTGTACTTCTGGGTGGCGTAGGACCGGTCCAATCTTGGAGGAATCGTGGTAGACGAGTTGGCATATGCAAGCTTGGGTGCTACATATGCAGTGTGGATAGGGATCCTCAGCTGAGTATTATTTATCCGGATTAACGTTGCTCCTCGGTTATGGAGACTTGGTCACTGTCTGTCAACGGAGAGTGGTTCTCAACTAGGTATGTTTTGAAAGGTAAAATGAATCATGAACAATGAAGGATTGAGAAATACTTGAATCTTTCCAAAAATAGCACGAGGTTTACAAAATGCTTTTCTGCAAAATACTTGGTCTTGCTTAAGCCTTACCTTGACTACCCTAAGCCTCTCATCCCTGAGTCTTCTTCATTTTCTTTAGTCGGGTAAGTCTTGTTGAGTACCCTAGTACTTAGGGTTGTTACCCATGCTGCAGGTATGACTGAGTCCCCGATGTGTCTTGCGCCCTGCTGCATGACCTTCGTCCAGGAAGAGGCCGATGAGGCCGAAGAATAAGTGTACACCCTCGGGCTTGGTGATCTTGAGTATCTCTATTTTGTTGTACTCCGCTACGTTGCCTATTTTCTATTATCCAAACTTGGTTTGTAATAACTGCACCTTTAATCTTATTTGGAACCTCGGTTTGTAAAACTATTGTTATTTAAGTCTTCCGCTCTGTATTC
This sequence comes from Coix lacryma-jobi var. lacryma-jobi, assembly GCA_009763385.1. NCBI lineage: Eukaryota > Viridiplantae > Streptophyta > Magnoliopsida > Poales > Poaceae > Coix > Coix lacryma-jobi. The sequence continues at coordinate 20,431,982 of CM019824.1, forward strand.
CGATGTTATTTGTAAGAGTATCCAGTGTTGTAACCGAATGGTGAGATGATCCTGCGGACGATGGGCGCTGATGCAGCCCGGTGATGAACTGTCTTGGTCACATGGGACATAGGATCGGCTGTCAGAGGCTGACAGGGACCTGTGGGCCATGGGATTAGGACCGTTCCGCCACAGAGTGGTATCGGAGCTTCTCACTATAACGTTGCAGTGTTCTTGCGAAAACTTCAAAAGATCTTTGAGTCCAAACAAACTAAACTTGACTATTTCTGAGTCCAAATTGCTTCTCTCATCTTGTCTTATATATGGCAACACTAGTTAGCAAGACAACATGTTTTAAGCCCTACGTACTTTATCTTTTTGGCATTGCCTTGTTCCGTAGAAACGAATCATGCATCATATCATATTCACATAAGTTAATAATAACTTCCTCTCTAAGTTCGTTGGGATAGTATGCCTTTACCTTTTCTTGCTAGCCTTTTTACTCCTCATCCAACTTACCTTATCCAGACATGGCTCGTATCAAGCTGACTGCTCGCAAGTCGACTGGACCCATTGGTGTGCCACGCCACCAACTGGCACCACGCACTGGAGAAGAGACTGGCGAAGCCTCCAACGGTCGTCGCTTTCCCCGTCGCACCCGCAAACACCTAAAGGAGGAGATCAAGAATCTGAAGGCTGAGCTGGAGAACTTGGAGCATGACTTCTACCACTCACGTCTGGAGTTCTATGAGGCCCGAGCCTCCCTGGAGCAGGCCAACCGGAACGTGATTCGCGCCATCCAGCAGCGCGATGCCACTTGGATTCGCGAGGACGTCACCAGGGCCGAGCTTCACGGACTGTGGCAGTACACAACTCAGATTGAATAGTTCAATGATATGCTTCATGAGGAGGTACACCAGCTGTACAACCAACTCCACCCCGTGGTTCCCCGGATGTTGAGGACCCTGAGGACGGAGTAGTGGAAGAGCCGAACATGGAGCAGGAGCCAAGCGTGGACGAGGAGATTGAACCTGCCGAGAACATCCACGCTGAAGATGAGGACGAGGAGGTTGAGCCTGAGCTCATCCTCGAGGAAGACGACGACGAGGACATGATCATCATCGATGAAGACTAGACTCATTGTTAAGAGGATGGAGATCCCGTGTGTCTGTACCACCTGCTTACCCAAACCCTTAGTTTAGGTTTGGGGGCGCTAGTCTGTCTTTTGTTAAGTCGGGTCTGTATCTTTCTTTTCGTATCTTTTCCCCTTATCAGTCTGTTGTTATCTGTCAGTCATCTTTATCAATCATCTACCTTTGTATCAGTGAAGTTTTTCAGTCAGTTGTTTTCAGAATTTAATCAATGGATGCTAAGTTCCAAGTTATTTAACAGATGCCTGTGAACACTCGCACTGGAGCTGGGAGTTCTCAGGAGGCTGACCTTCCAAACCCTCCACCTGTACCTGCTACGCTAGCAGATGCCATCACAGCCTTGGCAGCCGCTGCTAACCTGATGGCTCAAAACCAAGGGCAGCAGAACAATGGCCACCGTGGTCGCCACAACATCAACCACGAGACCACATATGTGGATTTCACCGAAACCCGTCCACCGGTCTTTATGAAGGCCGATGAACCCCTTGAAGCTGATGATTGGCTCCGCACCATGGAGCAGAAGTTTGGTCTTCTCCACTGCACCGACACCCAGAAGCCCCGGTTCGCTTCTCAGCAGCTTTGTGGTCCAACAAGCGCTTGGTATGCCAACCTGTTGGCTGCCCAGCCAGAGGGCCATCAGTTGACCTGGGAGGAGTTCCGCACAGCTTTCCGTGCACATCATATCCCTTCTGGAGTGATGAAGATGAAGCTTGATCAGTTTCTGGCACTGCAGCAGAAGGACTCCACAGTGATGCAGTACGTGGGTCAGTTCAATCACCTTAGCCAGTATGCCTCGGAGTACGTCAACACGGACGAGAAGAAGAGGGACTGTTTCCTTAGGGGACTGCACCCCAAGATCCGCAGAAGTATGTCCAATAACCTGACCGGCTCGTACCATGATGTCGTTGACCGGGCTATTGCATTTGAGGAGAGCAATCGCCAGTACCAAGAGGAAAAGAAGAAGAAGAAAGCAGGATCTAGCAGTTTCTCTGGCAGTCACAAGCGCCAGAGGGTCATTTATCACCCTAGCCACCACCAAAATCGCCCACCTTACCCCCACCAGCAAGTGGTCGTCCGTACTGCGGCCACCACCCACAACGCCAACCAGCAAAGTGCCACGCAGCTGAACGCCCCAGGTGTTCGTATCACCACCCCACAAACCTCTTACAACCATCCCTGCTACAACTGCGGCCAGACTGGCCACTGGGCTCGTGAGTGCCCAAAGCCCAAGAGGTATGCTCAGAACGCTCAGAAGGGTCCTGGAGGACCTCAACAGCAGCAGTACCGTGTCCAGCAGCAGCATGCTCAGAAGGGCAAGGTTGTCAAGAAGCATGGGCAAGTCCACTACACCACTGTCAGCGACATCCCAGAAGAGGAGCCCGTCATGATCGGTAGGTTTTCCGTTGCCAATTATCCCGCAGTCGTGCTGTTTGATTCCGGTGCATCGCATTCCTTCATCAGTCGTACATTTGTCATTGAGCATGGGATATCAATTGGGGAATTGAAAGAAAGTTTCTGCATATTTTCGCCTGGAGGGCGTATAAGTACTAAGGAGGTAATTCGTAATATACCAGTGCTGTTGGGGGAACATGTGTTTCCTACCACCATGATAGTGCTTCGTGATCAAGAAATAGATGTCATTTTAGGCATGAATTGGATGTGCCAGTATAAAGCCATGATTGACATCCTGAATAGGGTTGTGAGAGTGGACATTCCTAACAGTACCTCCAAGCTCCTTCTCCAACTCCCAATGCCTCCAAAACCAACAGCCACGCAATTGAATACCACCTATGTTCAGGAGACCAGAGACATCCCCGTGGTCTGTGAATTTCCTGATGTTTTTCCAGAGGACTTACCTGGCCTACCTCCTGACCGTGATGTTGAGTTTGCCATAGAGCTTAAGCCCGGGACTGCTCCTATATCCCGCAGAGCTTATCGAATGCCTCCCAGAGAGTTGGCAGAGCTAAAAATCCAGTTACAAGAGTTGCTGGATAAGGGCTTCATTCACCCAAGTTCATCTCCTTGGGGCTGTCCTGCAATCTTTGTGAAGAAGAAAGACAAGAGTCTCAGGTTATGCATTGATTATCGCCCACTCAACGAGGTCACCATCAAAAATAAATATCCCTTGCCTCGTATTGACCTTCTTTTTGACCAGCTAGTTGGAGAGTATTCTCCAAGATTGACCTCAGATCTGGCTACCACCAAATAAAAATACGTCCCGAAGACATTCCTAAAATAGCTTTCACTACTAGGTACGGCCTATATGAGTACCTGGTCATGTCCTTCGGTTTGACCAATGCCCCTGCCCACTTCATGTATCTCATGAACTCCGTATTCATGCCGGAGCTTGATAAATTTGTGGTCGTGTTCATTGACGACATCCTTGTCTACTCAAAGACCCCTGAAGAGCATGCCAAACATCTTCGTATCGTTCTATCCCGTCTCAGAGATCATCAGCTTTATGCCAAGTTCAGTAAATGTGAGTTCTGGTTGGACCAGATACAGTTCCTTGGTCATGTCCTATCCGCTAAAGGAGTGTCAGTCGATCCCGGAAAGGTGGCAGACATTCTGGATTGGGAGCCACCTACCACTGTTCACAGAGTCCGCAGCTTCATGGGAATGGCTGGATATTATCGCCGTTTCATCCCGGATTTCTCCAGAATCGCGAAGCCTATCACCGAGTTATTAAAGAATTCTGTGAAGTTTGTCTGGTCACCAGCCTGTGAGCAGGCCTTTCAAACGCTGAAGAAACTGTTAACCACATCACTAGTGCTAGCCCAGCCAAACATCGAAAAGCCCTTTGATGTCTTTTGCGATGCATCTGGTACTGGTTTGGGCTGTGTTTTGATGCAAGAAGGTCGAGTGATCGCTTATGCCTCACGGCAGCTTAAGCGACATGAAGAGAATTATCCAACCCATGATTTTGAGTTAGCAGCAGTGGTGCATGCCTTAAAGATCTGGCGTCATTATTTGTTGGGCAGTACCTGTAATGTGTAGACTGATCACAAAAGCCTGAAGTATATCTTCACTCAAGAAGAACTGAATATGAGACAGAGAAGATGGCTTGAGTTAATTAAAGACTATGATCTCGAAGTACATTACCATCCGGGTAAGGCGAATGTAGTCGCTGATGCGCTCAGTCGCAAGTCATACTACAACTGTCAGATGAAGAAGCCCTGTAATTCTTCCCTATGTTATGAACTAGAAAAGTTGGGTATTGAGATGGTTCCACAAGGAACGCTGAATAATATCATGATAGAAACACCTATCAGGGAACAAATCATCACTGCACAGAAAGATAACCCTGGAATCAAGCACATCGTCGAAAGGATCCGAGCTGGAAAAGCTGATTGTTTCAGGATTGATGATGTAGGAGTGGTTTAGTTTAAGAACCGATTGGTAGTTCCCAAAGTGCCTGAATTGAGGCAGTTAATCCTTGATGAAGCACACTTGACTAGGTTCTCCATCCACCCCGGCAGCAACAAGATGTACCAAGACTTGAGGCAGAGGTTCTGGTGGACAAAGATGAAGATTGAGATCTCCCGGTATGTCGCTCGATGTGATACTTGCCAGAGGATCAAAGCTGTACACATGAAACCCGGAGGAGAATTGCAACCTTTACCTGTACCTGCTTGGAAATGGGACGATATCAGTATGGATTTTATCAATGGGCTACCCAAAACACCAAGAGGTTTTGATTCCATCTGGGTGATCGTGGATCGCCTCACTAAGCAAGCTCATTTCCTGCCAGTCAAGACCAGCTACACTGTCCCCACTTACGCTGCTATGTACAAGAACAACATAGTAAAACTCCATGGCATACCCAAGACCATTATCTCTGATCGTGGTACCCAGTTCATCGCAAAATTCTGGAAAGCATTCCATACCTCACTTGGAACCAAACTCTTGCATAGCACGGCATATCATCCACAAACGGATGGACAAACTGAGCGAGTCAACCAAGTGTTAGAGGACATGTTGAGAACCTGTGTGCTCACCTTCGCAGATACTTGGGATGAGTGTTTGCCCTTGGCAGAATTCTCATATAATAACAGTTACCAAGAAAGCATCAAAATGGCACCCTTTGAAGCACTGTATGGTTGCCGATGTCGTACACCTCTCAGTTGGTCTGAACTTGGAGAAAGGGAATTCTTTGGAGTTGACCTAGTAAAAGATATGGAAGAAAAAGTCAAGCAAATACAAGAGAATATGAAGATTGCGCAGTCTCGACAGAAGAGCTATGCTGACAAAAGACGTCGACCTCTGAAGATCCAAATCGGGGATTATGTGTATCTGAAGGTCTCACCCACCAAAGGAGTTACTCGTTTTGGAGTCAAGGGAAAGTTAGCACCACGCTATATTGGTCCCTTTGAAATTCTGGAACGTTGTGGCAAGGTAGCTTATAAATTGAAGTTGCCTGACCATCTTTCTGCAGTCCATAATGTGTTTCACGTCTCCCAACTCAAGAAATGTCTCCGAGTACCCGAACACGTGGTGGAAGTTGAAGGTGTTGAGTTAGAACCCGATCTGTCATACTCCGAGTATCCAGTTCGCATGTTGGATTACAAGGACCGTGTTACCCGGAGGACTACCACAAGATGGTACAAGATCCAGTGGAACCAACACTCTGAAGAAGAAGCCACTTGGGAATCCGAAGACTTCTTAGCAAAGACTTATCCCGACTTTCTCGATACTCTGTAGATGTAAAGTTTTGTCTTTGTCCTTCTTAAGACGCAGAATCTCGGGGCGAGATTTCTTTTAGGGGGGAAGGCTGTAACACCTATGGTGATTAATAAGTAATTAACCTGACATGCCATCATCTTTAGTCATTAATCATCCTTGCCATGCTTTATGTTTGCCTAATACTTGTTTTGCATTTACCTTTTTCTGAGGTGACTTGTGTAGTGATCTTTTCTTTTTTTTCAAAAACCCTAAAGGCCCAAATCTACCTATAAGGGCAAAATGGTAATTTCATCTCTGTGTCTAGCTTTGTGTGAATCTTGTTCAGTTGAGTGTCTTGATGTTTTGTTGTGTTGATCAAAGTTCAAAATCAGAAATAGAATTTAAATTCCTGTTGAAAAACCCTAAATTTCCAAACTCTAGTTTTACCCCTCTTTTTCTAATTCAAAAACTATTCAAAATTTGAAGTTGGCCCAATAAGAAAAGTTGTAGACCTTGCAATAAGGAACAACTTTGGTGTTTGCAGATTTTCAAGTTTCAATACAAAATCAGATGTAATTTCAAATTCTTTCAAACTTCAATTTTGTCCCCTTTTCAGTTTTCAAAATTATCTCAAAAACTATTGAGTTTCAGAAAAAATTTACATTGGCAAAGTTGTAGATCTCAAAATTTTAAGCAACTTTGGTATTTTGAGTTTTCTTTGTGTAATTCAAATTTTGGGAGTATTTTCGAAAATTCAGAAAAGGAATGGGTGATGTCACTGCGCACGAACTTTAAAGCAGGGGGGGCCGACCGCCGGCGGTGGAGCGCCGGCCACGCCGACCGGCTGACCCGCGCCCGTGCCGCGCGCGGTCAGCGCAGGCGCTCGACCTCCCCGGTCCCCTACCACCGCCTCACCGACCCCTACCCTCCTCCTTTTCCCCTACGGCCGCGGACAGCGGGCGGGTGTCGGCCGCCAGCAAGCCGCCGCGCCGCGCGCGAGCTCCCTGCCCACGTCGCGCCGCCCTACCTTCCTCCCTATCTCCGTTAATGCCACGCGAACGCTCCTCACCCCTCGCCCGGACCCCCAGCGCCGCCCCGCGGCTATAAAAGCCGCCGAGCAACCCGCCATTGCCGCCACCGGCGCAACCCCACCAACCCGAGCCACCGGACCGCCCCGGAGCCCGCTGAGCACCCCATCGCTTTCGCCTTGAGCTTCTCCACCTTCCCGAGCAACCAATTTCACCCCTCCGCCCCTCCTTTCGCCGGCGCAACCAATCCGTCCCCGACTCCGGCGAACGGCCCCGCCGCGGTGAAGGGCGAAATTCGTCGCCGTGAGTGTTCCTCCCGTCCCTCCGACCCCCGTCTTCTTTTCCTCACCTCGGTGCGCTCCTAACGGCACACCGGTGATCCCTTTTGATGAACATAGCCGCCGGAACGCTTGCTCGCCGCCGAAGAGCTCCGCCGAGGCGCCGCCACCGTCGAACTCCCTCCTCCGACCCTTGCATCGCCTCGCCGTTCCTCGTTCCCGACTCCCGGTGAGCCCGCGAAGCTTCCCCTGCCCCGTGTTTTTCCAGCGTGTGGCCCGAGCGGCCGGTCCGCCGCGCGCTCTCGCCGGCGAGCGCGCCGAGCCCGTGGGGAAGAAGCACAGTGTCCCTTTTCTTTTTTTTGAAAATGTGAATAGTGTTCTGTTTTCTCTTTTTTGTGAGAATTAATCTGTTGCTCCTTAAATCCTCAGAAAAATGTGGTATACTCCTTGCACTGTGTAGTATTTTAGAAAAATAAGAAACCCTACCTTTCTGCAAAAATTAAAAAATGAAAAATCCTTCTTTTAATTAAGAAATGGATGGTTTTAGATTTTTAGAAAATCATGTGTAAGTTCAAAAATCATGAGATAAATTTTTATGTGCTAGCTATGTCATGTTTAGTCTCTGCTAATATTTTGAGGCCTTTTGAAACAAGTTGATTTTTGGGCTTTTATTTTAATTGTTAAATAGCGCCTTTTGTTAATTAAATGTTTGATTTTTGTTAGGTACCTAAATGATCTCTAAAAATTATGAAATTTGTTTTGCCATCTATTTATACCATAAGGAACTTATGAGTTTAATTGGGTAATTTTTGGAGCAACTGCATAAAATGACCTTTTTAAACAATTAGGAAAAATAGAAAAGCAATTAGGGTTCATGTTGTGTGCCCTATGATGTAACTTTTGGATTGTTTGCTGTTCATAGACCCCCCACCCAGCTGGTCTATGGTGTTGTGATGCCATGCATGACTTACTCTTAAGTTTACTAGATGATGCTTAATAGGTTTGATTAATCTTGCTTAGGGGTAGAGATAAGTAACCTTATGTCCACACTAGGAGTTACTTTCACGATGGAAAGTTGTATTTTAGAATCAGTGGAATTATCCTGCGCTTTAGCAAGTCTCTTGTTCCTGTTAGCACCCTCATAAGCATACATCATTGCATACGTGTAGTGTCTGAAGGAGAAGGCATCAAAGTCGAGGCAGCCGCTGACGAACCTACCCCCGAGGCGACCCCGAGCTCCGACACCTGCACTGCCGACCCCGAGCCTGTCCTTTTTGCTCTTCAAGGCAAGCCCTGGTGCATTTTAACCCTTTCTTGTTTTTATAAAAGTTTACTTAAAATGCCTTTGAGTTAAACTACTGCATTAGGTTATAGGAGTTGTGTGATGACCTATTGCCTGCACTATTTACCTCCACCGGCAAATACCCCGCCCTGTTTAAAAAAAATTATTTGCAAAATGCTTAGTGATGTTATACAATAGATTTGCAATAAAAATGTCAATTTCAAAAGTGTGATCACTTAAAGAATTTTTATAGGAATTTGGCTTTACTCCCCGACTGCTGGCTAAGTATCTAATCCGTACCTAGTCAACAGCGAGGAGAGGTTGTCTGAGCGTACGGTGCCGTCATGTTGTAGTCCGGGACTCAACAGTTGACACCGACCGGGACAGGGTTGAAAAACTGACAGGACTATTACGCTTGGGTGAGATATAACTGAGGTATAGTTCTGGCAGAAAAACTAGGGACCATCCGTTTGGGGGCCTGCTGGTCAAGACTTGTAACTATTCACATACTTCGGAAAGCTCTGGCTTCTAGGACTCCTTGATTGGGACCGACAACCGCGCACTGGGAGTGGCGAGATGGCGGAAGTAGCTTGTACCCACGTGGTCGTCGTGCCTGGATATGAGTGGTGTACTGTACTTCCGGGTGGCGTAGGACCGGTCCAATCTTGGAGGAATCGTGGTAGACGAGTTGGCATATGCAAGCTTGGGTGCTACATATGCAGTGTGGATAGGGATCCTCAGCTGAGTATTATTTATCCGGATTAACGTTGCTCCTCGGTTATGGAGACTTGGTCACTGACTGTCAACGGAGAGTGGTTCTCAACTAGGTATGTTTTGGAAGGTAAAATGAATCATGAACAATGAAGGATTGAGAAATACTTGAATCTTTCCAAAAATAGCACGAGGTTTACAAAATGCTTTTCTGCAAAATACTTGGTCTTGCTTAAGCCTTACCTTGACTACCCTAAGCCTCTCATCCCTGAGTCTTCTTCCTTTTCTTTAGTCAGGTAAGTCTTGTTGAGTACCCTAGTACTCAGGGTTGTTACCCATGCTGCAGGTATGACTGAGTCCCCGATGTGTCTTGCGCCCTGCTGCATGACCTTCATCCAGGAAGAGGCCGATGAGGCCGAAGAATAAGTGTACACCCTCGGGCTGGGTGATCTTGAGTATCTCTATTTTGTTGTACTCCGCTACGTTGCCTATTTTCTATTATCCGAACTTGGTTTGTAATAACTGCACCTTTAATCTTATTTGGAACCTCGGTTTGTAAAACTAATGTTATTTAAGTCTTCCGCTCTGTATTTCGATGTTATTTGTAAAAGTATCCAGTGCTGTAACCGAATGGTGAGATGATCCTGCGAACGATGGGCGCTGATGCAGCCCGGTGACGAACTGTCTTGGTCACATGGCCACATGGGACATAGGATCGGCTGTCAGAGGCTGACAGGGACCTGTGGGCCATGGGATTAGGACCGTTCCGCCACAACAGGACTGTCACTCCTGCAATCTACCTCTCGACCCGGAGCATAGCATGTATTCACAGGTAAACTTAGTCTAAACACCATGTTTACACCAGTTTGACCACTAAACTCTATTCGGAATAAAGCTAAGTACTTTACGAACATGATCATAAACTCTATCATAATCAGATCTATATTAAATATATAACTAGAATAAACTTCAAAACTGAATAAACTGAAATATATTAAAGTAGCATAAAGTCGAATAAAGATACAAATTACCGAGTCTTCGACAATGATCCAGAGACTCAGACGAAGCTTCTAGCCGGATATGCCGACGAAGTCGCCTGCCTCTACTTGAATCTATCTAGACTAAACTCTAATCTTGATGTAGAGCTCTAACTCTTCTCTCTAGAAACCCTAATTTTCTGTCTTGCCTTCTGATCTTGATCATCTTCCCTCCTGGAGGGGGTCAGGGGTCTGGTTATATAGCCCTGGGCGTGGAATCGTGATCGTTGGATCAAACCGACTTGAGGTACGGTCGAGATGCATCCTAGAGGTCGGTGGAAGTTGCTTGCAGAAGACTGAGGCATGGGGGCTCTGTGGCTGACCGACCGGTGGGCCCTATGGGACCGGTCGATCCCACAGGTAAGCCTCCTGTGGTGCCCTGCCTCGTGGTGTCTTGTGGTGTCCTCTAGAGTCTTCTAGAGATATCCCGACGTGGCGGTGAAGTAATCTGCGTCGGGTTCCTTCTTGGGGAAGTAATGTGGTTGGTTTTCCTGTTTAATCCATGGAGAATGTAGAATCACCAAAACTCGTGTAATTTGTTAGTTTAAACCTCCTATTTCTACGTTGGCAATCCTTTTTGACATTTATTCAAGTCTTGTTGACGGTAAATAATGATAGTTAATAGACGTCAACAATCATGAGGAGAACCTTTTCACCGAAGGAATTCACCTCTAACCTCACGAGCTAGTAGATCGATCGATTTTTCGTCTCGAATCGGTTTTTGTCTCCCTTGCCCTGAATTCTTTCGATTCACTGATTTGGAGTTAGGTTCGAGCCATGATCTCTTAGGAGTAGCTCACTAACCTCCTTGGAACTCCTCATACCAAGTCTAAGCCTTAGAGCTTTCGATTCGGAGGGGATCGGGTTGAATCCACGGAAGAACAGTGTTGTTTTGGGGGCATCGGACGCTCTGGCCGGAGCATCAGACGCTGAGTTCTTGACACCGGACGCTCAGTTGCCACATGTCAAAAGTCAGTGTTTTTAAAGGAGCATCGTACGCTGACCATCGGAAGCGTGCGAGGGTTGTTCATCGGACGCTAGGGTTTCACTGTAGCAGCGTCTGATGCATGTCCAGTAAGGTTCCAGAAAGTGTCTTTTCGCATCGGACGCGTCCGGTGCCTGGCCATTGGACGCAGCCAGCGTCCGATGCAGGGTCTTCTGCACTGTTTTGTCCGTAGTTTATTTGTCTAACTTTGGATTTGATTTTGGGTTTTTGCGTTGGGTTTCTAGAGTTGTGTAGTGTCCCGATGTGCTTCTTGGAAGCATCCACCCTACATCTAGGGTCGTGGACTCTATCGAGCTCTTGGTTTGCTCTTGGGGTTGATTTTCGGAACAAAGGCTAAAAGTTTCTGGAAAGAAATTTGAGGCTGCCATTCACCCCCCCCCCATCTGGTCGCCTTGCTTTAGCACTTTCGGTCCTTCACTCTCGACCGCCCTACGTCGCGTGGAGGAAGTAGGACTTCGAGTGGGAGCACCTCCTCAGGTCCTACAAACGAAAGGCAAAGAAACAGTCTCCAGACCGAGAAAAAAGACAGAAATAAATGCGTCTAGAGGCTACTCACCGATAGACACCGGTCAAAGTCTTCGGTGATGACCTCGCAGGCCAACCTCAGGGATTGCGACATCCATGAACAGAACATCTTCATATCCTCCCAATGTTTTAGCTCGGCAGGGTCGTCTAGCATGAGGGCAGGGCCAATCGAATCTTAAGGACATCGAAGCGAAATATGCTCCTAGCCCCAGTGCGGAAGGCACATGGTGATCTTGTCCCACACCTCATCCCGGATGCTCTCAGTCGCCTCATGTGAGCCGCCCTGCTATTCCACCTTGTCGGCCAGGGTGAAGTAAGGCATAGCATCGGCTCCACGAGGCCCCAGCTCGGGGGCTGACCACCTCGACGTGTCGGGGACGCCTCGAGTGGCCGATGCCCCAACGAGCGTGAGGGCCTCATCCGCCTCTTGTCGCCGCCGCGTCGTGGAGCTCGGGATCACCGCCTCCCCTTGTTGTCGGCTGGCGTGGGCGCCCGTCATCTCCATGTCCTCCAGTCGGCTCGACGCCGACTGGTCCCCGTTTCTGGGTCAGTCACCCGACACCGACTGGTCCCCGTTGATGTCGGGGTAAGACGGAAGTCTCCACCGCTTCTGGCACCACGCCCGGCTACGGCGACGGGTGGCTCGAGGCCGACGTTGCCTCCTACTGTTGCTGCTGCTGTTGCTGCTCCTGCTGTTGCTTCTACAACTGCTCTTGTCGTTGCTGCTTCTGCTGCAGCTGCAGCTCTTGTCCCTGCTTCTCCTCCTTCTTCTTCTTCTTTTGCTCCACCTCATGGAGCCTCATGGGCCACGCTTTTGACCCTGTGGGTTGGGCGGTGTCGACCCGCCCCTCGAGGTTCAGCCCCGCCAAAGTGCCGGTGGGTAACAGCCCGACTGCTACCTCCTCGACCTCAACATCGATCGGGGCGAACTCCGATCCCGCCCCCGAGGCCTTGGGGTCTTATCCTCGGGTCGAGGGACGAGACCCTCGGCCTGACTCAAGGTGGAGCCCGTTGACGCCAGGACTTGGGGCACAGCAGCCTTGGGGGACTGGGTCGGGGCAGCGTCGCCCTCGGAACTTGGCCTTGGGGGGGATGTGCCTACAACCAAAGCAACACCCGTCAGCCTGCCCCGAGCCATGGCCTCCCGGGCCGCCGCGACCCAAGCCTGTGGATGAGCGGGCAGGAAAACCCCACCTGGGGCCGAGCCCATCGACATCTTGGCAGCCGCCTCCGCCTTGAGCCTCTTGGCAGGGGTGGGGTTTGCCTGCTCCACTCGATGCTTTCCCCTAAAGCCACCAAGGACAGACAAATCGTGTGACTACCGAATCAAATTACAAAGATGAGGGAAAGAGGGGAGCTCGAGGTGCGAATACTTACCCCTGAGGAAGGGAGATCTTCTTCCCGAGACCACCCGACCCGCTCGGGGGCTTCGAGGCCATCCCTCCACCGAGGCCCCACTCGGATCCAGAGCCTCTGGTGCGAGCCCGAGGCGTGTGTTGCCTCGAGCAGCTTCCCTAGGTCTTCTCGAGGCGCTCGCCCTTGCTCGAAGGAGGCGCCTCGCGCTCCTTCGAGGCCTCGGGCGGGGTCGGTGACGAGCCAGACTGGCCTCGAGTCGAGGCTGATGCCGCACCACTTGATGGCTGTCGAGACGACGAGCCACCCTGCTTCTTCTCCTTCGGGCGCTCCAATACATCCTCCTGCGCAGGAGGAACGTCAGCTCGAGGACTAGGGCCCAAGATACGACTGAGACATGTATCCATCCCCTCGTCATCAACATCCTCATCATCGTCCTCCTCGGTCGAGGTCTCTTCCGTCGATGACTCTCTCCCAGGCAACTTATTACGCCTCCGCTTCGCTCGACGCTCTTCGCGTTGTTGGCGTAGGAGGTTTTTCTTCTTTTCCTTTTCCCTCTTCTTGTCCTTTTTCTCTTTCTCTTCTTGAGCGGCAAGGCGTCTCACCTGTCAGTCGGTGTCGCCCTCCTTCACCAGGGGCGTCGAGGTCCGATAGTCGATCCTCCCCTGCGTGGAAATACGTGGAGTAAAGAGCAAGGACGAAGGAAGAAAGGCAAAGAGGATGAAGTCCAATGGGCGTAGCTCAAGGTACTCACCAAGTCAAGGCAACCCTCATCTGGCAGCATGGGGATGGGATTGACACTCTCCGGCTCGAAGGAGCTAGAGACCGCTCCCTTCACCCTCGATATGACATCCGTCTCAGGCAGCGCCTCCTCCGACATGCGACTCTTCTTGAGCCGCTCGAGATTGGCTTTGGGCCCCATCTTGTCCAACTGCAGGGAGCGGGCCATCAGGAGAGCACCCATCGCCGTTGAAAGGCCCAGACGACCATCGCCGTCATCAGCCCCGCGTCACGAAGCTTCTTCATCGCTCCAACGAGCGGCTCCAACCACGGCTGTCGATCCACCGCGACGTCGTACGACCAATGAGTCGGGCGCTCTGAGATGAGGCGCCCGGTGTACTTGAGGAAGAGCCCCTCGTCATTATGAAGGTAAAACCATTGAGCATCTCAATAGGCGTGATTGGTTGTCAGCCCAGTAGAGATGTACTCGTGTGGCAGTCGGCGTGGACGACCTTCCTCTTGCTGTTCTCTCCCACTGGGCATTGAAGTGCCCCCCGCTGAAGAGATGGAGCCATAGCTCCCAGAGTGGCTCCATCCCCAGATACCCTTCGCAGACTGCCGCGAAGATGGCGACGTGGGAGATCGCGTTGGGGGAGAGGTTGTGGAGCTCGACGCCGTAGTGGTGGAGGAGCGCCTGCATGAACCAGCTCGGGGGCGACTCGAGCCCCAGCCGATGGAACTTCAAGAAGCTCACCACGTAGCCCGTCGGCGGGTTCGGCTCTCGATCTGACTGGGGCGGCGCCTTCCACTCTGGCTTTTCCCAAGAAGTGATGGGGCAGAGGAGCCCCGCAGTGACCAACTCCTTCAGCTTCTCCACTGTCACCATCGATGGACGTCACTCATCGTCGGGCAGCAGCACGGTCGCCATCGCTGCAGCGTGGATCTGCTCGGTGGACGGACGACCGGGAAGGTTCCCAATATCTCTCTCTCCAATCTCTCTCTCTTTCTCTCTCTCCCTCGCAGATGAAATGGGTGCACGAGCTCTCGATGGTGGCGGTAGGAGGGCAGAAAGCAGAGAAGGGGAACGGTTCACCTCACCCCTCGTATTTATAGGGGCTCAAACGCAACAGGCAGATTCGATGGTGTGAGGAAAAAGGTAACGCCCCCCATTTAATGCGTTCACCTAACCGTCTCCCGCAACACGCAATAGGTACACGCGTCATCCCCTCGTTTTCTTTCCGTTGCGCGGGCCCGCCATGATCACCGCTTCGTAATAGTGCTCGCCTAAAAGGACGCGCCCAACGGACATGAGGAATCGGCTCTGTGAAGGATCCTTCCACGTGAAGGAAAAGTAGGCCCCGACCCTTACAAAAATCTCGAGGCATCGGTGTAACACCTCTGGTGTTTAAGCATGTAATTAACTTGACATATCATCATTAGCATCATTAATCATCTTGATCATGATTTCATGTGTATGCATTTGCTTAGTGTATCATTTTATGCGATGTACCTCTATTGCAAAAACCCTTTTTAGCCCACTTCTTCCTATAGGGGCAAAATGGTAATTTCACCTCTGTGCCTAGTTCTATGTAATTCTTGTTCAAATTTAGTGCCCTGATGTTTGTTGCTTTGATCAAAGTTCAAAAATCAGATTTGATTTGAATTTCCTTTTGCAAAACCCTAAAATCCCAAATCCTGGATTTATTCCCTTTTTGATAACTTTTTCAAAATTCAAAATTTTGAGTTGGTTCAAAAAGCAAAGTTGTGAATCTGACCTAGAGGAACAACTTTGGTATTTACAGATTTCCATGTTTCTATATAAAATTTGAAGTAATTTCAAATTCGTTCAAATTCCAGTTTTTGTCCCCTTTTCAGTTTTAAAAATTTATTCAAAAACTATTGAGTTTCAGAAAAAGTGTATGTTAGCAAAGTTATAGGTTTTGTCAAATGGAACAACTTTCATATATAAAGATTTTCAAGTTTCAGTTTGAAATCCAAAGTAATTTTGATTTGAATCAAATTTGAAAAGTGTTCCCTTTTCTGTTTTTGAATGTAGTTCAAAAACTATTTGGAATTTGAAAATGTTCATATTGACAAAGTTGAAGATCTCATTTTTCTGAACAACTTTGGTATTTTGAGTTTTTGTCGCACAGTTCAAATTTTGGGAGATTTTTGCAAAATACAGAAACTGGCCAAAAGTCAAACCCTAGACCCTAGCACTGTTCTTATTCCCGTAGAGCCAGAGGGAAGGGGGGCCCGGCCATGGCGCCGGAGCTGCGCGTGCCGCGTGCCTGGCTGCTCCCCACGCGCCACCAACCTGCCGCCGCTGTTCCCCTGTTCCCTCCGCGCCCGCACGCGAGCGCTGACCCTCGCTCTCGGCCCCTACAGTGTCCAGCGCGCCGCCGCCGCGTGGCCATTGCCGGCCGAGCTTGCGCCCGAGCCCCGGCTGCGCGCCAGCTTATCCGCCAGAGCGCAATCGAGTGCGCACGCCCCCGCAAACCTTACCCGCGTAACCTGGAGCTCTCTACCGTCCCACAGCCGCGGCTATATAAGCCGCCGGAGCCCCGAGCTCCTCACTCACCTCCGCCACCGTGGCCAGCACACTCCAGACACTCCGCCGTTCCACCATCTAGCCCGAAAGCTCCGCCTTGAGCTCGTGAAGCTTTCCCACCCTTCAATTTCACCTTCCCCGCCTCCGTTTGCCCGGCGTAACCCCATCTTCCCGATCTCCGACCGAACACCGGTGAACTCGGGTTCGTGAAATTCGTCGTCTCCGGCCATGATCATCCCTCACCGACCCCCGTGTCATGTTCCTTGGTTCCGTGCGACTCTAAACCGGCCCTTGCGGTCTCGTGTGTTGCGCAGGACCGCCGGATCGCCGGAGCGCCGCCGCTGTCGTCTTCTCCCTCGAGCGTGTCGAGCCTCACCCTCGAGAACGTGCCGAGCCTCACCCTCGAGCACAAGTCGAGCCTCACCCTCGAGCCCTGCCTCCGACCCGTGGTAAGCATCCGAGCCTTCGGCCTCTGATTCCTCTCCGCTTCGCCCGAGCCCAAGCCTCGGCGAGCGCATGCTCTCCGCTTCGCCCGAGCCCAAGCCTCGGCGAGCGCATGCTCTCCGCTTCGCCCGAGCCCAAGCCTCGGCGACGCATGCTCTCCGCTTCGCCCGAGTCAGGCCTCGGATGGAGGCTCACTTCTCCGTCTCGCCCGAGCCTCCGGGCCAGGCCTCGGACGAAGCTGTCGCTTCCGTCTCGACCGAGCCCGCCTCGACCGAGCCCGTCTCGACCGAGCCCCGCGCGATTCGCCCGAGCCCCGCGATTCGCCGAGCCCGGCCTAGAAAGAGCACAGTGCTCTTCTCTTTTTCTGAGAGATGTGAATAGTGTTCTGTTTTCTCTTTTTTGTATGATTCTCTGTGTGCATCCAAAAATTCTGAAATTTTTGTGGTAGACCCTTTATGCTCTGGAGTATTTTATAAAAATATGAAACTTGAGTTTTGTGCAAAAATTTGAAAATGTAAAATCCCTCTTTTAATTAATAAATGGATGGTTTTGGATTCTTAGAAAATTATTTATAACTCCAAAAATCATGAGACAAATTTTTGTGAGCTTCTTATGCCATGTTTAGTCTCTGGTAAAATTTTGAAGTCTTTTGGAACAAGTTGATTTTTGAGCTTTTATTTTAATTGTTAAATAGTGCCTTTTGTTAATTAAATGTCTGATTTTATTTGAGCACCTTAATGACCTCCAAAAATTATGAAATTTGTTTTGCCATCTATCTACACCATAATGAACTTATGTGATTAATTTGGTAATTTTTGGAGCAACTTCATAAAATGACCTTTTAAATAAATTAAGAAAATAGAAAAGATGGTTTAGGGTTGGTAATAAGTGTTTGATGATGTGATCTTTGATTTGATTGATGTTCATAGACCCCTACCCTTTGGTCTATGATGTTTGTGATGCTATGTTTGGTTGATGCTTAGGATAATTATAATAAGGGCTAGTTTAATCAATATTGCTTAAGGAAGAAATGGTTACCTTTTATGCTCAACCTAGATTTCAATCATGCTTTGTTTAAAAGTAATCTAAAATCAGTGGAATTGTCTTGCACCATAAGTCCATATCATCATTCTCATGAGCATTCATCATTGCATCCGTATAGTTGACGAAGAAGGACCTGAAGTCGAGGTAGCCACCGAAGGATCTGTCCCCGAGGCAACCCCGAGCTCCGGCACCTACACCACCAACCCCGAGTCTGCTCTTTTTGCCATCCAAGGCAAGCCCCGGTGCACTTAACCCTTTCCTTGAATTTTATAAAATGATTTCCTTAAATGCTTTTGAGTTAAATTACTGCATTAGGTTTATAGGAGTTGTGTGCTATCCTAATTGATGCATTATCCACCTTGACCACTGGAACACCCGATACCTGCTTTTCAAAAGTATTTGAAAAATGCTTAGTAATGCTTATTGAATTAGACTTTGCAATAAAATGCCAATTTCAAAAGTGTGATCACTTAAAGAACTTTTATGGGAATTTGGCTTTACTCCCCGGCTGTTGGCTAGGTATCTGATCCGTACCTAATCAATAGCGAGGAGAGGTTGTCGCGCGTACGGTGCCGTCATGTTGTAGTCCGGGACCAACAGTTGACACCGACCGGGACAGGGTTGAAAAACCGACAGGACCTGTACTCTTGGGTTAGAGTCCCGAGGTGCTTGTCGCTGGCGGAAAAATGTAGGGACCATCCGTATGGGGGCCTGCTGGTCAAGACTTGTAACTATTCACATACTACGGAAAGCTCTGGCTCCGAGAAATCCATTATTGGACCGACAACCGCGCACTGGGAGTGGAGAGATGGCGGAAGTAGCATGTACCCACGTGGGTTAGAGTCCCGGATTGGAGTGGTGTACTGTACTTCCGGGTGGCGTAGGACCGGGCCCAATCTTGGAGGAATCGTGGAAGACGAGTTGGCATATGCAAGCTTGGGTGCTACATATGCAGTGTGGATAGGGATCCTCAGCTGAGTATTATTTATCCGGATTAACGTTGCTCCTCGGTTATGGAGACTTGGTCCACTGACTGTCAACGGAGAGTGGTTCTCAACTAGGAATGTTTTTGAAATGTAAAATGAATCATGAATGATGAAGAATTGAGGAATACTGAATCTTTCAAAATAAAATAAGATTTACAAAAATGCTTTTCTGCAAAACACTTGATCTTGCTTAAGCCTTACCTTGACTACCCTAAGCCTTTCATTCCTGAGTCTTCTCCCTTTTTCTTTAGTCGGGTAAGTCTTGTTGAGTACCTTTGTACTCAGGGTTTTATTACCCATGTTGCAGGTATGGCAGATTCCTCAGTATGCCTTGGACCCTGCTGTGTGACTGTTGTTCAGGAAGAGGCCGATGAGGCCGATGAGTGATTATTCACCCTCGGGCTGGGTGAAGTATCTTTACCCTTCAGTTGTTGTCATATGCTACTCTGCCAACTCTATCTATTTGAACTATGGTCTGTAATAGCTTCACTTTAATTTTATGTTGAACCCTGGTTTGTAAAACTATTGTTATCTAAGTCTTCCGCTATTTACTCCGATGTTATTTGTCAAAATGTTCAAAAGATTGTAACTGAATTGTGAGATGATCCTGCGGACATCGGGCACTGATGTAGCCCAGTAGCGGAACCGGTCTTAATCTCTTGGCTGTACGGATCGACTGTCAGGTTGACGGTGATCAGTGGGCCATGGGATTAGAGCCGTTACGTTACAAGCGGAGGCTGACCCTCGAAAGGTTCTAACAGCCGGCCTCGAGTAACCACGTCAGGGACACAAAAGGGGAGCTCACTCGAAGCCTAGCTCGAGAATGAACTCTCGAGACCCCTTTATGCGTATCCAAGGCAAGATAAATGAGTCGCCATGGAATCTCCACGTGGAGAGGCATCGAACCGCCAGTTCCTATCGAATGGAGCAAGTATCCAGGCGTTCGCGCGTCCTGCTTCAATGAGACCGCCTCCGGAACACAGTCGACCCCTATCGAACAGGGCACGAGCTCTCACTTGGATTCCCTGTTACCAGTTCACCGAGGACATCGAGACTCGCCCAATCGAGGGTAGTATGACGCTCCTCACCTCACACCCGACCGAAAGAGCTCGCGAGAATGGCACCGGAGCTAGCAATGCCATAAGCCGCACGAGGCTCGGGGTCTGACCTACGCCCAGCAACCCTCGACAAAAGAGGGTCGAATTCACTCGGGAGCTCGACTACGCCCGGCAACCCTCGACGAGAGAGGGTCGAACTAACCCAGGGGCTCGACGAGCTAGAGGCCCACCGCGGCTAAGAACCGTATTCCCGATTTAGGTTTGCTCGATCTTGCAGGAGTATCAACCGTACTCGGCCCCACGCGCGACAAAGCGACGCAAGATAAATAAAGCCCTTGAAGGAGTCTTACCCACTCCTCCGAGGCCTCGGGGGCTACCCTTGTGTGGAACGCTCGCGCGTCCCCTACGGAGAAATTTACGGGTCATCCTACACCCTTGACTTTTAACCCCCAGCTTGAGTGCCAGCACTCGAGCCGGGGCTCGGGGGCTACCCCCGCGGGGAACGCTCGCGCGTCCCCCGTAGAGAATTTCTGAAGTGCCTTGCGCTCCCAATTTCGTGACCCCCAGCTCGAGTGCCAGCATTCGAGCAGGGGCTCGGGGGCTACTGTCGGGTACATAGAAAAAGGGTATCCCAAAACCTCAATTACGAAAAACTAAACCTTTGATCACACCCCCACCTCAACGCGTGAACCATCCCAAACACCGATCCAAACTAGGCGGGCCCACTAACGGACCTCAGCAACGCAGCCATCATGCCCTCGAGGAATTTCTTCTTGAGACCACAATAAGTCTGCTCAGAACGCACCTCGGCGACAGAAACTCCCTGAGCGAATGGGGCAGGCCTCGACCGCGTTGCCTCGTCCCCCCTCACTCCTCGAGCACCCCTCGAGGGGTACTCCCACAAGCATTCCTAGGGTGGGCCTGCCGCCTCGCCGCATACTCCCTCGAGGGGCATCCCCGAACACCCCTCGATTACGGAACCCTTCCGAGCAAATGAGGCAGGCTTCGATCGCCTCGCCGTGTACCTCCTCGGATACCTACCTCCTGTATGACTCTAGGAGCATTAAATGCGCTCCACCTGCTCCCGTCTAAGTCACATGGCTACAGCGAGCACCACAGTGGATCGTACCCCAGTCCAATCAAACTTTAACCACCCATCCCCGGGAAACAAGCACGACGTGCAGTGCAAATACGCCATGCCACGCACTATGCCTCGTCAGGCGTCCCCTCGAGGCACGTTCGTCAATGCCTTTCCCGCAATTTCCGGGGCTCGACCCATTCACACGGGCCTCGACCGCCTCATCAGGCGCCTCTACGAGGCACGTTCGTCAAACACCTTTCCCGCATCTTCTGGAGCTCGACCCTGTTCGCATGGGACTTGACCTCACCCGCATGGGACTCGGCCACCAAGGGAACCCCTCAAGCACTCCTTGGATACCCTGTACGACTTCAGGAGCATTAAATGCACCTGCCCGCTCCCTTCCAAATCGTATGACTGCAGCGCATGCCGTAGTAAGTCAGGCTCAGGTCAAGTCAAGCTTTTACCGCCCGCACCCGGCAATGAGTGGCTCGTACAGCCGTGTAACGTCGTACCGTGCGTTGTGCCTCACCGCACACCTCCTCGAGGTACCAATTGTCAACACATTTCCCGCATTCTCCGGGGCTCAACCCTGTCTGTGCGGGCCTCGACCGCCTTGACAACCCCCTCGAGCAGGACTCCGCCAAGCCTGATCAACACTCTGACAACTCCCGACGCGACATCTCGTACACCTGCGCGTGGGCATCGTCCTTCGTTAGCGCCAACCGTGTCGTCACCAGGACGACGATGACAACTCGACACACGTCTCAGCAAAGTCAGCCATGACGCGACAGAGCACGCCGCTACAGCAGCACCGACATGAACGGTGTCGACATCGCCAATGTCATCACCAACGTCATTGCCCACGTTCACCCTAGAATTCATGTACCTCCTCTTCGCCTATAAAAGGGGACGCCAGGGCTTAGGGAAACGCACGTGAGACATTACATTCGCACAGTTCACAACACACACAACACTCAAACTCTCCACCATAGCCTAGGACTCTAGAGCCCGGTTCTCTAGTTGTAGCTCCTTCCTCCACATCCCCAGTTCTCATGCTCGCTTGTATCCGCCCATGTACAAGCACTTCGGTGTAGGATAATACAAACTCTCTTCCCCCACTGGACGTAGGACCTTCTTTTGCCCAAACCAGGATAAATCGTCTGTATTCTTCTTGCATCACCATCCGGATTAGGGAACACACACATTCATAAATTCACTTGTTGGTGTTGACCCCCCTGGTTCTGAACACCGACAAGCTCGTCGGACCCGGAGCCACTGTAGCGTCCCTTCGATCCAGAGGAGGAGAAGGGCTTAAATCCAGAGGAGAAGGAGGAGTGGTCAGATCCAGATGAGGAGCGCTCAGATCTAGAGGAGAAAGAGGAGGAGCGCTCAGATCCAGATGAGAACAAGACTTAGGTCCAGAGAAGGACCAACCTACCTCGTCTCCGGTGAGGGCTGCATGGAGGTCACCAAGGGGAGACACTCGTCTCCGGGGAGGGCCGCATGGAGGTCACCAAGGGGAGAGACCAGAGGGGCGGCTACAGCGATCTACACAGCCGCGTGCGTGTGTCCCGGTCGCGGATCAGAGAACACGTGCGACAAAAGGCCATGGAGGGAGGGAGGGAGTGCGCAGCAGCGAGTGGGATGAGGAAGAAGAACACTGCACAAAGTCCATGGAGGGAGGGAGAGAGTATGCAACAACAAGCAGGTGTGAAAAAAAACAGGGTGGAGAAAAAGGATGCTGCAACAGTAGTCACAGGTGTGGGTTTTTTTCGGGTGAAGGAATCACGGGTGCGTACTTATCTTCTGGCGGCATGCGCGGAACGGACGCGGAGCGTTGTCTGGAAGTGTTTAGGGGATGGACGCCCGATAGTGAGCATTACCTTTATTTCTATTCCATATACTCGGGTCCTTGGTATTTCGAAGTCCTTTACCTATACCTTGTATAGTGATATTTTTTTTCTTTCTAGTGTGTCTCCTCAGATGAATTTAACATGAAGACTCTGAAAGAAAGACTCACTAGTACTAGTAATTAAGATAACCTAAAGCAACACTAAATCTTCATCAAAATTAGCTGCACATGACATTATGAAAAAAAAATCCAGAATTTATTCACCTAATTTGGATCTAAATTATCCACCTATGCAATTATTATAAATAATATAAAGCAAGCCACTAAATCTCCAATATCCTCAAAATGTAAACCTGCTATATATGACTTTAAATTACCCACTTCTAAGATTTACTCATGAACTTCTAACATTTATGCATCCCATGCGCGAGCATGGGATGATATATCCATATATAAAGTCTGCTACAACTTAACTTTGTTGCATTGATTTTTTTTTTTTCACTCATTTTTTCAGGACTCTGAAGCACGATGGTCCAATTGAAAATTGGCTTCGGACAGCATTCGTCAACACTGCCATGCTGGACTATCCAACACCGGCCAATTCCCTGAAGAATTTGCCTGCCTATCCCGTCAAGAAGGTTCTACATTTTAACCATATACTCTGCCAACATTTCTCCCCATTTCAACTACAAAATTGTCAAACCGAACCCTCCATCTGCATGTACTCCTCTTCTACTGTCAGTAGACTACTGATTACTGAACATGTTATTATTTCTTACGAAAACCTATCGAGATGTGCAAGATCATCGACGGGTTCCCCGAAAATGCGGACATCCTGGAAAAGGTGTTCGCAGCGGCGAGCTTGTACTATAACTACACAGGAGACCAGACTTGCAACAAGATAGGGGACGAAGCAAGCCCCCGTTTTCTTAACCTCCGTTACTGGTGGTGGCAGGTATGAACAATAAACTGAAAGACAACAGGTAATGAAATGTTAATTAGTGACAACAACACTGAGAACCAGAGACTGTGACATGCTGTGTAGTCTTGCATAGAGATGGTCATGCCGAAGTCGGCCACAAACGAGAGCATGTTCCCACCATTCACCTTCAGTTACGAGGACTGGTCCAGTGAGTGTTTCCAGAAGTTCGGTGTTCGGCCCAGGCCGCATTGGATCACCACTGAATATGGTGGATATGTAAGTGCTGTTGCTAGAGTTTCAGTGCGTGTGTGTACATATAGCCCTACTGGTATAGTGGTATGTATGTAATTAATAAATTGCTCATCTGGTGCTGCGCTGCTTAACATCCTGCAGAAAATTGATAAGGTGCTCAAGAGGTTTGGCAGCAACATCATCTTCTCCCAACGGAATGCGAGATCCATGGAGTGGAGGCGGGTAGGTCTATCTGGACCGACCATTTCAATTTTCATCATTGTCTGATCATTCGTCAATGAAGCTCAGTCTGTCAGATAACAACTTTGCTGCAATTAATCAGGGTGCTCAAAAACATCTCGTCCAGCATCGTTTCCCTTGTCACGGAGAAAGGTGAGCAAGAAAATTTCTGGAAGAAAAATGGAGTAAGATCACAGTGGCATTTTTCAAAGTTCACTAATGTGTAGTTACTTGTCCTCGTGATCAGGTGCTCACCATGTGGACCTTAGATCTGCAACCAAAGATGATCCAGACTGGGTTATAGAACAAAGGAGACAAGAAGTTGAGATCATACAGGGATGGATAGATCAGTATCATCAAGACATGGCGCAAGTATCCTGATGGTGCTGTTGCTGTGTTGTGGTCAAGACAAGTTAACATCTGGTCTATAAAAAATAAAAAAATAAAATTTCCTAATAACGCATAGGACGATCACAGGGAAAGTGGCAAGTTAGATGACAACAGGTGAAAAGGCAATTCAGCTATTCACTTGTTATCAGAAACTGTAGAACTTAAACACTCTTGGACGAATCATGAATGAAAGGTTGTGAAAGTCACAGTAATGCCTCTTTTGGTATATAGCTCTGCTTTTTCACCGGTGGAGCAGTTTTTTTTTTTTTTTGGCTTTGGCTCAACTAGCAGCTCCACTGGTTGAGTTCGTTGAAGCTGTTTTTTGGGGAAAAAACGGTAACAACTTTTCATAGCAGATCTTGAAAATGGAGCTGAGAGAAGAAGTAGATATTTTTAGTTCCATGTGGCGTTCACCTCTGGGAGCTTGGATTTTAAGCTCCACTTGATGACCTACTCTATTTTCACCAATTGGTAAAACCAACTTTGAAACTACTAGAGAAGGTGTACTAAATACTCCCTCCGTTCCTTTTTAATTGTCATCCAGAAAGCGTGTCTGTGAGGAAAACACGGATCTAGAGACAGTTTAGAGACGGAGGGAGTAGGACCTAATAAGAAAAACTGAGTGGCATGAGGTCAATGAAAAACCAAAATAGTGGTGGTTAAGAAAATGCTACGCTTGAGCTACAAGCAGGCTTTAATCCGTACAAATCAACCGTGGAACAGTATTTTCCTCTCACAGCAAATCAGTCGTTTTTTCAACTTGTTTCCGGCTCATAAGTCCTGCCGAAACAGAGTATGTTTTATTGGCATATAAGAATGTTCCCTTTAATCTCTTTGCAATGTTTTCCTAACGCTAAATAGTAAACTGCCGATCATATCTACCATGTAGCCATTATTCTGACTAAACGGTCTACTGAACAGGCTATATATGTAGTCAATAAAATAGGCTAAACAGATGATTAAACGGAAACGACATATATACCACTATGTAGTCAATAAAATAGCCTGAACAGATGATTAAAATGGGCTATGTGGTCCATTAGAGCGTTTAGACAGGCTAAATGGTCGTTTCCGCAAACAGTGGTCTCTTGCAATTCAACTTTTTTTGTGTGTGTGTGTGTGGGGTGGGGGGGGGGGGGGGGGGGGGGCGGGGCGGGGAGAGAGCGAGAGAGGCGCTTCATATGGTGGACCAGTTTGTGTGAGCGTCGACTGCTGCAATTGGAGCTCCTTTTCTCCTTCCACATGAGATGAAACTTGACTTGTTATATTTAGCTGATGCTAGAACCAATGAAGCTGGTAAGCTGCCTTGCTATATAGGGCATGTTCACAACTTCTCGTGGCTCTGATTGCTCATGCACCCGTAACTATAGTAACACTAGGAACAGTTCTTCTCTCTCCTTGTGAAATGAATTAGGAGTAACACTAGGAACAGTTCTTCTCTCTCCTTTTTCTCTTGTGTTGTATCTTGTTCTTTAGGCTCAGTTAGGGTAATTGTTGGGGCTAGCGACTGTTTCCCCTCTGTATCTTCTTGCTGTTATTTGTGTTGGGTTGTTGTGGTAATCCTAGGATTACTTGCAGCCCGTTGTATCGGTTACCAGCCGTTCTTCGGCTCTTCTGCTTAATGAAATACACGTGAAATCGCGATCTCGAAAAGAATTAGGAGTCTAAAAAAATGTTTCGTGGCTCATCTGATACTGTAACATAGAGCCAAAGCCAGAAAGCATGGTGCCAAACAAGGTCATATAGTATATCAAAGTATCAAACTATCGCTGCAGGGGTAGGAACGTGGGGTCACAGTCACAGTACGAATGTTTGGGTACCAATCCATTTCACGAGAACGTCGGTCTGTGTTGTGTGTGAGCTTCGTGTGTTTCGTCCACATGACTCGCGAAAATGTCTATTGTGGTTTCTCTCGTGTCCGGTACGCGGTACAGACGCGGAGCCCTCCAGTATTTCGGACGGTGGATGCAGGTGCAGCTGCTGGTGCGTCAACTGTCAGTGGCCAGAACTGTGCCGCACGCGCGACGTGGTGGCTGGCAGGTTGCAGGCACCACTGACTGACCACTCTGGCCGGTTGCCGCTCAGCAGCAGCGCCGGCGCATATCCTGTCTGCAGACACAGCTCCGCGGCACGGGCCCGGAAGTCGGGGACGGCCGGACGGAGCTATCGTGACGAGCGTATCCGATAACAGCTGCGGTGTGCAACTTTTTCCTTTTGCAACGAGTGCTCGGGCTGTATGGGTGTCTATGTTCAACCTAACGGCATGTTCAACCCATACATGGGAGCCATCTCTAAAAATCTTGAATTTGATATCTCTATCTCTATCTGTACCACTAAAACGTTCAAACGAGAATCGTCCACCCTGACTTCGGCGTGCCCGGCACTCCCCGCGTACGGCGCATATCACTCAACGCCCCCGAGCCGCCCACCCGCACAGATTCCTCTTCGCAACCTAGAGCTGCCCAGCCGCCGTCCAAGAGGCGCCTGGTCTACTCCCTCCGCAGTCCGCACCGCTCGGAGGCCCCGTCGTCCGACCCGTCCGCGCCGCTCGAAGCCGCCGCCGTTCGTCTGCACTGCTCGGAGGCCTCGCCGTCCGTCCGCGCCGCTCGAAGCCACCGCCGTCCGTCCGCGCCGCTCGAGCGCCGTCGTCCGTCTACGCCGCTTGAGCGCCACCGTCCGTCCGCGCCGCTGCGCCGCTCGAGCGCCGTCCTCCGTCCGCGCCACTCGAGCGCCGTTGTCTGTCCGCGCCGCTGCGCCGCTCGAGCCCCGTCGTCCGTCCGCGCCCCTCGAGCGCTGTCGTCCGTCCGCGCCCCTCGAGCGCTGCCGTCCGTCCGCGCCCCCAAGCCGCTGGCCGACCGCCGCCCCAAGAGGCAACCGGCCTCCTTCCTCGATGCCGCTCGGAGCCGCCGCTCGACGTGCACGCCGCTAAGGTGAGGCACACGCCCTCCAGTTTTTAATCTATCTGTGTCAACGCATGAAAGTGGAGATAATCATGGAAAGAGACGGAGCATCCTGATTCCTGGCGCCACAGAGCACGGATGTGAAAAATCTTTATTATTCCCAGTGATTGCTTCTTTCCATTTGAATTTCTGCGAGCTTTGATCTGAATGCTATTGTAATCATAGAATTTTATTGTATTGCCTTTCTTCTTGAACAATGTCTGAACGTGTACCTGCTTAATTCCTGACTAGCAGGGTCTGCGTGATTGCGTGAGTTAGCAAGCGACATAAGTTTACTCAAAAAAACATGATAATAATCTCCATATAGGTGTCGAGTGTCGAGATTTCTCACACGTCTTAGAAATTGTATACCTCTATGATATAGCTTTTGTTAACCTATATGGAGATAATTACACCAGGACAAAATGCTACTTCACACACGTCTTATATGTAAATATATATTTGAGATCTCATCAAAGTAGAATCTGAAACAACAGACAAGGCAACCGAAGTGCTAACCGGTAGTTGATATTGTCCAAACATGGTATAATATCAACCTTTTAGGTTCAATCACTTATAGGATCCATGATTCTGAAACTCAATCAGTTTGGCATTCTGAAACTCAAAATCAATTTGGCATATGAAACTCCATCTTCATTGTGCTAATTGGGTATTCTGCCTTCTTTAGTCATGGTTGATGTACTTCCTTTTTGTTTGGTTGACATGTGCTTTCTCTGGAATATTATCTCTAAATATTATTGGACTCAATTCTCATTACCTGCCCTGAAGTGGAAATTTGTCTTCTCCAGCAGCCCCGCCTTGCTCTGCAAATTCGATTGGATTGGGAAGCCAACAGACAAGTCAACAAGTCGTTGGTAACCATGACAAATCTGATCACTAATATGTATGTTGACTGATTGTTAGACCAACTTGTTGATAAACATTTTATTAAACATATTGGAACCAAAAGATTGTTAAACTTAAACCACATCCATCCTATTTCATCTGCCATTCATTAGAGAGGCATATGCCCTAAAATTAAATTATGAAAACTCAAACTGAAAGTCAAGCAAACTCTAGGAAAGCTGGGACCTTTCTTATAGGGTTTTGGAAAATGATTTACTATAGTTCTTTTTTCTTTGTTCCCCTGTTTGTTTGGATTTTTTGTATTTTATTAAAATTCTCAATTTGTAAGTTGAATTCACCAAACTCTAGGAAAGCTAGGACCATTCTTATAGGGTTTTGGAAACTGATTTACCGTAGCTATTTTTCTTTGTTCCCCTGTTTGTTTGGATTTTCTGTATTTTATTTAACAATATTCAGTTTGTAAGTTGAATTAACTAATCAATCTACCACTGTATCTTCAGATAAAGATGTCCCTGCACATAGATACATTGCCAGTTAGCGTCTCTCGGCCAAGCAACAGGAGTATGCAAATTCAGCCTGTGTATGATGTAACTTTATTTCTTTTCTTCAACTGCAGTATTATCATTGGCATATCCTTATTTGCTTTGAACAGTTCAGGAATCATCAAAGGCACGTGAGGGTACTCCTGATGTGCAAGAGCTGCTTTCTTGACATTAAACCAGTGTTGGTAGGATGATGAGTATCTTATATAAGCTATGATGAGGTAGTGCCAGACTTCCAGTAAATTGCTGACCAAACTGTTGTTCTCCACTATTACAGGAGACGGTGAAAAGCTGCTGATTAGGGCACATCATGCATCTGATAGTAATTGTTCAAATGCTTTTTCATTGATTATCTCTACATGATATGGTTTTGTTCAAGAGTTATTGTTGAGGATAATGATTGATTTTGGCATAACCCTAACCAGGGTAGCAATATAGGTTCCATACATGGGCCTTGCCTCATGGGCCAAATACTCATACTCCAACACCCCCCGCAGTCTTAACTACCGGCGCAGCGGAGTTACAGACTGGATATGTGACACCAACTAGTAATATGATCGTGTACTCTCTTCCTGGATGGTGATGCAAGATGACACAAGGATTTATCCTGGTTCGGGCAAAGAAGGCCCTACGTCCAGCGGGGGAGGAGGTTCTTGTATTACTTGCACCTAAGTGCTTGTACAGGGGCGAATACAAGCTTGGCGAGCACGAACCGGGGTCCGGACTCGCGTGTGGGGGTGTATGGGCGTATGTGTGTTCTAACGTGTCTGTAACCGGCGGAATGAGGGCCCTGGTGTCCCCTTTTATAGAGCAAGGGGAGGCCAGGGTTACACAAGGGTATTACAGGTGTCGGGGCGTACGGTGCCCAATACGGAGAAGGGTAGGAACCCTGTCTTGTCGAAGACATTGTAGCCGACGCGGGGGTTACTGTTGGGGCGTCCTTGAAGCGTGGCCTCCATCCCGGGCGCGGACGTGGAGGCGTGGCGACGTGGAGGCAGTGCACCGCCCATCCCGGCACGTACGATACGTGCGTAGTCCCGCCGGGTCTTAGGGGTACCTGTCCTCCAATCATATGACAGCAATTAGGGCTCGAGGGGCGCAGAACCGGCCTCGAGGTGGCGCCTGCGGGAGGCTCGAGCTCCACAGGTATGGGCGAGTTCCGGGGAACCTGGTCGTGCAGTGGATATCCGGGTCTCGAGATGTGACCGGGACGTGCCACAGTGCAGGGTATGGTCAAACAGTGTTGTACTGGTGCCTTTTCACCCATGCTTATGGTAAAAAGGAGGTTTGACTCAGACTCCGGTTCACTGTGGCGCATGCTGCGTCTCAGAGGACGTGACGGGGGTAGGTGAGTGCATTAAATGTTTAGTGTAGGGTTGGCATCCGGTGTTTGGCGCTGCTCGAGGGGCGTGATGTGCCCTCGAGGGGTAGGCAGTCGGGCCAGCGAGGCTCGAGGGCCCTGTGCCGGGTCTCGAGGGGTGGTGTATGGCGGTGGCGGGTTCGAACCCCTTGAGTCAGGGCTCGAGAGGCAGGCTACCACGAGGTGGTTTGTGAGGCATTTGACGGGCCTAGGCTTCCCCGTGGTGGGCCGGTGTTGTGGGCTTTGACATGTTGGTATTCGGGTGGTTAAGTCCAGCCAGGCTTACTATTAATTGGTGTTCTAGGTTTTAACCCGCGTGTTTTGCGTTGATTGGGGGTACCCCTTTGGCGTTCCCCCGACAGTAGCCCTCGAGCCCTTGTTCGAGTGCTTGCACTCGAGCAAGGGCTCCCGACTGAGATCTCCGCGCTGAGCTGGGCCGGAACGTCCAAATGGCGAGCCGGCTTAACGAGGCAGAGGCGGAAGTCCGGGCGGCTCGAGGCGAGGCCGCTCGAGCCAAGGAGGAGGTCGCCGCCGCCCTCGAGGCGTCGAGGAAGGAGGCCGCCGACGCCCGCAGCGAGACCATCTCTGCCCGGGCCGAAGTGGAGGCGACGAGGAAGGATGTCGCTGACGCCCAAGGCGAAGCCGCCACCGCCCGAGCCGCGGCGGAGGCGATGAAAAAGGAAGCTGATGACGCTCGACGCGGAGCCGCCACCGCTCAATCCGCAGCGGAGGTGGCGGAAAAAGAGGCTGAAGACGCCCGAGCTGCGAAGGTGGCAGCGCGGCAGGAGGTGATCCGAAAGGATCTAGCCCTCGCGGATACGGGCAAGCTGGTCGAGGAGCTTAGGTCCGAGAAGCTCCTCATGCTGGCCGAGAAGCGCAGGCTTGAGCGGCGCGCTGAGGGCCTTACCAGCGACCTCGCCAAACTGGGGCAACATTGCGATGGTAAAGCTTACACATTGTCCTTGCTTGGGCCTCGAGGTTTTTTGTTACGCCGCAGTCTCACTCTTTCTCGTTCGTTACGCAGGGGTCGAAAAGACGGTCGAGGAGCTCCGCGGGATGAACCAGGCTCTCTTGGACCAACTCCAAGACGAGACGATGGTGGCGGAGCGGGCTCGCGCTTCCCTCGACCGGCTCGGCTCCATGTGGGGTGTTCCTCCGATGGCTGCGGCAGAAGGTGCGGTGGCCCGAGGCGACGCCTTGGTCGACGCCTTGTGCTTCCTCGACGTAGCCGCGCGGGACCGTGTCCGACAAACTCTCCACCATGGCGTCAAGCAGACGCTCGCGGTCGTCCTCTCCGGCTTCCACTTCCCGGTCCACGTTGTCGCCAATGGCTTCATCGAGATCGAGGGGAAGGACGAGGAGTGGAACATTCGCCGTATCGACAAAATCTTGGAGAAGATGGAGAGGTCGGGGACGTCGCTAGCGAAGATCTTCGAGGAGGACGTGTTGCCTCCTGATGCCAGCAGCGGTGTCGAGGTCCCTCCTTCCTCTAGCTCGGGTGTCGAGGCTGAGCCCGCCGTGGAAGACCTCGGGGACGAGTATCATACCGACGAAGATTAGGGCCTGCGTGCCAAATTTGGGCGTCGAGGCCCTTGTAAGAATTTTATGACATGAATGAGGGTACGTCGAGACCCGTATGTATATATGACTTGTTTGTTTAAAGGAGTTGTTTTCTTTTCAAATGCGTTTGACCACTTCTCTTTGTCGCAAGCTCGAGTTTCTGCTAGCTTAGTCTGTGTTCCTTCGATACGTCGCGAGCCCCTCGAGGGGAGGCGTAGGTAGGGTACCGTAGCCCGGGGGCGTAGGTGGCCGTCTACGTCGACGCCTCCCGACCCTTGGAGGCTTGAGGTATTTTAGGATTTAGACGTCGTTAGTTCACTCGAGGCACAAGTCGAGACGAGGGTCGAATTTTTGAAAAGAAAACGTGCATTTTTCCGGAGTCTGGGGGGAGGCCCCCCTGTCAGCCCCCGAGGGAGGCTCGACCCTGAGCAAAGCAGGGTCGAGGATACCTTAAGTTGCTAAGCAAAACGAAAGACAATGCACGAGATTGTTCATTCATATTTGACATGTTTGTACAAAGCAACAGAATGAATGAGGCCTCGAGGCCTTTAAGGGTAGAAGCGACGTAGCTGAGATATGTTCCACGCGTTCGCCAGGATCCTGCCTTGGTCGTCGTAGAGCTTGTATGTTCCTGGCTTGAGCACCTCAGCTACGGTGTATGGGCCTTCCCACGGAGGAGTGAGCTTGTGGCGCCCTCGATTGTCTTGCAGCCGTCGAAGCACGAGGTCCCCCACCGCAAAGTCTCTTTTGCGTACGTGCTTGTCGTGGTAGCGTCGAAGCGTTTGCTGGTAGCGTGCGGAGTTAATGAGCGCCACGTCTCGAGCCTCCTCGAGCTGGTCCTTGGCGTTGGCGAGCTTCTCGTCGTTGGTTTGCTCGTTGTAGGCTCGAAGTCGAGGGGAGCCGTACTCGAGGTCCGTAGGCAAGACGGCCTCAGCACCGTAGGTCAGGAAGAACGGAGTGAACCCGGTGGCTCGACTTGGCGTTGTCCTGAGGCCCCACAGCACCGAGGGGAGCTCTGCAGCCCACCCCTTTCCGAAATTTTTGAGGGTCTTGAACAGCCTCGGCTTCAGCCCATGGAGTATCATGCCGTTGGCGCGCTCGACCTGCCCGTTGCATTGAGGGTATGCGACCGAGGCCCAGGTCACGCGAATGCTGTTGTCGTCGCAGAAGTTGGTGAACTTTTTGCCCGTGAATTGGGTGCCATTGTCGGTGATGATGACGTTAGGCACCCCAAACCGGTACATGATGTCTGCGATGAACTCGATGGCTTTCTCGGAGGTGGGGTCGCCTATGGGCTTGGCCTCGATCCACTTGGTGAATTTGTCGACGGCCACGAGCACATGCGAGTGCCCTCCACTTGTCCTTTTGAGGGGACCCACGAGGTCGAGCCCCCAAACGGCGAATGGCCAAGTAATTGGGATCATCTGCAGGGCATGTGCGGGCTGGTGCGTCTGCTTGGCGTAGAATTGACACCCATGGCATGCTCGGACCAAGCGCTTGGCGTCTCCAATGGCGGTCGGCCAATAGAAGCCTTGACGGAAGACGTTCCCAACCAGGGTCCTTGGTGCTGCATGGTGGCCGCAAGCCCCCGAGTGCATGTCGTCGAGGAGCTTGCGTCCTTCCTCGAGGGGGATGCAGCGCTGAAGGATCCCGGTCGGGCTTCGTCGGTACAGCTCCCGTTCGTCGCCGTAGATGACGTAGGTCTTGGCCCTTCGAGCGATGCGTCAGGCCACCGTCTTGTCTTCTGGTAGCACGCCTTGCGTCAAGTAGTCGAGGAACGGCGTCCGCCAGTCGAGGGGTCGTGATGACGAAGTGGTAGGTGCGTCGATTTGCATCGCCTCAGCGGATGTCGAGGGGTCATTTCCGAGGGGTGGCATTGAAGGTCGAGCCCCCGTGTCTGGCTCGAGGGGTGGCGTCGAGGGGCCAGCCCCCGGGCCAATTTTGACGCATGGCTCGAAGACGTCCCTCGAGAAAACATCTGGTGGAACCGTGCCGCGCGTGGACGCCAACTTTGCCAGCTCATCTGCGGCCTCGTTATACTTTCAAGCTATGTGGTTGAGCTCGAGGCCGTAGAACTTATCTTCTAGCTTGCGCACCTCCCCGCAATATGCCTCCATCTTGGGATCGATGGAGCTTGAAGCCTTCATAACCTGGTTAATGACGAGCTGCGAGTCCCCTCGAACATCAAGGCGTCGGACCCCGAGCTCGAGGGCGATGCGCAGCCCATTAACCAGGGCCTCGTACTCTGCGACGTTGTTGGAGGCGGGGAAGTGCAAGCGTAGCAGGTAGCGCATGTGGACTCCGAGGGGTGAGATGAAGAGCAGGCCTGCGCCTGCCCCCGTCTTCATGAGGGATCCGTCGAAGTAGATAGTCCAGAGCTCGGCTTGGATTTGTGCCGGCGGGAGCTGGGTATCGGTCCATTCAGCGACGAAGTCCGCCAATGCTTGCGACTTGATGGCTTTTCGCGGAGCGTAGGTGACGGTCTCCCCCATTAGCTCGGCGGACCACTTGGCGATGCGCCCCGTGGCCTCCCGATTGTTGATGATCTCTCCGAGGGGGAAGGATGACACCACCGTTACGGGATGAGCGAGGAAGTAGTGCCGGAGCTTGCGCCTCGTGATGATGATGTTGTAGAGTAGCTTCTGGATGTGCGGGTACCGGACTTTGGCCTCGGAGAGCACCTCACTGAAGAAGTACACCGGCCGTTGGACCGGTAACGCATGTCCCTCCTCGTGCCTCTCGACAACTATGATCGCGCTGACCACCTGGGTGGTTGCGGCCACATAGAGCAGGAGAGGCTCGGGGGGATCGTCACCCTGGGCTGGTCGCGGAGGTACGAGAATTGGCGCGGAAGTCAGCAACCCCTTCAACTTGGTTAAGGCCTCCTCGGCTTCGACAGTCCACGCGAAGCGTTCCGTCTTCTTCAGCAGGCGGTAGAGGGGTAGCGCTTTTTCCCCTAGCCTCGAGATGAATCTGCTGAGAGCGGCGAGGCAGCCTGTCACTTTCTGTACGCCCTTGAGGTCTCGAATTGGGCCCATCCTCATGACTGCTGAGATTTTTTTGGGGTTGGCCTCGATCCCCCGTTGCGAGACAATGTAGCCAAGTAGCATGCCTCGAGGCACACCAAAGACACATTTCTCGGGGTTGAGCTTCACATTCTTGGCCCGGAGGCACTCGAACGTGGTCTCGAGATCGCTGATGAGGTTCCCGACTTCCTTGGTTTTAACCGCGATGTCATCGACGTAGGCCTCAATGGTTTTGCCTATGTGTTCGCCAAAGATATGCTGCATACAACGTTGATACGTTGCCCCAGCGTTTCGAAGGCCGAAGGGCATTGTAACAAAGCAGTACATACCAAAGGGCGTAACAAAAGAGGTAGCGAGCTCGTCGGATTCTTTCATCCTAATTTGGTGGTAGCCGGAGTATGCGTCGAGAAATGAAAGTACTTCACACCCCGCAGTGGAATCGACAATCTGATCAATTCTAGGCAAAGGAAATGGAACTTTTGGACATGCTTTATTCAGACCAGTGTAATCTACACACATCCGCATTTTTCCATTCTTTTTCCTAACTAGTACAGGGTTAGCTAGCCACTCTGGGTGAAATACCTCCTTGATGAATCCGGCCGCCAAAAGCTTGTGCACCTCCTCGCCGATGATCTTGCGCTTTTCCTCGTCGAAGCGGCGCAGGCGTTGCTTCACCGGTCTGGACCCGGCCTGGATCTCCAAGGCGTGCTCGGCAACTTCCCTTGGTATGCCCAGCATGTCCGAGGGGCTCCACGCAAACATGTCGATGTTCGCGCGGAGAAAGTCGACGAGCACTGCTTCCTATTTAGGCTCGAGACTGGCACTGATGGTCAGCGTCTTGCCATTGGTCGAGGTCGGGTCGACGGGTATCTGCTTGGTGTGCTCTGCCGGCTCGAAGGTGCCGGCGTGGCGCTTCGCTTCTGGGGCCTCCTCGGTGGCCAAGGCTGCCAAGGCCTCGAGCGAGTCGAGGTGGACGTTGGCCTCCCCACGCTCGACGCACTCCACGTCGCAGTGGTACGCGTGCTCGTAGGAGGTGTCGACGGTGATGACCCCTTTTGGCCCCGGCATCTTGAGCTTCAAGTACGTGTAGTTGGGGACCGCCATGAACTTAGCGTAACCGGGCCTGCCGATGATGGCGTGGTAGGTCCCTTGGAAGCCCACCACCTCGAAGGTGAGCGTTTCCCGGCGGAAGTTAGCCGGCGTGCCAAAGCAAACCGGCAGGTTGATGCGCCCGAGGGGGTGGGCCTTCTTCCCCGGTACGACTCCATGGAACCCCCCGACGCTGGGTCAGAGCTGACCCTCCGAAATCCCCAGGAGGTCGAGGGTCTCGAGGTATATGATGTTGAGGCTCGAGCCCCCATCCATCAACACCTTGGAGAACCGTACATCGACGATGACGGGGTCGACGACAAGAGGGTATGCTCCCGAGTTTACGACATGATCCGGATGGTCGTCACGGTCGAACGTGATCGGCGCATCAGACCAAT
Source organism: Coix lacryma-jobi var. lacryma-jobi (assembly GCA_009763385.1). Lineage (NCBI taxonomy): Eukaryota > Viridiplantae > Streptophyta > Magnoliopsida > Poales > Poaceae > Coix > Coix lacryma-jobi. The sequence continues at coordinate 20,468,294 of CM019824.1, forward strand.
CGAGGTACCGGGGGGTGTCGTGGCGGAGTGCAAAGATCTCCCGGCGCTCCTTCTTTCTCTCTCGAGCCGAGAGCCCGACGGTCGGGCCCCCGTAGATCATGTAGCAGTCGCGCACCGGGGGGAAGTCTGCGTCCCCGTCGTTGCGTCGATTGTTGTCCTTGCCCTTAGGCGCATCTTCCTTCTTGTCGCCGAGCTTGGAGTAGAAGCCCTTCAACAGTCGGCAGTCCTTTAGCTTGTGATTCACGGGGCCTTTGTGATAGGGGCAGGGGTCCTCGAGCATCTGGTCGAAAACAGCCCCGTCGGGGGGGCCTTAAGGTTTCTTATGGTCGAGGGCGCCCATGAGCACTTCTTCATCGTCGTCATCGTCGGCATCGCGCTTCGCCTTATGGCCTTTGCTTTTGCTCTTCTTCTTTTTGTTATTGTTGTTGTTGCGGTTCTTGGTGTCGTTGCCTTTGTTCGAGCCCTCTGGCGCGGCTACCGTCTTGCCTTTGTCCGTGGGGTGGCCAAAGAAGGCCCTCACTGCTTCGTCGCCTGAGGCAAAGCTGGTGACACGATCCATCAGGTCCTCGACCGTCCTGGGATGGTAGCGCCCTAGCTCGTGAACTAGCTCTTGGCATGTCGTGCCCGCGAGGAACGCTGAGATGACATCCTCATCAGGTACGTGGGGGAGCTCGAGGCGCTGCTTCGAGAACCGCCGAGCGAAGTCGCGAAGGGGCTCGTCCGCTGTCTGCCTGCAACGCCGTAGATCCCAGGGTTACCTGGGCGTACGCAAGTCCCCTTGAAATTCCCGTCGAAGACCCTGACTAGGTCGGCCCAGTCGTGGATCCGATCTGGCGGGAGCCCCTCGAGCCACCGACGGGCGGTGTTCGAGAGGTAGAGTGGGAGCTGGCGTATGATCACGCAGTCGTCGCCCTTCGCCCCGCCCAGTTGGCAGCCTAGGCGGAAGTCGGAGAGCCATAGCTTGGGCTCGACCTCCCCGTCATACTTCACGATGTTGGTCGGTGGTCGGAAGCGGTCGGGGAGGGTTGAGCTGCGGATGGCCCGGCTGAAGACCCTGGGGCTCGGGGGCTTGCCGGTCCTCGTCACTGTCGTAGCGCCCCCCTCGATGAGCACTATAACCACGCTCCTCAGCACCCTTGTCCTTGCGCCGGCGGTTGATGTCGTTGCGGGCGTCATCGGCATCTCGAGGTGGTCTGTTGTCGACGATCCGTTCCCGGACTGGCCTGGCTCGAGGGGCATCTGGCTGGTGGACGGACATCTCCCGCTCGGTGTGGGGCACGTCTGCTGGCTTCCCCAAGGCCGCCCCGCGCCGTCACGAGGCTGAGCTCTCGGCCTGCTGCACAGCAGCTGTCTCGAGGAGGTTCTTCATTTCCCCGAGCATGCGCCTGGCGTCAGGGTTGGAGACGGCGGGTAGATCACGGAGCAGCATCGCGGCCGCCACCACGTTCTGCCCGGCTCGTGGGAAACGCACCTCGGGGCATGCGGGCGCCCCGTCCTCGAGGATCTGCCGGTGGACCTCTCGAGCTCGGCCACGAACACCGGCGCCTCGAGGCTGGGGCGGTTCCTGCGCTATAATTTTCTCGAGTTGCAGCAGGCGCTGTTGCTCCTCCTCGGCCTTGGCGATGGCCTCCCGCAGCTGCGCAAGCTGCGCCGCCCGGTCGTCACCGTGCTGAGATGGTGCAGCCTGTGTCAGGGGTTCGTTCCTCCCCTGAACGCGTGATCCTCCCGCCGCAGCCACGTCTCCGGGCTCTTCGAGGTTGAGCGCCGACCTGGTGTCGTCGTCGCCGTCGTCCTCGGCATCGCCCACGACCCCCTCAAGCTGGAAGCACTCCCTGGTGGGGTCCCAGAGGTCAGGGTCGTGGTAGTCGTACTCATCGGAGTCGGAGCTGCTGATGCATCGCCGCCCAGGCTCGTGTCGGGACTGCAGCTCGCGGTACCACTCCCCGAAGGTGGCTCGACGCCTCGTGAGAGGCCTCGGTCGACGTGCGCAGGGTAGACGATCTCCATTTTGGCGGTGGCTCGTAGGAGTACGCCCAGACGCTCCTCCCGCTCTGCAGCTGCCCGGTCCTGACGGCGCTCGTCGAGGCGGTGGGCGCAACAGCCGCGGAGCTGTCGAGGCCAGACGGGAACCGCTGGCAATGAGCGCGGTACGCCTCGTGCGGGAGGAGGCCGGGTGGTGTCGATGGAGCACGGCTCGGGGGCCTCTGGCTTGGCTCCCATCCCGTGCGCATGACGAACGCGAGCTCACTGGGAGAGTGCGCGCGCGCCCTAGAAGTCTCCGGTCGCGCGCCGGACAGGTCCCTCGTTGGGGACTCTGCGCCAGCCGCGGGAAAGTGGGCGTACGCCGCGGGCACCGCCTGTGCCCGGCGACGGCGGTGACGACGGCGCCGCTCACGAGGTGGCGACGCGTGGTGGTGCGGGCGACGCGCCACGCCTCCCACGCTGGGTGGCGTGACACGCCCTCTTCTCGGCCCCCCCGTGGAGAGCAGGGTCAGCTCGTTGCCGTTGCCGGTGGCCAGGAACTCGAGGCTCCCGAACCAGACGATGGCACCAGCCGAGAACGAAGGAGGGGATGAAGCCATCCAGGAAACAACGAGAAATCGGCTCGGACACGCGAAGGCCCCTACCTGGCGCGCCAACTGTCGGTGTTTCGAACCCGGGGGTATGACACCAACTAGTAATATGATCGCATGCTCTCTTCCTGGATGGTGATGCAAGATGACACAAGCATTTATCCTGGTTCGGGCAAAGAAGGTCCTACGTCCTGCGGGGGAGGAGGTTCTTGTTTTACTTGCACCTAAGTGCTTGTACAGGGGCGAATACAAGCTTGGCGAGCACGAACCGGGGTCCGGACTCGCGTGTGGGGGTGTATGGGCGTATGTGTGTTCTAACGTGTCTGTAACCGGCGGAATGAGGGCCCTGGTGTCCCCTTTTATAGATCAAGAGGAGGCCAGGGTTACACAAGGGTATTACAGGTGTCGGGGCGTACGGTGCCCAATACGGAGAAGGGTAGGAACCCTGTCTTGTCGAAGACATTGTAGCCGACGCGGGGGTTGCTGTTGGGGCGTCCTTGAAGCGTGGCCTCCATCCCGAGCACGAACGTGGAGGCGTGGCGACGTGGAGGCAGTGCACCGCCCATCCCGGCACATACGATACGTGCGTAGTCCCACCGGGTCTTAGGGGTACCTGTCCTCCAATCATATGACAGCAATTAGGGCTCGAGGGGCGCAGAACCGGCCTCGAGGTGGCGCCTGCGGGAGGCTCGAGCTCCACAGGTATGGGCGAGTTCCGGGGAACCTGGTCGTGCAGTGGATATCCGGGTCTCGAGATGTGACCGGGACGTGCCACAGTGCAGGGTATGGTCAAACAGTGTTGTACTGGTGCCTTTTCACCCATGCTTATGGTAAAAAGGAGGTTTGACTCAGACTCCGGTTCACTGTGGCGCATGCTGCGTCTCAGAGGACGTGACGGGGGTAGGTGAGTGCATTAAATGTTTAGTGTAGGGTTGGCATCCGGTGTTTGGCGCTGCTCGAGGGGCGTGATGTGCCCTCGAGGGGTAGGCAGTCGGGCCAGCGAGGCTCGAGGGCCCTGTGCCGGGTCTCGAGGGGTGGTGTATGGCGGTGGCGGGCTCGAACCCCTTGAGCCAGGGCTCAAGAGGCAGGCTACCACGAGGTGGTTTGTGAGGCATTTGGCGGGCCTAGGCTTCCCCGTGGTGGGCCGGTGTTGTGGGCTTTGACAGGTTGGTATTCGGGTGGTTAAGTCCAGCCGGGCTTACTATTAATTGGTGTTCTAGGTTTTAACCCGCGTGTTTTGCGTTGATTGGGGGTACCCCTTTGGCGTTCCCCCGACAATATGAAAACAAACAACACACACGAGTCCCCCCACAGACGCAACTAGCCACTAGTGATGTTGAGGCTGGAGCGAAACTCGGCGAAGCTCGAGGACGGGAGACCCTTGTTGAAGATGTCGGCGAACTGGGAGGTGGTCGGAACATGAAGGACGCGCACCTCGCCGATGGCAACTCGGTCACGGACAAAGTGTAGGTCGATCTCCACATGCTTGGTCCGTTGGTGCTGAACGGGGTTGGTGGAGAGGTACACGGCGCTAACGTTGTCGCAGTAAACCAGCATTGACCGGCGAAGGGGGGCCTGGAGCTCCGCAAGAAGCTGCCGGAGCCAGGAAGCCTCAGCCACGCCGTTGGCGACGGCGCGGTACTCCGCCTCGGCGCTGGAGCGGGAGGCCACGTGCTGGCGCTTGGACGACCAGGACACCAGGTTGCCGCCCAAGAAGACAGCGTAGCCGGAGGTGGAGCGGCGAGTGTCCGGACAGCCAGCCCAGTCAGCGTCGGTGTACACAATCATCTCGGTGGAGGAAGACCGCCGGTGGAGGAGAAGGCCGTAGTCAGCAGTCCCGCGGAGGTAGCGGAGGAGACGCTTAAGAGCGGTAAGATGTGGCTCCCGGGGATCATGCATGTGGAGACAGATCTGCTGAACTGCGTAGGTGATGTCCGGTCTGGTGAAGGTGAGGTACTGAAGTGCACCAGCAAGACTCCGGTATGCAGTAGGATCTGCCACTGGAGGGCCCTCAGACTCAGACAGCTTGCCCTGTGTGTCAACCGGAGTGGCACAGGGGTTGCAATCAGTCATCCCTGCGCGCTCCAAGATATCCCGAGTGTACTGCCTCTGGTGAAGGAGGACCCCGGCAGGATGAGGCTGAACTGTAACCCCAAGGAAGTGGTGGAGCACACCCAGATCCTTCATAGCAAACTCCTGCTGAAGAGAGCTGATAATCCGGCGAAGAAGTGACTCACTGGAGGCCGTGAGGACAATGTCATCCACATAGAGTAGCAGATACGCAGTCTCAGCTCCACGGTGATAGATATACAGGGAGGTGTCGGACTTGGCCTCCACAAAACCCAGAGTCCGGAGAAAAGTGGCAAACCGATGATTCCACGCCCGAGGAGCCTGTTTGAGGCCATAGAGAGACTTGTTGAGCCGGCACACCATGTCCGGACGAGAGGAGTCAACAAACCTGGCCGGTTGACTGCAGTACACTGTCTCTGTGAGTAGACCATGCAGAAAAGCATTCTTCACATCCAACTGATGCACAGGCCAAGAGCGAGTGAGAGCCAGAGAGAGGACTGTGCGGATGGTGGCTGGCTTCACCACTGGGCTGAAAGTCTCATCATAATCAATGCCAGGCCGCTGAGTGAAGCCCCTGAGAACCCAGCGAGCCTTGTATCTCTCGAGAGAACCATCAGCACATCGCTTGTGCGTCCAGATCCACTTCCCGGTGACGACATTGGAGCCAGGCGGACGGGGTACCAGATCCCAGGTCTGGTTGGCGAGAAGGGCCGCGTACTCCTCTTCCATGGCACCACGCCAGTGGGGGTCGGCCAGGGCGGCACGCACGGAAGAGGGCACCGGAGAGACCCCTGTGTCACCGGTCGTCGAGGCGAGAGCGCGAGGCCGCAACACCCCCGCCGCATGCCGCGTCACCATGGGGTGAACATGACGCGGGTGCCGGTGAAGAAGCGACGGGTGATAAACAGGTCGCTTGTCCCGAGCAGGCGGTCGGGGAGGCGGGGGCGGGGGCGTAGGCATCGAAGGCGGAGAGGCGGCGACGAGGGAGCCCGGCGGCAAGGACGGCGACACGTCCCGCACCGGTGGCGGCGAGGGCGCGGCAGGAGACCGAGTGGCCGACGACAGCGACCCGGCCGACAGCGGCGAGGCAGCACGCACCAGTGGTGGGGAGCCCGCCCGCGCACGCCGCTGGTAGACACGCACCGGCTCAGCGTAGCGAGCGGGAGGCGCCACGGACGCGGGACCCGCGTCATGCGCAGGATCCAGCGTGGTGGACGGTTCCACCGGACCGGTATCGGGCACAGGGTCCAGCAGAGCACCCGAGGACGGCGACCCAGGGTACGAGACCGGCGGGGGAGGTGGGTGGGTTGTACCTGCAGGGTAAACAAATAAAGGTGGTTGTACCACCGCGTCAGTGGGAAAAGGATCGGGGGTGGGAGGTGGTGAGGTGGATGGAGTAGAGGTGGTGGTGGAGAAAGGGAAGTCGGTCTCATCGAACACAACGTGGCAGGAGATGAGAACACGACGAGAGGAGAGGTCAAAGCAACGGTACCCCTTGTGATCCGGGGAGTACCCGTGGAAGACACACCGAGTCGACCGGGGAGCCAGCTTATGAGCAGCAGTGGCAGTGGTGTTAGGGTAACACGCACACCCGAAGACACGGAGGTGGTCGTCGCGAGGAGGGGTACTGAAGAGAGCGTGGTGAGGAGTGGGAGCAGGACAGGTAGCGGAAGGTAAATGGTTGAGGAGATAGGTGGAGGTGTGAAGACCCTCGGCCCAGAAGCGGGCAGGAAGAGAGGCCTGCAAGAGTAGGGTGCGAATGGTGTCGTTGGTGGTGCGAATCATGCGCTTGGCCTTGCCGTTCTGGGAGGAGATATAGGGGCACGACATGCGTAACTGCACGCCGTGAGAGAGGAAGAAAGCACGAGACGTGGAGTTGTCGAACTCGCGCCCGTTGTCGCACTGTACGGCCTTGATGGTGAGGCCGAACTGAGTCGACACCCAGGCAAAGAAGTGAAGAAGCGTGGAGAAAGTGTCAGACTTAGCGCGAATGGGAAAAGTCCAGGAATAGTGAGAGAAATCATCCGCCAACACAAGATAGTATTTATAACCAGAAACACTCATGACAGAAGAGGTCCATAGGTCACAATGTACAAGATCAAAAGGATGGGTCGCATGTGAAGAGGAGGTAGGAAAAGGAAGGCGAACATGACGACCCAACTGACACGCGTGACACAAGTGCTCATCGTGAGCCCGAGTACATGATATGTCAGAACTACGACTAAGCCACATCAAAATGTCTCGGCCGGGATGTCCAAGACGACGGTGCCAGGTAGTGGAGGAAGTCGAGGTGGCGAAAGCAGCTGATGAAGTGGAAGACGGGGACGAAGGAAGGTGAAGCGTGTAAAGGGGTCCCAAGCTGTCACATCGGAGCAGTGGACGCCGGGAGACCAAATCCTTCACAGTAAGACCAGAAGAGTCAAATTCAACAGAACAAGAGTTGTCAGCTATAAAACGACGAATCGAAAGAAGGTTATGAACCATAGACGGGGCAACTAAGACATCAGGAAGATGAAAGGAGCCATGGGTGCCGGCAGCGCCCATAGAAGTGACAGGAATACAGGACCCATTTGCGACCATGATGGACGAGGGATGGGAAGGAGAAGGAGGGTGAACGGAGGAGAGTATACCAGGGTCAGGAGTGGTATGGAATGTGGCCCCTGAGTCGGCGATCCAGTCCTGGCCAACTGGAGGCGTGAGGGTCATGGTGCCGAAGGAGCGAGCCAAGGCCGTCGGGTCCCAACCGACAGGCCCAGGCATCCCAGTAGGTGGAGTCCAAGGCGACGAGACCGGAGGGGCAGCGACCGCCGGAGCAGTCCACGGTGCCGGGAACGGAGCTGCGCTCGTGAACATGGCCGACGGAGCACGAGGCTCACCACCAGCCCCCTGATAGGGCCACATGGAGATGCGCCCTGACCATGGGTTGTGGAAGGATGGCCAGGGTGCACCACCCCGAGGAGGAGCTGGGGCGGCCGGAGCAGTCCCACAACCGGACCCTGCACCACGGCCCCCCCCCCCCCGTCGACGGCGACCGCCACGGGCCCCCCCACCCCCGCTCGGCCGGGGGGAGGAGGACCAAGAAGAGACGACGCGGGTGGAGCGGTGGAGCGTGGTGGAGTAGCCGCAGCGAGAGCAGTTGAGGTGACGAAGGTCCCGGCGTCGAGTGAGACCCAGACTGGATGCCCTGAGTAAGCTCCTCCATGACAAGGTCTTCACGGACCTGCAGGAAGGAGGGAAAGGGTCGCTGCCCGGGTGATCCATGTCCGCAGGTGGCTGTAGCGGTCACTGAGGCCACGGAGGACTTGGAGGACCAGGATCCGGTCGTCAACCGGGCAGCCAAGGTCACCCAGAGAGTCGGCGAGGCCCTTCATGCGGCGACAGAACTCACCCACGGAGAGGTCCCCCTAAACAAATGTGCGGAGGCTCGCATTGAGGCGCAGGGCCCGGGCCTCGGCATTGCCCAGAAACTACCCTTCGAGGGCCACCCACACATGGCGAGCGCCAGGAGTGTTGCGGACCAGATCCTGAAGGTCGAGGGAGATGGTGCCGACGATCCAGGAGAGGACGATGCTATCGAGCCTCAGCCACGCAGAAGTCTGGGCTGCCGCCGGAGTGTCGAGGAGGACGTGGTCGTCGAGGGCGTAACGGCGAAGAGTGAGGAGGACCAGGTCCCACCAACGAGCATAGGAAGGCGAGTCTGGCTCAAGGACGACGGTGACCAAGCTGCGGATGTTCTGGACTCCTCCCGCCTGGATGTGGAGCTGAGCCACGAGAGGATCGGCTGGATCGTGCCAGAGCACCGCCGTAGCGAGCGGGCGAGGAGCCGCTGTGGAGCCGGAGGAGGTGGCGCTGGCGTCGTGATGAGTGGGGAAGACGAGCAGCTGCTCTGCCTCAGCGATACGGCGGGCCAAGGCATCAGCACGCGTCGCGTTCACGCTCCAGGCGAGAGCTGCACCTGGACACGCCGCTGTCCGCCGCAGGCAGCAGCCCGCGCCGCGTTGAGGGCGGCTGCGAGGTTGGCATCCGCGCCCTGCTGGCCATAGAGCAGACCCAGGGAGGAGGAGGGGGGCGGTGGAGGAAAGCTGGTGATGGGGGCCGCCCGCGCCGTGGGAGAGGCGCGTCCGTCCAGGAGGAAACTCCCCGCGCCCCCGCCGGACTGTAGAGGACAAGCTTGGCGAGGGAGGGGGGCACTGTGACTAAAGGCGCGCACGGTCGCGGTGTGAGATGACCGTCTCGGACGGGGATCGCGCCCGGATCGCGCAGAAGCCACCGGGGACAGCCCCGCCCTCGCGGAGAGGGTAGGTCCGGTCGGGTCGGCCGCGCCGCCGACGTGCGAGTAGTTGGACGAGGGCCCGTGGGACCAGCAGCGCTCGCCAACCGCGTCGCGTCCGCTAGGGAGGGCTGGCCTGCTGAGTCGACGGGGAGGGGAGTCCGGTCCGCGCCGCCGGGGAGCGTCGGCCCGCGAGCCGCCAGTGAAAGCCGCGGACGGAGGGTATCTGCGGCCAGCGGATTGGCAGGATCGACGGGAGACGTTATACGTGCTGGCTAAAGGTCGCCGCGCAAAGGTGCGCGCGCCGTGCCCAAACCTCCAGCCCCACGCAGGCTCGGCGCGCGTCGTTGCGTGCGGCTGCACGGCGAGCACGCAGCACCCCGTCCGGAGCTGTTCCCGGCTCAAGGCATCTATGGATGCCGAACCTATGGCGATCGAGCTGTATGGCGGGAGGCGCAGAATTAGCGGCGGCCCGGAAGGGATTAGGATGGGAGAGTTTTGGAAACTGGGGCGGGAGTGGAAGCTCACCGCCTGAGGTGGCGGGCTGACGGCTGGGGCAGATGCACGTCCGGCATGGGGGAGAGGGGAGTACGGAGAGAACCTTAGCCCAGCTTTTGATTACATGCTTTAGGATAATGAGATGATTTTTGCATAACCCTAACCAGGGTAGCATATAGGTTCCATTACATGGCCTCATGGGCCTTGCCTCATGGGCCAAATACTCATACTCCAACAGTTAGAGCATCTCCAAGAGTTTGCCAAAAACCACTTGCTATCCTTAGTTTTTTGGCAAACTAGAAAAAGAAGGCTCCAACATTTTGACATATGACTTGGCAAATTTTGCCAACTTGCCAAAAACCAGTCCTCACTCCCATATTTGTGAGTGGTTACGGGACTTGCCAAAATTGTCGTCCCTTCGCGCCGCCTAGCACGTGTCCCGCGCCGACCGCGTCGTCGTGGCCGCGCCGCCGTGGCGGGCGCCGCGGTACACACCGCGCGGGTCCGGTTCGCCGAGGGCGCGCCGGAGCACGAGGTCGCCGGCGGCTGCTGCCGCGCCGCCGGCGGCGGCAGGCCCGGGGAGGACGAGGAGCTCAGGGTCAGCGTCCGACGGCAAGCGCGCCGTGCACCTGCGCCGCCTGCGCTGGTGGAACTTCCGGGGCAACCAAACCTTGTTCATCGACGGTGCGCCCGTCGACGTGCTCTGGGACCTGCACGGCTGGTGGTTCTAGGACCCGCTAGGCCGCGCCGTCGTCATGCTCCGCGCCAGGACCGCGCTCGAGAGCAGGCTCTGGCTCGACGAGGAGGCCAGGGCGCCCGGCTTCGCGCTCCTCGTGCAGGCCTTCAAGGCGCCGGCGACAGCGATGCAAGAATCACAAGCGACGACGACGTTGTTTTTAGCAAGTTAAAATAGCAAACTGTTGGAGATGCTCTTATTTTTTACTTGCCATATGTTTTAGCAACTTGCTAAATCACAAGATATGGCAAGTGAGTTTTGGCAAACTCTTGGAGATGCTCTTATAATCTTATTTATTACCAGTTACTTAAATTTTCGGATGGATAGAACACTTTTTTTGTCTATTGTTAAAGAAATAGGATGATTAAAACAGAAAATTATACTCATTTGGTCTCCAGCTTTTCCTATACTAATTATTTTGACTTTGTATTGTGCAATAGTTTAGTGGTTCATCAATTTTCCAGTAAACTGTTTAAAACCATATGATTTGTTCATCTCAGAACAAACGACCATTTGTTGTAAAAATAACACATATGTTATGGGTAGAATCTTGCCAGCAATCTCATCTTCTAACGATTTGGCTAAAAAAAATCAAAACTTTAAACGTACCATGGTGTATGTCTGCATGTGGTCCTCCTAAGTTCTCACACCAACTGTGAATGGACAAAAGGAGGTAACTACAGAAATAGGAGTGTGTCTTCTATTTTGTTTATCTCCATCCTTCAATGTTTTAGTACATTTAGCTTAAATTGTTTTCTTGGTGATCAGCCAAATTAGCTCTCTTGATGCCATGCTGATGGATATTTTCATTTTTTTGTGATGCCACGTTCCAAAACCCTTGGCATCTCTGCTTGATATGGGGCACTAACAGGTTCTTTGGATGCTTTTGGATTTGAAGATTATCTTAACAGTAAGACATGGATCATTTGTTTTTGGTAAGTCATTTTCCTTGTCTACCACATGTATAAGTATTTTTGCTATAGTTTATGACCTCCTTTCTATTCTAGACATATACTCTGTTTTTAATAAACTTAACCTTCTATGCACTTTGTAGTGAGCAGTAATTCTACTGTACTTAGGAAGGCCCTTTGAAGTAAAACTAATTTACCGGGCTTCATTAAAAGTTAGGAGTTCCTGTAAACCAGGAGTAAATTTACTAAACAAATTATATCATTGTTGGATGAACTTTGGGTCTTGGAGTCATTATCAATAATTTAAGCTAGAGAGGCCATCGGTTCAAGAACATTCAGTTTATATGATTGTCCTAGAAGCCAAATCTCAGCTATGAGAGGAAAGTGTCTCAGAACTGGTCCCAAAAAGCCAAATCTCAGCTGCAATCCTTGGCTCATACTGAGCCACATGTTTTCTACCCATCTCAATGTCACCAAGTGCACCACCCATGTTTGGCCTCATGAAACCATGTGTCGACCATGGTCATGCAGGACCTTGCCATGTTTATAATGCAGCAATGGAGCAAACTAGCATATGAGCAAATAAAAATGAGGCATGTAAGACTACTGATAGTGGTGTAGAATCATATAAAAAGCCTTCGCCTATTATAATTTTGCCTTATCAATTTTTGATGATGTAGTACAAATGAATTAGATTACAGACCCACTTTAGATTTCTATTATCCAGTCTTTAAAATAGCAGATTAGTGCAACTCTACCTCTTCGTATGACAGAGGCTGGTGCAACTAGATGTCGTTTGAGAGGTTATTTTGTTGTTTTCCAACACTGTTGACTATCTCTAACCAACAAAAACTTATAAGTTTGGTAACACAAATTCGGACGGGGGTGGCTAATCTGAACGGTGTCGGTCGGCACAGCATATGAGGTGGACTATATTTGTTCAAACCATTGAACAAATCTCTTGGTTCTTGGTTCTCATCAACTCCTTGGAGTTAGTAGACATCCTCTTGTCTGCAGCAAGGGGATCGAACTATTGATGGCTGTGCAGCCAAACAACCCATATAACTAGCTTTGGAATATTCCAGTTTCTATCTTGCTTCTTCTGTTGCCTCTGCATCGTAGGATAAGAATACACATACTAAAATAACAATAATAGTTGGTCCTTTTATGCTCCAAGGATCAGTTATGCACCCAAAGAACACAACATACTAAATTCTAATAATTTCTATGTTATGAAGACCTTTGGCAATTTGCATGCTAACCAAGGTTTGCATGTTTGTTTCAGTGGACTATCTTTTCAGAAAACTAATTGATGGCAAAAATAATGTTCTATTTCGGGTATATAAACTTATGACAGATACATCTGGTAACTATAACAAATATATTCCTAGAATTCACTGTTCTAATTATTTTCATTGCAGGCCAGATTACTTCGCATAGCAAGTGTAGGCAGACCAATGTTAACAGAGCGAAATTT